>CM077094.1:63529033-64138164 GCA_039513925.1 Platanthera zijinensis | reverse complement strand
ATCCATCTGAGTAAAAGTTATATTCTTCAATTTGCTAATTCTTTTATCTTCAGATCCAACACTTTTGTTGAGTTTGAGGCAGCAAACTTTAGAGTGGAATTTTCCTTTGGAAAATTTTTGGCTAGGAGCCTGCATTCCTTAAAGGCTTGCAGGAGCTCTCCAAAATCATCAATCAGTTGATTGATGTCTCCTTCAGACTCAGAGCAACCTTCCTCTTTTTATGAAACTGTTTTTGACTTTGGGTTAGTAACATAATCTGACACTGAAGGTGATGACTGTACCTTAATAGGACCAGGCTGCTCTTGGTTGTGTCCATCCTAACCTATAGCCATCAGCCCTATGCATTTGTAGTCTTTTTCTTTGTTGATATCATTTATCATCTACAAGAATTCTATTTCTTTTGAATCTTCCTCAATTGAGAACAGCCCAATGTAGGCCTCAATATACTCTTCATTTCTGACTCTGATGAAGAAGAGTTAGTCTAGCTTTTCTGCTACTTGGCCACAAGGGATTTCTCCTTCTAGCCTTTATGATGATGTTTCTTTTTCTCACCAGAATCTTTTCTCTTACAGGACAGTCTGCTATTACATATCCTTGCTTACTGCAATAATAACAAATAATTTTAGTAGAACTTTGTTTACAAGGTTTAGAGCCATACCATTCCTCATTATAGGTTTTCTTCTTTCCCTTGGAGTAAGAAGAAGAATATGGTTTGCTCCTCCAGTTCTTTTTCTTCAGAAACCTCTGGAATTGCCTAGAAAAGGCAACAAAATTCTCATCAGAGTTATGGTAATCTGATGTACTTGAGTCTGAACTTTCTGAATCAGTATCAACAACTTTTTTGGGAGGAGAAGGTGTTTTTCTCCTGCCCTTCTTTGTAGCTTCAACATTGAAAGCCACAGACTTATCTTTACTATAAGACTTGCTGCTCTTTTTCTCTTCCATTCTGGCAATCAATTGCATTTCATAAGACAACATTTTTCCAAACAAGGTTGGTGGAGGAGTATCTGCAAGTCTGGCCACTTCTTTGATGGCACAGACCTTGGTATCCCAGTCCTTGGTTAAAGACCTAAGAAACTTATCATTCAGTTCATAAGTGCTGAAGACTTATCCATAAGTCATCAGCTCATTAACAATTCCGAAAAACTTTTCATAACACACAAGTATGTTATCTGTTTTAGTTTGTTTGAAGCTTTCATACTCTTGATTGAGCATGGACTTCCTATCCTCTCTTACTTCTGCTATCCCTTCTTTGTAGAAAATCATTGCGTCCTACATTTCCTTTGAAATTTTTTAGTGGACCAAATTTTGAAATGTGGAATCATCTATGGCACTAACAATTATGTTCTGTGCCCTCTTGTCCAAAGTTGCTAAGATGATCTCATCTTTTGTCATCTCAGAATAATTCTTTGGAGTTTGTAAATTTGCATTAAGAACTGATGTCTTCATTGGGATGAATGGACCTTCCAGAACTGTGATGTAAATTCTTGGATCATATGCCTCCATGAATAATCTGACCCTCTCTTTCCATATGCCAAAGGTTTCCTTTCTATATATTGGAAGCTTCATGGATCCAAGTTCTTTGTGATTTTCACCTGAACCCATCTTGGCTATCTTATTACTGCCTTGGAGATATACTCAGAATGTTAAGTCTATTTTGAGCAACCTCCCTCTAATACCACTTGAAAGAATATGTTTCAAGAATGTCTAAACACCTACAGGGGGGGTTAATAGGTTAAATTCTTGTTTCCTTAGGCAGTAAATAGTTTATTCAAAGAATGACTAAAATTCTATAGCAATCATATCATATAACACATCAATCACAACAAACACACATAATTATAGTGGTTCCCTAAGAGATGGGTACATCCACTTCCCCCCTTCTCCTATCTAGCAATACACTAGATTTGGACAAACATCCTTCCACCTTCTCATATCCTCAGATCTTATAAATCAGAACCCATACTGGTTCCTATAACTCAGACTTCAACAAGTCCTACACCTCAGGTTCTCCCCAAGAACCCTACCTCAGAGTGAATCCAAACCCCTACCACTCAGGCTTATCAATCCATACCTCAGCCCTTATCACCAGGCCTATAGTTCAGAGAACATAATCTCCTACCTAAGGCAAACAGCCCTACCTCAGCCTTTATAATTACAAGTTTACAACACTCAGATCTATAAATAGATCCTACAAAAATTGTATAAAGAATTACTTTTCTTCCTTCACCCTGATAGAGAGAAAAGAGGGGTGAAGGAATCTTGATCAGATATTGATTAATCTGCTTTCTTCAGATCATTGCTACAATGGATCAGATTCAACCTTACTTAGCTTATTCAAAGCTTCTTGAAAGAAGGAACCTAGGTTGAATCTTCTTGAGAAGTTGATGTAGACACAACTTCTTCTTTCTTGCTAACTTGATTCAGCAAACATTGATAGATCCAAAGAGATACTCTCTCTTTCTCTGAATTAGAATCAGAACTATGTCTATTACATTTCTCTGAATGCTCGGCTCTATTTATAGATCACATCAGAGGCAACCAGCTGTAACGCCCCCGGTTTTTCTGTGACTGGTTAATCTTTGTTTGGCGTTACGTTGATGCATTTCCGGCCTTTGCCATTTTTAGATCATGGTCTTAGCTCTTTAGGCCCTTGAGTGGCTTGTTTTGTAGCCTGTTTGCAAGATTCCCTAGCAAGCCGAAGTCTGTCTTGGTGACTCGGTGGGCCCTCTTCGGGAATGCTTGTGTTTTGGCTTCAGGCAATGGTAGATCGAATATGTTTGTCTAACGATTATTTCTACGTCGCCACTAGATTCGTAGCGTGGGTATTTAGCTATGGTGTGAATTTCGTTAAATTCCGAGATAGTTGGAATTTTTGCGTCGTTTTGACGTGTTATTTTGTTAATTGTGGCAGCAAGTTGATATAGCTTTAATAATATAGCATATTTTAATAACTAGTGGCTGACTAGTATTCTTTTATTAGCAAAGTGGTTGTAATATCATATACAGGTTATATGATATTGTATTAGGGGGCGGTAATAGATAGTGGAGGTAGAAGCTGTAGCCAACTAAGACCAATATTTTAATAGTATTATAGGGCGCCTGAGCTTAAAATATTGCATTGATAGCAATATTTAATCTACTGGTGGCTGGATAAGTTAGAAGAAATCTTATTCTATTATATTCTTCTTCTTCTCCAAAAGAGCGGCGGTGAGCTTCCAGCAAGGTTCGGGAAGAAATCTGGAGCTTTTGGCCGGTGATTTCTAGCAGTGTAAAGCTTGGTTTCCTTGGGTAAGGGCAAATTTGAGCTTCTCTCACTCAGGTCTTCCATCCTAGGTAAGTTTTCCTTGCTCTAGGGCTGTTTTAGATGCTAGAGGCTGTCGAATTTCTAAGGTTTTACCCCAATTTAAGCTTCAGGTTGCTGTTTTGTGGTCGGTTTGTGGCCTAGCTGTGCTGGATTGGAAGAGCTGCTACTATCTGGAAGGTTGACGCAAGTGGTGTTCCTTACCCCTGTCAAGCTCTTCGTTTTCATGCTTATATTTTCCTGGTTATTAGTCTAGTTTACTCTCCTACAAGCTAGGGCTGTTACTAGTTGAACCCGAGCTAATTCATTGTAAACTTTGCCCAGATTTAACTATTTTCTCTCTCCTAGTTGCTGATTTTGTGTCCACCTAGTGGCTAGAGGTAGGAGTGGAGTTTACTAAGTTATTCTAGCTTGAGTGATAGCTATAGCTGGGTAAAAAGGGTCGAAGGAATTTTTTTTAGTCTAAGGAAAAGCTCTCAGGTTGCAGGCTTTGAGTGGATTTTAAGCTAAGTCCAAAAGTGTTGCGTGTGGTGGACACACTCAACACCTAGCTGATGTGGTTTTGCGTCTAAGTACAAAAGCGTTTAGTGTGGTGGACACACTCAATGCCTGGCTGATTGCTCTAGAAGCTAAGTCCAAAAGCGTTGAGTGAGTGGAGCTCACTCAACTCCGTCAGCCTTTGGCATTGAGTGAGATGTAATCACTCAATTCCATCTTGCCAGAGAATCAGTCTAAGTTTTTTGGCATTGAGTGAGTGGAGCTCACTCAACACCGTCTGCCTTTG
This sequence comes from Platanthera zijinensis, assembly GCA_039513925.1. Classification (NCBI taxonomy): domain Eukaryota; kingdom Viridiplantae; phylum Streptophyta; class Magnoliopsida; order Asparagales; family Orchidaceae; genus Platanthera; species Platanthera zijinensis. The sequence continues at coordinate 64,134,076 of CM077094.1, read as the reverse complement.
GCGTTGAGTGAGGTACACTCACTCAACGCCATTGCCCAGAGAAAGGGCGTTGAGTGAGTGGAGCTCACTCAACGCCATTTCCCAAAGTAAGGGCATTGAGTGAGTGGAGCTCACTCAACGCCATTTCCCAGAGTAAGGGCGTTGAGTGAGTGGAGCTCACTCAATGCCATTCCCAGAATGTTTTTCTAAGCCTATTTTGGAGGTTGTTTATTTGCTCCTTGGAATGATTTATGCTAGGTTGTATGTTAGGTATTTTGAAACCTAAAAATATTACTATATGTACCTCATGCATCTCATATTTATAAAACTAAAGCACTGATTTCCAAAGAACGTAAAAGTTACTTTCTTATACTAAGATAAATCTAGAGTCCTGCATTTCATGAGTTGTCTTTTGGGGACATTCATACACATGTAGGATGTCCAATTAAGCTAACCAAAGTATTTTCTGCTGCGTATACATCTATTTTTAATTGTGGACTAGCTGATCCACTGTGCCGAGGGATACGACCATCAAACTTAACTTATTTTCATTCATACTAAACTATGATTTTCTCAAAAGATATAGAGTATGGGGTTTTGCCTGAGCATGTGCAGTTATCCCCTTCACGACATGGCATCATGACACACATTTTCTCTTGCTCTAATATGATTTAATTGTTGAGAAAAATGCGGGTTCTGACAGTTGGTATCAGAGGGAGGTTGCTTGACAATTGGTCGGGCAACCTTTCCTGGTTAGAATTTGTTGTTCAGTTTCATATCATACACACACAGATATGTCATCAGTACGTCTTGGCTGAAGCATCAACACTACACTCATAAGCATGACAAGAAGTATACGGGGCATATAATGTAGTATGGGATACATAATTTGTGATTGTATATGGATCCACCATAGGTGGCAACATGTGAGGGTTATGTAGTATGGGATGCATAACCTCACCACATGAATGCCCATTATCACGTTTTCTCTTTTCGTTGCATGTAATGTTATTTAGTATGGGATGCATAACATTGCATGTGTACGCCACTCATAATATGCATTAAGGCCTTTTTAGACAACATAGCACAACATGCATAGCATAACATAGCATAAGCACAACATGCCAAACTAAAGATCTACACAATGACACATGTACACACATGGTTTTGAGTCAAAAGGAATATCAATTCATGCATTCATTATCTAGGCACATGAGTTAAGGTGATGATGGTGAATCATCCTAGGTTAGGCATAACATCATTATTGAAAATTCGCAGAGCAAGTTAGCAGTTGACGTTCATATTTAAGTATGTTTGTCTGTACCGGGTAGTTTTGTGCTAGATGTTGGGCTGGGTATTGATTAGTCCTAATTCCATTATAGGATGTCGAAGCATCCTGCGACGAGGAAGACTCCCCAATCTGAGGGCGAGTCTTCGGGTGCTCAGAACAATGCCATGATAGAAGGTCTGCGATAGAGCAATGAGGCTTTGTCGAGGCAGTTGGTGGATGTGCAGTCCCAGATTCAGTAGTTGGTATCAATTGTGTCTGGGATAGCTCCGAGAGTGCAGAACCCTGTGGTGGGTCCAGCTGTTCCTTCCACTCCTACTCCTCTGGGGCCTCTTGTAGTGGTTCCACCAGAGATGACATTTATATCCCAGTTTAAGCGACTTGGACCACCTACTTATGATGGAAAAGAAGACTTCATGGTCTTAGATGATTGGCCGATAGCAATTGAGGAGATGTTTTCTTATTCTGGAGTCACAAACGATCAGAGGGTGATGATCACGGCTTATCAACTTAAGGGTCTAGCAAAGAGTTGGTGGTTACGAGAAAATGAGAGCTTGAAGGAAGGATGTTCTTGGGAGTCCTTTAAGGAAATGCTACTGAGGAAGTTTTTACCCTCGGTCGAGCGGGACCGCCTGATGAACGAGTTTTTGCATTTGAAGCAAAGGCAGCTCACAGTTAGTGAGTATGAGATCGAGTTCAGCAAACTGAGTCGGTTTGCCCCCGACATGGTAAGTTCCGAGGCAGAGTGAGCTAAGCATTTTCTTGGTGTCCTAAGAAGTGATGTCGAGCAGTTAGCAAGTGCTTATGGATCAAAAAGCTATGCTGGAGTGGTGGAAGCTGCTTTGAGAGTTGAGGAAATTGAGAATGCCAAACAAAGAGGGAAGTTGATGAGAAAAGATAAGAGGAAGTTGCTTGAAGGAAAGAGCCTTCAGGTACCTGGTGCTGCTTCAAAGAAGAAGAGCAAGGAGGTTTGTAGCTTCTGTGGCCTATCAGGCCACCCCTTTGAGAAATGTTTCAAAAGGTTAGGAGCTTAGAAGAAGGAACTAGTGCATGCAATTCAAGGTGCTCCCACGAAAGAGTTATTCTGTTCGGCATGTAAGCAGCCAGGGCATGATGCTGCCCATTGCTGGGGAAAGGACAGGACGAGGACAAGAAGTTGTTTTCATTGCGGTCAGGAAGGGCATATTCAGGCTCAGTGCCCATAGCTTCAGTCTGTGATGCAGCCAGTGCCACTCCAGGAATTGTCACTCTAAGCATTGCCACTCCAAGCATTTCCACCGCCACAATAATTGGATAAAGGTAAAGGAAAGCTGAACGTGATTTCCTCAGAAGAAGCACAGACTTCGACTCAGGTTATTTCAGGTTAGATTTTCTCCCTAGTTTTAAAGGTTCTTGTTTGTCGTTATAGAGATTGTTTCCTTATATGCACGCGCAACTTTATAGGAAGCTTTAAGGTAAAGAACCGCTGGGCGTGTGTTCTTTGTGACTCTGGCGCTACCCACTCGTTTGTGGCTAGAGCCTTTGTGAATCGGTACCGTTTGGATCTAGATCGAGTTGTGGATGCCTTTTGCATCAGGTTCCCTTCTTGTGATTCTGTGGTTTAAGATCTGGGCATTCAAGATTGTCTGATTGTGTTAGGGGATTTCCTAGCAAAGGCAGATCAGAAGGTGATCGACCTGGAAGACTTTGATGTTATCTTAGGCATGGATTGGTTGTCCAGGTATGATGTAGTTATCCAGTGCAAGGGTAAGCGCTTGGATATCGTAAAGGACGATGGTCAGCATAGGAGTGTTTATGGTGATTCGCGCAAGGATTCTCCAGTCATTTCTGCGGTATGTGCTCAGACGCTGCTAGTTTCCAACTATTTTGCTTGTTTGGTCTGGGTTTTGTGGATCGTTGGTAGTTTGCCGCTCTTAGAGGAGATTCATGTTGTGCGTGAGTTTTCTGAGGCGTTTCCAGATGATCTTCCTAGTCTTCCACCGGATCGAGATGTTGAGTTTGTGATCCATTTGGAGCCGTTTACGCTTCCTCTTGCGAAAGAGTCATACCGGATGGCCCTGCAGGAGCTGGCGGAGTTGCGCATCAAACTGGATGAGTTGTTAGCGAAAGGTTTTATAAGGCCGAGTTTGTCGTCTTGGGGTGCTCCTATTCTATTTGTTAAAAATAAAGATGGATCGATACGGCTTTGTATCAATTATAGAGAGCTCAACAAAGTCACTATTAAGAACAAGTATCCCCTGCCAAGGATCGACAATTTATTCGATCAGTTGCACAGTAGCGCGGTGTTTTCAAAGATTGATCTTCGTTCTGGTTATCATCAGCTTAGGCTCCGCGAGTCAGATATTCCACGGACTGTTTTTCGATCAAGGCATGGGCATTTTGAATTCCTGGTTATGTCGTTTGGTTTGACCAACGCGCCCTCAGTCTTTATGGATATGATGAATCAGGTGTTCAAGGACTTCCTGGATAAGTTTGTATTCATGTTTATCGACGATGTTCTGATCTATTCATGCACTGCTGAGGAGCATGACCAGCATTTGCGTTTGGTTTTATCTACCTTGAGGGACCATAAGTTATTCGCCAAGTTGAGTAAGTGCGAGTTTTGGGTGCCACAGGTTTCGTTTCTGGGGCATGTGATCAATATGCATGGGATTTCAGTTTACCTAGAGAAGATAGTTGTAGTGATGGAGTGGAGTAGATCGGACACACCCAAGGAGATTAGGAGCTTCTTAGGGTTGGCCGTCTATTACAGAAGATTTGTGGAAGGTTTCTCAACCTTAGTTGCACCTTTGACTAAATTGACTCAGAAGAATGTGGATTTTGTTTGGAATGATAAGTGTGAGGAAGCATTCCTTGAGCTCAAGAATAGATTGTACACTGCTCCTGTTTTGACTCTTCCTATGGAGGGAATAGGTTATGATGTAAATATGGATGCATCGCATGTTGGACTTGGTTGCGTGTTGATGCAAGATGGGAAAGTTATTATGTATGGGTCCAGGAAATTAAAGGCTCATGAGAAAAACTACCCTACGCATGACTTGGAATTTACAGCTGTGATATTTGCGCTGAAGTTGTGGATACATCTACTTTATGGCGTGCAATGCAAGATTTTTACTGATCATAAGGAATTAGCGTCTCCCGGTGATCGAGTCAAAGAGACTATCTACACCGGCGTGAAGAAAAGTTTAAAGTATGTCTTCACCTAGAAGGAGTTGAATCTGCGTCAGCGGCGATGGTTGGAGTATGTTGCCGACTACGATGTTGAGATCCAGTACCAACCGGGAAAGGCTAATGTGGTGGCCGACGCCCTAAGCCGGAAAATGGAGAAGATTTTTAATCTCTCCGCCGAGCGATTAGAGGAAGAATTTCTTTTGATGGACATTTCTGTGGGGTGTTGCGACTTGCAGAGTAGTTTGGTAGCAGTAGAAACTTTTTGGATTGTGCTTGCGAGGTTACATCAGAAAGATGATCCAGATCTGCTGCTTTATATCTTAGAGCTGAGAAAGGGCAGTTACCTGATTTCTTGATTGATGTTGCCGGTACGTTAAAGTGTCACGGCAGATTTTGTATCCCCGTTGTTATGGACATCCGAGATATGTTGTGCAAAGAAGCTCACGGTTCGAGCATTGCCTACCATCCAGGATCTACCAAGATGTATCATAACTTGAAGCAGATTGCCTAGTGGAATGGGATGAAGAGTGACATAGCCAGATTTGTTTCAGAGTGCTTTACTTGTAAGCCGGTTAAGGCCGATCATGGAAGGCCTGGTGGCAAGTTGACACCGCTGAAGATTCCGACTTGGAAATGGGAGAGCATTTCGATGGATTTCATCACGGGTTTACCGAGATCTCCTAGGGAATATGATTCAGTTTGGGTGATTGTGGACAGATTAACGAAGTGTGCTCACTTCGTACCTTATAAAATCGACTATCCGATGAATAAGATAGCTGATCTATATATGAATGTGGTTATCTGACTGTATGGTGTTCCAGTCAGCATTATTTCAGACTGAGACTCCCAGTTTACATCTTGCTTCTGGAAGAGTTTGGAGGAAGGTTTGGGTATGGATTTGAGATATTCTACCGCATACCACCCGCAGACCAATGGTCAGATAGAGCGTGTGAATAAGATAGTGGAGGATATGATCAGATGCTATATCTTAGACCATGGAGGAGTGTGGGATGAGCATTTACGGCTTATGGAGTTTGCGTATAATAATAGTTATCAGGAAAGCCTGCAAATGGCTCCTTTTGAAGCTCTGTATGAGAGACGCTGCAGAACTCCACACTTCTGGACAGAGGTTGGCGAGAAATCTTTGTTGGGTCTTGATGCGCTTATAGAAATGGAAGTTGCTGTAAATCTTATTCAAGAGAAGCTTCAGATAGCTCAAGAACGTTATTAGAAGAACGCCAATCGGCGTAGATCGGATTTGGAGTTTGTTATAGGGGATTTGGTATTTCTTAAAGTTTCCCAGATGGTTGGTTTCAAGAGGTTTGGTAAGGATCGGAAGTTGGACCCAAGGTTTGTGGGACCGTTCAAGATTGTTGAACAGATTGGTGTGTCAGCTTATAAGCTAGATTTGCCCACAAACTTTCCTGGCATTCACAATGTTTTTCATGTAAGCCAACTGTTGAAGTGTGTGCTAAGTGACAGGCAAGTTTTGGATTTTATGCCTTAGTTGGAGCCAAACCTGTCGTATGTAGAGATTCCAGTACGCATTTTGGATTCACAAGATCGCGTGTTGCGGAGGAAGAGAATTCCTATGGTAAAAGTTTTATGAGGAACCAGGACGTGGAAGCGCGACTTGGGAGTTGGAGTCGGCTATGAGGGAGGCACACCCTCATCTATTTCCTTGAGTTTGCCTGGTATGTTTTCTTCGGTTTACCTCTTAGTATGTTATATTCCTTCTTTGGTAGAAGTGTTGTGCGTAAAGTTTCGGAGCGAAACTTTCTTTTAGGGGGAGTGACTATAACGCCCCCGGTTTTTCTACGACTGTTTACTCTTTATTTGGCGTTACGTTGACGCATTTCCGGCCTTTGTCGTTGTTAGAGCATGGTCTTAGCTCTTTAGGCCCTTGAGTGGCTTGTTTTGTTGCATCTTTGCATGATTCCCTAACAAGCCGGAGTCTGTTTTGGTGACTCGGTTGGCCTCTTCAGGAATGCTTGTGTTTTGGCTTCGGGCAATGGTAGCTCGAGTTTTGTTTGTCGGACGATAATTTCTACGTCGCCAATATATTCATAGCGTGGGTATTTAGCTACGGTGTGAATTTTGTTAAATTCCGAGATAGTTGGAATTTTTGCGTCGTTTTGTCGTGTTATTTAGTTAATTGTGGCAGCAAGTTGATATATCTTTAATAATATAGCATATTTTAATAACTAGTGGCTGACTAGTATTCTTTTATTAGCAAAGTGACTGTAATATCATATACAGGTTATATGATATTTTATTAAGGGGCGGTAATAGCTGGTGGCGGTAGAAGCTATAGCGGACTAAGACCAATATTTTAATAGTATTATAGGGCGGCTGAGGTTAAAATATTGCATAGATAGCAATATTTTATTAGCTGGTGGCTGGATACGTTAAAAGAAAGCTTATTCTATTATATTATTCTTCTTCTTCTCCCAAAGAGCGGCGGTGAGCTTCCAGCAAGGTTCGGGAAGAAATCTGGAGCTTTTGGCCGGTGATTTATAGCAGTGTAAAGCTCGGTTTCCTCGGGTAAGGGCAAATTTGAGCTGCTCTCACTCAGGTATTCCATCCTAGGTAAGTTTTCCTTGCTCTAGGGCTGTTTTAGACGCTTGAGGCTGTCGGATTTCTCAGGTTTTCCCCCTCTTTTAGCTTCAGGTTTCTCTTTTATGGTCATTTGTGGCCTAGCTGTGCTGGATTAGAAGAGCAGCTGCTATCCGGAAGGTTGACGCAAGTGGTGCTCCTTACCCCTGCCAAGCTCTTCGTTTTCATGCTTATATTTTCCTGGTTATTAGTCTAGTGTACTTTCCTAAAAGCTAGGGTTGTTACTAGTTGAACCCGAGCTAATTCATTGTAAACTTTGCCCAGATTCCACTATTTTCTCTCTCCTAGTTGCTGATTTTATGTCCAGCTAGTGGCTAGAGGTAGGAGTGGAGTTTACTAAGTTATTCTAGCTTAGGTGATAGTTGTAGCTGGGTAGAAAGGGTCGGAGGATTTTTTTTAGTCTAAGGAAAAGCTCTCGGGTTGCAGGCTTTGAGTGGATTTTAAGCTAAGTCCAAAAGCGTTGAGTGTGGTGGACACACTCAACGCCTATCTGATGTGGTTTTTCATCTAAGTCCAAAAGCGTTGAGTGTGGTGGACATACTCAACACCTGGCTGATTGCTCTGGAAGCTAAGTACAAAAGCGTTGAGTGAGTGGAGCTCACTCAATGCCGCCGGCCTTTGGCGTTGAGTGAGTTGTACTCACTCAACGCCATCTTGCCAGAGAATCAGTCTAAGTCTTTTTGCGTTGAGTGAGTGGAGCTCACTCAACGCCGTCTACCTAATGCGTTTAGTGAGGTGCACTCACTCAACGTCATTGCCTAGGAAAGGGCTTTGAGTGAGTGGAGCTCACTCAACGCCATTTCCCAGAGTAAGGGCTTTGAGTGAGTGGAGCTCAGTCAACGCCATTTCCCAGAGTAAGGGCGTTGAGTGAGTGGAGCTCACTCAATGCCATTGCCAAAAATGTTTTTCTAAGTCTTTTGGCATTCAGTGAGTTGACCTCACTAAACGTCGTTTTCTTTTTGCATTGAGTGTGGTGCACTCACTCAACGCCATTGTCCCGAGTTTTTTTGCCAGTCTTTTAGCGTTGAGTGAGTGGAGCTCACTCAATGTCGTCTGCTTTTGGCATTGAGTGAGCTGCACTAACTTAGCGCCATTGTCCAGTTATTTTTTTTCTAAGTCTTTTGGCGTTGAGTGAGCTGAACTCACTCAATGCCATCTAGCCAGAAGACTTTTCTCTAAGTCTTTTGGCGTTGAGTGAGTTGAACTCACTCAACGCCATTGCGTATTTTGCGGCTAATTCTTTTAGCGCCGAGTGGACTCGACAACTTTTACCTTAAGCTGGTGTTTTCTCTCAAGTGGGGTTAGGGTGGGTTTATGTCGATATATTGATGTTTTTTGGCTGGTTTTGAAGGCCGAATCATGAATTGTAGCAAGTGGTTTGCATGTTGACTCTGTAAGGGGTGGTTTGGGGGTAGAGCTTTGGTCCCACCATTTTTGGCCCTGGTTTGGGCTGGTTTTGTTGGTGTGTTGGCACAATTTTTGGCCCTGGTTTGTGCTAGTTTTGTTGGTGTGTTGGCACCATTTTTGGCCCTGGTTTGGGCTGGTTTTGTTGGTGTGTTGGACCTTTAGGCTGCCACCGTTGTACCCTGTAGTATTTATTGGTCTATGTGTTTGGATGAGGACTTTTTTTGGTCACCAACCCAGACCCATGGCTCTCCCACTACTAATGATTCACAAGTTAGGACTGTTAGTTCCTTTCTTTAAGTGGTTATTTTGGCATATGCTTGCCTTGTACTTCTGCAGTCTTTAGCAGGGCATGTTGTTCACTTCTCGCACTTGGTGCATTGGGTTGTTGCCCTGGGCAGTCTTTTACCCTTACTGTATTATTCAGTTCCTTTTTGCTCTTTTAATTGCACTTGTTGTAGGGTTGGTAATCCCTTCTTTCCTTACTTATGGATCTAATGCTCCAGTTTTCTTTTTATTATATGCTTGCTGAGGCGTTCTTTCTTTGAATGCCTTAGGTTAAGGTTGTAGCTAGTTGAGCGGCTTGTGTTCTGGTTGAGCTTACTTGTGGCCTCCGGGATTGCTTAGAGTGTTGTGCCTCAACCTAGTGAGGTAGTTTTCTTCTTTCTATACAGACATTCATACTCACTAGTGGGTTCGTGTTAGGTTGTTGACACCCACTAGTGGTTTACTTTTGATGTTATATATGAACTAATAACTGTTATTTTGCCTATTTTGGAGTTTGTTTATTTGCTTATGGGAATGATTTATGCTAGGTTGCATATTAGGTATTTTGAAACCTAAAAGTATTACTATATGTACCTCATGCATCTCATATTTATAAAACTAAAGCACTATTTTCCAAAGAACGTAAAAGTTAATTTCTTATACTAAGATAAATCTAGAGTCCTGCATTTAATGAGTTGTCCTTTGGGGACGTTCATACTCATGCAGGATGTCAATTCAAGCTAACCAAGGTATTTTTCGCTGCGTATACATCTACTTTTAATTTTTGACTAGTTGATCCACTGTGCTGAGGGATACGGCCATCAAACTTAACTGATTTTCATTCATATTAAAGTATGATTTTCTCCAAAGATATAGAGTCTGTGGTTTTTCCTGAGCGTGTGCAGTTATCCCCTGCACGACGTGGCATCATGCCACGCATTTTCTCTAACTCTGATACGATTTAATTGTTGAGAAAATTGCGGGTTGTGACATCGGCTGATCCTGTGGATGACTGACATCTGACAGTTCTGACATGTCTAACCGGCCTTGTCAATCCTGGCAGCTGTCAAGTCTTTTGTCTGGAGATCTGGCATATTAAAGTTATTTAACTCGGCTGAATGTGTCGATACAGCTTCTCAATATGTCGACTCAAGTCCGGGATATCGACATAGTTGCTTCTTTACAACTGTTAGTACAACAAGGTCTAAGTGTGTCGACACCAGTTTATAAGTGTCGACACAGTTGATGAAGACTTAAACTCTGTGTGTCGACACAAGTCTTGTGTGTCGACACAGTTGATGTCAAGTTGAACACTGGTGTTGATATAGTAGATGTTGACTTCAACTCTGTGTTTCGACAAAAGTCCTGTATATCGACACATACTTGCTTCTTGTCTCGACACAGCTCCTTCAAAGGTGTCGACACTAAATAAGTTTCTCAACACTTTTTACTTAGAATAATTTCTGCAATCTTTCTCCTGCACAATTAAATTCAAAATGCCATCAAATACAAACTGACATATATCATTGAGTTATGTGAGGCTTCTCAAAATCAGGTACGCAATCTCCAATGTACCCAATAGGAACTGAACCAGTTCAAGAGATATAAAGTCTTGACGCTGGTTCCCAGACCACATGGACATAACATAATTCAGATTAAATGGATCTAAAGGAATAAAATTGATGAGAATGGTGTTATCATCAAAAATAGGGTCAAGCTAGTGGCCAAGAGATATAAACAAGAGAAAGGTTTTTAATTTGATCAGACCTTTTCTCTAGTTGCTAGACTAGAAGATATAAGTCTGTTTCTTGCATATGCTACACATATAGGATTCAAGGTTTACCAAATGGATGTTAAGTCAGCCTTCCTAAATGGTGACCTAAAAGAAGAGATCTATGTTGAGCAACCCTTGGGTTTTGTTAACTATAACTTTCCTGACTATGTATTTTAGCTTAAAAAGGTTTTATATAGGTTTAAGAAAGCCCCTAGGGCATGGTAAGAAACCCTCTCTAGCTTTATCATTGAGAACAAATTATCAAGGAGAAAGATAAAAAAGAAATTATTCCTTAGGGAAGTTAAGGGTAAGATCATTCTAATCCAAATTTATGCAGATATCATAATTTTTGGGTCCACTGATGATGGCCTCTATAAGAAGTTTGCTAAACTTTTGCAAAGCCAATTTGAGATGAGCAGTATGGGTGAACTCAAGTACTTCTTGGGCCTCCAAGTTAGACAATCAGAGGATGGTTTATTCATCTCTCAGTCTAAGTTCACCAAGGAGCTAATCAAGAAGTTCAGAATGGAGAGTGCCTCTATAATGAAAACTCCTATGAGGTAAAGTGTGTCATTAGATAAGGATGAGACAGGGAAACCTGTTGATTAAGCCATGTATTGAGGCATAATTTGCTACCTACTCTATCTTACTACTAGTAGGTCTAACATTACATATGATACATGTGTTTGCGCTAGATACCAGGATATCCCTAAAGAGTCTCATTATTTTGCAGGAAAAAGAATTTTAAGGTATTATAAGGGAACACCTGATCTTGGTATATGGTACCCTAGGAATAATGAATTTGATTGGCATAGGATTTAATAGTGATGGGAACTAGGCAAAGCTTGGTAAACATAAGGGAGGTTTTATTAATCCACACTACATGGTATGGGTGTCGGTGAGGCTCAGTAGATAAGGACATAATTGCTACCACATTCTTCGAAATGACATTCCGAAAACTACCACTATCTATGATCAACTTGCAAATCCTTACACCACTTTTAAAAAACAATAAAAATATATTGAATCGATTCTAACCATCCAAAGCACGAGGAGTGGTTAATAATCATCTCATCACTATTAGATTGAGATCATGTTCTAAATCACTAGGAAATCATTCTGGTTCCAATTCATCCATAGCCTCAAAAATATACTCAAGTGCTTAACAAGTAGGCTCAACTAAAGCAAAAGCCTTAGTCTTGGTGGGATACTTAGTGACATAGTGGTCAGCTACCTCGCAAGCATAATATGTGGCATTAGCTTTGCTAATCTTGACGATGAGAATGCGATCACCTTGGGGATTCTTAGCGTTCCTAGCCATGATAAAAATATTAGAGGAATCCACAGTCTTAAACTTTCCTTTGTCCTTATAGGTAGTGGTGGAGGAACCAAAAGTAGCATTGCCTTTACATGAATTGTCTTTAGTTTTCGACTTAGAGGCTAGGTGTTTTTTGATGTCAAGTGCGGTGTTGAAAGTGGTGTTCAAATCGGTGTGACAATAACAAAGGAGCTTTTTTTGGATGTCAGAACTAAGACCCTCACAAAATCTAGAAAATGTAAATCCTGCCATCTCTTGAACCTCAAATCTGACCATCTTGTCCTTTAGATATCCCATATAATACGCTATGTACCTATCGCCTTGACGAAGGGTTGCTAATTTATTAAACATTTTGGTGGGATGATAAGAGAGACCGTATTGATCTTTTAAGAAGTTTTTCATAACTTGCAAACTGATACGGGGACACCATTCTCAGCTCTGAAACGTCTCTCCTGGTTTTGCAAAAAAAAGTTTGCTCATCCCATTAGCTTCATCCTAGAAACTTGAACCTTCTACTAGTCCAATAGGCGATGCAACTCAAAATAACACTCCATATCCATGACCCAATTCAAAAAAATGTGTGGTTCTCTAATCCTTCATTGGTTGGGGGATTAATTTTAATGGTGTAGGTAAGGTTGACGTGCTGCATAGGGAGACGATGTTGTGGATGAGCATGTGGAGATAAATCTTTGTGGTCGACATCCTCATGGTGGTGGTGACGGTTGGGTGGCCTATGTCCTCTAGGTGGTGAGGGGGTTTGGCTTGCCAAAAGTTGGGCAAACATTCCCCGAAGTTACCCCATTTGTTGATTCATCTCATTACAAAGATCATCAACCAGAGAGGGGTTTGGATTCAGTTTCCATTTATCTGTGATACTCAAAGAGGAGGCGGTGTCATACTCGTGACTGGATCTAGTGGGCATACAGTGTGTGATAAAATATTTTTTTGTAGAAAATAAAAATTTGGTGTGCATGTGAGACCAGGCATGAATTAGTGAAGACCGGGGCCAAGTTAAGAAATTGGCCAACCTAGCTCTTATACCAAATTGATGTAGGCCTATGTGTTGAGGTGTTTGTGACGGTTAAAGCGATGATTCTCTCAAGACCTTTTTGATCGAGCACGCGCACACACGAGTTCGTAGCCACTCCAATATTTCGATTAAAATCGCAGCACGTGCATAATATACACTAAAAGAAAATCAACCATAATGGCGATTCAGAAAAGTTGTATGTTTACTACCAATAGAAAAATAGACTAGGATTACCCCATTCCTTTGAGCATCAAATCAAGGATTTACCCACTCTAATCAACGTCACAATAAGGATTTACCTAATCCTTCAAACCACAATAATGATCGGAAAGCACACAAAATGTTTTCGGAAAAAAACCCGCGATGAAATCAATGGTTTTGAAGGCAACGCTGACCTCTTTCAGCAAACAAAATCACATATGTGGAAGCACACATGGGAGAGTAGAGAATTCGTTACCCCAAGCTCACAAAGAGTTTTTTTATTGAGCAGGATCCCTCTACCATGTTTCCACCGAAATCACACCGAATGGAGGAGATGATGTGCCAATACTTCACAGAGCCACTCTGAAGCAACAATCCTAGATTGGCGATGAAATCTGAAGTCATACTGGGATGACAAGAGGCAACCATACCCTTCTCGGACTAGCACACACCAGCGACATTAGGGTTTCACAGTCGCACGGAGACGGAACGGGGCAACGGCGGTATCACTAGTTACGCTAGGAGGGGGAACTCATGACCGAGTCATAGCAGATACAGAACCTCACGGGTTTTCTTTTCTTCTCAAATCAGTGCCTTATATTTTTTTTACCCAATAAACAATGTTTTTACAAAATGACTAGATAGTGCATGAATTAAGTCAAGACCTTAATTAAAACTAACACAACATTGAAATTACTAAATTTGTAACACTCCAGGTTTCCCACAAATGAAAAAAAATAAGTTGGTGTTTTGGAGTTATCACTGCGATAGCGATATTGCTATGTGATAGTGGTCAGGTTGATGTAGAGGATGCAATCAATTTTTTATCATTAGCTGTAGCGCAATATCGCCCAGCAATAATGATCAAAATGAAATAGTCGAAAAAGTGATGAAGCAAATTTTCTATCATTGGCGATAGGGATATCACAAGGAAATAGTGTGCCATATGGCAGACCACCACATGTTAATTGTCTATGAAGCACCTACTAAGCGGCACTGAATTGGTCAAGCATCCATCGCTGGAGATATTGCCTATTGATAGTGAGATATCACCCTACGATAACATTAAATTAGAGTTTTGTCTGTAATTGCGGCCATCTTTTTGTTTTTGCTTGAGTATTAGATGGCTGAGTTTAATCTCGCGGTTGATAAGGTGGCTGAAGGGGGGAAACCACTTTTCATTATTCTTACCACACTCTCTCTCATCATCTTTGAGAAAAGAAAACAAGGAAAGGAGAGGAGGAAGAATGCTGTTCTCAGCCTTTGGGAAAATCTTTGGAGGAGTTTCAACGGTTAGAAAAGCAAGTCAATGATAGATCCACTGAGAGGAAAGAACTACGTGTGATTCCATCCATATCAATTACATGCTTATGGATCTAAAATGTGCTTTGAGTTTAATGACTCTCCTTCGGAATACTGGGACATGCCAGTCCTTTTATTTGTCATGTTTTCATGAAAGCATCTCTACTAATTAGTGGGAGATGAATCTTTCAACGGGTTGATTTGGTTTATCCCCATTATGTTTTTTATATAGAGCTTGGATCGTTGTACGAGCATAGCCATACTGTGAGAAGCCCTTTTGGAAAAGTTGGTCTGTATTGGTTATTATTGATTTGCATCTAAAGAAGACTCAATAGAAAATGAATAAATTTAGGAGTTTGGGGGTAATACAGGTTATTGTAGAAGTACTAGAGGGTAAATCTAGGAAACACAAGAGTTTGTAATAGAAATGATTTTCTGTTGATATTGCCTGATGATAGTCGATACCGGTAGTGATAGTGTTACTGGCAGAGACTAGCGGGCAGTAATATGTTGTGGGTGAGAACCCGAACATGAGATAGATGTGTGATTTTTTTTGAAATCGCACATCGATAGAGATATTGCTGGGGATAGCTCCCAGTGGGATGATTTATGATTGCAAGCCCATGTTATAGGGATAAAGTGGGTAGCATGTTAAGTTGTATGCCTGCAGTGCCTAGTTTGGTGGCCTTGATTGTAGACCATATTGGATAATATTGGTTATCTTTGTGATAATGGGCTGAGGTGTAGCCGTACCCGCTTTGTGCCAGCGTGATGTAGAAGATTTGAGTATAGGCAAAGCTAATCCGAACCCACCTCATTCTGGTAGGTGATGAGGTCGCTCCTTGGAGCACTTTCTGATCTTGGGAGAGACCGTAAGGCAAGGTGACCTTAACATTAAAATCTCAGTGACCGTATATGTAGTTGATACTTATGATGGAGGGGGACTTGAATTTTAGTCCACAGATAATGTATCTTGAGTGCACGGGATGTGTGGTCGTGCGTGCCAATGTCGGTGGTGAATGTGTAAATGTAAATATCTTGCCATACTGATTTCTTGTAGTGAAGGAGTACCACCTCCCCAGGAATGGGGTGGGGTCGTTATAATTGTCGTAAGCTAATATTGACCGTTGCTTTGTTTTGCCACATCTTTGTGGGATATTCTTGTGAAGGTACTGGTGAGCCGAGAGGGAAGTAGCAAGTTTAAGCCCATTTTTTTATGCTGGCCCTTGAAGGACAAAGTGCTCATTTTTATCTTTCATGTGTGGCCGGCCTGCGTGCCGATGTATGCAATCCACACTTTTTGTTGAATCATGGAAGGACTTAAGGGAGAATATTTGTGTAAACTATCATTCCATGTTTTATATAGTAGACATTAAGTCTTGTGGGTTATTGTTACTCCTTTGCTTTTACTAGAATGCTACTCTATGTTAGGCTACGATGATGTTTGGTATTATTTAGTACCGCTCTCGTCTGTTCGTGGAATATGGCGCGGAGCCCCGACGAGACCATTTTTTATATTCTTTGTGACAGGCATGGTTGTATAATTTGGTATCAGCTTCTAGTATCGATCTCTTCTTTTTAAAATTTATGATCTAATTCTTTAAGGGGTGGTGAGCACGTGTGTGTGCTACCGTTTCAATGTGAAATAACCCATAATTGTCTATTTAGGAATGAAAAATACACATGTTTGAGGAACCTATTTGTTCCTATGATTGTTGTTTGTATTTTTGAAGGTCTCCTAATTATGTGTTTCACGATTATAGGTGACTAGGAGTGGTATGAGGGAGTCTCAACCACAGCACTCTACTAAGAGTAGTGCACATATTGATGTGCCTACACCTCTTTCTGCTGAGATTGTTTGCTTAATTGCTGAAGTTGTCTTTGTAATGATTAATGTGCAACCAGGAAGGCTGGTGTAGCCTCCTACTCCTAGAGTGACCTCGATGCCGGTTGGGGTAGTTGAATAGATCGCAATGATTAATGCTTCAAATCAATGGTTGAACCTTTTTCTAGAATAGGGAGAGCACATAGTTGATGAATATCTATACGAGTTCATTAGGATGAACTATTTTTTGGGGTCTTTGTTGGTTGATGAGGAGCAAAAGACCAATAGGTTTTATGAAGGTCTGTGAGATGATCTGAGGTTATTACTATAAGGACAAAAGATTCAGGGTATTCTAACTTTTGTGAATATTGCCTGATCCCTAGAGCAGGGTGTGAAGGGGGTCCATATCGAGAAGGAACTTTCTGTAAGAAAGAAAGATTGTTGTAATGGTCCTCTAAGGATTGCGAAAAAGAGCTGTAAAAAGAGGTCCAGATTTTTGAAACCAGCTTCTTCGTGTATTTACTACTTTTGTGGAAAAAAAGGAAACTTTGCTCAATATTATTGTAGTTGTCCTCTAAGGATGGCGAAAAAATGGGTGCATTGTCTAGAGAAAGAGGGAAAGCTTTGGAGACAACTACAGGTATGAATTAGTATACAACTACTATAGATTTTGATACTTTGTACCTTGTTAACAAAGCCATATTCTGCATGGTTATAATTAGGCTAAGTCCTAATACTTTTCTATTCATTACAAGTCCTCTTTGATCTGTAACATTTTACCATAATTAAGGACTCCGTAAGTAATAGTGGAGTGCCTTTGGAAATATTATCGTTTTGGGTTGAGTTTTAGCACGGATAGAGTTTGCTGCATTAAGGTACGGATATGAAACCATGAGTTTCATTTGTAAGCATCTGTGTTACCGATATCAGAGTTTTATGTGATCTTTAACATGGACTGGCTTTTGGAGCACCATGATTCATTGATTGTAACTCTAAGGAAGTCACACTAGTGCAGAACAACGAACGCGAGACTAAGTTTGCTGGTATGCGAGGATCGAATACAATATTGATGGCTGCTCTCCAAGTAGTCTAGACAGTTCAGAAAGGCACCAAGTTATTCTTCATGCTATTATAGGTGCCAGAGCCAAAGACCAGTTTATGTGACTTACTTATACTATTAGAGTTTGTAGATGTGTTTCCTAAAGTTCTCCCTGGAGTTTCACCTCATCGAGAGATCGACTTCACTATTGATTTAGTGCTCATGTCATGCTCATTGTACCGAATAGTTCCAAAAAAGATGATAGAATTAAAGGTTTGGTTATAGGAATTACTAGAGCAAGGCTATATGCGTCTAAGTATGTCTCTTTGGAGTGCACCAGTCCTTTTTGTGAAGAAGGACAGAAGCTTGTGTCTACATATCGACTACAGTGAACTGATTATGCTGACAAATAAAAACAAGTATCTGATTCTGAGAGTCAATGATTTTTGTTGTTCAGCCGGTTGGATCAACTGTCTATTCAAAGCTGGATTTGATGTCCGGTTATTATTAATTAAGGATTCGGGAAAGTGATATTCCCAAGACAGTGTTTGGTACACGCTATGGGTATTATGAGTTAACTATGATGCCATTTGGACTAACAAATGTGTCATCCGTATTCATGGATTTGATGCATAGAACCTTTCGAGAGTACTTGGACCGATTTGTGATAATATTTATAAATGATATATTTGAAAGTCTTTAGTGTCAACTAATTCCACCTATGTGGGGGGAATAGGTGAATTGCAGTCTTTTGCGGAATTTAAATAACCTGCACAATTAAACAAACACAGCACAAGAAAAGCACACAAGCAATTATAGTGGTTCCCCGATTTGGGTACGTTCACTCTCCCCCTTCGACCTATCTCCCACCAAGGGACGACTCGGTCACTTCACCAAACGGATTCAAATCCAATCCTCACACTACGGAAGGCACCCTTCCAACCGAAGGAGTAACTAATCCTCCACCACGGGTTGCACCCAACCCTTACAACTAGGAATCACTATTCCTTTACAACAAAACAA
This sequence comes from Platanthera zijinensis, assembly GCA_039513925.1. Taxonomy (NCBI): domain Eukaryota; kingdom Viridiplantae; phylum Streptophyta; class Magnoliopsida; order Asparagales; family Orchidaceae; genus Platanthera; species Platanthera zijinensis. Next base: position 64,115,839 of record CM077094.1, on the reverse strand, counting down.
AAATAGTTTGTACAAGAGATACAAACTACACGTGTGGAGAAACCCATGTCCCTCTTCGTTTGTTGAAGCGTTCTTGATGAAGATGAAGAGTCCGCGATCGGAGCACTCTCTTGGAGAGGATCTTGCCAAGATCGGCGGCGGCAAGCGATTGCGGCGGCAATGCTTTGTAGATCCAAACTTCTTGACGAAGCAAGCAAGGTATACCAACGATCTCAATCGAATCCGTCGTCTCAATCAATTTGGAATGAAGAACTAACCTCGTTCAACAAATCGAGAGACAAGGGATCTCGAGAGAGAATCGTGAGACGCTATACTAGCCTCGGTTCTCTCGTCGGGAGATCAAAGATGATCTGAGATCTGCAGCGGCGACTACCTTGCGAGCGGCGACGATGACGGGAGGATTTCCGCGATCGGCTAGGTCACGCTCGGCGGCTTTGATTTCTCGTGAATGATTACTATTGATGTTTGAAATAAGCATGTATATATACTGTAGAACAACCCTAAATGACCATTGTGGGGCCCACAAAAAGAAGCCCTGGTTCCGGTCAAAACAGCGCACAACATCTTGGTTCGGTCCAGCGAACAAAGCAAATTTGCCTAAGGCAAATTCGGCGAGAATCATTGGTGATTCTCGACGAAGTCGGCGGGAATCACTCACGATTCCCATCGATTCTGCCTTAGCCAATTTCCAGTTGTAAAACTAGTCAGCCTGCGGGAATCAGTGGGAATGCAAACGTCATTCTTGACGAATCGGCGAGAATCAGTTAATGATTCTAGTCGATTCTGCCTTAGTAGAATTCTTGAAGGAGGACAGTCAGCTAGATAAAATCGGCGGGAATCACTGGCTGATTCTTGACGATTCGGCGAAAATCACTAGTGATTCCCGTCGAATCGGCGAGAATCACTTAGTGATTCCCGTCGATTTTGACTTAGACAATTTTCCTCTTCCTTCCCATGAACTTGGTCTTTGACCCATATTTGCTCCTCTTCTGCTCTTGATCTATCTCGACCCTATACTTGAAAATAAGTACACTCCAATAGAGAGAGCACACATGAGTCAACACACTGATCACCTCAACGAGGGATTACTTTGCGCAGACCCGTGTATATTGACCCACTGCACCCTGACATTTGTGTGTACTTAGCATGGAATAGCTACAAGCACAACTTGAAGAAATATCGTCAAATATATTGTCAATTCAACTTAGCTTGTTCAGGGGCTACTTCAAATCAGGTACATTGTGGATACAATACCCAATAATCTCCCCCAATTTGAAGAAGCCTAAACCCTACAAGTTAAGGTGAATAAGACAGATGGGAATGAAAAACATAAAATGAACAATCAGTTGAGAATGAAATTCATTACCATTCATTACCATTTTCCTTAGAGCATACTTAGCATTCTTAGCCTTTGGCAGCCACTTTAGGCAGCCACTTTAGTACCTTAGCACTTTATCCTTAGCCGAGAGGGTAATCTCCCCCTTTTCTGCTTCTGCAAATTTTGGAGCCACCTTATCCTGGTACATAATGCTTCCCCTCAGTTCTTGCATCTGTGCCCTATCTTGAGTTCCTTGGTGATGCTCGCCCTTGATCCAAGAGCCCTGAGCCCTTTAGTCTTCAGTCCTCATAGTTCAGCATGCCGAGTTCAGTTTTGAAGAGACTGAACTTGGCCTCGTCTAGGGGCTTCATGAAGATATCTACAACCTGCTTATCCGTGGGGACATAGCAGAGAGATATATCTTTGTTTTCCATATGCTCCCAAATGAAGTGATAGCGCACTTCAATATGCTTTGTTCTGCGGTGCGACACAGGATTGTTCGCAATTACTATTGCGCTCGAGGAGTCGCAATACATCGGAACTTCGCTGAACTGCAAGTCATAATCTTTGAGCTGATTTTTTATCCATAGAAGTTGTGCGTAACAGCTGCCTGCTGAGATGTACTAAGATTCAGCAGTAGAGGTTGCGACACAATTCTGCTTTTTACTGTTCCATGAAATAAGCCTTCTTCCGAGGAATTGGCACGTCCCGGAAGCGTTTTTCCTATCATCCCTGCTTCCTGCAAATTTAGCATCTGAAAAGCCTATCAGCTAGACATCATTGTTTCTTGGATACCACAAGCCAAGATTTGGTGTACCTTTAAGGTATCTATGAATTCGCTTTGCAGCGACATAATGTGATTCCTTAGTGTTCACCTGATATCTGGCACAAACGCATGTGGAAAACATAATATCCGGTCTACTAGCAGTAAGGTAGAGCAGGGATACAATTATGCTTCTGTATTTGGTTTCATCAAAAGGTGTCCCTTTCTCATCCTTGTCCAGAGACACAGTGGATCCCAATGGAGTCCTCAAAGAGGTTGCATTCTCCATTTCGAATTTCTTGAGGAGTTCATTTGTGAACTCGTCTTAGAAATGAAAATACCATCCTCAGACTGTTTCACTTGAAGTCCCAAGAAATACATTAGCTCGCCCATGATGCTCATTTCAAACTTTCCTTGCATAAGTTTAGAAAACTTCTTACAAAGATTGTTGTCCGTTGAGCCGAATATTATGTCATCGACATAGATTTGCACCAGCAAAACCTTGCCTTTGACTTCCCTAAGAAACAATGTCTTATCTATTTTTCCTCTAGAGAACTTGTTCTCAAGAAGAAAACTAGGCAAAGTCTCGTACCAAGCTCGAGGAGCTTGTTTTAAGCCATATAATGCTTTATTAAGAAAATAAACATGATTAGGGAATGAGGGATTAACAAAACCTAGGGGTTGCGCGACATATACTTCCTCTTTCAAATTTCCATTTAGGAATGCAGATTTCACGTCCATTGGATAGACAGTGAATCCTTTATGGGAAGCATATGCCAGGAACAATCTGATCGCCTCCAGCCTTGCAACTGGTGCAAAGGTTTGGTCGAAGTCAATCCCTTCTCCTGTTTGTAACCTTAAGCTACCAGCATGGCCTTGTTCTTTATGATGACACCGTGTTCATCCAGTTTGTTTTTGAAGATCCACTTGATGCCGATCACATTCTGGTTCTTTGGTCTAGGAACAAGCGTCCAGACGTTCCATCGTTCGAATTGATGCAGTTCATCTTGCATGGCCAATATCCATGATACATCTTTGTTCGCTTCGTCGAACTTCTTTGGCTCAACCTGTGATGGAAAACTAAGGTGCAAAATCTCGTAAATTTTACCTCTCCGAGTTCTGACACCGTCACGAGGATCTCCTTTGATCTTATATCTGGGATGATCCCTCACGTATCGGAGCTCTAGGAGTCTGGCATCTGGAGCTCTAACAACTTCTCGGGCTTCTCCTTCTTCACGGAGATTTTCTCCATCCTGATCGTCATCTTCTCCAGTTGGCGTTGAGGTGGAAACCTTGACGTACTCTGGAGTTGCACCTTTTGCAGTCTCATCGAGACTTAGCTGTTAAAGCCTTGCACCTTCATCTTCAAGAATGCCACTGGAAGAATTGCTATGAAGCAAGCTTCCTTCATCAAAAACAACATTAATGGACTCCTCTACCACTAGGGTTTTCTTATTGAAAACCCTATATGCTCGACTATGGCTACTATAGCCCATGAAGATGCCTTCGAAGCATTTTTCTCCAAAATTAGTACGTGGGTACTTCCCATTATTAAGTACATAGCATCTGCAGCCAAAAATCCTTAAATAGGCCATGGTCGGTTTCCTGTCTTTCAATAACACATAAGGCGTCTTACGATGATTCTTGTTAATCAATGCTCGGTTCTTCACATGACAAGCCGTGTTGACAGCCTCTGCCCAGAAGTACTCTGGAAGAGAGGCATCATTCAACATTGTCGTACATGCTTCAATGAGCGTTCTATTTCTCCTCTCCGTAACTCCATTTTGTTGAGGAGTACGCGGGGAGGAAAACTCATGAAAGATACTGTTGGAACACCTTATTACTAATTTGGGCAAGGATCACTATGTTTTTAGGAAATCAGTTTGACCGAGATGTATAGTTGAAAAGGTCAAGTTAGAATGAGTCTAGGGCTTAGAACTTAGGTTTGAAGCTGCCCCCAGGACCATTCAAGGATTCAGACTTAGAGCTGAGGCAAAGAAAATTATCATCGAGCTTAGGTCGACGAAACGTCGAACTCCGTTCGACGCTCTCGGAGCTCAACTCTGCAAAATCATCGAGCTCCGGTCGACGATCTTCGAGCTCAGATCGACGATCTGTCTTCAGCTTATTCTTTAGGTCGTTGAGCTCCGGTCGACGATCTTTGAGCTCAGGTCGACGTTTTCTGTCTGATGTTCATTTCTATCTCTGAGCTCAGGTCGACGATCGTAGAGCTCAGATCGACATTTTTCCTGAGAGATCGACGACTTTGAGGATTCAAATTCAGTCAACTTTTGGAATGATTTTCAAATTCTCTCAGCATTTATTTTAAGAGATCTGCTAGCCGTTTTCATTTATTCTGGAGCAAGTTTCAAGGGATTTATCAGAGAATGTTTATTGGACTTTCCACCAGAAGACAAAACATTTATGGAATACATTTATTGACTGCTAACGGCTATCTTGGATAGAGGATCTTCAGACAATATTTTATTTTTTCTTCTCCAATCTGATAGAGATAACAATAAGAGACTACACAAGAATAGACAATCTACAACAAGAAATTCTCAGTACAGATTCACAGGATAGTGAGATCAATTCAAAAGAAAATCAAGTGATCAATCCTGGAGAATTAGTTGGCATACTGAAAAGTGATCATAGCTTCAACATCAAGGACTCCAGACAATTCATATTTCAGCCTCTGTTGAAACCATCTTCTACTGGAGATCTGAAACTTCTGAAGACCTATCACCCTAGCAAAGCTCTCATCTTTCTCAGGGGGTGCTTTGACAACACAATCAATCCACTAAGTCTTTTCTCAGTGATTTAGACAGAGAAGACAACTTCACCTCTTTCTTTTTCTTTTCCTGCTATAAAAGGGTTATCAAAACTCCCTTCAAAAGTCTTGATTCTGGTTCTGAGAGCCTTACCAAAACTCAGTGGTGGCAAGACAACTGATCAAAAAATCTAGTGTGATTTTTGAGCACCTTATCAAAAGCTCATTGGTGCCCAGGACACCTGATCAACCCATCCTGCAGTGGATTCCTACCAAGGGTGGTAGAAGAGTGGATGTACCTAGGTTTTTCGGGAACCACTATAGTTCCATGTGTCTTCTGGTTTCTTGTGGATATTCTTTGTTGTGTGTTGTGGTTTTTATTCTTACTGCTTTAGTTTTATTTTCTACATCAAAGCACCTTACACCTATACATAAATTAAGCCTTTACTGCTGTGCATTTTAAAATTGTAAATTTACTTTAAAATACTCTATTTACCGCCCCCCCCCCCCCCCCTCTAGAGTTAAGATAGATCTTACCCTCACTTTCAATTGGTGTCAGAGGCAGGTTGGTTGTTCATACAGGCTAACACCTGAACCAAAAGATCCTTGATAAGATCAATCTTTCAAGAGGGTTATTTTCATTATATTTAATTATATATAAAGACATGGCACAGAACAAAGATTATGCAAGCACCAGGCCTCCAGTGTGCAATCAATCCAAGTTTGCACTTTTGAAAGCAAGGATTAGACTCTATATGAATTCTATTGATGAAGACATATTTAATTCTATTTTGACAGTGTGCCCAAGTCCACTAGCAAGCTCAAGTACAAATGTTGTTTCACCTCCTTCAGGAATAGATGCTAAAATAAAGAAGTGGAAGACTGCAGATGTCAAGGCCATGAACATCTTAGCTCAGACAATGTCTGATGAGATATTTCAGAAGGTAGCTGAATACAACTCAGCCAAAGGAATTTGGGACAAAGTCTCTGAAATTGTCTCAGGATCTGCTGATGAAAGGAAAGACAGGAGATCCCATCTTATAAGCCAATAAGAGAATTTCAAAAAGAGAGAAGCTGAATCAGTGGCTGACATGTACAATAGACTAGGTCTGATTGTCAATGAGTTAAAGACTCTGGATAAAGAAATCTCATTGACTGAGCACTTGGGATTCAAGAATCTGACCAATCAAAGATGCCAGAAGTCTAAATGAGATTACCACTGAAGCTCTCCTTGGCAAGCTCAAATCTTATGAACTGCTCATTAAAAATAGAGAAGAAGAACAAAAGGCTACTTCTCCAGTCATCAGAAAAGAGAAGACCATAGCCTTCAAAGCTACAGAAGAGGAGCATGAAGATAAAGCTATAGGAAATGATGAGCTCCTAAGTCTACTCGCCAAAAGATTCTACAAAATGGCCAGAAAAGACTTTAGAAAGAGATCATACAAGGGACATGATAAGCCAAGGTTTGATAAATCAAATAACAATAAAGAAATTATATGTTTTGGTTGCAGGAAACCAGGCCATATTGTGCCTGACTGTCCAGAAAACAAAAACAAGGACAAGAAAGATAGAAGGGAAAGAAGAAAGGAGAAAGACTTCAAGAAGAACACCTCAGACAAACCCTCATACAGCAAGAACACACATACAAGGAAGGGATTTGTTGCTGAGACATGGAGTGAAACTGAAGAGGACTCTGAAGCCTCATCCAGCTCCAGTGATGATGAGGATGATGCTGATGAAATGGAATTTTGCATGATGGCTATCAATGCCTCTCAAACAGATTCAGAAGCAGAAGAGTCAGAATTAGATTCAGAAGCTCAACTAGAAGAAGATCAGGTAATCAATTCATTTGATTTCAGTTCTGAGGACTTTAAACATGAGTTTAAAGTACTATGCCTAGATCTGTTGGAGTCTGAGAAGGAAATCACTTCCCTCAGAAAACAACTGTCTGAGTATAGCACTTTAAAATCAGAGAACCTCAAACTCTCTGAAGAGTTAGAATGTTATAGGGAGGAAATAGCTTCACTTAAGAGTGAACTATCCAAGGCCAAGCAGTTTGAAGAATCCCTTAATGGGAGGAGTATCAAACTGATGGATATCACAAGCATAGTGAACTCTAGACTTAATAGTACACTGGGCTTGGGAGCTTCATCCAGCCAGCCTATAGTTCTGACAACTCCAATCAAATTTATCTCTGATAAAGGGAAGGAAGTTGTAGAGGTAGCTAGGAAGAATGCAGATTTGCCAAAGAAAAATACAGTTCAACAGAATGCGTCGAAAAGAGATCGATGATCATCGAACGGCGCTCGACGATCCAAGAAACGATCGTCGACCTCAGCTCGACGACACCTGAACTCTGAACTCCAGCATATTCAATCTTCGAACAGAGATCGATGATCTGACCCAAGATCGTCAACCTCAGCTCGACGATCGTCGAACAGAGATCAGGACTTTAAACAATCCTTCAAAGGTACATCTGGATTCAATCCTAGAAGTCCTACATCCCAAGGCTTCAACCCCTATACTGAATGGATAGTACCTCCTAGGAGATACCATCCTGAAGGCTATAAAAGTCAACCTGGGATGTCTTTCATTTCTGAATTTAAGGGATATCAACCTAGGCCCAAGGTAAACTGGGTCAAAAACATATAAGCTATTTATGTGCAGGTGAAGACCTATCCAACATCAAACCAGCCATGGTATCTAGATAGTGGGTGCTCAAAGCACAAGACAGGGAACAAGGACAACTTCACATCCTTTAAAACCAAGCTTGGACCCAAGGTAATCTTTGGTGATTCAAACTTTGGAACAACAAAAGGATATGGTGCAGTCCAAATTGGAACAGTCACCTTCAAGAAAGTAGCCTATGTTGAAGGACTCAAGCACAACTTGATAAGTATCAGTCAATTGTGTGATGAAGGATATCATGTGACTTTCAACAAAGCTATATGCAAGGTCAAGTCAGAGGACAACACAACTATGTTGACAGGTAACAGAAGAGGTAACATTTACTTAGTAGATTTTCATTCATTTAAAGTAGATTTTTGCCTGTTCAATTCCATATCTAGACCTAATATTCTATGGCATAAGAGACTAGGACATATTAACCTTAGAACCATTGCTAGGCTATCCAAGGACAACCTTGTTAGAGGACTACCTTCTGGCCCCTACAAGAAGGAAGGACTTTGCAAGGCCTGTCAATTAGGCAAGCAAACTAAAAATAGTTTTAAATCACTTAACAAGAGTGACTCACCTAGGATTTTGTATCTGTTACACATGGATCTTTTTGGACCCATTAAGGTACAAAGCCTAGGAGGGAAATCCTACACTTTAGTGGTTGTAGATGACTTCTCAAGATTCACATGGGTGTTCTTTCTGAGGAAGAAGTCTGATAACTTCAAGTGTTTGACAGAGTTTCTCAAATGCATACAGATTGAGTTCAACACTCACATTGCCCTGATCAGAAGTGATCATGGGACAGAGTTTGATTCTCTTCTTATGCAAGAGTTCTATCAGAGTGAAGGGATCAGGCATACATTCTCAGCTCCCAGAACTCCTCAACAAAATGGGGTAGCAGAAAGGAAAAATAGAACCCTAATTGAATCTGCAACTACATTGTTGTCAGATGCTCACCTTCCTATATCCTTTTGGGCTGAGGCAGTGAACACCTCCAATTATGTGTTGAATAGAAGTCTAATACATAAACTGAAGGGAAAGACTCCCTATGAATTGCTCAAAGGGAAGAAACCTAAAGTAGACTATTTTAAAATCTTTGGTTGCATTTGTTATATTCACAACAATGACAAGAGATATATAGCAAAATTTCAAGCAAAAGCTGATGAAGGAGTGTTTTTGGGATACTCCATGATCAGTAAATCTTATAGGGTTTATTATAATACTACTCTAAAAATAGAAGAATCTGTTCATATTTCTTTTGATGAAACTAATATGTCTTTTAAGGAGAAGAATGCTTCTACCATAGAACAATTGCAGGTACATTCTCTAGCTGAAGACTTGGACAGATTACAAGTTACTCAAAAGGATGAAAGTAATGAAGATGAAGAAGCTGCTAATCTTCTTGAAGAGCCAGTTGCTGTTCCACAAGAGGAAACAGCAACACAGGTTGGTGAACAATCAACACCACCTGTTGATTTAGTAACATCAAGAGATCATCCAATCTCCCAAGTGATTGGAAACATCTCAGCTGGTGTGCAAACCAGAAATAAGGTCAACCAAAACCTGATGCACACTTGCTTTCTATCTAAAATAGAACCTCAATCCATTCAAGATGTAGAGCAAGATCCATACTAGATCATTGCAATGCAAGAGGAGTTGCATCAATTTGAAAGAAACAAAGTCTAGGAACTAGTGCCTAAGCCAAAGGATCATTCCATTGTTGGAACAAAATGGGTGTTCAGAAACAAATTGGATGATCAAGGAATTATTGTAAGGAACAAGGCAAGGCTAGTTGCTCAAGGATACTCTCAAGAAGAGGGGACAGACTATGACCAGACCTTTGCACCTGTTGCAAGGTTAGAGCCCATAAGAATCTTCCTGTCTTATGCTGCTCACAAGGCATTCAAAGTCTACCAAATGGATGTGAAGAGTGCTTTTCTCAATGGGGAGATCAAAGAAGAAGTCTATGTCAGACAACCCCTAGGTTTTGTCTCTCCAACTAATCCTGATTATGTTTTCAAACTGCATAAAGCATTATATGGTCTAAAGCAAGCTCCTAGAGCATGGTATGAGACCCTAGCATGCTTTCTTCTGGAAAATGATTTTATTAGGGGGAGAGTAGACCAAACTCTTTTTATTAGAACCCATAAGTCCCAAACCCTACTAGTACAAATTTATGTAGATGATATTATATTTGGTTCTACTGATTCAAACTTGTGCAAAAAGTTTTCCAAGCTTATGCACTCTAAATTTGAAATGAGTAGTATGGGTGAGCTATCCTTTTTCTTAGGATTGCAAGTCAAACAACATGCTGAAGGCATATTTATTTCTCAAACCAAGTATGCAAAAGAACTGGTTAAGAAATTTGAAATGTCTGATGCATCATGTATGAAAACACCCATGCCTACCAATATTGTACTGGATGCTGATTAACATTGAAAACCAGTTGATCACACAACATATAGAGCAATGATTTGCTCTCTATTGTACCTTACAGCTAGTAGGCCTGACATAATGTTTGTTACATGTATATGTGCTAGATTTCAAGTTAGCCCTAGAGAGTCACACTTAACTTTAGTAAAGAGGATTCTTAGGTATGTTAAAAGCTGTCCAAATCTAGGACTCTGGTATCCAAAAGATTCATCATTTGACTTAACTGGATTTTCAGATGCTGATTATGCTGGATGCAGGATAGACAGGAAAAGCACCAGTGGAACTTATCAGTTTCTTGGTGATAGACTTCTCATGGTATTGTAAGAAACAAATATCTGTGTCAACCTGAACTGCTGAAGCTTAATAAATGGCTGCAGGCAGTTGTTGTTCATAAATATTGTGGATACAAAACCAACTCCTAGACTATGGTTCCAACTTAGAGAAGTCTAAAAAATTTTGTGACAACACCAGTGCTATTTCCATTGCACAAAATCCAGTCCTCCATAGGTGGACAAAACACATAGAAATTAGGCATCATTTTCTAAGGGATAATGTGGAGAAAAATAAAATTGAACTTCAATATATCCCAACTGATTTGCAAAGGGGAGATATTTTCACCAAGCCTTTGGATGAAAAGAAACACAACTTCTTCCTCAATCAGTTAGGCATGTTAGATGGAGGAAGCCTAAAGTAATTTACAAGATTTTGAAAAGCTAAAAACAGACCAAGATTAGGCTAAAAACTCATCTCTTTTTGTGTCTGTAGGATAGTTTCTGTCTCTGAACTGCGCTCGACGTTTTCCCCAGAAAGAGTCAAACGGAGATCGACGTTTACCTGAGAAACGTCGAACGAAGATCGACGTTTTCCCAAAACGTCGACCTGAGTTCAGAGTGTGTCAGATAGTTGCATACTATCTCTTTCAGGCCTTCGATCGTCGAACTGAGCTCGACGTTCTCTCTAGATCGTCGAACTGAGATCTACGATGTTGAAGACCTTTCAGCTTCCATCAGGAGTCCTGATTGTTTGAACGGAGATCGACGATCCTTCCTTTTTCGCGTAGAACCCTAATATAAATTTATTTTTCGGCCGCCGCTCGTCGTTTACGCTTTCATACTCTCTGCAAATTTTTATCCTTCCCTCCAAACTCTCTACACTTGGTCGTGTTTGTTGAATCTTTGTAGGTACAGATGGCACTGTCGGTCGCTGCCCTCTCCAAAATGAAATTTGATACAGGCTTCGACATTGATATGAACTCCTTCGATGGGAGCGATCAGCGATTCAAAGACATTCTGAATTTGTTCCGCGAACAGCAGTTAGTTTAGTTGATGACAACAAGAATAAAGATTGCAGCAGATAAAGTAAAAGAATGGGTTTATACTGCCACTAGCGAAAGTGAAAATTCTATGGTCGGGACCATCAATGGAACTCAGGTACTAATGTCCCCAGCTCTTTTGACCGAAGTATTCACATTAAGTACTGGGAATGATTCCATCGATTTGTCTGGAGAAGAATATGATTCTTTGTTAGATCGAATGGGTCACTCTACTGTGCACCCTAATAAACTGTTGAAAAAGAATTTATCTATTGAATTTCAATTCTTTGCTGATGTTGTTAGAAAAGTGCTTCTGGTAAAGCACTCCGCCCATGATACAATCTCAAGGTATCAGTTATGCCTAATGGGAGCCTTAGTTGATAAGAAACATTTGGATTGGGGATCGATCTTCTTTAATTTGATCAAAAAGAAAGTTAGCAAAAGCTGTGTCCGTTTTGGGAGGATTATAGGGGTTTACCTACATCTCAGGTGCCCTGATCTGTTGGTTTCAAGTGGGATGCACATCAATGCATCCAAAAGACTCACTTGTGCCCTCTTCAGCAGGTGGGACAGGCAGATCATAAACCCCAACAGGGCTACTGCAGCAACACCTGCTTCAGGCACAAGGACTGCCTCAGTCACTCCTCCTCAGGTCTCTGCCCCAGCAGAAGATTTGCCTGCTTCTCCTCCTCCTCCAGTTGTCTCTGCCCCAGTCATCTCAACCTCACCACTCATCTCAACCATAGCCATATCTTCCCCCATTACAATCTCATCACCCATTTCACCTCCTCCAGCCTCTACCACAGAATCATTTCATCCCTTGCACTACTATCCACCTGTCACCACTCCATCATTTAATCTTCTAGATGACTCCTTCGTGGATGATTCTCCTCCTACTCCTCCTGAAATTACATCTACATCTTCCTACCAATAGCTTCTTCAGGACATACTTTCTCAATCATCCTTCACCCCATCCTTTACCTCTCTCATATCATCCATCTCTTCTTCAGTAACATCAATCTCAATAATTCCTTCTACTGAGCCATCCATCCCTATACCTCCTACCTCCACACCATCCATTCCATCAGTCCCAGCCAACATCATTCCAGCTACATCAACTCCTACCTCTACTCAAGACCCTCTTGAGCATGTAGATCTTTCAGCTTTGGCAGACAGGCTGTATGAGCGGCTAGCCCCCAGGCTAACCTTATTGCTGGAGACCACCTTGGATCCACTTCTGAAAAATGTTCAGGAGCTGTCTACCAGGCTATCTACCTTCCTCTCCTCTCAGGCAATCCCTTCTTATGGGTGCCTTGATCCAGTTTTCACTGAATCCAGGCAGGGGGAGATGCCTAATGAAGCTCTGGTTTTTCCTGAGGCTGCTGAAATTTCAGAACCTGCTCCAGTATTTGCAGTAGATCTTCAGAGCCTGCTGTCAGTTTTTTATTCTGTGTACTTCAATTCTCTGCTAGTTCTACAAGTTGAAAACCTTACTAAGGCCATTGTGCCTGTTTTAGAATGTGATCCCAGCCTTATTGCATCTTATATAAACTCTTTCAAGGCTGAGGATGTTGTTGCTTCAATTTTTACTGCTGCTGCTGCTACTGCTGTTACTCCTATTGGATTTTCTGATATTGAAATGTTGTCTGTTGTTGTTGATGTTGCTGCTTTTCTGGAAGAACCTGAACCTGCTGATCAAATAACTTCTGCTCCTATTGTTGCTTCCATAAGTTCTACTTCTGCTGCTGCTGCTCCTGCTTTGACTTCTGAACAACTGAAACAACAAGAAAAGTACATCAAAAGCATTGATGATCTGTATGATAGACCCCAGAGCTCAGAAAATGATCAGTTTCACACTAACTCTGATGACTCTTCTAGTACTATTGCAAAGAAAAGGAAGATCAGAAGCAAGGCCATGATGAAAGTCCCTCCTACTAAGGCCAAGGATGCTAATGATATACCCTACTATATTCTGCATGATTGCCAAATTACTGAACCAAGGATGCAATATTCTAAAAATCAACTAAAGGCCATGAAGAAGAAAAGAAAGTTTGATAAGTATGAGAAAGGTTAATCCCAATTTCAGCCTCCTCCTCCTCCTCCAGATTCAGGATCAGGTGGAGGCTCAGCTTCTCTAACCTCAGCTCCAAAGCAAAGTTCCTCCCAATGCTCTCAAAGATATCATCCCAGGGAGCAGTATCAAAGGGGTTATCAGTCCAGAAGGGGACATTATAGAGGAAATCAAAGAGGACACAGATCTCAAGCAAGGGAAGGATAAAGTCACATGGACTCAACTCAAGGTCCTTTCCCCTATAAACTCAGAGAAATGGTTGATACAAGAATTCCTACTGCTTCAAAAACTGTCAATAGATATGAGCCTGCAGTTCCTTTTGAAGATCCAGAGAATAATCCATTATCATGGACTGCTAGGATGAAAGAACTTGCTACCTTAGATCAGCTGAAGAAGGCCAGAGAATAAGGGAAAGACACTTCCAACATTACTACTTTGTCAGATCAAAGAAAGGCAGAACTGGAAAGGTATGCATCAAGGAAATTCTTTGACCCAGTGGACTACATGAAACTGCATCCTGAGGCTGTGGTTCTCAGGCCAAGATCTCAAACCTCCTTAGGTTCAGAGGATGATAGAAGATCAAAGAAAGAAGCTTTAAATCCCAACAGGGAAATTTTATTTAAGAAGGGAAGTGAAAGGAAATGACATTTGTAAGCAGACAGTATACTCATCTTTAACATTTGCTTATATTCCATCTATTTGCTGCTATGTTGAATGATCTGCTCTTTTGTGTTAAATTTTTTTTCTATGTATGATGATTTTGTATTTATTACTGAGTTCTGTAAATAGTAATCCTAACCCAAATAGGGGGAGATTGTTGGAACACCCTATTACTAATTTGGGCAAGGATCACTATGTTTTTAGGAAATCAGTTTGACCTAGATGTATAGTTGAAAAGGTCAAGTTAGAATGAGTCTAGGTCTTAGAACTTAGGTTTGAAGCTGCCCCCAGGACCATTCAAGGATTCAGACTTAGAGCTGAGGTAAAGACAATTATCGTCGAGCTTAGGTCGACGAAACGTCGAACTCCGTTCGACGCTCTCTGAGCTCAACTCTACTAAATTATCGAGCTCCAGTCGACGATCTTCAAGCTCAGATCGACGATCTGTCTTCAGCTTCTTCTTCAGGTCGCTGAGCTCTGGTTGACGATCATCGAGCTCAGGTCGATGTTTTCTGTCTGATGTTCATTTCTATCTCTGAGCTCAGGTCGACGATCGTAGAGCTCAGATCGACGTTTTTCCTAAGAGATCGACGACTTTGAGGATTCAAATTCAGTCAGCTTTTGGAATGATTTTCAAATTCTCTCAGCATTTAGTTCAAGAGATCTGCTAGCCGTTTTCATTTATTCTGGAGCAAGTTTCAAGGGATTTATCAGAGAATGTTTATTGGACTTTCCTCCATAAGACAAAACATTTATGGAATACATTTATTGACTGCTAACGGCTATCTTGGATAGAGGATCTTCAGACAATATTTTATTTTTTATTCTCTAGTCTGATAGAGATAACAACAAGAGATTACACAAGAATAGACAATCTACAACAAGAAATTCTCAGTACAGATTCACAGGATAGTGAGATCAATTCAAAAGAAAATCAAGTGATCAATCCTGGAGAATTAGTTGGCATACTGAAAAGTGATCATAGCTTCAACATCAAGGACTCCAGACAATTCATATTTCAGCCTCTGCTGAAACCATCTTCTGCTGGAGATCTGAAACTTCTGAAGACCTATCACCCTAGCAAAGCTCTCATCTTTCTCAGGGGGAGCTTTGACAACACAATCAATCCACTAAGTCTTTTCTCAGTGATTGAGAAAGAGAAGACAACTTCACCTCTTTCTTTTTATTTTCCTACTATAAAAGGGTTATCAAAACTCCCTTCAAAAGTCTTGATTCTGGTTATGAGAGCCTTATAAAAACTCAGTGGTGGCAAGACACCTGATCAAAAAATCTAGTGTGATTTTTGAGCACCTTATTAAAAGCTCATTGGTGCCCAGGACACCTGATCAACCCATCCTGCAGTGGATTCCTACCAAGAGTGGTAGAAGAGTGGATGTACCTAGGTTTTTGGGGAACCACTATAGTTCCTTGTGTCTTCTGGTTTCTTGTGGATATTCTTTGCTGTGTGCTGTGGTTTTTATTCTTACAACTTTAGTTTTATTTTCTACATCAAAGCACCTTACACCTATACATAAATTAAGCCTTTACTGATGTGCATTTTAAAATTGTAAATTTACTTTAAAATACTCTATTCACCCCCCCCCCCCCTCTAGAGTTAAGATAGATCTTACCCTCACTTTCAGATACCATGTTCTTCACAGAATTCGGTCATAGCACCAGACTCGAATTCTGTTCCATGGTCACTTTTGATTTTTACCACAGAGTAGTTAAGTTCGTTCTAGATCTGCTTGACAAAATTAGTGAAGATGTAAAACATATCTTACTTTTGTTTCAAAAAGAAAACCCACGTAAACCGAGAGTGATCATCAACAATCACTAGCATATACGATTTGCCTCCTAAGCTATGAACTTGCACTGGACCGAACAAGTCCATATGCAGAAGATAGAGACATCTGGAGGAGTCTTTATCTATAATGCCCCTAAAGGTAGCCTGAGTCTGTTTGCCCTTCTGGCATGCAGGACAAGGGCTATCTTTGATGCACTTAATAGTAGGGGCATCCCTTACTATGTTCTTAGAAAACAACATATTAATTGTCTTGAAATTAATATGTGCTAATCTCTTGTGCCATTGTTCACAAAGAGATGCACTACCTTTTGCTACTAGGCACACGGGGGTAGAAGAATCTAAGCTAAGAAAATCTAAACAAAAGATATTTCTGCTCCTAATGCAAGTTAATACCATCTCCGAAGAGGCACACGATATTATCAAGCACTTATACTTGCAGAACTTAACGTTATATCCTTCATCACACAACTAGCTTACACTGATCAGGTTATGGTTTAACCCTTCAACATAGGCCACGTCAGTGATAGAGAATACACTATTGGAAATCATACCATAACCTCTGGTGACTCCTCAATAAGATCCACCAAAGATGACTTTGGGTCCATTTTCGACTGGGGTGTAATCACGCAACAGGCTTCTTGTCCCAGTCATATGCCGGGAACATCAACTGTCCAAGTACCAGATAGGCGTTTTGGTGGCCTTTGGACATACCTGCAAAACAGAATCAGTTTCCCTTAGGAACCCAATCGAACTTGGGTCCTAGATTCCTTGTTAGCATACTCCCCCTCGGGTTGTTAACCCTACGAGTTGTCGGACTCGCATTGCTAACATGAGGAGTCTAGTTGAATCTTGGATTAAACCAACAATCCACGGCAAAGTGACCAACTTTTCCACAACACCAACAGTCAAACCTGTGGTACCACTTCATAGGCTCCAGCTTCACCCTGGGAATGGTGGGTCCAACCGGGGCCTTGGATCTGGAGGTGGAGGCATCATGATGACAGCAGTCACATGATTTCTTCACTTCCTGTTCCTTCAATATAACAGGCTTGGCTTTTGGTGCTTGCTTCCTATTATTGCCTCTAGAGAAGTGGCCATAATTCTCCACTTGGATTTCCTCATAAGGTGCCTTGAAGACACTCTCACTGTAGTTTAGGGGGAATGTCCAACCATCATACCTGCTCTTGGGCTTTTCAACCATGGGCCGGAAGAAGTGGCCATAGGTTGACTCAAAGTCCTGCTCATTGCAAGGAAAGCTAGGCTTTCTGAATACAACAGGGTCGAGTCGGGCCTTTCCCTTTTCTACAGTAGAGGCCTTCTTAGCAGCCTTATTTTTCCTCTGTTTTTTGTTTCTCCTGGATGATTTACCAGGCACACCCACATACCCTAAGCCAGCCCCCTTTGCCTGAGCAGAGAATTCATCAACCAGAGGAAGAATGGTCTTGGGCATGGAGAAGCTTTTTACAATCTTCCATTCTACTACAAGCTGTTCTTCAACCTTGTTGATTTCTTCCTGTTTGAGGTCAAGGAGCCTTAGAGACTCTGAGTGCTCAGAAGTCAGGCCCAGGTGTTCCTCTCTGAAAGAGATCAAGCTAGTGATCTCTTCTCTTAGACACACACACTCAGCCTTAAGGAATTTGACTTCCTTTTTTTTAGCCATCAACCTCTTGCGGCATTCCTCAAAGGTATTGAGCAGAAGCTCATAATTTTCGAGGAGCTCAGCTCCACAGGCAGATGGGCTGTCCTCGAGATCATCATCAGGAGACTCAGAGTCAGAGTCAGAGAGGGGGGTATGATTTTTTACCTTCCCAGTAAATGGGGGGCAGTCTCCTTCTGAGTCAGAGCGACCCACTAGCCCGAAGTAGGCTTCCTCATCATCACTGGAGTCTGAGGAATCAGATTCACTCAGTTTCTTTGTCTTTTTGGCAATGTATCTCCTCTCCTTCTTCCTATCTCTAGAGGACCTGTGCTCCTCTCCCTTCCCCTTATCTCTCTTGCTTTGGTGGCAGTCAGCAACAACGTGACCTGGCTTAATACATCCAAAGCAAATAATGTCATCAGAGAGATGTTTGTTCTGTTTGGATTCATACCTATCAGAAGAATAATTCTTCTTCTGATGTCTGGAGGAGGAACCGTCTCTCTTTCTTTGATTCCTCAACTTGAGGAACTTCTTGAACTCCCGAGTGATGAGGGAGAAGTCTTCTTCAGATAGCTCTGAGCCGGAAGAGCATGGCTCAGAGTCTACTTCCTCATCCTTTTTCCGAGAGCATGATGAGGCTGCACCCTTGCCTTTCCTTGAGTGATTGGCTTTCAGGGCCACAGTCTTTTCTCTGGCAGCGGCTTTATCGGCTTCCTCTTCAGCTTTTCTGGTGTTCAGCTGAAGCTCATAGGATAAAAGTTTCCCAAACAGAATCTGGGGATCAGTTTCTGCCTGCCTGCCAAATTATCTGATGGCGCAGATCTTGGTGTCCCATTCCTTATTAAGGGATCTAAGGAATTTGTCATTTAGTTCACCATCAGTGAACACTATGCCATAGCCCTTCAGGGCATTGACGATCTTAAGGAAGTTCTCGAATGTCACTCCGATTTCTTCCTTGGGACCTTCCCTGAAGGCCTCGTACTTCTAGTTCAGAAGGGATCTTCGATCATCCCTTACTTCATCAGTGCCTTTCATCAGGATGATCAGGAAGTGCCATATGTCCTTGGCAGTCCTACAGTTGCAGAAAATCTACATCATGGAATCATCGATGGCGCTTACCATAATGTTCTGAGCTTTCTTGTCAAGTCTGACAAGCACCATCACATCCTTATCCATTTTGGAAAGTTTCTTGGGTACTTTCTTGGTTGGATCAATGGTGGAGGCCTTAGTGGGGATATAAGGTCCCTCCTCTACTATCATGTAGAGTCGGGGGTCGACTGCTTCCATGTAGTACCTGATCCTTTCCTTCCAGATAGGAAAGTTCAGCTTGGTGCATACTGGGATCTTCCCTGAATATGTGAGTCCTTCCATTTCAGAGATCTTCTTTCTTCTTAACACTAGATGCAGGATCTTACTCATGGTGTTAACCTTATTGATGAGCAACCTCCCTCAAATACCACTTGAAAGTTATTAGTGTCAACTAATTCCACCTATGGGGGGGGGGGGGGAATAGGTGAATTGCAGTCTTTTGCGGAATTTAAATAACCTGCATAATTAAACAAACACAGCATAGAAAAGCACACAAGCAATTATAATGGTTCCCCGATTTGGGTATGTCCACTCTCCCCCTTTGACCTATCTCCCACCAAGGGATAACTCGGTCACTTCACCAAATGGATTGAAATCCAATCCTCACACTGCAGAAGGCACCCTTCCAACCGAAGGAGTCACTACTCCTCCACCACGGGTTGCACCCAACCCTTATAACTAGGAATCACTATTCCTTTACAACAAAACAAAAATAGAATGTACAAGAGATACAAACTACACGTGTGGAGAACCCGATGTCCCTCTTCGTTCGTTGAAGCGTTCTTGATGAAGACGAAGAGTCCATGACCGGAGCACTCTCTTGGAAAGGATCTTTCCAAGATCGGTGGCGGCAACCAATTACGGCAGCGATACTTTGTAGATCCAAACTTCTTGACGAAGCAAGCAAGGTCTACCAACGATCTCAATCGTATCGGTCGTCTCAATCGATTGGGAATGAAGAACTAACCTCGTTCAATAAATCGAGAGACAAGGGATCTCGAGAGAGAAGCGTGAGACGCTATACTAGCCTCGGTTCTGTCGTTGGGAGATCAAAGATGATCTGAGATTTGCAGCGACAACTACCTTGCGAGCGGCGATGGCGACGGGAGGATTTTCGCGATCGGCTAGGTCACGCTCAGCGGCTTTGATTTCTCGTAAATGATTACTGTTGATGTTCGAAATAAGCATGTATATATACTGTAGAACAACCCTAAATGACCGTTGTGGGGCCCACAAAAAGAAGCCCTAGTTCCGGTCAAAACAGCGCACAGCATCTTGGTTCGGTCCAGCGAACAGAGCAAATTTGCCTAAGGCAAATTCGGCGAGAATCATTGGTCATTCTCGACGAAGTCGGCGGGAATAACTCACGATTCCCGTCGATTCTGCCTTAGCCGATTTCACGTTGTAAAACAAGTTAGCCTGCTGGAATCGGTGGGAATGCAAACGTCATTCTCAACGAATCGACAAGAATCAGTTAATGATTCCCGTCGATTCTGCCTTAGCAGAATTCTTGAAGGAGGACAGTCAGCCAGATAAAATTGGAGGGAATCACTGGCTGATTCTCGACAATTTGGCGAGAATCACTAGTGATTCCCGTCGAATCGGCGAGAATCACTTAGTGATTCCCGTCATTTTTGACTTAGACGATTTTCCTCTTCCTTCCCATGAACTTGGTCTTTGACCCATGTTTGCTCCTCTTCTGCTCTTGATCTATCTCGACCCTATACTTAAAAATAAGTACACTCCAATAGAGAGATCACATATGAGTCAACACACTGATCAGCTCAACGAGGGATTACGTTGCGCAGACCCGTGTATATTGACCCACTACACCCTGACATTGGTGTGTACTTAGCATGAAATAGCTATAAGGACAACTTGAAGAAATATCGTCAAATACATTGTCAATTCAACTTAGCTTGTTCAGGGGCTTCTTCAAATAAGGTACATTGTGGATATAATACCCAACAAAATTAATGTAGTCCCAGTCAGAAGATGATTATGCAAATCATTTGTGTATCGTTCTACATACCCTGAGGGGGAATCGACTTTATGCCTAGTTCTCTAAGTATGAGTTTTGCTGCCATCAGTGGCATTTCTTTGTCATGTGGTTAGTGGAGAGGGTATTACAATGGATCTAAAGAAGATAGTTTTGATACAGGAGCGGAATATGTTGATTACTATGGCAGAAGTCAGGAGTATCTTGGGCCTGCTGGCTACTATAGTCCCTCTATAGAGAACTTTTTGCGAATAGCTTTACCTCTCACTACGTTGACAAGGAAGGACCAGATGTTCATTTGGACACTAGAGTGAGCGCAAGCTTTCGATGAGTTTAAGATCTGTCTGACCACGATGCCTATTTTGTGTACAACATGTTGTACATAAGCTACAAAATTTTTAGTGATGCCTTAGGGAGCGGCTTAGGCTGCATTTTGCTTCAGTTTGAATGGTTATTACTTCTGACTCTCACTAGTTAATGGTACATGAAAGAAACTATCTAATCCATTACTTGGAGTTGGCGGCTGTGATATTCTCCCTAAAGCTATAGTGATAATCCTTATTTGGTGTGAAAATTGGCATCTTTATGGACAATGAGTGCTTAATGTACCTATTAAATTAGAAGGATCTAAATATGTGATAGAGGAGGTAGATGGAGTTCATTGGGGACTACGCTTTTGAGATATAGTATACTCTTGGGAAGGGAAATGTTGTCGCGGATGCATTAAGTCTCAGGGCTCTTGCACATGCTAATTAGATATAGATGCATGATGAGCATCTTATTATGACTTGGAGGCCCTAGAGATCTCTTGTGTGGACAAGAGAACAAGCGCAAATACATGTTTTTACTAGACGGAGGTGCAATATGACCTCGCGAACAGGATTCGACTGGCATTGGAGCACGACAAAAGTATGAAAAGTTATATTGTAGAGAATGTGTATGGGTTCAATTCTCAGTTTTTTATTGATGATGGTCTTTTATGGAAAGATAGCCGATTTTCAGTCCTGAATGAGGGAAAATTATGGAATGAATTTATGTAAGAGGCACATTTTAAAAAGAACTCAATCCACTAGAGGAGCACAAAGATGTTCAAGGACATGAAAATGTTGTTCTGGTGAGCTGGTATGAAGAAGCACATAGCTCTCTATTTGGCAAAGTGTCATTCTTGCGCTCTAGTGAAGGACAAATGTCAAAACCCTAGTGGTTTCCTAAAGTCGTTACCAATTCTGGAATGGAAGTTTGAGGATATATCGATGGATTTCATGCACGGTTTGCCGAGTTAATAACAAGGAAACAATGTCGTATTGGTGATCGTAGACCAATTACAAAGGTATCACACTTTATTCCGAACAGGAGCGACGATTCAGTGGAAAAATTATCAAAGCTCTATGCTGACAACCTAGCATGATTGCACGGTGTTCTCCATAGCATCATAGGTGACCGAGATGAGTGATTTACATTAAATTATTAGAGGATAATCCACTTATTGTTGGATTCCAAGCCGAAGTTCAGCACAACCTTTCATCCTCAAACAGATGGTCAGACCGAGAGGGTAAACAGGACAATGGAGGATATGCTCCGGGTGTGCGCCATTGATTTTAACAAGATGTTGGAGGACCATCTCTTTAAGATTGAGTTCTCCTACATTCACCGTTACCAAGCAAGTATTCAAATGTCGCTCTTTGTGGATTTATATGGCAAGAAGTGTCGTACTCCTCTAGCTTGTGAAGAAACAAGAGAAATAAAGTTTTTTAAGAGAAATGACGTCGATGAGGAAAAATCGATTATACATTTGATCCGGGAGTGACTACTAATTGCTCATGATAAGCAAGCTAAGTTTTATAACACTAAGCACAGTGATGCTAAATTCACTGTTGGCGACTGCGTGTATCTAAAAATTAAGCCATTACAGGGAGTATCAAGGATTTGACGCTTGAAAAAGCTAAGTCCACGATACCTTGGACCATTTGAAATTGTTAAAGGTGTTCGTGAGGCTGCCTATCAGCTTGATCTTTCATCGGAGTTGTGCATGTTTCATGATGCATTCAACATATCAGTATTGAGAAAGGTTGTTCAAGAGCCTACTCAAGTGGTTGATGTAGATAAGGTACTGGTCGATAGTGGGTAGAAGATGAAAGTCAAGACCAATCATATCGAAGACACTGAGGTGAAATGATTACGGAGCAAGGAGATCAAGATGGTGAAAGTCTATTGGTATAATTATGGTCGTGAGGAACTTTCATGGGTGAGCAAGCAAACCATGAGAGAAGAGTTCCCCAAGTTACTCTGTTAAGGTACATTTTCTATGCATTTGTACTTGTATTGTTTTTTTGTACTAAACAATTTCAGGATGAAATTAATTAAAAGGGGGGATTTGTAACAACCCTGGTTTCCCATAAATGAAAACAACAAGTTGTTATTTTGGAGCTATCGTAAGCGATAGTGATATCGCCTGGCGATAGTGGTCAGGTCGATGCAGTCGATAAAATAAACAGATGATGAAGTTGATGTTGTCAAATTGCTATTATTGGCGGTAGCGTGATATTGCCCGGCAATAGTGATCAAAATGATACGATCGTGAAAGCAATGAAGCTGATTTGCTATCGATGGCGATAGCATTATCACTAGGCTATAATATGCAACGTGGAAGACTACCACGTATTAGTTTATTTTGAAGCGATCGTTAAGTGGCAAAGCGGTGTTGACTTGGTCAATCGTCCATCACTGGAGCTATCTCCAACCGATAGTGAGTTATCTCCCGATGATAACATTAAATTAGAGTTTTAATCTAAAAGTGTGGCCATCGATTTGTTTTGGCCCGAGGGTTAGATGGCTGGGCTTAATTCTGTGGGTGATAAGGTGTCTGAAGGGGGGAAACCTTTTTTTCATTATTCATACCACACACTGTCTCTCTCTTCATCTTTGATAAAAGAAGAGAAGGAAAGGAGAGGAGGAAGAAGGTTGTTCTTAGCCTTTGGGAAGATATTTAGAGGAGTTTGATCAGTCGGTATCACGAGCCGAGGCTAGATCCGTGGAGAGGAAAGCGTTATGAGTAATTCCATTCGTATTAATTATAAGCTCGTGCCTCTGAAACGTGCTTCGAGGATAACAACTCTCCTTTTGAATACTAGGACATGATAGTCCTTTTGTTTGTCATGTTTTCATGAAAGCATCTCCACTAATATATAAGAGGTGAATCTTTCAATGGGTTAATTTGGTTTATCCCTATTAAGTTTTACATATAGAGCTCAGATCATTGTACCGACATAGGAATTATGTGTAAAGCCCATTTGGACAAGTTGGTCTAGATTGGTGATGATTTATTTACGTGCCAGAGAAGACTCTGTGGAAAATAAATAGAATTTGGAGTTTTTGGGGTACTGCAGGTTGCTGCAGAAGTATTGGAGGGTGTATCCAGGAAACACCAAAGTTTGCAACAGAAATGATGTTCTGTTGATATCGACCGATGATAGTGCCTACCGCTGGTGATATTGGTACTAGAAGAGACCAGTGGGCAATGTTATATTCTGGGTGGGAATCCAAACTTGAGATAGATGTGTGATTCTATCAATGTCACACAGTGTTGGGTATTGTATCCATAATAGCCTTTATTTGAAGAAGTGTTTATTGAACTTAGTTGAATTGAGTTTTTATTTGATGTTAGGTTTAGTTATATGTGGTGCAGGTCTTAATGGCCAAGTACAAACCATTATAAAGTTACAATGGGTCTCCAAACACAGTTCTTTGCAATGTAATTCCTCATTATATAGAACATCGTGTTGACACATGTGTAATGTCTTTAATGGGGTTTACTTCATCTCTAGCATCACAAAGAAAGTTGCTATTCATAAGTTTAAAAATTTTCCAAGTCATTTCATCAAGTTATCTCGTGAGGACTCCTGAAATTCATCGATAACTCACATAAGCACTCTCAAAATTCGTCGAGAGTACTTGAGAGATCACTGAGAACTATTGTCTTGAACGACTAAATTAAAACATCTTTGACCTCCCATATAGGCTCTATAGATTCATCGAGTACTTATGCCACTACTCTTGAAATTCATTGAGTACTCTCGAGAGGTCATGTAAACTGCTTTAAGGTTCTAGAGAAAGTTTAAAGACTTAGCCAGTTAAATTAAATTCATCGTGTACTTAAAAAATTTATCCAATACTCAAAGAATTCGTCGAGTACTCTCAAGAGCTTTCATGTAATTCATCGAATGGTCTCGTGAACTCCAAATATCTCACAAAAGCTCTTTCTCAAGTTGGTTTGTTTGGTTCGTCGAGTGGTCTGGAGAGTTTACATAATGTCTCGATGAATTTGGACTTAAATAGTTTTAGTTCTCGTTTTGATGGCTTTCAAAATTTAGGGCTTCCGCCATATATAGTACATGTGGATAGTAAAACTAAGTTCGAAATTTAGTTGTTAGTGATGAATTGTCTATAAAGAGTCAAGGGATATTTTAGAAAACTCTAATCGCAAATAAATTAGCCAAATGCTAATCAAATCGCTAATTGCAAAACCATTTGGGATTTTAAATTCGATTTTAAAAAGAACACCATCGCTGGCAGCACTCCTGATTTGCGATTCCTCATGCAAGAAAAGACTAAATCTATCTCAAGATTTCAGATTCAACTACTTTAAGAGTTCCATCATTTCTCAAGATTAGATTTGTGTTCTCAAATTTCAGATCCTTCTTTTTCAAGATTTAATACAAAGCTTTCACGCAATGAAGAAGGGCTGTTTTCAGATCTGAGAAAGAATATTGTTTTCAATCAAATTATTTTCGTATTGCTTTGTAGGAAGTTGTTTCTTATGAGTTTTTGTAGATCCTTGATTGAAGGATCAAGTGTATGGGAAGTTGTTCTCCGAGATTGTAGGAGTTGAATACTCTGAGTGTAAAATTATAATAATCTTAGTTTTTGGTGAAGTATCTGAGTCTAGCCTGAGGTGCTGATAGGCGAGGCCGGAAATTGGGCGTAACTATCTTCAGGTAACCACTATAAATCTTTGTGTCTATATTGTGCTTTGATCTCTTATTTTTTGTGCTTTACTTTGTTAAATTTTTAATTTCGCTAAAAGACGCAAGACTCACCTATTCACCCCCCTCTATATTATTTAGGTCAACAACTAGATATTTTCAATTGGTATCAGAGGTAGGTTATTAGTTAAGAGGTTAACAACTTGAACAGATCCTGATCTAATTATCAAAAGAGACAAGCATGTTTTAGATTGACAAGAGCAAGTATTTATCCTCGATGAAGCTGCCGGCGTGCACAAGGAAGATTTCCCTATGTGGAAGGAAAGAGTAAAACTTTTCATGGAATCATCTGATTGCAGAATCTTTATAATTATTGAAGAAGGCCCACATGTTCGTATGACTCCGTCAACCATTGATCCTAATTTGGTGGTTCCCAAAAAGATAATGGACTTGAACAAAGATGTGATTGCTCTTATCGCTCTTGATAAGAAGGAGAAGAACATCATTTCTAGCTCGATGGATGATTCAATGCTATAATATTTAATCCACTTTAATTCTGCTACTGAGATATGGTGATCTCTAATTGTATTAATGGAAGGAATGGAGGAGGTTAGGGATCATTAGAAATCCGTTCTAACTAAGGAATACAAGACTTTTAAACAAGATAAGAGGGACAATATTTCTGATTGCTATGAAAACTTCTTTAAGATCGTTAACGGCCTAAGAAATTATGGTCGTGTGTTTACCAATGGTGAACTTAACGACAAATTCTTGAGATGCCTGACTAAAGAATGTGATAATAAGGTTTGTGCAATAAGGGAGTTTTGTATAATGGGTAGCAAAGATCCACTGAACTTGTTTGGGAAGCTTCTTTCCCACGAGATGCAACTCAACACCAGAAAGGCAGAAGAAGAGGGAAGCAAGACTTTAGTTAGAGAGAAGTTTGTAGCACTGAAGGTCGAAGGGTCAAGAAAATGCAGATCTGTGTCACAAGCAAGGACACAGGTTTCAAATCTACATGAAGATTAAGAGCAAAGCACCTCCAGTTCTAAAATATCAAATGGAGAGTTTTCTTTACTCTCCAGACAATTTAAGAGGATGCTTAACAAAAGGAGAAAATGAAAAGTCAGCCTTCCTCTTCTAATTACAAAAAAATATTGTTGTGATGGTGATCATCACAAGAAGAGCAACAACAACAGCGATATGTATAAATTGAAACAAAACAAACATGTTTCTTCTAACATACTTGTCTATTTTCTAATAAGCTAGGGCACATGATTCCCTACTACCTACATAAAAAGAGGGAAGGATCCAAGAAAGAAGAAAAGAGATCCTTCAATGGTAAAAAGAAATAAGAAAAGTTCTTTGTCGCTAAGAAGTTGAAGAATTTCAGCGATAACGACTCAAGTGAGTTAAGCTTGGGTTAAGAAGTCTATTTTAGGCTTATGATACATTTTGACGAGGATAACAGGACTCCCAATATAATGGGAAGGTAAACTCACGTACTCTTCTGTTTGACCATGATACAACCTCCGATGGTAATGAAGACTACTCATCTGAGGAGGACTCATACTTAATGGTACAATATCGAGCATTACTAAAGAGATTTGACAAATACCGTAAGGTGGTCAAATCTTAAACCAAAGAGATCGTCTCTCTCAAGGCATTGGAGTCTAAACTGAGGGTGGAAATTGAAAGATTGTCTCATTTCAGAGACGAAATTCAATCCTTGAAAGAGGAACTGGAATGCTCTATTAAGCTAGTAAGTTTAAAAGAAAAGACCATAAGTGAATTGGAAGAAAAGTTATTGACAAAAAGGAAGCTCGTAGAAAGCTTCTCGAATCCCAAGACAGTCCTTCCACATATTTATGGTTTTGAATCAAAAAACTGGCCTCAACGAGAGTTTAGACCTTAGGGAGCTAAATGCAGACCCAAGGGCTTCCCCTCCAAAGCTAACCAAAAAGATCTCTGAGCGCTTCCCCTCTAAAGCTAATTATTGGGCAAGGAGAACCTCAGAGAGCACTAGTAGATTTTAGAAATTATAATAGCCTACCTTCTGAGGAATTCCATGGGTTTATTTATAATTTTTTAGTATCTGGTCTGCCAAAAGCATAGTTTTGATGTCCTAAAATTACCAAAATACCCTGGGATGGTCTGCCAATAGCCAATCTCCGCTATTTTTAGGAGCTAAATGTAGACCCAAGGGACCCAGGTAATTTCACCTATGGGCTCTCCCTAGCAGAAGCCTTTTCTTTGATCCTGCTTGCTTGTTACTTATCTCGAGTGCGAACCTTCCCTCCTACCCTGGGCGGGAGCGAAAAGACCAAGGGGTGCTGAGTGGAGAAACTTCACTCGATGTCAAAGCCTGGAAGTCACTGAGAGCATTGAGTGGAAAGACCTCACTCAACGCCTAAGCCTGGAAGGTGCTAAAAGCATTGATGAGTACAATTATGATAGGGTTTTTAATATCATAATTGTAATCATGTCCACTATTTTCCACCTCCCTAGTATGTAATTTCACAAGAACGGTTAAGAATTCGTGTTATCATGAATAGAAGAGCATAGTTAGGAGATCCAATTATTTCATGTATTGAGTTATGTATTTAAAACTTCATTTTCCTAATGCAGGTATGACTAACCAGTGGAACTAAAAGTCTCAGAGCAAACTGAGGAGTTCACGGATTCAAAATGGCTGATGACAGGACAAGAAATGGGCGAACATGGGTAGGAACATGCCCGTGTGCCTACCCGTGTCCTTTTCAGGATGGAGCTGAAGAATCGGAAGAAAATGACAGAGAACCACACGGGTTGGAACACGCTCGTGTGCCCACCCATGTCCCTTTCTAGAGATTTCGACGCTTGGGGCTGACTAACCCGTGTGCTAAGAACACGGCTACATACACGGCCATGTCCGTACCCATACCATCTAACACGGCCAACATCCAGACACACCGATTCATGTGGAATCGCCCTAGAACCATCAACACGGACAATGAAACGGACGTGTTGGAACTCGTGTCCGACCCAGTTTGCAAGGAGAATATAAAAACCTGTGTGAAAATTTTATTTTGTACTTTTGGATCATTTTCATTGGGAAAATTTCTGGAGGACGAAAGTAGAGCACCCAAGAGAAGGAGGAATTGAAGGAGATCTTTGTATGCATTTAATCTTACATGTATCTCTCTTAATCTTTCTTTTCTCTTGGTGATCTAACTTTATTTATCATTTATTTCACTTGAACCTTTTAATTGAACAATTTGGTAATCATGTATCTTCTTGTTTTCATCAAATTTGTGGTATTTTATTCGTATGTAGGCTTTAAATCAAAGAGATTTATCCTAGTTATGAATTTAGATTTTTCTTTACATGAATTCAAAACGTCTAGATTCAGAAATTGGATGTTTGTGATGTTGTTTAAATGTTCATATTTAGGTGTTATTTCTCTTTGTATTTCAAATTTCATGATAGAGAGATATGCTGTTTGGATAATTATAATATGGATAAATGGATTCATGGTATTTTAGAGATAAGATTTCATGAATTTATGTATGAGATAGGGTAATGTATTCTAATGCGAATTTGAGTGTTGTAAATTGTTCGAGAGAAAATTTACTCAACTTAGGTTTAGAATTTGAATTGCTCGAGAGAGAATTTTGTAAATGTTTAACCCTTTACAATACAATGAATTTGATAGCTTTGTTATTTCATGATTACATAAAATTGAATTAATAAGTGATTATGTTCATGTGAATGCTCTTAGACTTTCAGTCTTTTATCATCTTTAATTCTCCAATATTACTTTATCAAAGTAGTCATAGTTAGGTTTATTTAGATTAAAAATCAATTTTAATTATAGGTATGATAATAGAGTGAGGGTGAGTATGAGTATTTTAAAAAGCCCTGTGGAATACGACATGAGATGTAGATTTCTCATATACTATGATTGATAGGTGCACTTGCCTGAAAGATAAATCAATCTAGCTTATGCACATCTATATAGTTTATTCTAAAGTGTAGAATGAATCTGCATCAAGTTAAACATACTCAGTAAAATAATCATCAAGTTTTTGGTGCCATTACCGGGAATCTCGTTTTTCAATATTTAGAAAGCTTAAACTCTATTAATCAACAATTTTTGCTTACTAACAAATAATAGTAAACTTGTTTATAGTATAATTATATTACTTATTCTCTATTTTGTAGTTTGTTAGTCTATGACCAGGGGAAGAAATTCTGGGCTAGCACCATTTCTTCCTAACCCAGAACGAATTATTCATAACACTAACCAAAGGAACGTGGGAACTAATACCACAGACTTTTCAAATGGCCTGTTAGAAGAGGAAACAGTAAACTAAGGAGAACATCATCCCGAGAATTTAGATACCAAGGAGAACCAAAATAAGCAAAACCATGTCTGACTTTGTTAGGCCCAATCTCCAGGATACTGGGTCGAGCATCGTTAGACTACCAATTCCAACCAATAATTTCGAATTGAAGCCTAGTGTTATATAGATGGTTCAACAGTATGTCCAATATGATGGTCTACAAGATGAGGATCCCAACACAAACTTAGCAGGATTCTTAGAGATATGTGATACATTCAAGATCAGTGGTATTTCCAATGATTCCATTCGATTGAGATTGTTTTCGTTCCCATTAAGGCATAAGGCGAAGTAGTGGCTCAACTCTCTACCTTGAGGATCGATTACTACTTTGGACATGATGGTTGAGAAGTTTCTAATGAAGTATTTTTCACTCGCAAAGACTCCAATGTTAAGGAACGACATCTCTATGTATGTTTAACTGGAATCTGAATCATTGTACGACACATGGGAACGATTCAAGGATCTATTAAGGAGATGTACCCATCATGCCTTACCTTTATGGCTTCAGATTCATACTTTCAGCAATGGTCTTAATCCAGCCACCAAACAGATAATGGATGCAGCTAGTGGGGTCACCTTGAATAATAAGACACCTAAAGCGGCTCAGCAGTTGATAGAAGTCATGACAATGAACAACTATCAATGGACTACCATGATACCAAAGCCTAATAAGCGTGCAGGAATGTATGAAGTGGATGTCGTTACTTCCTTAGCCATTCAAGTGGAGAAGCTTAACCAAAAGATGGACAACCTTTCTTTAGCATCACCCTCCATGGTACCTCAACAATGGGACCCTTCACTTTGTGGAATGCCTAGTGGTGAACATCAAGTGCAAGAACATGTTGACTTTATGGTAATAATACTAGACCACCTTTCAACCCTGCAAATAACCCATATAGTCTTTCATACAATCCTGGATGGAGGAACCACCCCAATTTCTCTTGGGGAGGGCAAGGCAATCAAGGCAAGCAATCTATGTTTGGACAACAACAACCGGAGCAAAGGAAGCCAATATTGGAAGATGACCTTACCAAGTTCATGCAAACTACTGATGTAGCCTTCCAGAATCATGAGGGCTCAATTCGTAATTTGGATAACAAGATTGGTCAGCTCGCGAGGATGGTATCTGAAAGACAACAAGGAACACTTCCAGGTAATACTGAGATGAACCCGAAGAGCATGCAAAAGCAATCCATTTGAGGAGCGGAAAGGATTTACAAGACCCAAGGCTTACAAAGGAAGCACCCAAAGAGGAGTCTAGTGGCAAAGCACCGAACGAGATGAACGTGAAGCAAATGGAGTATCAACCCGCAATACCATATCCAGCGCAGCTGAATAAGAAGCGCATTGATGCGCAATGGTAAATTTTTCTCCATGTTTAAACAATTGCATGTTAATTTACCTTTTTCTGAAATCATTCAAATGCCTAAGTATGCCAAATTTTTGAAGGATTTAATTTCAAATAAAAGTAAAATAGAAGAATTATCTTTAGTGACACATAGTGAAGAGTGTTCCGCTATTTTACAAAACAAATTACCTCAAAAAAATAAGGATCCCGGTTCATTTTCAATTCCATGTTTAATCGGTGATTAACGAGTTAATAAAGCTTTAGCATATTTAGGAGCTAATATAAATTTAATGCCTTATAAACTATATCTGAAACTAGGTCTAGGAGAACTTAGCCCAACTAGAATGAGTATTCAACTAACAGATCGGTCGGTTAAGTATCCTAGAGGAATAGTAGATGATGTATTGGTTAAGGTAGTTAAGTTTATATTTCTTGCTAATTTTGTTATTCTAGATATGGACGAAAATATCGAAGTGCCACTTATACTAGGTCGTCCATTCCTAGCAACTTCTAGAGCTCTTATTGATGTTTTTGATGGTAAATTAGTTTTTGCGAGTAGGGGAAGATGAAGTCACTTCTCAAATTGGCAATATTATGAAACAATCCTTAGATAATGATGATTATTGCTATTTTTCTCATGGTGTTTATAATTTGATGACTTCTATGAATTCTAATCTATACTATAGAGATCCTTTAGAAATTTGCATAACTAACTGTTATCTAGAAGATGAAAAGAATGAAGAAATTGTTGAACATTTATATTTTCTAGATAATTCCGTTCCTTTGAATAGAATGACTGAATATAGTTTGATTACAGAAGATCGTGAAGTTCATAAGAATAATACTAAGGATCCACCAGTGGTAGAACTTAA
Organism: Platanthera zijinensis; assembly: GCA_039513925.1. Lineage (NCBI taxonomy): Eukaryota > Viridiplantae > Streptophyta > Magnoliopsida > Asparagales > Orchidaceae > Platanthera > Platanthera zijinensis. The sequence goes on along the minus strand of CM077094.1, from coordinate 64,083,715 downwards.
AAAACTTCCGGATCATCTTGGGTATGCATTCTTAGGAACTAATTATTCTTACCCAGTTATTATTTCTTCTAAACTTTCTCTTACTGAAAAAGCTAAATTAATAATTGTGCTGAAGAAATGTAAAGGTGCAATAGCTTTGCAAATATCTGATATAAAAGGTATTAATCCTAGTTTTTGCACTCATAAAATCCTTTTGGAAGAAAACTATAAATCCTCTATTCAATCGCAATGTAGGCTAAATCCAAATATGAAAGAGGTAGTTAAGGCTGAGATTATTAAGTTATTAGATGCTGGTATGATATACCCTATTTCGGATAGTTCATGGGTAAGTCCTGTACAAGTCGTTCCTAAAAAGGGTGGTCTTACAGTGGCAGCAAACGATAAGAATGAGTTAATTCCAACGCGAACCGTAACGGGTTGGCGTGTCTGTATTGACTATAGGAAGTTAAACGTTGCCACTAGGAAAGACCATTTCTCTCTACCTTTTATTGTCCAAATATTAGAGCGATTATCAGGGCATTCTTATTATTGTTTTCTAGATGGACTTTCTAGGTATTTCAAAAATCCTATAGCACCAGAAGACCAAGAGAAAACAACATTCACTTGCCCATTCGGTACATTTGCCTATAGGCATACGCCATTCGGTCTATATAATGCCCCCGCCGCTTTCCAGACATGCATGTTAGCCATCTTCAACGAGTACGATTAAGATATCATGGAAGTGTTTATGGATGATTTCTCTGTATTTGTAGATTCGTTTGATTTGTGTTTGAATAATTTAGAGAAAGTTCTTAGGAGGTGCGAGGAAACAAACCTAGTGCTTAGTTGGGAGAAGTGCCATTTTATGGTACAAGAAGGGTTAGTATTAGGCCATAAAATCTTAAGCCAAGGAATTCAAGTCGATAGAGCCAAAATAGAAACCATATAAAAGTTACCACCACCAACCGCTGTTAAGGCAGTGAGAAGTTTCTTAGGACACGCAAGATTTTACCGCCAGTTCATTAGAGATTCCTCTAAAATTGCTAAACCACTTACTAGACTTCTAGAAAAATACACCTTTTATGTTTGATCAAGAGTGTCTACATGCCTTTGAGTTCTTTAAAGACAGATGAATCAATTCTCTTATTATGATCGCACCTGATTTTACTCTGCCGTTCGAGATTATGTGTGACACTAGTTGTTTTGCGGTAGGAGTTGTTTTAGGACAATGCCGAAACAAACTCTTTCATCCAATATTTTATGATAGCAAAACACTTAATAATGCGCAGGAGAATTATACAACAACAAAAAAAGAACTCCTAGCAGTGGTATTTGCCTTCGATAAATTTAAATCTTATTTAACATTGTCTAAGGTTATAGTATACACAGATCACTCTGCCCTTCGATATTTGCTAGCCAAGGCGGAAGCAAAACCTCGTTTAATTCGTTGGGTTCTTTTATTGCAAGAATTTGATTTTGAAATTAGGGGTAAACGAGGAGCTGAAAACTTAGCGGCAGACAATCTATCACGTTTAGAAAATCCACTATGAACAATGTTAGATGAATCTGAGATTTTTGATACATTCCCTGAGGAGTCGTTATTTGTATTATCTGCAAATACAAATCCTGATTATCCATGGTTTGCCGATTATGCAAACTATCTCATGGCTAAGGTCCTTCCAATGGATTTTTCATATCAGCAGAAAAAGAAATTTTTCTCTGACTTCAAATATTACTTTTGGGAGGACCCTTTCTTTTTCGAATATGTACAGATTCCGTTATTCGAAGGTGTGTATCAATGGAGGAGGGTTGGAGAATCCTGGAGCAGTGCCATTCAGGTTCTACTAGTTGCCACTATAAAGCGAATCGTTCTGCCAAAAAGGCTCTTGATTCTGGTTTTTATTGGCCCCTTCTATTCTGGGATTCCCAATGGTATGTGCTTTCATGTGATTCTTGCCAGAAATCAAGTAATATTTCTAAATTACATGAAATGCTACAAAATTTTATTCTTGAATGTGAAGTATTTGATGTGTGGGGAATTGATTTTATGGGACCATTTCCAGTTTCGTATGGGAATAAATATTTTTTGGTAGCCGTAGATTATGTATCAAAGTTGTTTGAGGCGCAAGATTTCCTACTAATGATAGTAGAGTAGTAATTTAGTTTTTGAAATCTCTATTCGCACGATTTGGCATACAATGTGCACTTATTAGCAATAGGGGTTCATATTTTTATAATCTACCGTTGGACAAAGTATTGCAGAAATATGGAGTTACACATAGGATAGCCACACCTTACCATCCACAAACTAGTGGTCACGTTGAAGTGTCAAATAGAGAACATAAGAGAATCATAGAAAAATCTATAGAAGGGAAGAGGAAGCAATGGTCTAGGAAACTAAACGATTATTTGTGGGCGTATAGGACCGCCTTCAAAACACATATAGGGACCACCCCCTTTAGATTAGTCTAAGGTAAATCTTGTCACTTACCTATAGAATTAGAACATAAGTCGTATTGGGCAATACGCTCTTTAAATTTTGATACTAATTATATAGGGGAGAAACGTAAACTTCAACTTAACGAATTAGATGAGTGGAGAACTATGGCCTATGAGAACTCCCAGATTTATAAGGAGAAGACTAAACTATTTCATGACCGTCACCTTCGTAAACCCAAGCAATTCCAAAAGGGTGACCAAGTCCTCCTTTTAAATTCCAGACTACATTTATTTGCAGGGAAGTTAAGGTCTATGTGGTCCGCACCCTTCCAAGTCAAAGAAGTATTTCCCTATGGCACCGTTGAGCTAACTCACCCGAAGAAGGGAGATTTTAAATTCAACGGGCACTAGTTAAAACTTTACTACGGTGCGCTTCCTCAAAACTTTACTCGTCAAGAAACTTGCCTCCGTCTAGACTAGGAATTCATGTGTCGTATGATTTTTCTATAGTTTATAAAATTTTTTAGTAAAAAATTTAGTTAAATTTTAACCCAAAAATTTGTAATTAAAATCACTTAGGAGAAATTTCCAAATCAGAGGAGTACACGGCCAAGCACATGCCCGTATGCCTGGCCCTGTCAATCACACATCCACTCACTCGGTCGTGTCCCATATAAAACCTGGGAAAGGCATCATTTTATCCCGAGCACAATACGGATCAACAAACACCCGTGTGTGGTGCCGTGTTATCGAGCATTCATTTACACATATTCGTCAAGTGCAGGACACGTGTACACACATACCGGTGTTTGGGCCCGTATGCATATTCTGATTTTGAACGAGTTTATACAAAGCAGGACATGGGTTGACACCCAGCCGTATTCTGTGTCGTGTCGCATTTGACAAAACTATCCCGAGGAGGACACGGCTTGACACCCAGCAGTGTTAGTGGCCGTGTGGACTTTAGTGCTCTTAAAATGTGTCGAGACACGGGTCTCGGACACAGCCGTATTGTTGACCGTGTCCATCTGGCGCGCAGTTTTCCCGCCATTTGACCACATGTCTCCTTGGAGGTCGTGCTTCCCGCTGTTATTGATTCCTGAACATAGGTGAACACACGGTTGTGTGTCCACCCGTGTTCATATTATATATATAGGGGGCCAACTTCTTCTTCACCCTCATCCCCATCCTCCCCCTTTTCATTTCCTGCTCCCTCTTAGCCAGCTACAACATCCTCGCCTTCAAAGTTCGTGGATCAGCTTCCTCCTTCTATAAATCATTTCTCTTAGGTAAAATTTTTGGGTTTACATTCTTTTAATTTATTTGTCCTTAGTTCTTCTTCTCCACTCTATTCTCCCCTTTTGTTCTCCCTCTTTAAACAAAATAAACCTCATTCTATGTCCGCAGATCATGTCTTCAAACTGTGGCGAAGGCAGACGCCGACGTCGCCAAGATCTCCAAGTGCTCTCAACTGAAAGGCGCGAGGCCGCTGTGCCATCACAATTCACGGATCCACATCATTTAAATCGCTACAACGTTCTACAGTAAAAAATATTTCAGGACATACACACAATACACTGGGACATTTTCGAAGAAATAGGTCTGGTGGGAGATATTCGAGAATTAATCTCTGTAGTGGGGTAGAAGGCGTTCTTCGCTATAGAGGAGGTAGGTTTTAAGGAACTCACGCTCGAGTTCCTATCGACCTTCTATTTGAATCTGAGACATAGCTTCACCGACCAAGGAAACGGGCAAGAGGGAATTATTTCGTTTCGTATTGCGGGCACTACGTACACACTTAGACTTATAGAATTCACCCAATACCTTGGGGTGTATGAGGATGCGTTCCTCGTTAGTGATGCCTACCCCGCGCTAAATTATGATCTCCCCAACCGTGACCAAGCTGGCACCATCTGGGCTCCGCTTACTTTTGACCTAAACTCGTATGAAGCCAAGACATCTAAGGCCTCCAGGCTGATTTCTCCTGCCCTCCATTACATACAACACCTCCTTAGCAATACTTTGAGGGGACGAGGCGAAAACTCCGGTGTAGTTAGTAAGCAGAATATATTATACCTATATTGCATGTCGTTCCGTTATCTCGTCCACCTGGGTTACATGCTCGCCCAGTTCATTCTTCACCAGGAAATTAACTCATGCATAGGGTCTATTTGTGTAGCACCCTACAATACCTGCTTGGCAAAGAATATGGGCATATTCTCATCTCTTCCTCTGATGACTGTGGTGGCGAAGACTGTGCCCATCACCATGGCCAGTCTTCGATCCCTCAGCCTCGTCACCGTACGTCAGGGCTGTGGTGAGGTTACTTATAACATTGTGGGGCGTAGACCTCATGCGACTGTCGACGATAACAACAACGAGGTAGATCCTGACCTCGATAAGCCTCTGATTCCCCTAGCCCACTACACCTACACTCAGGGCGAGTCCTCTACTGCCCAGCCTCCATCACAGTCTCGGTACATGCGTGAGTTATAGTATTTCTCTGACACCCAGCTCTAATAGTGACTTCTGAGTATTGAGTAGTCTCAGTAGATGACTAAGGATACTATTGTGCAGATCACAGCTCATTTGGTTATTTCCAGCCCACCACAGCCAGCTACTCGCCCACCTCGCCGCCAGGACGACCAGGACGACCATCCTTGATATTTCTGATTTATATGATTTTTTTTATGAGACATGTATCTCTGTGTTATTTCCTTGTACCTATACTATCCATTTATATATATATTATCAAATTTGTTTTTTTTTTACTTCCTGTGCTCTGCTCTATTCCTGGTAGTAAATTCTTCTTTATATATTGGTGAAATTGCTAAGTTCTTTATATTGCAATGAGGACATTGCACATTTTAAGCCTGGGGGTGGATGTTCTTCAATTTTAAAAATTTCTGTGATGGACATGATTACAATTAATTATATTCTTGTTATCAAAGTACTCAAGATTGTAAAACACCCAAACACCCCTAAATTTTTTTTTAAATTTCTTAAGCTCTCATTACTTCATTCATTTTGGCATATAACTAATTAATTTACTTTCGCACGGTGATTAAAATGAATTGAAGTAGACTCATCAAGTGCTCAAATATGTTGATTAGTAATTATGTATAGAAATTTATTAGCCTAATTTTCTCTATATAATTTATCGTTAAGCTTAGTCCTCTATATTATTAACTATCAATCACTCTATTTTAGAAAATATAATTATCTATAAGAAAGTGAGTCGATGAGTGTGACATTTTGATAGTTTTGTATTGGGGAATCAAGAAAAAATACTCTTTATTGATGTCTAGAATTTACCTTCTAGCAATCCTCAAAACATTCGCATAGGTTATTTAGTGAGGATGGAAATGACTTAGGCCTTTTTTTGGATAGTTTTAGCCTTGCAATCCCACAACCTTAAACATTATACCCTTACACACCCAATTTGACCTAATCACTATATCTTTTGATACTCTACCACTAAAATTCACCAAGGCCAATGCTTACCTATTAGCACACATATCATTGAGTCTTCATGGAATGAGTTTATTAATAGTGATATGAGGCCTGAGTGCGTGTACACTTTCACCCACTTGGAATGATTCCTGCTATGTACCATTGAAAAAATAAACATAGTGATATGTGGCCTGAGTGCGTGTGTATTTGCACCCACTCGAAATGATCCCTATTATGGACTCTTGGTTAAGAGAAATAAAAATATAGAGTATCCATCAAAAAAATATGGGAAGTATAATAAGTGCAAAGTCTGGGGGTGCTCTTATAATATTGATGTATGTTAAGGTATTTACCATACAAAGGGATCAATTGTGATCTAGGTGTGATAAAAACCATCAAATTTATCTTTGATGACCCCAACTATAATCCCCTATCCTAAGCCAAAAATGTTACAGCACAATACAAGTCCTAAGGATCCAACCTCACTAATTCTAACTAGTGCCGTGGAGAGGGTGTGAAAGGGTAAGCTCATGACTATCAATATTGGTACTTATAAATTTTGAAATACTAATGCATTTCTTATTGAGATTGTTATTTTTTCCTCACAATTGTTATGGATGACTATACTTCTATTTCTAGGAAAGAGTGAACGATAGTTAAAAGATATATTGGTGGAATTTTAAGATAAAGGTATATTTAGAAAAGTCTGCTACACTATTTCCTATACGATTACATCATCAAAGTTCTCTTTAAATTCATAGCAACCAGTGTGCGGAGGCAAAATTATTTAGTGGTAACCCAAGTGTTTCAATTAGTTTGCTTAGGGACAAGCAAACATTTAAGTATGGGGGTATTTGATGAGTATAATTATGATAGGGTTTTTACTATCATAATTGTAATCATGTCCACTATTTTCCACCTCCCTAGGTTGTAATTTCGCAAAAATAGTTAAGAATTCATATTTTCATGAATAGGAGAACATAGTAAGGATTTCCTATTATTTCATGTATTGAGTTATGTATTTAAAACTTCATTTTCCTAATGCAGGTATGAGTAACTGGTGGTCGCTAATCTTCGAAGAAAATAAATCAACCGAACTAGCAATCCAATTAGGAAAGTATAACTATCAAACTGTAGCTAGGGGACACATGTGTCTTATTGAAATCACAAAACTGTTGAGTACACTTACTCACACGAAGACTATTATTTTATCGACGGAAAATCTTTAGAAATAAAGAGAAAATTAAGCGCAATTAAAGAAAGGAAATATTGCATAAAAGAGAACTAATTGTACTTAACTATAAAGCATAAAAGAAACGATTATAATAAAGGGGTAGAAAAATAAGATGGAAATGCACTCGATCGAGAATCACCTCGGCAAGAGTCGATTAAAAACACGCTAAATAAACCTAAGGTTAATAAGGTAAAGATCCTTGACCGTAGAGGTTCCTAAAGCCTTAACACGCTTCTCTCGAAGTCGTGCCCATCTGAGTTTAGGAAGCTCCGACCAACTCTCGTCTAAATCAGAGCCCTAAAGCTCGCTTTATGCAGTGAACCCCTCTATTGGATTTTACTCCAATCAAGGAGATTTGTACGTCTGCCTCTCTCGAGGGGTGCGTACAACTTTCTTTACTCTTGAATGCTCACTTCAAACTATCGGCCTCTCAGCTAGCCCAGAATGAAAGCAAAGGTGGAGAACATATATCGATGATATACCTCCAACACATGGAATATCAAGAGTAATTCAAGGCCTAAAACCTAAAAAAATGTAAATTAACGCATCATAACTTAATCACTCGAACCTCGGATCATCAAGATCTAGTACAAGGAGGATTAGTTAATCATAGCGAAGTGGAGGGGGAGAGATGAGTAGAAGAGCATGATAACACAAAGTAAATAAGGAGAGAAGAAACAACACTTTTAATAATATTAAAGAGAGCTACAACTTGAAATGGAAATTACAATTGCATGAAAATTGAAATCCTATTCTAGCCCTAAGATTATCAACTATAGCAAGAGCAAAAATTACAATAAAAGCTAATACAACAAAAGCATTAGGCTAGGGTCAGAAAAACCAAAATGAGAAAGAGAGAGAGAGGGAGAAAATGCATAAAAAGAACAAGAAACAAAGGGGCAGCACCTCCCCTCTCAACCCAAGCTTATCTAAAATGGAAGGGGGGCATCTAAATTTATAGGAAAATGTCTCTTGTTGGTAACGCCCGGGGTGGGCGTGCCAGGGGGGTGTGACAGGTACGGGGTCTACCTCGGGCTCTAGATTCTGGCGGGAAGGATGATTTCTTCTATAAGATGGTTGACACGCCCTAGGTCACGCCCGTGTAGGGGGGGCATGACACATATATCAAGACTCAATCATTGGTCAAAAATCCATCAGTCTTGGAAAAGGGGGCAGTCACGCCCGGGGTCACGCCCGTGACGGGGGGTGTGATAGGTGCGGTTTGCGTGCTGAAGCGAAATTGCATTTAATGTGATGACAGACTTTGGGCAGAGGGCGCCATGCACGTGTCATGCCGTGGGACATGCCCAGGGAGGGAGTGTCAGGGGGCATGACAACTGTTTTTCCTATTATTTTGTCTCTATCAGTAGGCTTCCTCGGGATCTGGTGACACGCCTTATGACATGCCCAGGGAGGGCGTGACAAGGGGGCGTGACAGGACATTTTTGACCAAAATTCTGGAAACCTGCAAAAAGACAAGAAAAATGTTAGTGGCAATAATATTTACATAAGAAAGATAAAAATTAAGCTAATAAGGAAAGATTAGCGCCTTCAAAACTAGAAAATACGTTAATAGTTTAGGCTACAAAATGTATTATCAGATTCCCACAAGCTTAAGCTTTGCTTGTCCCCAAGCAAAAATATAAAAACTAGATAATCATAAAAAGTGACTAATCAAAAGATTCTAATTATGCTAACTCAAGTACTATGTGAAATTCTAAGTAGGGGAAACGTGAAACGTAAATCTAAAACAGTTATTTAAATATAGTTTACAATTTATAAACTTTACTAACAAAAATAAATCATTCAAAATTTTGACGAAATTCTTTAAATAGATTTAAGTAAAGCAAGGAAAATGAAAAAAACGCATTGAGTTGTTCTAGATCCAAGCAACGCATTATAATTATATCAATTAAATAACAAAAATCTAAGTTTAAATCCAAAACTAATACTGATTTACTTTTCTTCTTTTCTTAGTTATTTAATAAAATTGAAAAGCATGAATCAAAAGGACTTAATAGAACTGAAACATTTGGTTTAGGATTATGAATAGGAGTGGAATTCAAAGATAAATAGGGATGCTTAAAATCACACTAAACCAAAACAAAGATTTTCAAAAATTCCCATTTTAAATAAAATATTTCTTTCTTTCTTTTCTTCTTTTCCATTTTTTTTTCTTTCTTTTTCTTTTTCAAAACAAAGGCCATAAATATTTTTATTTTTATTTTGAATTGGCCAAACAAAAACAAACTTTTCTTTTGAGCAAACGTTTTTTTCAAAAACTTCTCCAAGAATATCACAAAATAACCTATCCTAATCATGGAAATTTTTTTATGAAACTTAAAAAGGCTAGTGTGATTAGATATGTTGGAAATTTTGGCGTTGGTGAAAATGATTTGAAAAGAGGAGCTGTCAAATAAAATTGGACAAAATTCTCAAAAGCGGCTAACTAGTGGTGGAAGTTTTTTGGTTGGCAGGAAAGCTCAAATGAAAACAAAAACGGCCTAAATCATTTCTATGCTTTTAAATTTATTTAAAATATATATTTGAAAATTTTCAAAAAACAAGTCCTAGATAATAAAATAAGATTGATGAAATTATCTTGAAAATAGAAATAATAGGTGACTTGGATCGTTCACATCTACTACGCTATTCAAAAGGTTACCTTACATAAATTATCCAAAAATGAGAAGGAACAAAGTGGACGATGAATTTTTGAGAATGTATAGAGGATAAAGAACGAAAACCATAATGGAAATGCGAGTTTTAGAAAAAATGTTTTACGTTAACATGCTACCGTGAATTAGAAACACAGCATGACCAACATTTTACTTGTGAAACATAATTAAAAAAGACGATTAGAAATATTATAATTAATTAAGTTGTTCAAATCAGATTTTGAGAAAAACAAAACAAAAACGAGGGGTACTATTGAAATACCAAAACGTCTAAACTATTAAATTAAAAACAAGAAGCATAATTTTTTTTAAATTTTCAAATATTCTCTTTTTTTTATTTTGGAAATATTTTCTATTGTTTTGGATTTTTTTTAAGATATTCATTTTTTTGGATTTTTGAAAAGTATTCACAAAAAGCAAAATATTAACAAATAGCAAAAAGAAGGAGGAAGCCATCCCCCAAGCTTAAAATTGACATTAATCCTCAATAGAGAAGGGGGTTAGAGAAGGAGAGAAAATTAAATTACAAAATTGAAAGTATAGAATTGGAAAATAGGTACTTCCCCGAATTTATTTGCTGCGAATGTTGAGTGATGCCGCTCCCCCATGCTTGTGCTTTGGATTTTTATGAAATGTCTTCTTTGGACTTCATGGTGGATTAAGTAACGTTAGAGCAGGCGATCGCAAAAGCTTCAGCTTGTCGGAGTCGTCCGGGGCAAAAAGTGTAAAATAAAGAAAACAGAAAAAATATAACTTGGGTTGCCTCCCAAGAGCGCCCTATGTTTAAAATGTCGTTTGAGATCGACGCAACAAAATAATAATGTCCGAAATTTTTTGTCGAAAATAATAATAAATATTTTTAATAAAAAAATTAAAAGTTCGAAGTTAGAATTCGTGCAACATAAATTAAACAATGTTATGACTGACATCATCATCACTAGAGAAATATAGTTTAGGACGCTTACCATTTACTTTGAAATTACCCTTATTAGGGTGGGAAATTAAAACAGTAGCATAAGGAAAAACTTGCAGAACAGAAAAGGGCCTAGAACATCGTGACTTTAATTTTCCAGGAAATAAACGTAAACGAGAGTTTTACAGAAGAACTTGGTCGCTCGGCTTAAAGGTTTTTGGGTGCCTAAGGTGTTTATCGTGAAAACGTTTCATCTTCCCTAAATAAAATTTATTGTTCTCATATGCGTAAGAGTGTCACTCGTCGAATTTGTTGAGTTGAAATTTTCTAAGGTCGGCGATAGAGTTGGGATCGAAGTTTAAAAACCTTAAGGCCCAAAAAGCGCAGTGTTCGAGTTCTATGGGTAAATGGCACGATTTTCCATAAACCAATCGATACGGTGTACATCCGAGGGTGGTTTTGTACATAGTTCGGTAGGCCCATAGAGCGTCGTCTAATTTGACTGACCAGTCTTTTCTAGATGTTGAAACGGTCTTTTCTAAAATTCTTTTAATTTCTCTGTTCAATACTTCGACTTGTCCATTTATTTGGGGGTGGTAGGCGGTTGAAATTTTATGCGTAACGCCGTATTTAGTAAGGATTTTAAAAAACAGTGCGTTACAGAAATGGGAACCCCTATTGCTAACGATGGCGCGCGGTGTACCGAATCGAGAAAATAATCTTTTCAAAAACGTAACTACAACTCGGGCGTCGTTCGTAGGAAGAGCTTGGGATTCAGGCCATCGAGAAACATAATCGATGGCTACTAAAATATACTTATTCCCGAAGCTAGAAGGAAGAGGGCCAACAAAATTAATTCCCCAGAGGTCAAAAACATCACACTCAAGAAAACAATTTTGTGGCGTTTTATTTTTATTAGAAATATTGCCCGACTGTTGGCAACTATCTCACCAACTCACACAGGCTTGCGCGTCTTTAAACAGGTTAGGCCAGTAAAAACCCACGCTTAGTACTTTGTGAGAGGTGCGAGCAACTTTATAGTGCCCACCGATCGGTCCTTCATGCAAATGTTTAATAATATCTAAACCTTCTTCATAAGAAACACATCTCCTTATTATTTAATCCGAACAGATTCTGAAAAGATGCGGGTCCTCCCAAAAATAGTTCTTCAACTCAAAAAGGAATTTGTTCTTTTGCTGAGAGGAGAACTCTTTTGGGAGCACACGAGCCACTAAGTAGTTGGCGATGTGTGCAAACCAAGGAGAAGTAGATGTGTTAATTGAAAATAGCTTCTCATCGGGAAAATAATCTTCAAAAGATTTTTCATCTAATTTTTCAATAAAGGGATTGTGTAATTTGGAGAGATGGTCGGCGGCCAAGTTCTCGGCTCCTCGCTTATCACGGATCTCTAAGTCAAACTCCTGGAGGAGTAAGACCCAGTGAATCAAGCGCGGCTTGGCATCCAATTTAGAGAGAAGATATTTGAGTGCCGAGTGGTCCGTGAAAACAATAATTTTTGAAAGCTTAATGTAAGGGCAGAATTTATCAAAAGCGAATACTACAGCTAGGAGCTCCTTTTCGGTTGTGGTGTAATTTTCCTTTGCAGATGTGAGCATTTTACTTGCATAATAGATGGGGTGGAAGTTTTTAAATATACGTTGACCTAATACGGCTCCCACCGTGAAACTTCTCGCATCGCACATGATTTCAAATGGAAGGTCCCACATCGAAGCTATCATAATTGGGGAATTAATTAATTTTTCTTTTATTAAATTAAAAGCAGCTAGGAAAAGGTCATCAAAAATAAATGGGGCGTCTTTTTCTAAGAGATGGGTAAGGGGCTTGGTTATCTTGGAGAAGTCCTTTATGAAGCGGCGGTAGAAACTAGCGTGATCTAAAAAACTTCTTATAGCTTTTATGTTCGTATGCAGCGGTAGCTTCTTGATAACTTCTATCTTAGCAATATCTACCTCAATTCCTCTCGCCAAAATTTTATGACCCAAAACTAACCCTTCCCTTACAATAAAATGGCATTTTTCCTAACTCAGGGCAAGGTTAGTCTCTTCGCATCGTTCTAAGACTTTTTCTAAATTTTCCAAACAACTATCGAAAGAGTCGCCGAACACGGAGAAATCATCCATGAATACCTCCATAATGCTTTCTACGTACTTGTCAAAGATCGCGAGCATACATCGTTGGAATGTAGCTGGCGCATTGCACAATCCAAACGGCATTCTTCGGTAGGAGAAGGTGCCGATGGGACAAGTAAACTTAGTTTTCTCCTAGTCCTCGGGGGAGATGGGGATTTGAAAATACCCCGAGAGACCATCGAGAAAACATTAAAATCTATGGCCGGATAATCGTTCTAAAATCTGATCGATGAACGGCAAGGGAAAGTGATCCTTGTGGGTGGTATCATTTAACTTACGATAATCTATACACATTCGCATCCCGGTCACCGTCCGTGTCAGGATTAATTCATTATTCTCATTACTAACTACCATTATCCCTCCCTTCTTTGGCACTACCAGGACTAGGCTAACCCACTTACTATCAGATATAGGGTAGATAATTACTGCATCTAATAATTTCATAACTTCTCCCTTAACTACTTCATTCATGTTTGGGTTTATACGGCGCTGAGGTTGTATGGAGTTGCACGAATTATCTTCCATTAAGATTGTGTGAGTGCAGAAAGATGGGTTTATGCCCTTGATGTCAGAAATTTGCTAGGCAATAGCTTAGCGATGTTTACGTAAAACTAAAAGAAGTTTATCATTTTTCGCATCCGTGAGGTAGGCCGAAACTATTACTGGTAGCTTAGAATCATTTTCTAAGAAAGCATATCTAAGAAGTTCAGGAAGTTCTTTTATTTCTAGGGTATGGGGTTCTTCATGTGAGGTTTTAGAAATTGTTTCTTTTTAAAAAACTATATCCTCGTAGACTTTTTTAAACGAAAAATCAAAAGAGGTGGGGCTAGCGGCCATGATGGCTTCTTGCAGCGATTCAGTTGGAAGAGTAGAGGAGGAACAAAAATCAGAAAATTCTTTTTCAAATTCAGAAAGGCGATATGAAGATTCTTCACTTAGGTGTATCGATTCAGTTGGAAGAGTAGAGGAGGAACAAAAATCAGAAAATTCTTTTTCAAATTTAAAGAGGCAATAGGAGGATTCTTCACTTAGGGCATCTACGAAAAAACATGAGTCGTCATTTGCTAGGGTGTTCTTCATCGAGGGGGTGATAGAGAAAGTCACTTCGTCATCGCCTACTCGAAGGAAGAGCTTACCATTGCTTACATCAATGATAGCTCGGGAGGTGGCAAGGAAGGCTCGGCCAAGGATCAGGGGAACCTCGACGTCTTCTTCGATGTCCAAATTGATAAAGTCCACCGGGAAGATGAACTTGTCGACTCTTACAAAGACATCCTCCACAATTCCCAATGGGTACTTAACAGATCTATCGGCGAGCTGGATACTCATGCGTGTGGGGTTGAGTCTACCAATTCCTAACTTCTTAAACAATGAGAGGGGCATCAGTTTTATACTCGCACCTAAGTCAGCTAATGCGTTCTTGACAAAAAGATCACCAAAGACACGCGGAATAGAAAAACTACCTGGGTAACTGATTTTCTTTGGTAAGATGTTTGTCAAAATCGCATAGCACTCGGCATTTAACGTGACATGCGAAAGGTTCTCTAACTTCTTCTTATTAGTCAGGAGGTCCTTAAGATACTTAACGTACTTCGGCATCTGGGAAATCGCTTCGTGGAAGGGCAGGTTTATGTGGATTTGCTTAAACATCTCTAAGAAGTGGGAGTACTGATCATCCTGACGTTGTTTATTAAGTTCGGAAGGGTAAGGCGGGGTTAGATTATTTTTAAAGATGGGTGGTGGAGTGAGATCTTTTTCTAAAATGGGGTGATAACTTCTTCAGCAGAGGGTGGAATTTTTAAAATGGGAGCGGAGCTTTGATTTTTTAAAGCGGGGGCAGAGCTTGCCTCAGGCTCTTCACTTACTATACCGCTAACTTGCTTCCCACTCCGAAGAGTTATAGATTTCGCTTGCTCTCTCGGGTTGGGCTCGGTATTGGAAGTAAGAGACCCTGCGGGTCACTCAGAAATTATTTTTGCGAGTTGTCCGACTTGATTTTCAAGACTTTAACGCTTTTAGTTAAGGTTATTATAGTAGTGTCATTTGTGGTTATATATTTAGAAAGTAACTCCTCTAAGCTTGGAGGTTTTGGATAGTTTTGAAGAGGCGGTGGTGGTGCAAAAAAATCATTTTTTGGTGGCGGGCGCATCGCATTCGAGGGATTACTCCACAAAAAATTCGGGTGATTTCTAAAAGCAGGATTATAAGTATTCGGAAAATTAAAACTGGGCGCAGGAAAATTCATCGCAGAAAAATTATGAAAAGCATTTCTAGGTATATTGTTAACAAAATCTAATTGTTTGGGGGCAGGAGTTGCAGATTCCCAAACCTGAGGGGCGGAGGCAGTAGTCATCTCCATTATCTTTTTGCTTAATATTTCAACTTACAGAGCAAGCTGGGAGATGTTGTCCACTTCAAAGATACCAGCAGGTTTGTTTGGGCGGGACCTAGGCACATTCCACTAATAAGTGTTCATGGTCATGTCCTCGAAAAGATCAAGAGCTGCTTCCGGGGTCTTATGGTTTTACGTACCGCTAGAAGCTGCGTCTATCATTTGCTTTGTATTTTTATTTAGCCCATTATAAAACGTCTGCACTTGTAACCATACATGCAGCGTGTGATGTGGGTATCATCTTAATAATTCTTTAAATCTTTCCCAAGTTTCATATAAGGTTTCAGAGTCTATTTGTCCATAAGCAGAAATGTCGTTCCTAAGTTTTGCAGTTTTATGTGGCGAAAAATACTTCGCCAAAATTTTTTCAGTTAATTCATTCTAGGTGGTGATGCAATTTTTAGGTATAGTGTTCAACCACTGATTATCTTTAGTTCCTAAAGAGAAAGGAAATAATCTCAGCCTGATTGCATCATTTGTGACACCATTTATCTTGAAGGTGTCGTAAATTTCAAGAAAGCATGCTATATGTGCGTTCGGACATTCATCTTGAAGTCCGTCAAATTACACATATTGCTCCACCATTTGAATTATGCTAGGCTTCAGTTCAAAATTGTTATTAGCTATCGCAGGGCGAACTATACTAGATTTTGTACCCTCGAGATTTTATCATGCATAATAAGACATAGGTCTTTGTACGGCTTCCTCCACTTGGGGTTCTGCCATTCTTAAAGTAGAAGATGACTCGGAATCCTCAATCAGTATTTGGGAAGTAGGGCCTTGAAATCGCGATCTTCTCCGAAGAGTACGCTCAATTTTGTGGTCCAAGTCCAAATTAGCCAACAGATTCCAGCGGGTCATGCACTAAAAGAAGGGAAGATGAAGAAAGAGAAAGAAGAGCAAACTAGAAAAAGAAAAGCTAGATTTTTTTTGGAAATAGATTTTTTTTTAAATTTTAACTCCCGAACTTCCCAAGGTCTACCCGGTGAAGGATTCGCAAGGAACTAGACAAGATAGCGGCACTTAAAGCCGCTTTGCCCTTTTCGAGAGAATTAGGTGGCGTAGAAAAATTGTGAAGTGAGTTTCTATTAATAGTGGTAATAATTTTTTTTTGGATTTTTAAAATTTTTAGGAGGATGAGAAAGAGAAATGATAAAATTAATAGGTTCATGTTTTCGATATATGAACAAAAGTTGCTCCCCGACAACGACGCCAAAAACTTGGTGGTCGCTAAGATTCGAAGAAAATAAAGAAACCGAACTAGCAATCCAATTAGCCAAGAATACCTATCGAATTGTAGCTAGGGCACACAAGTGTCGTATTGAAATCCGGGAACTGTTGAGTACACTTACTCACACGAAGACTATTATTTTATCGACGGAAAATCTTTAGAGATAAAGAGAAAATTAAACGCACTTAAAGAAAGGAAATATTGCATAAAAGAGAACTAATTGCACTTAACTAGAAAGCATAAAATAAACGATTACAATAAAGGGGTAGAACAATGTGATTGAAATACACTCGATCGAGAATCACCTCAGCCAGAGTCGATTAAAAACACGATAAATAAACCTAAGCTTAATAGGGTAAAGGTCCTTGACCGTGGAGGTTCCTAAAGCTTGAACACGCTTCTCTCGAAGTCGTGCCCAACTGAGTATAGGAAGGTCTGACCGACTCTCATCTAAATCGGAGGCCGAAAGCTCGCTTTATGCGGTGAACCCGGCTATTGGATTTTACTCCAATCCAGGAGATTTGGGCGTGTGCCTCTCTCGAGGGGTGCATACAACTCTCTTTACTCTTGAATTCTCACATCAAACTATTGGCCTCTCAGCTAGCCTAGAATGAAAGCAAAGGTGGAGAACATATATCGATGATATACCTCAAACCCATGGAAAAGCAAGAGTAATTCAAGGCCTAAAACTTAAAAAGAAAAGTTAAATTAACGCGTCATAATTTAATCACGCGAACATCGGATCATCAAGATTAAGTACAAGGTGGATTATTTAATCATAGAGAAGTGGAGGGGGGAGTTGAGTAGAAGAGCATGATAACACAAAGTAAACAAGGAGAGAAGAAATAACACTTTTGTTAATATTAACGAGACCTACAACTTGAAATTGAAATTAAATTGCATGAAAATTGTAATCCTATTCTAGCACTACGATTATCAACTATAGCAAGAGCAAAAAATTACAATAAAATCTAATACAACCAAAGCATTAAGCTAGGGTTAGAAAAACCAAAATGAGAAAGAGAGAGAGAGGGAGAAAAAGCATAAAAAGAATAAGAAACAAAGGGGCAGCACCTCCCCTCTCAACCCAAGCTTTTCTAAAATTGAAGGGGGCATCTGAATTTATAGGAAAATTTCTCTGGTTGGTCACGACCAAGGTCATGCCCGGGGTGGGCGTGACAGGGGGTGTGACAGGTACGGGGTTGACCTCGGGCTCTAGATTCTAGCGGGAAGGATGATTTCTTCTGTAAGATGGTTGACATGTCCTAGGTCACGCCCTGCGTAGGGGGACGTAACACGTATGTTAAGTCTCAATCATTGGTCGGAAATCTGCCAGTCTTGGAAAAGGGGGCGGTCACACCTGGGGTCACGCCCTTGACGGGGGGCGTAATAGGTACGGTTGGCGTGCTGAAGCAAAATTGTATTTAATGCGGCGGCATACTTTGGGGAGAGGGCGCCACGCCTGTGCCATGCCCTGGGACACAACCGGGGAGGGCATGTCAGGGGGGCGTGACAGCCGTTTTTCCTTTTATTTTGTCTTTGTCAGCAGGCTTCCTCGGGATCTGGTGACACGCCCTATGACATGCCCAGGGAGGGCGTGACAGGGGGGCGTGCTAGGTCATTTTTGGCCAAAATTTTGGAAACCTACAAAAAGACAAGAAAATGTTAGTGACAATAATATTTACATAAGAAAGATAAAAATTAAGCTAATAAGGCAAGATTAGCGCCTTCAAAACTAGAAAATACGATAATAGTGTAGGCTACAAAACTTATTATCACTAACCAATGGATCTAAAAGTCTCGGAGCAAACGGAGGAGTTCACGGATTCAACATGGCTGATGAAAGGACAAGAATTGGGCGAACACGAGTAGGAACACGCCCATATACCTACCAGTGTCCTTTTCAGGATGGAGCTGAAGAATTGGAAGAAAATGACAGAGAACCACACGGGTTGGAGCATGCCCGTGTGTCCACCCGTGTCCCTTTCTGGATATTTCGACGCCTGTTGCTGACAAACCCGTGTTCTAAGAACACAGCTGCATACACAGCCGTGTCCGTACCCATGTAATCTGACACAGCCCACATCCCGACACGTTGATTCGTGTGGAACCACCCTAGAATTGTTAACACGGCCTATGACACGGCAGTGTTGGGACCCGTGTCTTACCCTGTTTGTAAGGAGACTATAAAAACCTTTGTGAAAATTTTATTCTGGACTTTTGGTTCAATGAGAGAATTTCTGGAGGACGAAAGTGGAGCACCCAAGAGAAGGAGGAATTGAAGGAGATCTTTGTATGTGTTTAATCTTTCATGTATCTTTCTTAATCTTTCCTTTCTCTTGGTGATCTAACTTTATTTATCTTTTATTTCGCTTGAACTGTTTAATTGAACAATTTTGTAATCATGTATCTTCTTGTTTTCATCAAATTTGTGGTATTTTATTCGTATGTACGCTTTAAATATAAGAGATTTATCCTAGTTATGAATTTAGCTTTTGTTTTACATGAATTCCAAACGTCTAGATTGAGAAATTGGATGTTTGTGATGTTGTTTAAATGTTCATATTTATGTGATATTTCTCTTTATATTTCAAATTTCATGATCGAGAGATATGCTGTTTGTATAATTATAATACGGATAAATGGATTCATGGTATTTTAGAGATATGATTTCATGAATTTATGTAGGAGATAGGGTAATATATTCTAACGCAAATTTGTGTGTTGTAAATTGTTCGAGAGAAAATTTACTCAACTTAGGTTTAGAATTTGAATTGCTCGAGAGAGAATTTGATAAATTTTTAACCCTTTACAATACAATGAATTTGATAGCTTTGTTATTTTATGATTACATAAAATTGAATTAATAAGTGATTATGTTCATGTGAATGCTCTTAGACTTTCAGTCTTCTATAATCTTTAATTCTCCAATGTTACTTTATCCAGGTAGTCATAGTTAGGTTTATTTAGATTAAAAATCAATTTTAAATATTGGTATGATAATAGAGTGAGGGTGAGTACGAGTATTCTAGAAAGCCTTGTGGAAAATGACATGAGATGTAGATTTCTCCTATACTATAATTGATAGGTGCACCTCCTGAAAGATAAATAAATCTAGCTTATGCCCATCTATATAGTTTATTCTAAAGTGTAGAATGAATTCGCATCAAGTTAAACATACTCAGTAAAATAATCATCAATAATTGAGTGGAAAGACCTCACTCAATGCCAAAGCCTGGAAGGCGCTGAGAGCATAAGTAGAAAGAACTCACTCAATGCCAAAGCCTGGAAGGCACTGAGAGAGTTGAGTGGAAAGACCTCACTCAACGCCAAAGAATGGAAGGCGCTGAGCGCGTTGAGTGGAAAGACCTCACTCGACGCCAAATCCTGGAAGGCATTGAGAGCGTTGATTGGAAATACCTCACTCAACGCCAAAGCCTGAGAAGGCACCGAGATCGTTGAGTGGAAAGACCTCACTCAATGACTCTGATTGAGGCATTGAGTGGAGAAGAATCACTCAACACCAGCTCCATGGGCTTCCCGCATCCCAGGTGTGACCCTTTGCACATGCCTCGGGAGAGAACCCCTTCTACCTACTATTCTTGTCTGACCCAATTTGCTTAATGCTTGCCCAAGGCTAGCCCAATCCCGACCCATCAGGCATTTAGGTCCCACCCAGCAAATATGGGGTTGTACACAATCCCCACTCTTTGCAAGCTAGCCATGCGCTCGGAAAGACACGTCCAACCTCTAATATTTGTTTGTTGCTTGCTGATCTGGCAGGGAATCTTTTGCGGTCCCCACCACGGTTCTATATATACACTGCAGAATCTGTTCTCAGGCCATCCCAGTCGTTATTTCCTTCTGCTTGAGCTCTCGTAAGGCCTTAAAGATGTGCACAAATCAAGCCGAAAAAACCGCTCTCGCAAGAACTTCAGGCCTGCCTTGCCGCAACCCAGGCACGGGCTCGCGCCAACTACACAAAGGTTGTTCCTTAGATGATGGGCAAGAGGCCAGCAGACGATCCTTCAAAGAGGCCAGCTGATGAGACATCCCGCATAAAAAAAAAGAAGGCCAAGTCGGTCAGGAGAGACCGCTCAAAAGATAACCAAGTCTCGCCTACCCCGACATCTAACCGCGATGAGAAACCTTCTTCCCTGTCGGAGGTACTCTTCTCGCCTTGCCTATTGGCGCGAACTGTTAAAGAATGGGGTTGCATACTGATGTATCGCTCTTCTCGCAGGGGGTAGTTTTGAAAGACTTCGCCGACTTTCTACTAGCGGATACCGAGACGACCCACCTTCTCAACCAGGATCCACCATCAGTATCGGGGGCTGTGCCACTAGTCTTTGCGGCTGCACCGCCAGTCTCGAGGGTTGCCCCTCCAATTACCCCGACTGATCTCCCAAGCACTCCTGGTATTTATCCCTTTCGCTGGCTCGGCTTCCATTTTAAATGATCTATTTTTCCTTCTACTGACCAAGCTTCTCGCAGCGCCTTCTCTTAGGGGCTTGGACCTTATTTATCAGAGGCCTAGGGCTCCTACCCTCGAAGATCCTGTCAACCTAGTGACCAATCTCACTCTCTCGGCCAGAGCGGATGCCACTGAATCATTAGCACCTGCGTCGGGATCCCAGTCTCTGGCAGGATAGGGCGCCTCTGTCCCCTCACTGATTGAGACCGAGACCTTGGAGGGCAGAACATTCCATCCCGGGCAGGGCAAGCCACTTCACCTTCTCTTTGGGAAGAGTCGTGAGGGGCTGCTCGACCCTTCTCGCCTACCATTGGCGGAAAGCCCCCATTATATCTTAAGGATGAGAGAACCTTCCATTTTCCCTTTCGCTCCTCCTCTGATCTGAAAAACTATCCTCCAGGTCCAAAGGTGCAGGGGGCGGAGGCTGAAGAAGTAGAAGATGAAGATGAAAAAGGAGAAAATGAGGAAGACTCACCCCTCCCATCCTCTAGTGAGATGGAGGACTTTCTTGACGCCTACGGTAGTGGCAATACACGGAGGCAGAGGATTGCGGCGATTCTGTCAAAGCTCGTGTGGCGGCAGTGAGCCAACTCCACGATGGTGAAGAGAATCCATGGGACGATGGCATGGCGGCTGGCGATTATCGAGCGGGACTACACTCACCTCATCGGCGAGACGGAGCGCCAGGACACGCTTACCGCCAAGACCTCCCCAGGGAGGTAGATCGCGCGGATTTGGGATCAACTCGACCTGGCAACCTTGGGACTGACTGCCCTGACGGCCTTCTTCAATCCGGGAGTGCCTCCAAGTTCAGGGAGACGAGGTCCAGGTTGCTGGTGGTGGGAACAGTACCGAGCCTTGTGGGTTTTGCCTCTTCTTTCCCAAACCCCCCGGCCTACCCTTTTTGCTTTGGACCCCTTGCGCCACGCCGCGATGAATAATTATTTATATTTGTTATTGCTACTATTTCGCAGCTCCAGCCCAGCGGGAGACGCTTTATGTTTATCCTTCACTTCCTTTCTACGTTTCGTGTTTTTATATTTGATGCTTTTCGAATGCTTGATTCTTGTGCCCAGCCTATCACTTCTCGCCCGCTGCCACAGTTTGTCTTTACCCTAGGATCTTTCCGGAGGTTCTCAATTTTCTGCAGGTTTGGGGGGAGCCGGCAGGACAAGGTGGAAAATGAGGAGTCGGAACAACGTGACTCATAAACTGAACCATCGCTGCCTTTTAGGAAAAAACTCATAACTACCAAATTTTTTATAGATAGGCTGTTCCACCTAATGCATTTACTTCTCTGCATTCACTTTTCTGATTACAAGCCTTCGTCATCCTCATGATTTCTCTCGTCGATCACTGCAGTGCCAAGGCTCTCACCTTCCTTCCTTTTTCTACCCTCTCGCCTCCCCTTCAAGATTCCTGGCGAGGGCGAAGGCCTCTCCAAGTGTGTGCAAACCTTCCTAGACCATGACTCCCCCCCCCCTCCCACGCCGGCTCACATAGGCGGAATTCCTTATGATAACCATGAACTTCATCCCGCCAAAGTTCGTCGCGCGAAACCCTGGGAACGACGACAGGGTTTACCTCGTGCTGGAAGGGGATCTCGTCATCCCCTTAGAACACTTTGAGGTTGGGTTCCGCCTTCCCCTCTGGCCGGAATTATGTCAGGCCCTGTGCTATTATGGGGTAGTGCCTGCCCAGCTCAACCCTAACTCCATCGCCCTCTTAGTGGCTTTTGCCTGCTATATGCGGGCGAAAAGGATCGAATTCAACCAACCCATTTTTCGGAAGCTGTTCAACTTCAAGGCCAAGGGAGGGTCAGTCTTCTTTTTTGGGCAGTCGGTGAAGATGGAGGGTCTCGCCAACAAACATCATCATTGGGCAGAGAGTTTCATCTTTGTCTCTGGGCCTTTCGGCAACATCCCTCTTGAACCCATTCTTTACGACGACACGACGTACAAGCCTCCCGCTCTTGGGGAGTGCAAGGCCGCCCACATTGAATTCTTCGGGACAAAGACTTTCAAAGTCCCCTTCCTTCAGTGAGACACGAACTCCCTCCTACTAGTACCTCTCGGCAAAGGTATTATTTCAGTCTAACCTTGCAACCTTTCAATCCATGATATAGGACTAATTAGCTGTGGGCCTCGCAGGTGAATGAGAAATCCCCCTCCACCAACCCTTCGATGAGGCTAGGGATTTCGCCAACACCCTAGATCTCGCATAATCCGCTGCCCAGGACTGCCGAAAGGAGCCTAGCTCCTCATCCGTGCCAAGAGGCCATAAGCGGAAGCCCAACTCCTCTCCTCTGTTCCTCCAAAGAAGAAGATAAGCGCGGCGTACAAGGGCAAGTCCGTCGTCGAGACTTCGGCCGAGATCCTTCCCGCTGCTGGCGAAGCAAATGTCGTGGGGGAAGTTGTCGAGACCCCCGCCGAGAACCCACTAAAGCTAATGCCGAAAGGGCACCGAAATTTTTGTTTCGGCGAGCGGTTCCTGGATGCGGAGGGCGTGGGACACGATTACTGGCGATGCCTTTGCGCCGAGCTTTGGGCTCTATGGTTGGGAGGACGCTGACACGTTTGACCGGTCGACTACCTGATCACTCGTCTATGATGCTGCTCAAGCCAAACTTCGTGTGGTCCAGCTATAGCATATGTTTGGGCATCGCACCCTCATAATTGAGCGCAATCTCGTAGATATGCACAAGGCTAGGGATGTCCCTACGACTAAAGTGGCCACCCTGAAGGCTGACTTAGTGGCTGCCCAACAACTTCTCTCCCTTTTCCCGGCCGCTAAGGTAAGCGGGACACTTCAATATCTCTTGCCCTCTTTATATATATATATTTTTTCTTAACAAGATCTTCTCGCAGGACTCCACGCAAATCCAGATGGCACGCGCTAGGGTGGCCGGCATCGAGTGTGAGAATACGCTGCAAAAAGCTGAGGTGAAGTGCTTGGAGGGGGCCTGGCCCAGGCCCGGTCAGTGCTGGAGGAGAGAATCGAGCACCGTTATTACTCTGCATACGAGATGGATGTGATTGTTTAGGAGAGAGCGTAAGCCACCACAAAAATGGTCATCGAGGTGCTGTAGGAATCAACACTTTTGAACGAAGGTGGCGAGACTGTCATGGCACGAGGGATCTTGTCATGGCAATTTAAGCGCATTCCCAAGCCCACGGGAGAGGACGACTCTCTGATCGGAGATGCGGTCAAAGATGCGGCGGGGCTTGACCTAAATGATGAGTCTGGCGGCAGCACTTCCAGCGAGACCTCCGGCAAGAGCTCTAGCGAAGCCTCCAGCGGGTCCTTCGACGGAACCTCCAACGACCTTGCCTGATAGCCTCTCACCACTTTTCTCTTTGCATTGTAATTTTTCTTTCTTGTTTTTCATGTAATGGGAGAGAACCCCATGTAACCTTTTGTGATTCTTATATATAATGACATCCTTCCTGTTTTTTGCCGATATGGTTCTGTGCCCCCTTTTTCCTTGCATTTTCTTGCGGTAGGCTTCAGCATTATTGCTAGGGACTTAGGCTATTAGATTACAGTCATGGACCTTCTCCTTGTCGAGAGAGAGTTTATCGAGTAGGCTCCACCGGAAAGGCTTTTACCGAAAAGTCCCTGTTGGGAGGGTCTTGCCCCTAGAGATATGCCTCAGGCCTTTCAGGAGATAACCTTCGCCCATACAACAAGTTGATTAAATTTGTTCTGCTAAGAAAACATGTCGAGAGTCTGGCCGAGAGGAATTTATTGCGAGCCCAGCCGAGAGGGACTTGCCGGGAGCCCTGCCGAGAGGGACCTTGACTTCCATACCCTGCTCTGGAATCGTGCCAACTACCTGAGAACTTATTTACGAAGTACTTCATAATGTTCGTCGTAGGACTGACTTCCCCGTCAGCTTGGTGAGAGACTGATGACAGAAGCGGATCGAGACCTGTTTATCCCAAACATCTTGGGACGTGCCATCGAGCGGGCCCTTGTTCCTAAAAACCCTTTTTCCTTTCCCCCCAAGAGATCTGGCAGCCCTGCGAGCGCGTGAGAGCCTGGCAGCAGGTCTACTCGGGGGCCAAGTATGCCTTATATCCCTGCCAGCTAATGGGAGCCTTATCAACGGGATCCTCTCGGGGTATTCCCTTACCCCCCAGGCGAGCCTACAACCCTGCAAGCTAGTGAGAGCCTGGACAGCGGGTCTACCCAGGGCTGAGTGTTCCTTTTATCCATGTCATATAATGGGAGCTTGAGCAGCGGGATCCTCTCAGGGTCTTATAAACTACCACCATCTCTTCCATTCCCCCCAAGCGAGCCTACCGCCCTGCAAGCTTGTAAGAGCCTGGAAGCGGGTCTACTCGGGGCCGAGTTCGTCTTCCAGCCCGGCCAGCTAATGGCAGCCTGATCAGCAGGATCCTCTTGGTGTATTCCCTTACCCCCCCCCCCCCAGGTGAGCCTACAGCCATGCCAGCTAGTCAGAGCCTGGACAGCGGGTCTACTTGGGGCCGAGTGCGTCTTCCAGCCCTATCAGCTAATGGGAGCCTGAGCAGCGGGATCCCCTCGTGGTCTTGCAAACTACCACCATCTCTTCCTTTCTCCCCAAGCGAGCCTACGACCCTGCCAGCTAGTGAGAGCCTGGCAGCGGGTCTACTCGGGGCCGAGTGCGCCTTCGAGCCCAGCCAGCTAATGGGATCCTGAGCAGAGGGATCCTCTGACAGCGGGTTTACTTTGTGCCATGAAAACAAAAAACATATCACAACCTGCCAAAAAACAATTCTTAAATAACATATTACAACGGATTGTACAAGTTTATCCCCTTCTATGGGTAGAAGCTTTTCAGATCATCGCCGGTCCAAGCATGACTCAAAGATACCCCCTCCAAATTCTGGAGGTGGTACCCCCTGACCCCAAGGCCTTTCCAACAATATAAGGCCCCTCCCAATTGGGGTTGAGTATACTAATGGGGGCCGATCTTCCGGCAGCATCAACTTTCTTTAGGACCAGATCTCCTTCGGCCAATTGTTTGATCCTTACGTGCTTATCGAAATACTTTGCCATCCTCTGCTTGGTCTCCTCTTGCCTGACGGCAGCCACATCACGAAGTTCCTCTACCATGTCTAATGAGAGCCATAGCTCCCCTTCAATTTCATCCCACCATGCATCATCTCCTTTGCTAGCGGCTGCAACTCTTGGGGACCGAACCTCAAACTCCACGGATAGGACCGCCTCGTACCCATGTGAAATCTTGAAGTGGGTCTCTCCAGTGGCTGTGTTTGGGGTCATCCGCAAGGCCCACAACACTGAGGGGAGTTGCTCCACCCAGCTCCCCCTCAAGTTCTCTACCTTCCTTTTAAGTAAGTTCACAATGATTTTGTTTGCCGCCTCCACCTGACCATTCCTCCTTGGGTGGTGGATGGAGTAAAACCTGAGGTCGATCCCTAACTGTGCAGAAGCTGATGAATTCCTCACTATAGAACTGAGGCCCATTGTCTATTACAATGGCCTGAGGTAATGTCACAACCCGCATTTTCCCCAAATTAAATAATTATCAGAGTATGAGAAAACGCATGTCATGATTCCTCGTCAAGCATGGGATAACTGCTGACGCTCAGGCAAAACCAACTGCTACTCTTTATGAAAGAAAATCATGAGCTTAATGATTGGAAAATCAGTTATATTTTAGAGGCCGTATCCCTCGGCTCGGTGGATCACCTAGTCCACAGTTAAGAACTATACTTATGCGCTGCGAAAAAATACTTTATTCAGGTTTAGCATCCTAAAGGGGTATAAGAGTTCCAAGAGAACCACTCATACTATGCAAGACTCTACATTTAATTGATATTATATATAGGAAAACGATCTTTATACGCTGCTTGGAAAATAGTGATTTAGTTTTATAAAACATGCTGATCATGAGCTTACTTATAAGAATAATTATGGTTTAAAAGTAACTAGCAACCTAGCATAAATCCTTCTCAGAGCAAGTAGATTATCTCCAGAAAACGGTAGCAGCATAAGTAATATATCCAGTACAAAGGTAAAAACTACCAGTGTGCGCCAACAACCTGACACGAACCCACTGGCACATATATATGTCTGTAAGAAAGTACTAAAAACTACCTCACCAACAAGGCAAACGGATCTCCAAAGTCCAAGAGACCACCAACACCACCACTGCAAACTAGCCACCCAACTGGCTATAGCTCAGAACCTGAGGCATTCCAAAAGAAAACAGAATACCTCAGCAAGCAAAACAAGATAAAAACTGCATGAAAGAGTCAACCAAAGGGGGAAAAGTAACTGAAAAATAGGCCGTAGAAAGAGTCACAACTGTCCAAAATAGGACGATAAGAAATGCACTACGTGCGAGGAAACAGCATCAACCCAGCTCAGGAACAACATCCTGCAGGGCCTACTAGGCTACCAAGAGCCCAAAGTGCTACAATCTACCAAGGAAGAAACTTCTAACACCCTAAGCTGTGGGAGATGGTAGTAGCAAAACAACAGCATGGATCCGGGTTGGAGGCAAACTCAGTCCCCCAACCACCAATTTCCATGCCAACAAGCTCAGGGGTTTACATGATAAAGCATAAGGGACCTTCCACCCCCTTGCCCAGCCCGTACCTGGAGCAAGATAGAAGAATATGGGTGGCCTTGGCTAGATTACATAACACCTCCCCCATGAAGAGCTTCAAACCACCACTACTACCCACATCCCACGATTCGGCCTTTAGGAAAGAAAACATGGCCGACAAGGAAACTACAAATATAATCAAGGAAACTCACTCGGGAACATAAATCGAGGAAAGTGAAACAGTATTGAAGTTACTCAACACGGCTCGGCGTTGGGTGGAATCCACTCAGTGCCTATCCAGACCTCGGCGTTGAGTGAGTTAGCCTCGATCAGCGCCAGAACAGCCATGGCGTTGAGTGAGGTCCACTCCCTCAACGCCTTCAGCAAAACCACAAAACCTAACAGCGGCGTTGAGTGAGTCTACCTCCCTCAACGCCAAAACAGCTTTGGCGTTGAGTGAGTTCAACTCACTCTACGCCAAAGTTCACTTCCGCAGGAGAACCCTAAGCCAACGCCAACAAGAGAAGGTCGGCGGGAATGCCGACTGATTCTCACCGAATCGGCGGGAATGCAGGACGATTCTCGCCGAATCGGCGAGAATGCTGGATGATTCTCGACGACCGGCGGGAATCCAGAATGATTCGCGCCGAATCGGCGAGAATCAAGGATGATTCTCGCCGAATCGGCGGGAATCAAGGTTGATTCTCGCCGATCGGTGGGAATCACTGATGAAACACGTCGAAATCGGCGGGAATCACTTGGTGATTCCCGTCGATTTTGACTTAGACAAAAATTTCACTCAATCACCCCACCACTCAGCCGCAAGGAACAAACCGAACTATGGCTTTGAGTGTGTCCACCACACTCAATGCCAAGTCCGGGCGGCTTTTGGCTTTTACTGTGTGCACCACACTCAACACCAAAACTCGAGTCTACCAAGACTAGTTCTAACCAGAGCCCTACCACAACAACCTCCCTCACTCTCTCTCTCGTCTCCACCCGCAAAAGCACCCAACTAGAACTACAAATCTGGAGTCTAAATGGTGAACACAACTAGCACGAGGAGCAAACAGCCCAAGGAGAGGGCTCATAGGAGAATATAAGCCCTAAAACTTAGCAAGATAATAAGAGAATAAGCATGGTTTCTACCCTAGGGCTAACCGGGAAACATTCCAAAATTCAAAAGAACAACAATGGCAAGGGAAAGAATACCACTTGCCTCAACTTTCGGCGAAGCTTGGACGGCTTTCCCTCCTCTTCACACGGCACAAACAGCCGCAGCACCTAAACAAATCTCTCGGCCATTAATGGCGGAAAACTCCAAAACCGAAAACCCAAATCCCAACAAAACTACACGAAAATCGAATATCTTACCGTAGAAATGAAGATCTAAGCGAGAGCAAGACAACGCCGCTTTCGGAATCGAAATCCGTCCCCGAACAAGCCCGGAATCACCGTCCAAAGGGGAAGCAGGCCGGCAGTTTTCTCCTCTGTTTTCCGCGAACAGCACAGGCGACGGTTCAGTCTGGTCTCGGGAAGGAGGAAGGAGAAGTGGGTCCGCCACTTCTTAACAAGGCTTTTATAATAAAAGGACACGCCTATTCGGCCCTAACCGCTGCCTAAACTGCCGGTTCACTTAATTTAAAAGGGTTTCTAATTTGTTTTTACTAATAACACACCCAAAACGACTCGAAAACCGAACCACCTCGGAATTCGACGAAATTCGCACCGTAGCTAAATATCCACGCTACAAACACAACGGCGAAGTCGAAATTAACTTTCGACGAACAGAACTCGAGTTATACACAAATATAGCCAAACACAAACATTCCCCCGAGAGGCCGCACCGGGTCACCCAAAATGACTCGGCTTGCTAGGGAGATCTTGCCAACAGGCTACAAAATAGGGCACTGAGTTCTAAGGAGCTAAACCACACTACACACTTTGCACAAGCCACGGAAACGCGTCACCGTAACGCCAACGAGAATTAAATAATCGCAGAAAAAATCGGGGGCGTTACAGTCACTCCCCCTAAAAGAAAGTTTTGTCCCGAAACTTTATGCACAACACTTCTACTAAAGAAGGAAAGTAATAATCCAAACATTACAAGAAGAAAAACAAACCAAACTAATCAGGAAAACAGCTGAGGGTAAGCCTCCCTCATAGCCGACTCTAACTCCCAAGTCGCGCTCTCCAAATCCTGAATCCTCCAAAGAACTTTCACCATCAGAATAGACTTCTTTCGCAGCACCCGCTCCTGAGTATCCAAAATACGGACCGGCACTTCAACAAAAGAGAGGTTGGGCTCCAACTGGGGCACAACGTCCAAGAATTTCCCACTACTGCGCACGTAGTTCCGCAATTGGCTAACATGGAAAACATTATGAACACCTGGGAAGTTTGCTGGCAAATCCAACCTGTAAGCTGACACGCCAATTCGTTCCAAAATCTTAAACGGGCCCACATACCTCGGGTCCAATTTCCGATTCTTACCAAACCTATTTACACCCACCATCGGGGAAACCCTAAGAAATACAAGGTCCCCCACAGAAAACTCCAAGGCAGACCTACGCTGATTGGCGTTCTTCTCGTACCTCTCCTGAGTTATACGAAGCTTTTCCCGAACAAGCTTCACTGTGACTTCCATTTCTTCGAGCGCTTCAGGACCTAACAATTGCCTCTCACCAGCCTCAGCCCAAAACAACGGAGTTCTACATCGCCTCCCATACAAGGCTTCGAACGAAGCCATCTGCAAGCTCTCCTGATAACTATTGTTGTATGCAAATTCCATAAGTCGCAACCGCTCATCCCACGCTCCACCATGGTCTAAAGTGTAGCATCGGATCATATCCTCAACTATCTGATTCACCCGATCCGTCTGCCCATTACTCTGTGGGTGGTACGCAGTAGAATACCTCAGATCCGTACCCAAACCCTCCTGCAGACTCTGCCAAAAACGACAAGTAAACTGGGAGTCTCGATCAGAAATGATGCTAACCGGCACACCGTGGAGTCGGATGACTTCATTCAAGTACAACTCTGCTATCTTCTTCATAGGGTAATCAATCTTATATGGCACGAAGTGAGCACACTTCGTCAATCTATCAACTATAACCCAAACAGAATCAAATCCCCTCCGGGATCGCGGTAAACCCGTGATGAAATCCATAGATATACTCTCCCACTTCCAAGTCGGGATCTCTAGCGGAGTCAACTTACCACCAGGCCTTCCATGATCGGCCTTCACCCGCTTGCAAGTATGGCACTCCGCAGCAAATCGGGCTATATCTCCCTTCATGCCATACCACCAGGCAATTTTCTTTAAGTCACGATACATCTTTGTAGATCCTGGATGGTAGGTAACGCTGGATCCATGAGCCTCTCTGCAAACCATACCCCAAATGTCCCCAACCGCGGGGATGCAAAATCTGCCACGGTACTTCAAAGTTCCCATGTTGGAACACCCTTTTTATATTTGGGTCAGGATAACTATGCTAAGGATGTTGACCTAATTGTATAGCATAGGTCATTGAGTGTGAGTTTAGAACTTAGGTTATTTGAGATTTAGTTCTGCTCAGCTCGACGGAGAGTCGACCCCAGCTCGACGTAGAGTCGTCCTCAGCTCGACGCATAGTCGACCGCTGCTCGACGCACAGTCGATCGCAGCTCGACGCAGCGTCGTTCTCAGTTCGATGTAACGTCGAGTTCTGCTCGACGTTTTGGCGTGTATCTCTCTGCTTCAATTTTACTCTCTGATCGACGGTCAGTCGAGCTCAGATCGACGCTTCAGGATGAGTTCGACGTTTTAAGTTCTCCCGTCTGTCGACATTTGAAATTCAAATGAGAGATTTTTCAAGCAGTTATTGCAAGAGATCCCCTGGCCGTTTCAAGACTTAATTGCTCCATATCTCAAGGAATTTTCAATGGAAATCAATTAAGGCTTTCCTTCTAGGCATGGACAGTTATGGAATACATTAAATGCCCTGCCAACGGCTATCAATCAAAAAAAAGTAATAATCCCATGACTCAGAGATCTATTCGAGAGAGACAAGGAGAACAGGAAGAACATTCATTCTGATAACACGGAGAACATCTATCTTCATCTCTCTCTCAAGAAATCGGTCTGCAGAGAATTTACAGAGAAGAACTACACTCAAAGAAACATCTTGATCAACATTCTCTGAAACCTCTTCTGCCTCTGCATTCAACTCTTCTCAATTTGCTTTCTACCTTCAGACATCAAACACTCAGTTTCTGAGTCATCTATTGCTGAAGAAGGACAAGCAGTGAAGAGCCTGTCACCCTTGTGCAAAGCTTCTTCTACCTGAACTTCTATATCTCAGGGGGAGCTTTGACAACATCTACATCCACTAGCTTCTCTCTGATTGTTGACAGAGAAGCAAACTCAACCCTTCTTACCTTACCTCTTCTGTACAGGGTTTTAACTCCCTTCAAAAGTTACCTTTTGGTTAGCTGAGACCTTGTCAAAATCAGTGGTGGCAAGACACCTTATCAAAAAATCTGGTGGTGCCCAGGACACCTGATCAAGCATCCTGCAGTGGATTCCTATTAAGGGGTGATAGAAGAGTGGACTACCCAAGTTTTGGGAACCACTATAAATTTCCTTGTGTCTTCTGTGGATTGCTTTTCTTCTTGCTTGTGTGCTGTGTGATTTTACTTTAAATATATTTATCTGTTTGCATCACTCACTACCTACACTAAATAAATCTAAAGGTTTTAAATATATCAATTTATTTGAACTTACTCTATTCACCCCCCCTCTAGAGGCTGTTAGATCTTATCACCTAACTTTCAATTGGTATCAGAGCCAGGTTGGTCTTTACTTCAGGCTAACACCTGGACCACAAAGATCTTTGATAAGATCAAACCCTATAGAGTGGTTACTTTATTTTGTGTTGTTATAAATTGTTTTTATAAAACTCATGGCACAAAACAAGGAGTATGCAAGCACAAGACCTCCAGTGTGCAATCTTTCCAAGTTTGGACTCTGGAAAGCAAGGATAAAACTTTACATGAATTCTTTTGATGAAGATATCTTTAATTGTGTCTTAACAGAATGTCCAAGACCTCCTACTTCAACAAGTACTTCAGCTGTTCCACCTCCTGCAGGAACAGACACTGATATAAAGAAGTGGAAAGTTGCTGATGCAAAAGCAATGAACATATTGGCACAAACTATGTCTGATGACATATTCCAAAAAGTTGCTGAATGCAATTCTGCCAAGGAAATCTGGGACAAATTAACTGAAATAGTCTCAGGTTCAGCTGATGAAAGAAAGGATAGAAGAGCTCAACTGATAACACAATATGAGAACTTCAAAATGGCTCCAGCTGAATCTGTGGCTGACATGTACAACAGATTCAGTC
This sequence comes from Platanthera zijinensis, assembly GCA_039513925.1. Taxonomy (NCBI): domain Eukaryota; kingdom Viridiplantae; phylum Streptophyta; class Magnoliopsida; order Asparagales; family Orchidaceae; genus Platanthera; species Platanthera zijinensis. Next base: position 64,050,825 of record CM077094.1, on the reverse strand, counting down.
TCATTGTTAGTGAGTTGAAAACTCTGGACAAGGATATATCTCTCACTGAGATAAATGATAAAATTCTCATGTGCCTACCTAGCACTTGGGATTCAAGAATCTGGCCAATCAAAGATGGCAGAAGTCAAATTGAGCTATCCACTGAAGCTCTCTTAGGCAAGCTCAAGTCCTATGAGCAATTTGTCAAGACAAGAGAAGGGGAGCAAAACACATCTTCTCCTGCACCCAAAGTGGAGAAGACAATAGCTCTCAAAGCTTCAGAGGAAGTACCTAAAGAGAAGGAGATAGTCAATGAAGAACTTCTAAGCCTACTAGCCAAAAGATTCAACAAGATGGCTAGGAAGAATTTCAGAAAATGGTCTTCTAAGGACCAAGACAAGCCAAGGTATGATAGATCTAATAATAAAGAAATTATTTGCTATGGCTGCAGGAAACCAGGACACATTGCACCAAACTGTCCTGAGAATCAAGGCAAAGACAAGAAAGATAAGAGAGAAAGAAAAGACAAGAAAAGAGAGAAAGATTCAAAGAAATATTATGAGAAATCCTCTTCCAACAACACCAAAAATACAAGGAAAGGATTTGTTGCAGAAACTTGGAGTGATACTGAAGATTCTGAAGAATCATCCAGCACAAGTGATGATGAGGATGATGCCACAGAAAAAGGATTCTGCATGATGGCAATCAATGCATCACAAAGCAGCTCAGATTCAGAGCATGAATCTGAATATGTGACTGATCAGGAATTGAGTGAAGATCAGGTACTTGACTCATTTGATTTTTCTTCTGATGATTTCAAGTTTAGATTTAAATCAATGTGCATAGACTTGCTGACAGCAGAGAAGACAAATGATTCTCTTAGAAGTCAACTGTCTGATTACAGCACATTAAGTGCAAATAATCTCAAGCTCTCTGATGAGTTAGAGTGCTGTAGGGAGGAGATAACTTCACTAAAGAGTGAGCTATCCAAGGCTAAACAGCTAGAGGAAACTCTCAATGGGAGGAGCCTCAAGCTAATATACATCACAAGCACAGTGAACTCAAGAATGAGTGGTTCACTAGGTTTGGGTGCCTCTCCAAGCCAACCTATAGTGCTAACAACTCCCATAAAATTTACCAGTAACAAGGGTAAAGGAATTATGGTAGTAGCCAGAAAAAATTCTGATCTACCTAAGCAACTTCAAGTTCAACAGAAAACGTCGAACAGAGCTCGACGTCCTTCGACCAGAGCTCGACGCCGTTCTAACAAGAATCAGCAACACCTTGCTGAAGCGTCGAACTCAGGTCGACACACGTCGAACTCAGGTCGACTTGCTGTTGTCCCTGAAAGTAGGCCTGTTCAAGCGTCGAATGGAGCTCGACGTCCTGAAACTTCAGCGTCGAACTTAGGTCGACGTGCGTCGAACAGAGCTTAGAGTTCTGGGTTGTCTGCACAGGATAAATCTAAATTGAATATCAAGTATCCTACATCTCAGCCTAACCCTTATGCTGAATGGGTGATTCCTCCTAGGAGATATCATCCTGAAGGCTATAAGAGTCAGCCTGAAATGTCATTCATTTCTGATTTCATTGGTTATCAACCTCAACCCAAGGTGAACTGGGTGAAAAACAACTAAGCTGTTACATGTGCAGATGAAGAGCTATCCAGTGGTGAACCAGCATTGGTACCTGGATAGTGGTTGCTCCAAACATATGACAGGAACCAAAAGCAATCTTTCATCCTTCAAAGCAAAGCTTGGACCAAGAGTAATCTTTGGTGACTCCAATTTTGGACAAACCAAGGGATATGGTCAAGTCAAAATAGGCTCAATCACTTTCAAGAAGGTAGCCTATGTGGAAGGACTGAAGCACAACTTAATCAGCATCAGTCAACTTTGTGATGCTGGTTATCAGGTTTGGTTCACTGATCTAGTATGTAATATTGCTCTAGATAATAATATTGTGTTGATCGGAAATAGGCAAGATAACATATACCTAGTAGATTTTAATTCTTCTAAAGTAGACATATGCCTTTTTAATTCCCTTAGTAAGCCAAATGAGCTTTGGCATAAAAGATTAGGACATGTTAACCTTAGAACTATTGCTAGGTTGTCTAAACTCAACCTTGTTAGAGGACAACCTTCTGGTCCCTACAAGAAGGAAGGACTCTGCAAGGCTTGCCAACTAGGAAAGCAAACTAAAAATAGTTTCAAATCACTTAACAAGAGTGATTCACCTAGGGTTTTGTATCTGTTGCACATGGACCTTTTTGGACCTACTACAGTACAAAGTCTAGGGGGGAAATCTTATGCCTTAGTGATTGTAGATGACTTCTCAAGATTCACTTGGGTGTTCTTCCTAAGAAAGAAGTCTGATAACTTCAAAATTTTGACAGATTTTCTCAAGAGCATACAGATTGAGTTCAATACTCATATAGCCCTGATCAGAAGTGATCATGGGACAGAGTTTGATTCTCTTCTTATGCAAGAGTTCTGTCAGAATGAAGGGATCAGGCACACTTTCTCAGCTCCTAGAACTCCTCAACAAAATGGGGTAGTTGAAAGGAAAAATAGAACCTTAATTGAATCAGCCACAACATTATTGACAGATGCTCATCTTCCTCTAACCTTTTGGGCAGAGGCTGTGAACACCTCCAATTATGTTTTGAATAGAAGCCTGATACATAAACTAAAGGATAAGACTCCTTATGAATTGCTCAAAGGGAAGAAACCTAAAGTTAGCTTTTTCAAAAATTTTGGTTGCATTTGTTTCATTCACAATAATGACAAGAGATATTTAGCAAAATTTGAAGCTAAGGCTGATGAAGGAGTGTTTCTGGGATACTCTTTGAACAGCAAAGCTTATAGGGTGTATAACAAATCATCTCATAAAATTGAAGAGTCCATGCATATTACCTTTGATGAATCTAATATGTCTTATAAGGAGAAGAATTCTTCTACCATAGATCACTTACAGGTACAATCATTAGCTGAAAATATTAATCAGTTAACCATCATGGATGAGGGAAATCTATCTTCAACAACTCAACAAGAAGCTGCTAGCAATAAGAGTGAAGATACAGATCAAATTTCAGAACCAAATGGAGAGCCAGTTGTTGTTCCACAAGAGGAAACAACAACACAGGTTGGTGAACAATCAACACCCACTGTTGATTTAGTAACAATAAGAGATCATCCAATCTCCCAAGTGATTGGAGAAATTTCAGAAGGTGTGCAAACCAGAAATCAGATAAATCAACATCTGATGCACACCTGTTTTCTCTCCCAAATAGAGCCTCAAACTATTCAAGATGCAGAGCAAGATCCAAACTGGATCATTGCAATGCAAGAGGAACTAAACCAGTTTGAAAGGAACAAAGTATGGGAATTGGTTCCAAAACCAAGAAACCATCAAATTGTTGGAACTAAGTGGGTTTTTAGGAATAAGCTAGATGATCAAGGGATCATTGTGAGAAACAAGGCAAGGCTTGTTGCTCAAGGCTATTGTCAAGAAGAAGGGATTGATTATGACCAAACCTTTGCACCAGTTGCAAGGTTGGAGGCCATAAGAATTTTCCTTGCTTATGCTGCACACAAGAAGTTCAAAGTTTTCCAAATGGATGTTAAAAGTGCATTTCTCAATGGAGACATCAAGGAAGAAGTCTATGTCAAGCAACCTCCAGGTTTTATCTCTTCAACCCTTCCTGAACATGTTTTCAAATTACATAAGGCTTTATATGGCCTCAAGCAAGCTCCAAGAGCATGGTATGAGATCTTAGCCTCCTTTTTGCTTGAGAATGATTTTAAAAGGGGTAGAGTAGACCAAACTCTTTTTATTAGAACCCATAAGTCCCATATCCTACTAGTACAAATATATGTAGATGATATAATATTTGGGTCTACTGATACAAGCTTATGCAAAAAGTTCTCACAACTTATGCACTCAAAGTTTGAAATGAGTAGCATGGGTGAGCTTTCCTTTTTCTTAGGATTGCAAATCAAACAACATGCTGATGGCATATTCATCTCTCAAACCAAGTATGCAAAAGAATTGGTTAAGAAATTTGGTATGTCAGATGCATCTTCTATGAAAACACCTATGCCTACTAATGCTGTCTTAGATGCTGATGAATCTGGTAAACCAGTTGATCAGACTAATTTTAGAGCAATCATTGGCTCTCTTTTATATCTTACAGCTAGCAGACCAGATATTATGTTTGCTACATGTGTATGTGCTAGGTTCCAAGTGAGCCCTAGAGAGTCACACCTCACATTAGTTAAGAGAATTCTTAGATATGTAAAAAGTTGTCCAAATCTAGGTCTCTGGTATCCACATGATTCAGGATTTGATCTCACTGGATTTTCAGATGCTGATTATGCTGGATGTAGAGTAGACAGGAAAAGCACCAGTGGAACTTGTCAATTCCTGGGTGATAGACTTGTCTCCTGGTTTTGCAAAAAGCAAACATCTGTGTCTACATCAACTGCTGAAGCTGAATACATGGCTGCAGGAAGTTGCTGCTCACAGATATTGTGGATTCAAAACCAGCTCCTAGACTATGGTTACAACTTAGAGAAGTCAAAAATTCTTTGTGATAATACTAGTGCAATTTGTATTGCTCAAAATCCAGTTCTCCATAGTAGGACAAAGCACATAGAGATCAGACATCATTTCTTAAGGGATAATGTAGAAAAGAATAAAATAGCACTAGAGTATGTTTCTACTGATTTACAAAGGGGAGATATTTTCACCAAACCTTTGGATGAAAAGAAACACTTCTTCTTCCTTAATCAGTTGGGAATGATAGATGGAGATAGCATAAATTAATTTACAAGATTTTGAAACCATAAAAATAACAAAATCTAGGCAAATGTATCTCTTCCTTAAGGATCTAGAGGCTGTTAGATCTAGAGGTTCTGTCTGAACTCTGCTCGACGCTCGACGCTTTTCACTTGAAAACGTCGACCGGAGATCGACTGACCGTCGACCGCTATATAGCGTCGACCGTCGACCTCATCTTTTGCGTCGACCAGAGATCGACTCTGTCTAGAGTTTGTTAAGTTTCTGTTTCGGTCGACGACGTTAATTGACGTCGACCAGAGCTCGACGTTCAGCATCCCTAATAGCGTCGACCGTCGACCTTCAAAACGGCGAACGTCGAACTCAGCTGAACGCCATCGAGTCTCTTCGTTTCCCCTAGAGCCTCTTAGCGTCGAACTAAGCTCGACGTTATTTCCTTTTCTGCGTCGAACCCTAGTATAAAATCATCTTCTCGGCGTCGATGTCATTTGCGCTTTCGTATTTCCTGCAACTACATTCTCCCTCCAAAGCTTTTACACTTGTTCTTGAGAGGTATTCTGTAGATAATGGCGATTCCAGCAAACATATTGACGGCAATGAAGTTCGATTATGGTTTCGACATCGACTTGGATTCCTTTGAAGGTTCCTCACAGAATTTTCTGGATATCCTGGAGCTATTTAAAGAACAGAAACTAGTGAAGTTTATGTCAACAAGAATGCCCATGGCAGAGACTGAAATTAAAGAGTGGATATATACAGCAGCTAATACAGATGAGAGCACTATTACTGGTTCTATTTCTGGAACTCAGGTATCAATATCTCCTGCTACTTTTACTGAAGCTTTTGAATTAGAGAATGGAAATGACAGCTTGGAATTGTCAAATGAGGAGTATGCTGCAATGCTAGACAGAATGGGTCATTCTTCTGAGAATGCCTCCAAATTGCTGAAAGTGGATCTTGCCATTGAATTTAGGCTTTTAGCTGATGTGGTAGGCAAGGTCATCTGTGCTAAGAGGACAGCACATGATGCTATTACCAGGCAACAATTCTGCATCATGGCTGCCCTCCTAGATAAAAAGCACCTAAATTGGGGAGAATTACTGTTTGATTTAGTGAAGAAAAAGGTCAATAAGACCTATGTTCATTTTGGAAGGACTTTGGGATTGTTGCTTCATCATGTCTGCCCACAGCTTCTGGTAACCTCCAAGCACATTAATGCTTCAAAGAGGTTGACCTGTGCCCTGATTGGAAAATGGGACAGGAAGATTGTAAATCCCAAGGCTACTGCAGCAATGAAATCCTCTACTGAAACAAGGGCTGTTGTGGCCACTCACCCTCAGTCAACTGACCTAGTAGAAGAAGCCAGGCCATCAATCACCATCTCTCCTTCATTCAGCTTTCCAACCACCTTCACTCCATCAACTTCTCAGCTCTCATCCCTTTGCAAACATCATCCATTGACACTATTGCATCTTCTCTTCCTCCATCCATTACCACCACTTCTGAAGTATTTGATCCTCTTCATTACTTCCCTCCAATGGACATTGAGATCAATCAAGATGATTCCTTCTTGGATGATTCACATGATAACATTGCTGAGCCCTCATTCTCAGACCTCATCATGTCCTCCATTATTGAACCCTCCATTCCTCTTCCTTCTATACCATCATCTTCTCCTGCTGCATCTGTTTCTCTCCCCTCTACCTCTGCTCAACAGTCTGAGCAAGTAGATCTGCTTCCCTTGGCTAATAAGCTCTATGAGCTCTTGGCTCCAAGGTTGTCCTCCTTATTGGATGCTTCCCTAGCTCCAATAATCAGATCTTTGGACTCTATTTCTTCAAAGCTCTCTTCCCTCTCTCCTGCTGTGGCTGGCCCTTCTTCTAGGGGCCTAGAATCAGTTGCTACTGAATCTAGGCAGGGGAGATTTTGGTAGAAGAAGAGCTGCCTTCTGTTGATTGTGAAGAGATGCTTGTTTCAGATGTTCAGATTGCATATAGAGAATTCAGTCCACCTCCAGTTGAAGATTCTATTGTGACAGTACCAGCATCATTTTTCAGAAGATCCTTCAGCTCTCACAAGTTACTGCTTGCTGAAGATCTGTCCAGGGCCATCATTCCCTTTGCTGCTGCTGTTGTTGGTTGTGATAAGATGATTCTTGAAGATGATGCAGTGGTAGCTGATGCTCCTGCAAATGAGTCTGTTGCTCATATTTGTTCTGATTCTGTTGATATTATTGATGATGATCAGTCTGTTGATAACATGACTGTTGATAAGGTTCTTAACACTTCTGATGCAGTGGAAGCCCTTGCTCCTGCTGAAGTTGTTGTTTCTGAGGCAGTGGTAGCTGTTGCTCCTGCCAGTTCTTTTGTTTCTTCTGTTTCTGATGCAGTGGTAGCCTCAGCTCCTGCTAGTGAAAGTTATCCAGCCATTTCTGTTGAGGCTGTGATTTCTGAAGTCTTGAGTGACTTAGCTGATTCAGTGCCTGCTGCTCCTGAAACCATTTCTTTCCCTGCAGTGCTAGATAAGTCATCTACACTGGCAGATGCTCCTCCTCCTATTTCAGAAAGTGCATCAAAAGATGATTATTATGATCCCTATGATCATATCCAAAGCAGCTCCTCTGATGAGTTTGCAACTAGCTCTGATGACTCTTCTGCAACTATTGCTAAAAAGAGGAAAGCTAGAAGCAAAGCTCTAAAGAGAGTTCCAATGGAAAGGGCTACTGACCATGACATCCCTTATTACATACAGCACAAATGCAAGATTACTGAGCCATGGATGCAGTTCTCTAAAAATCAGCTCAAGGCAATGAGAAAGAAAAAGAAGTTCAAGAAAGGAGATTCCAAGTCTTTTGACTTTCCTCCTCCTCCACCTCCTCCTTCTCCAGGTGCAGGAGGCAGTGCTAACCCAGTAAGCAAACCTCCAACATCCTCCTTCCAAGGCAAGACTTATCAGTCAAGGAGAGGACAAGGAGGTGGCCAATCTAGAGGTTATCAATCAAGAGGAAATCAATCCAAAGGATCTTCTAGAGGTAATCAAGCTAGAGGTCAAGCCAGACCCCAACCTTATCAAAGGGAAGGAAAGACCATTGCTTCAACCACTGGTCCCTTTCCCTTTAAGCTCAATGAGGGTGTAAGGCAGAAACCTATTCCTTCAGATCAAAGTAATAAGTATGAGCCTCCTATTCCATATGATGATCCAGTTAACAACCCTACTGCATGGAAGGCTAGGATGGCTGAGCTTGCTGCCCTAGACCTAATTAAGAAGAACAAAGAAAGGGGACTGGACACATCCAACATAAGCACAATGTCAGACCAAAGAAGACAGGAATTAGACAAATATCATTCTAGCAAATTCTTTGATGCTGATAGATACATGGAGTTACATCCTGCTGCTGTTCCTCCCTCTGGAAAGAGCATAACTTCATTGGGGACTTCTGAAGATTACAGATCAAAGAAAGACATTGCCAACCCTCAAAGGGAAATCAAATTCAAGAAAGGCTTTGAAGAAGAGCCTAGGAAGAAGTAAATGTAAGATGGCTTATCTTCTATGCTACTGCCATAAACATCTTTGATAGTTGCTTATCTGCTCCTGCTTCCATCTGTGTTCTTGATTTTCAGTATTTCAAATGTCTGTATGCATTTTTAATTTCCTTAAATTCATGTGAATAGTAATCCTAATCCAAATAGGGGAGATTGTTGGAACACCCTTTTTATATTTGGGTCAGGATAACTATGCTAAGGATGTTGACCTAATTGTATAGCATAGGTCATTGAGTGTGAGTTTAGAACTTAGGTTATTTGAGATTTAGTTCTGCTCAGCTCGACGGAGAGTCGACCCCAGCTCGACGTAGAGTCGTCCTCAGCTCGACGCATAGTCGACCGCTGCTCGACGCACAGTCGATCGCAGCTCGACGCAGCGTCGTTCTCAGTTCGACGTAACGTCGAGTTCTGCTCGACGTTTTGGCGTGTATCTCTCTGCTTCAATTTTACTCTCTGATCGACGGTCAGTCGAGCTCAGATCGACGCTTCAGGATGAGTTCGACGTTTTAAGTTCTCCCGTCTGTCGACATTTGAAATTCAAATGAGAGATTTTTCAAGCAGTTATTGCAAGAGATCCCCTGGCCGTTTCAAGACTTAATTGCTCCATATCTCAAGGAATTTTCAATGGAAATCAATTAAGGCTTTCCTTCTAGGCATGGACAGTTATGGAATACATTAAATGCCCTGCCAACGGCTATCAATCAAAAAAAAGTAATAATCCCATGACTCAGAGATCTATTCGAGAGAGACAAGGAGAACAGGAAGAACATTCATTCTGATAACACAGAGAACATCTATCTTCATCTCTCTCTCAAGAAATCGGTCTGCAGAGAATTTACGGAGAAGAACTACACTCAGAGAAACATCTTGATCAACATTCTCTGAAACCTCTTCTGCCTCTGCATTCAACTCTTCTCAATTTGCTTTCTACCTTCAGACATCAAACACTCAGTTTCTGAGTCATCTATTGCTGAAGAAGGACAAGCAGTGAAGAGCCTGTCACCCTTGTGCAAAGCTTCTTCTACCTGAACTTCTATATCTCAGGGGAGCTTTGACAACATCTACATCCACTAGCTTCTCTCTGATTGTTGACAGAGAAGCAAACTCAACCCTTCTTACCTTACCTCTTCTGTACAGGGTTTTAACTCCCTTCAAAAGTTACCTTTTGGTTAGCTGAGACCTTGTCAAAATCAGTGGTGGCAAGACACCTTATCAAAAAATCTGGTGGTGCCCAGGACACCTGATCAAGCATCCTGCAGTGGATTCCTATCAAGGGGTGATAGAAGAGTGGACTACCCAAGTTTGGGGAACCACTATAAATTTCCTTGTGTCTTCTGTGGATTGCTTTTCTTCTTGCTTGTGTGCTGTGTGATTTTACTTTAAATATATTTATCTGTTTGCATCACTCACTACCTACACTAAGTAAATCTAAAGGTTTTAAATATATCAATTTATTTGAACTTACTCTATTCACCCCCCCTCTAGAGGCTGTTAGATCTTATCACCTAACTTTCATCCCGTATCATCGATGGAATAATCCGGCAACTCTCCTCCCTCAGTCCTGGAGTACAAGTGAAGAAGATCCGGGTCGTCCTTCTGGTGAAGTCTGGTCAAAGAAATCCAAGACGGCTCTGCCACTGACAAACTACTCTGCAGGCCACCGCCTTCCACTGATATATCCATAAGGAGGAACTCTTCCACTAAACGGTCGGCGGAGAGATTAAAGATTTTACCCGTCCTCCGACTCAGGGCATCGGCCACCACATTGATCTTGCCTGGATGATACTGGATCTCTACATCATAATCGGCCACATACTCTAGCCACCGACGCTGGCGTAGATTTAACTCCTTCTGCGTGAACACGTACTTCAGGCTCTTATGGTCGGTGAAGATCTTGCACTGAGCCCCATAAAGTAGGTGTCTCCACAGCTTCAACGCATAAATAACTGCTGCGAACTCGAGGTCATGCGTAGGATAATTCTTCTCATGAGTCTTCAGTTGCCTTGACCCATAGGCAATCACCTAACCCCCTTGCATTAATACGCATCCCAGACCCACATGCGAAGCATCCACGTATACATCATAATCCATGCCCTCGGTAGGTAGGGTCAGGACAGGAGCAGTGCACAATCTCCTCTTTAACTCCAGGAAGGCTTCTTCGCACTTCTCGCTCCAAACAAAAGCCACATTCTTCTGAGTCAGCTTAGTCAGAGGTGCAGCTAGGGTAGAGAAACCCTCCACAAACCTCCTGTAGTAGCCGGCTAACCCTAGGAAGCTCCTGATCTCTTTGGGCGTGCCCGGCCTACTCCAATCCATCACTGCTGCGATCTTTTCCAGGTCAACCGAGAACCCATCCTCATTCAGCACGTGGCCCAGAAACGAGACTTGAGGCAACCAAAATTCGCACTTGCTTAACTTGGTGAATAACTTATGGTTCCTTAACTCCGATAGAACCAAGCGCAGATGCTGCTCATGCTCCTCAGCACTGCGAGAGTAAACCAACACAGCATCGATGAAGACCACCACGAACTTATCTAGGAAATCCTTGAACATCCGGTTCATTATATCCATGAATGCTGATGGAGCGTTGGTCAATCCAAACGACATCACTAAGAACTCAAAATGTCCGTGCCTTGATCTAAACGCAGTCCGTGGCATATCTGCATCATGGATCCTAAGCTGATGATAGCCTTAACGAAGGTCAATCTTGGAGAAGACCGATCTACCGCGCAACTGGTCAAATAAGTCATCGATCCTTGGCAGAGGGTACCTGTTCTTGATTGTGACCTTGTTCAGCTCCCTATAGTCGATGCAAAGCCGCATTGACCCATCTTTCTTCTTCACAAATAGAACAGGAGCACCCTAAGGCGACGAACTCTGCCTGATAAACCCTTTCGCCAACAACTCATCTAACTGAACTCGCAACTCCTCTAGCTCTCGAGGGGCCATCGGGTACGGCGCCTTAGCAATAGGGCGCGTACGCAGCTCCAAATCGATCACAAACTCAACATCCCGCTCGGGAGGAAGACTAGGAAGGTCATCAGGAAAAACATCGGCGAAATCTCGCACAAATGGAATCACCTCTAAGCGCGATACACTAACAGCGGTCCCAACCACCGAGACCAAACAAGCAAAACAGTCCGAAAGAAAAAACTTCTGAGCACATACCGCAGAGATGACCGGAGAATCCTGACACAAATCCGCATACACGCTACCGGGCTGACCGTCATCCCTGATGAAGTCCAAGCGCTTTCCTTTGCACTGAATGACTGCATCATACCTAGACAGCCAGTCCATGCCCCAAATAACATCGAAGTCCTCCAGATCAATCATCCTCAGGTCTGCCTTCGCAAGGAAGTCCCCCAACAAAACAGGGCAATCCAGCATGCCCACATCTGATAACACAGATTCACCAGAGGGGAACTTAACACGAAAGGTATCCCGAACTCGATCTAAAGTCAACTGATGTCGCTCTACAAAGGCTCTAGCCACAAACGAGTGGGTAGCGCTGGAGTCAAACAGAACACGCGCCAACTTCCGTATAGGAACATATATAACTAAGGAACTACCACAACAATACTACATTTTAGCAAGACAAGAACAAAACATTCAGGCTGGAAGACAACTAACCTGAGATGACCAGAGTCGAAGCTTCAGCCTCCTCGGAAGAGATCACGTTCAGCTTTCCCTTTCCCTTGCCCACATGCCGAGGTGGAGGTAATGCCTGAAGGGGCACTGCTTGCAGGGAAGGCTGGACCTGAGGACACCTAGACTTGATGTGTCCCTTCTGCCCACACTGGAAACAGACCTTATCCTTGGACCAGCACTGGGCAGCATCATGCCCGGGTTGCTTGCAAATAGAACAGGAGACATCTCTCCTCAGAGTACCCTGAATTGCATGAACTTGCTCCTTCCTCTGAGATGCTGCTCTCTTAAAACATCTCTCGACCGGGTGGCCTGACCGGCCACAGAAACTGCATACCACTTTGCTCTTCTTCCCAGGAACCGCATCCGGTACCCGGGGTATCTTTTCCTCCACAGACTTCCTCTTATCCTTCCTACTTTGTTGTCCTCTGCTCTTCGCGGTCTCAATAGCCTCCACCTTCAGAGCAGCCTCCACTACTCCTGCGTAAGTTTCTGACCCATAAGCACTAGTCAACTGCTGCACCTCACTCCTCAAACTACCGAGAAATCGCTTAACTCGATCAGCCTCAACGCTGACCAATCCAGGGGCAAAACGGCTCAACTTGCTGAATTCTATCTCATACTCACCCACCGTGAGCTGCCTTTGCTTCAGATGGAGAAAGTCATTCATGAGGCGGTCACGCTCGACCGAGGGTAAGAACTTCCTCAATAGCATCTCCTTGAACACTTCCCAAGAGCATCCGGTTACCAAGCTCTCCTTCTCTCTCAGCCACCAACTCTTATCCAAACCTTTAAGCTGATAGGAGGCTATAATCACCCTCTGATCGTCTGCAATCCCTGAATACGAGAACATCTCCTCCATGGAGATCAGCCAGTCGTCTATCACCATGAAGTCTGCCTTCCCGTCATAAGTGGGATGGCTCAGCCTCTGAAACTGCGAGATGAAGGCCATCTCCGCTGGCACCACCACTGGAGGTCTTAAGGGTGCAGGAGGGGGAGGAACAGCAATCCCCCTTGCAGGGCCTTGCACTCCCTGAGCCTGTCCTGCCACAACTGCCACCAAAGACTGGATCTGGGCTCGCACCTCCACCAACTGCCTGCTCAAGGAATCGCTACTCTGCCGCAAGCTTTCGATTATCGCGTCATTCTGAGCTCCAGAAGACTCACCCTCAGATAGGGGAGTTGATCTAGTCGAAGGACGTCTCGCCATCCTAAGGTCATAGCAACACTAGTTAGATCCTAGTACAATGGCTAGACTCAACTACTAGTACAGACCATACATATATAGATATGAACTTAAAGCTGCTAAACTTGCTCTGGGAGTTTACCTTTTACAAAACTTTATGTTATGTCCTAACCTAGGATGGTTAACCACCACCATACTAATTCTTGTGCCTAGATCGGGAATGCATGACTTTATTTTATTTTTGACTTGAAAACTTATGTGTGTTCATATGTCATCCTGCCAATCTTTAGCTTGGCACGTTGTGCTTATGCCATGTTATGCTATGCATGATTGTGTTATGCATTCTAAAAAAAGTCCTAATGCATGTTATGAGCGGCGTACACATGAAAATGTTATGCATCCCATACTACATAACATTCGCATGCAACGAACAAGAAAATGTGCTAGTTGCAGCCATGTGGTGAGGTTATGCGTCCCATACTACATAACCCTCATATGTTGCCCCTATGGTGGATCCATATACGAACACATATTATGCATCCCATACTACATAATATGCCCCGTATACTTCATGTTATGCTATGAGTGTAGTGTTCGTACTTTTGCCAAGACGTGCTGATGACATATCGGTGTGTGAATGACATGATGCTGAACTACTAAAAGCAAACAAAGGAAGGTTGCCTGACTACCTTGTCAAGCAACCTCCCTCTGATACCAACTGTCACAACCCGCATTTTCTGCGAATTAAATAATTATCAGAGTATGAGAAAACACGTGTCATGATGCCACGTCAAGCAGGGGATAACTGCTGACGCTCAGGCAAAACCAACTGCTACTCTTTATGAAAGAAAATCATGAGCTTAATGATTGGAAAATCAGTTATATTTTAGAGGCCGTATCCCTCGGCTCGGTGGATCACCTAGGCCACAGTTAAGAACTATACTTATGCGCTGCGGTAAAATACTTTATTCAGGTTTAGCATCCTAAAGGGGTATAAGAGTTCCAAGAGAACCACTCATACTATGCAAGACTCTACATTTATTTGATATTATATATAGGAAAACGATCTTTATACGCTGCTTGGAAAATAGTGATTTAGTTTTATAAAACATGCTGATCATGAGCTTACTTATAAGAATAATTATGGTTTAAAAGTAACTAGCAACCTAGCATAAATCCTTCTCAGAGCAAGTAGATTATCTCCAGAAAACAGTAGCAGCATAAGTAAAATATCCAGTACAAAGGTAAAAATTACCAGTGGGCGCCAACAACCTGACACGAACCCACTGGCACATATGTATGTCTGTAAGAAAGTACTAAAAACTACCTCACCAACAAGGCAAATGGATCTCCAAAGTCCAAGAGACCACCAACACCACCACTGCAAACTAGCCACCCAACTGGCTACAGCTCAGAACCTGAGGCATTCCAAAAGAAAACAGAATACCTCAGCAAGCAAAACAAGATAAAAACTACATGAAAGAGTCAACCAAAGGGGTAAAAGTAACTGAAAAACAGGCCGTAGAAAGAGTCACAACTGTCCAAAATAGGACGACAAGAAATGCACTACGTGCGAGGAAACAGCATCAACCCAGCTCAGGAACAACATCCTGCAGGGCCTACTAGGCTACCAAGAGCCCAAAGTGCTGCAAACTACCAAGGAAGAAACTTCTAACACCCTAAGCTGTGGGAGATGGTAGTAGCAAAACAACAGCATGGATCCGGGTTGGAGGCAAACTCAGTCCCCCAACCACCAATTTCCATGCCAACAAGCTCAGGGGTTTACATGATAAAGCACAAGGGACCTTCCACCCCCTTGCCCAGCCCGTACCTGGAGCAAGATAGAAGAATAAGGGTGGCCTTGGCTAGATTACACAACACCTCCCCCATGAAGAGCTTCAAACCACCACTACTACCCACATCCCACGATTCGGCCTTTAGGAAAGAAAACATGGCCGACAGGAAACTACAAATATAATCAAGGAAACTCACTCGGGAACATAAATCGAGGAAAGAGAAACAGTATTGAAGTTACTCAACACGGCTCGGCGTTGGGTGGAATCCACTCAGTGCCTAACCAGACCTTGGCGTTGAGTGAGTTAGCCTCGATCAGCACCAGAACAGCCATGGCGTTGAGTGAGGTCCACTCCCTCAACGCCATCAGCAAAACCACAAAACCTAACAGCGGCGTTGAGTGAGTCTACCTCCCTCAATGCCAAAACAGCTTTGGCGTTGAGTGAGGTCAACTCACTCTACGGCAAAGTTCACTTCCGCAGGAGAACCCTAAGCCAATGCCAACAAGAGAAGGTCGGCGGGAATGCCGACTGATTCTCGCCGAATCGGAGGGAATGCAGGACGATTCTCGCCGAATCGGCGAGAATGCAAGATGATTCTCGATGACCGGCGGGAATCCAGAATGATTCTCGCCGAATCAGCGGGAATCAAGGTTGATTCTCGCCGATCGGTGGGAATCACTGATGAAACACGTCGAAATCGGCGGGAATCACTTGGTGATTCCCGTCGATTTTGACTTAGACGAAAATTTCACTCAATCACCCCACCACTCAGCTGCAAGGAACAAACCGAACTATGGCTTTTAGTGTGTCCACCACACTCAACGCCAAGTCCGGGCGGCTTTTGGCTTTGAGTGTGTGCACCACACTCAACACCAAAACTCGAGAGTCTACCAAGACTAGTTCTAACCAGAGCCCTACCACAACAACCTCCCTCACTCTCTCTCTCGGCTCCACCCGCAAAAGCACCCAACTAGAACTACAAATCTGGAGTCTAAATGGTGAACACAACTAGCACTAGGAGCAAACAGCCCAAGGAGGGGGCTCATAGGAGATTCTAAGCCCTAAAACTTAGCAAGATAATAAGAGAATAAGCATGGTTTCTACCCTAGGGCTAACCGGGAAACATTCCAAAATTCAAAAGAACAACAATGGCAAGGGAAAGAATACCACTTGCCTCAACTTTCGACGAAGCTTGGACGGCTTTCCCTCCTCTTCACACGACACAAACAGTCGCAGCACCTAAACAAATCTCTCGGCCATTAATGGCGGAAAACTCCAAAACCGAAAACCCAAATCCCAACAAAACTACACGAAAATCGAATATCTTACCGTCGAAATGACGATCTAAGCGAAAGCAAGACAACGCCGCTTTCGGAATCGAAATCCGTCCCCGAACAAGCCCGAAATCACCGTCCAAAGGGGAAGCAGGCCGACGATTTTCTCCTCTGTTTTCCGCGAACAGCACAGGCGACGGTTCGGTCTGGTCTCGGGAAGGAGGAAGGAGAAGTGGGTCCACCACTTCTTAACAAGGCTTTTATAATAAAAGGACACGCCCATTCGGCCCTAACCGCTGTCTAAACTGCCGGTTCACTTAATTTAAAAGGGTTTCTAATTTGTTTTTACTAATAACACACCCAAAACGACTCGAAAACCGAACCACCTCGGAATTCGACGAAATTCGCACCGTAGCTAAATATCCACGCTACGAACACAACGGAGAAGTCGAAATTAACTTTCGATGAATATTACTCGAGTTATACCCAAATAAAGCCAAACACAAACATTCCCCCGAGAGGCCACACCGGGACACCCAAAACGACTCGGCTTGCTAGGGAGATCTTGCCAACAGGCTACAAAACAGGGCACTGAGTTCTAAGGAGCTAAACCACACTCCACACTTGGTACAAGCCACGGAAATGCGTCACCGTAACGCCAATGAGAATTAAATAATCGCAGAAAAAATCGGGGGCGTTACAGGTAACCCGTACCAGCAGATGATCTCCCCGCATACGAAAGTCTTGATGACTTGGGAAGTCACCTTTGGCAATGCCTTGACCTCCAGCCACTTCGAAATGTAGTCAATCATGACTAAACGAAACCTCCTCTACCCACTTGCCAAAGGGAAAGGTCCGACTAAAACCATCCCCCAGATGGCAAAAGACCATGACACCGTAAGGCTTGGAAGCCTCTGGGCGGGCAAGAGTTGGAGGGGAGCATATAGTTGACACTTCTGACATCTTCTTGTGAACTTAGCCGTGTCCTTCCTTAGTGATGGCCAAAAGTACCCATGCCTGACAACCCTTGCTTCTAAGGTTCTTCCCCATGAGTGACTGCAGCACTCGCCCGAGTGCACTTCCTCTAAGATCTGAGGGACCTCTTCCTCCGCCACACATCTCGCTAGGAGCCCTAACAACATCTTTCGATACATCCCTCCTTCATGCATTAAATAATGAGCCGCCTTGTGCCTGAAGCCTTTTGCATCCTTGGTCCGCTCGGGAAGCTTGCTGGTAGTAAGAAAGATAATGAAGGGACCCACCCACGAGGGTCGCCGATCCACTTCCATCAACTCCCCCTCCTCAATCACCGGATGAAATTGGCCCCCCTCTTGTGTCCAAACTTGGCCAATCGATCGGCCGCTTCATTCTCCTGCCTGGGGACATGCTGGATTGAGAATGCTCGGAACCCACCAGTAATCACTCTCACCTTGGATAAGTACTTCATGAGGGTAAGCTCCCTAGCCTCATACTCCTCCCTAAATTTGGGACTCCACAACAAACGAGTCTATGAACATTTCAACGTCATGAATCTCGAGCTCCTTAGCCAACCGCAACCCGACTATGACGGCCTCATACTCTACTTGATTGTTTGTGACCGGGAAGTGCATCGCCACTGCCTGCTCTATGGATACCCCTTGAGGTATTATCAATACTACCCCTCCACCTAGGGATTGCTTCCCCGAGGCCCCGTCCATGAACATATTCCATGCCTCTCGCGGCTGTGTCTCCTCCCCCTCCAACTCCACGATATAGTCGACCAAAAATCAACCACTGCCTGTGCTTTGATAGAGAGCCTTGGTATGAAAGAGAAGTCAAACTCACTGAGCTCGATCGACCACTTAGCTAACCATCCCAAGTGCTCCACCCCCTCAAATATCTTGATCAACGGATGGTCTGTCACCACCTTGATTGAATGAGCTTGGAAATATGGCCTGAGCTTTTTGGCCGAGATGACTAGAGAGAAAGCCTACTTCTCCAGGATGGGGTTGCGGAGCTCTGCCTTCTTCTGGATCCTAATAACGTAGTAGATTGGGAGCTGTTTCTTCCCTTCTTCGCTCACCAAAACATAACTTACCACCTCTGCCTCTACCCTGAGATACAAGGCTAGGTCCTCTCCTTCCTTCGGGCTCTAAAGGAGCGGTGCTTGGGATAGTTGAGCCTTCAATGCCAGGAAAGCTTCCTCACATTCCCCTATCCACTCAAACTTTTGGCTCCCTCGAAGTGTCATGAAGAAGGGTGAACACATCTCCCCAGCACGGGAGAGAATCCGACTAACCCTGGCAAGCTTGCCCGTCAGACGTTGAACCTCTTTGGAATGGATGGGGACTCAAGCTCCATGATGGCCTTCACCTTATCCGGGTTAGGCTCGATCCCCGTCGGGGTTAGAAGGTGTCTAAGAACTTGCCTCAGCATGCCCCAAAGACACACTTCTAGGGGTTTAGCCTCATCTTGAACTTTCGAAGGGTCGCGAATGTCTCCTCCAAGTCAAGTAGGTGTGAACCCACATCCCTGCTCTTTATCATGAGATCGTCAACGTAGACCTAGAGTTTCTTACCCCTTTGGTCTTGGAAAACCCGATCCATCATGCGCCGGTAGGTTTCCCCTGCGTTCTTAAGCCAAGAGGGCATCATTTTGTAGCTGAAGCACCCTTCCTTATTGATGAAGAAAACATCTTGACGTCGGGAGGATGCATCCAAATCTAGTGATAACCTGAAAAAGCATCCAAAAAGCTCATGATAGAAAGACTAATGGCTGAATCAACCAGTGCATCGATCCGTGGTAGGGGTAAAAATCCGTAGGGCATGATTTATTTTATAAAAAGAAGTCTACACACATGCACCACTTCCCATCACCCTTCTTTACCATTGCAATATTTGAGACCCAGCCTAGATACTTGATCTATGAGATTAAACCTGCAACGAGAAGCATCTTGACCTCCTTGCAGATGGGTTCCTCTAGCTTGGTGGTGATGGTCCTCATCTATTGGTGGATCGGACGCGTCTTGGGGTGCAGGTTCAGGCGATGGCAGGCCACATCTGCATCGATGTCTGGCATGTCCTCCACGATCCAAGCAAAGATATCAAGGTTCTTTTGGATGAACTCCCACATCCTTGCCTAGTCTTCAGGGCTCAAGCAGCCGCTGATCTGCATCCTTTGCGCTTGGCCTACCTTGGTGAAGAATTTTATCTCCACGACCTCCTCCACCGGCTCAAGCCCGGACTGTTCCCTGATGGTCACTGACTCCTCCTCCTGCCCATGCTCTTCTTCTCCTCCTGTCTCATCAACCTCCATCGCCTCCAAAAGGCTCTCCCCTGATCACTCCACTTCTCCTTCTCCCTGGACCTCACCCTCAGCTTCTCCATCTACCCTTTATTTCCATGGAGCCTTCCCCCCAGCCTTACCTAAGCTCATCACTTCCTTCTCCATGACCTCCTCCATAGTCTTTTCTCTGGCCTCACCTAGGCTCATCGCTCCCTTCTCCATGACCTCCCCCATAGTCTCCTCTCCAGCCTCACCTAGGCTCATTGCTCCTTCCCCCGCAGCTTCCTCCTGCTCTGCTAACTCTGTCTCTAATTCTTCTGCCTCCATCATCCAGGAAATGGTGTTGAATGCAGTCACATAGCACTGCCTCGCCATCTTTAGATCCCCCCAGATCCGGACCTGCACTCCACCACTGCTGAACTTCAAATATTGATGGAATGAGGAGGGGGTGCAATGGAAGGCATTGATGAGGGGGCGCACAAAGATTGCGTTGTAGCTGCTCGGAGCGTCAACGATGACGAACCTATAATTCCTCTACACCCCCCCCCCCCCCAAATGTCATATATAACCCTACCCCTCCTTCAACTTGCTTCTGCTCCCCTGAGAACCCGAACAAGGGCCCATCAGAGGCCAGCACCCTTCGAACCTCAACCTTCATCTCGTCAAAGGCCTTCTTAAAGATCACATTTATGGAGCTCCTATTGTCTACCAAGATCCAGGAGACCATGAAATTTTCTACCGCCGTCTGGATCACCAAGGCGTCGCAGAACGGGTCTTCATAGTCTGGCATATCCTTCGACAAGAAAGTGATCCTCTCCTCCTCCTGGGGGGGTCTGGGAGGTCGAGGCGACACTCCTTCGATACATGGTCTAAAAGCTTCCCTTACGTGTGGCTTCGATGCCCACTCTGCCATGATACACCCTGATCCCTCCTCGGACACCCCACATCCTCCTGGTCTTCGCATCTATCCTCTCCTCCTCCTAGCTGAACCTCTTTGATCCTCATGGGAGGTTGCTGCTGGGCTTGACCCCTGTCCCCTCTCATCTCTAGGAACTGTGGGCTGGTTTCCATCACAAGACCCACCTCCTGGTGAAAGTAACAAAAGGGCAACACCACCCTGCCTTCTATCCTCCTAGGCTCCTCCCCGATCTCCACTCCTTACTCCTTTTCCTCTCATGATCCCCATGGACTCCTGCTGTAGCGGGAGGGGGCCCTCTTCCCCTGCCTCCAAGCCGGCTGGTCGAACCTCTTTTGCTCGTGGAAGTTGTCTCCACCTTGCCATCCTCCCCCTATCCCTGGGGGTGACCATCTTGGGGCCTCCAGCCCAACTGATTGTTTGTCTCCCTACGCCCCCCTTTGTGGCTTCCCCTGATTCCACTGGCCTCTAGGCTCTTCCCTTCTCCTCTCTTCCCTATGTTCCCTCTGCTCTCTCTGCCTCCCGGCTCCCTGCTTTTTCACATCCTCCTCCGCCAACTTGGCCAACTTCTTGGAAAATGCCGGATTGGCCACCTCAATCTCAATCTCCTTTACCGCCCTCTCCATCAACTCCTCAAAGGTGAGGGGGGAAACTCTCTTCAACTCCATGCTATAGAAACTGGGCCTCAATCCCAAGGTGAAGGCAAGCATCACCGTGTACCCTGGCATATCCTGGTCTTGCAGAATATCCTCCTTGAACCTATCAACATAGCGTCCCAACATTTCCTCCAGCTTCTGCTTGATCGTGAATAGGCACTCCGCCCCTTTCTTCCTCTTCTTCGACGTAGAGAACCTCAGCAGGAACCCGTGCCACAGATCCTCAAAAAAGTAGATAGAATTTGCCGACAACTGGTAAAACATGTCCCTCGCCTTCTCCTTCAACGTGATGGAAAAGAGCCTACACTTGAAGGCGTCCGACATTTGCCTTATGGAGATGGTATCTTCGAACCACTGCATATGCTAGGTGGGGTCATCCCTTCCTGTGTTATATAACATGTTTGGATCCTAGAACCCCTCTAGAATAGGTGTCTAGATCATAAGCTCACTAAAAGGGCTCCCTTCCCCAGCCTGCCTCGAGGGATCCTCCCGTTTCCTTGGCTCATTGGCCCTGTTGGCACTGGCCTGCTCGGGGAACAACTCCCGCCCTACGAGATTCCTCTTGGCAACCTCCACCGGAACCTCCTTCCCGGGATGCTTCCCTAGATCGTTCTCGCCTAAAGACGGAACGGTAGCCACCAGGACTTGAGGGGTTTCCCACTCGCTCCTTGCCGAGAAGGCTAGGTGGATGGTCTGTAGGACTTCTCGCCTGAAGTCCTCCAATATCCTCAACATTACCCCTACTTCCCGGAGAGGGAGTACCTCCTGAACCAGCTCCTTGTCCCTCATCCCTAGCCATGGGATTTGACTAGAGACATTGTTGTACCAGCTACGGTCCACGGTCATCGCACCAAAAATGTTGAAATCGAGATTCGGTTTCAGCTAGAGTTCGGACCCAGGGGTGTAGCTCACACCTAATTCTCCCAAGCCATCCCTTGGTGAGAGACCTAAATTTGGAAAATGACCCTTGGCTCTAGAGTGGAGGTCCTACCTCACACCCAGAAGACATTTGAGATCTCCCCCTCCCCAGCCAATGTTAAGTTAGGTGCCTTGGAGGATGAAGGAAAAAGATGAAGATTGGTGAAAACGCATCTCTCTCCAAGGCACCCCAAGGGTCTATTTATATATTTTCAGTATCTGGTCTACAAAAAGCATAATTTTGCTGTTCTAAAATTATTGAAATACTGTTGGGTGGTCTGCCAATAGCCAAACTCCACTATTTTGAACAGATATTCGCAGCCCACCATGAGCAAGGTAACTGACCATCAAGCCGGGCGAGATCCTCGAGCCAGGAAAGACCCCTAAGGGGATGGGTGAGCTGCGGAGAACCCTGGGAGCTATCTCGCCAAGACCCCTGGGAGCTGTCTCGCTGAGACCTCTGGGAGCTGTCTCGTTGAGACACCTGGGAGCTGTCTCACCGAGACCCCTAGGAGCTGTCTCGAAGAGACCCCTGGGAGCTGTCTCGCCGAGACCCCTGGGAGCTGTCTCGCCGAGACCACTAGGAGCTATCTCGCCGAGACCCGTAGGAACTATCTCATCGAGATATAACGACCACATCTGTTACATAACATATAATAAAATGTCCGGCTGTGGCCCCACACTATATGTCACAAACAGGCGGCGAGGTTACAACTTAATACCAAAACATATTTGCATCCTAACTCAGAGCATGCTAACGGAAGCTTTTAGGTTATTGAACTCAACAATCATGAATGTCCACTATATATATAAACAACCACATTTATATATAACCCCAAGGAATGTATACAAAATACACAAAAGTTTTGCCTTAAGTCCTTACAGTTAAGCTTCACAGGTGTGGATTACAAACATCGGCACGTAGGTCGGCCATATATGAAAATAATAAAGTTCTTCGCTCAGCCTTCGAGGGCCAGCAGCAGCAGCAAGGGCTTCAGCCCGCTATTTCCCGCTCGGCTCTCCAGCACCTGCGTAAGGACAGCCCAACACAATGGTGGCAAACAAGGCAATGATCAGCATTCAGCTGAACAATTTATAACGACCCTACCCCTTTCCTGGGTAGTGGTATTCCTTCCCTGTAGGCAAAGCATTTCACAAGTAGATATATCACAAGATGTGCACTCACGCACAATCAATATATCACAAACATCGGCCTCGTGGCTCGATGATCTGTGCACTCAGGGCACATTCATGGTGTACCAGAAAACCAGGGTCCCACCACTGTTTAAGGGTCCAGAGCCCAACGGTAAAGTTTGGGAATTTGGCTCCACGGCCTACAGCCGGAGACTTTAGTCTTAATAGAGCGCAGGTCTAAGACTCTCATTATGTGAACCTGATGAACGTTAATATCTCAGGCACTCATGTCAGATAACCATAACGTGGATACAGTTCAGCCTTTACCCGTTGCTCAAATCGCCAGTTCAATGTCTAGACTGACGCGAGTCGGCATCCCCTTGTCTGTTCGGCACGAAGCCTTTTAAGAGCTCGCAGCTCACAATAGCCATACTTTTTACCAAGGACTGGCTTCACAATCCAAAAGGGAGACGGGATCAACAGAAGCTCTCTTTTTGCATGCAAACTCAACCAAAACCCTGAAGCATCCTGCAGTGCCAAAAAACTGGCCTTTCCATAGCATACAACACATGACTTACGAAGGTATTTTATTATAATTCCACTCCAGTACTTCCTACTACTGCCCTTCACCGGAACAACCCACCGACTCAACAAAATACTCGTTTATACGCGGAGTCTTCTCCGGTGCGCAAAAATAAAACATCACGAATCCAGACCAACTTCTCCAAATGGGCTTCACATAGCATGCATATTCCGTACTACACATTTCTGGATTTATATGCAAGACTTATTGGAGATTTCAAGAATCAACCCAAGGGAAATCCCTCAATAATCCACCTTTTGGTGGGGGAAATCCATACACATGCAAAAATAAGGACTTTACATGTCCAAGAAGGAAGATAATTACCCTTGACGTTCTCTTTGGAGCCATGGCAAAGCTTTTCTACGCAGATGGAAGTGATCGCCTCACTTTCCCCTTTGCGATTATAGCTTCAGATCTTGTTTTTAGCCTAAAAATCTTCTCTAGCAAGCAACCCTAGCACCAACCGACGGGTTTCTTCTCCAGCACTCGAGAAGCAAGGAAGACACAGAGAGAAAAGGAGATAATAGTTTCCTCTTTTGATTCCTCTCCAGATAAGGCCTCGGGTTACATCCATACAACTCGATCAAATCAACAAAACCAAGCAACGACTCAGTTTGAGGTTAATAAAGTCAAGCACCGCTCAATGGCCGAACAATATCCTCCTGCCACGGGTCACCGCTCCGCCTTGGGCCCGATAACAAGCCAGAATCATCGAGCTCAGCTCGACACTCTCTGCTTGACACTTTTCGTCAATCTCCGCTCGACGATCTTCGTCGAGCTCAGCACGTCGATATTCATCAAGCTCCGCTCGACGATCATTGAGCTCAGGCCGACTAAATTCTACACTGTTTTCGGTTGTTACAATCCTCCCCTCCTTACAAAAAATTTTATCCCGAAATTTGCATACAGTACCCAGGAAACAGCAACCAAGATGTTATAACCAAAACTTTCTTCAACAAAAATTTGTTACAACATTTTATGTTCGGTACAAAATAAAACAAAAACTGTTATACCAGGTTAGACAAACAGTTAAGGAAATTCAGCATGCATGGTCTGCTCCCGCTCCCATGTTAGCTCCTTATGGCCGCAGTTGTCCCATCGGACCTTGACCTTCCCGATTGCCTTATTCTGTAACTGCTTATCCGCTTTATCCTCGACCTGAATCGGTCTAATCTTCATCGTTAACCAAGATTCGACAAGTATGCGGTAATTGACAATAACTTGAGCTGGATCTTTTACGGCTTTTTGAAGCACTGATATGTGAAACACATCATGCAATCCACTCAATTCTGCCGAAAGAGCTAGCCAATAGGCAGCTTCTACAATTCACTCCACCACTTCAAACAGACCAAGATACCTCGGACTTAACTTTTTCAAGTGTCGAATCCTGGACACGCCTTTGAAGGGCTTTATTTTTAAATATACCCAATCGCCAACTACAAACTCAACGTTTCGATGCTTGGCGTTGTAATACATTGCTTGTCTGTCTTGGGCTATCAGTAGCCTCACCGAATAGAGCGTATCGTCGAATTAGCCTCTTCGACTTCCTTACGCTTATATAATTTAGATTCTCCTGCTTCTGCCCAAGCTAAAGGTGTACGGCATTTCCGACCATTCAAAGCTTCAAATGGTGCCATACTTATGCTAGCTTGGTAGCTATTATTGTAGGCAAACTCTACCATATAGAGATGATCTTCCCACCTCTTTCCAAAATCCAAGGCACACATTCGGAGCATGTCCTCCATTGTTCTGTTAGTCCTCTCAGTCTGGCCATTAGTTTGGGAATGAAAAGCCATACTGAATGTTAACTTTGTCCCCAACAACTGATGGATTAGCCTCCAATCATTCAAAGTGAAGCGCCCGTCTCAATCACTTACGATGCTACAGGGAACACCGTGTAGTAGTAATATTTGCTCAACATACAACTTCTCCAAGACTTCCACTTAATCATCCCTCTTATTCGGAAGGAAGTGAGCCACTTTAGTCAACCGGTCTACGATCACTTAAATCGAATAATTACCGCATTGAGATCTCGGCAAATCGTGCATAAAATCCATCGAAATATAATCAAACTTACATTCCGGAGTAAGTAGCGACTTCAGGAAACCTCCTAGCTTCTGGCATTCAGCTTTCACTAAGGCACATGTCTGATATTTAGACACGTAATGTGCAATGTCTTTCTTTAAACCCGGCCACCAAAACAGCTTTTTCATGTCTTTGTACATCTTTGTGTTCCCTGGGTGAATTTAGTATTTTGTAAAGTGAGCCTCATACATCAATTCTTCTCTTAGCTTACCCATACTTGGAACAACCCTCTTTCCGCAAAAGGCCATCATCCCAGGAGAATTGGCCATTTGACCCATCCACTGCATAGTATTCCAAACTTTCATCAAGTTTCGTTGCTCGCCGAACCCTGTTCGCAAGGTCATAGTGTAGCTCCGTCCAATTCAAGCATGCATTTCCTGTGTAATTCCTGTCAACACAAGAAATCTCTAATGCTTCCAACTCCTAGATCAGACACTCATCATGCATCTGCAACCAATTTGCCCTTGTTTGAGTCCTACGACTCAAGGCATCTGCGACAACATTTTCCTTTCCCGGGAGTGTAATGAATATCAAAGGTGCGGTCCCTGAGGAACTCCATCCACCTTCGTTTTCGCATATTGAGATCCTTCTGATCCAATAGATATTTTAGGCTCTTATGCTCCGTGAATATATCCACTTTCACACCATATAAATAGTGATGCCATAATTTAAGTGCAAAAATTACTGCCACCAACACCAAGTCTTGGACGTGATAGTTTCGCTCATGCACTTTCAACTGGCGTCAGCCATAAGCGATCACCTTTCCAAACTGAAGAAGAACGCAGCCTAAGCCGCTCCCTGATGCATCACTATAAATCTCATAGCCATATATACATGGTGATGTCAAAACAGGTGTCGTGGTCAAACAACTCTTTAGCTCTTCAAAAGCTCGCGCGCACTCCGGCGTCCAAACGAACTTCTGATCCTTCCTCGTTAATGTGGTAAGTGGAAAAGCGATCTGTGAGAAGTTTTCTACAAACGTCTGTAGTAGCCTGCCATTCCAAGGAAACTCCTGACTTCGGCCACCGAAGACAATACTGTCCACTCCTATATAGCTCTTATCTTTGACAGATCCACAACAATGACCTCTCCACTTACCACATGGCCATGAAAAGCCACTGACAAAATCCAAAACTCACATTTTGAGAACTTTGCATAGATCTTATTTCTCCTCAGGGTGTGCAACACCATCCTTAAATGGTTCGCATGGTCTGTTTCAGACTGAGAGTACACTAATATATCGTCGATAAAGACGATCACAAATAAGTGCAAGTACTCTCAGAATGTTCGGTGCATTATATCCATTAACACTGATGGCGCATTACATAGCCCAAACGGCATTACAATGAACTCATAATGACCATAGAGAATTCCAAATGCTATCTTGGGAATGTCATCTTCCCGAATCCTCAACTGGTAATAACCAGATTTTAAGTCAAGTTTAGAATAGACAGTTGATCCCACTATCTGATCGAACAAGTCATCTATCCGTGGAATCGGATACTTATTTTTCTCTAACAGCTTATTCAATTCGCGATAATCGATACACAACCACAGACTATTGTCCTTCTTTTTCACAAAAAGAACAAGTGCGCTCAAAGTTGCTATACTTGGGCGTATGTATCACTGTTCCAGCAACTCTTGCTGTTGAACTTTCAGTTCTGCCATTTCCTTTGGCGTTATACGATATGGCAAGCAGGCCACAAGTTTTGCACCTAGCACCAGCTCAATAGTGAATTCAATCTCCCGCTGGGGCGGTAACCCATAAAGATATTTAGGAAACACATCGGCAAACTCCGATACAATCGGAATGTCACTCAAAGCGGCCTTTGGCTCAATAGCCTAAATAAGCGTGAAGAATAACTCCGTGCCCTTCCGAACAGCATTGATGACTTGGAGAGCAGACATCAAAATCCTGCTCGCTCCTCGCATAATAGCGAATGTAGTATCAAGATCGATATTCTGGCGCAGTGTGATCTCCTTTGAATTGCAATCAATAAAGGCACGCTTCTCCGAGAGCCAGTCCATACCAAAGATCACATCAAATTCCAATATCGGTAGCACAGATGCATTCAAGCAGAAATCCTGACTTCCTATTCATACTTCCACGTAGCAAGTCCTATCAGCAAGCATCACACATCCTTTTTGTAACAAAACCTTCACACTATCTATCGTCATATGACTAGGTACTCTGATTCGTGTTACGAAGTCCTCAGATAGAAATGAATGTGAAGCACCCATATCAAATAGTGCTCTCGCTGGACGGTCCCGAATTAGGACAAAGCATAAGACAAACACATCATACACAAGCTACATACAAGGTATGACATATGAAAAGTAAGAAATCAATATCTTAGATCGTACCTGTGATGACGTCACTTTGCTTTATGGCCTCATGTTGGCCAAGATTATATACTCGGGGTTACTCCTAGGATACAGAGGACTCCACCACTGTCTTTCCCTTATCAGCAAATGACGCTCTTGTCTTCTTTTCAACCTTTGGCGGACAGACCCGACAGTCACGGGCTATATGCCCCACTCTACCACATGTATAACAGGTAGGAGACTCTTGTCTGGAAGTTCCTCCCGACGCAACTATCGAAGGAGCCTGTCTAGAAGACTTGGATCTCTTGCCCCATTTCCTTTGGTAGCTCGATTTTCCAGAACGCGGTGCTTTGAATTCGGACTTTGTCACAGCCAAGTCCCTTTTTCCTTGCACTTGCTTCATATCTTTCTCCAACGCACAAGTCATATCCACTAACGCTTGAAACCCCTAGTTCACCAAACTTGAGAGCAGGAATCTCAACTCATCCTGCAACCCTTCGTAAAACCTATTGGTTTTACATTGTTCATCAGTGAAGATAGACCCCGCTTAGCGTCCCAACCATGTAAACTCATGCAAGTAGGTATCGGCACTACTTTCTCCTTGAGTTAGATGCTGAAAATCATTCTCCATGGCGATAAGCTGTGCTGCTGGCAAGTGCTTTGCCAAGAATTGTCTCGAAAACTCCTCTATCGAGACTTCTGTTAGTTGTCTGCCTGCTAAGTGGTGTAACTCTATCTCATCCCACCATAGACGAGCCTCTCCTTCAAATAAGAAGGTGGCCAAGCTGACCTTCTAATATTCCTCCATCATTATCGTCGTCAATATTTGTCTGACACGCGATAATCAATCCTTCGCCTACATTGGGGATCCCAAACCCATAAACATAGGAGGATTGAAGATTGAAGATCATAAACTGTAATGCCCCGAAACTCAAAAAAAGAATGGGTAGTATTTATAGCCATGTTTGGGGCCTTTGACACGGGTGTGTCTAGGGCCGTGTCATGCTCGGGATAGATGATTTCTTCGCGTGGCTGATGAAAATCTAGTCAACGATCCTTAGGGATTAGGAACACGGCCTGAGACATGGGCGTGTCTAGGGCCGTGTCCTGATCGGGTTGGTAGCCGGGCTGTGTCGTGTGAGGAACATGGCTTATATCCCAGTCATGTTTTGGGTGACACGGGCATGTAAAAATTGACACGGGCATGTTGGGAACCCATGTCCTTTTCAAGATGTTTTGGTCCTATATCGATTGAGGAACAAGCCCCGCAGTACGGGCGTGTACTGATTGATATAGACGTGTCAAAGCTTGACAAGGGCGTGTCTAAGCCCGTGTCCTTGTCGGGATGCGACGGTTTCAAAGTCGATTGAGGCACACAGGCTTTGACTCGGGCGTGTCGCAAGCCGTGTTAGGCCCAGGATATTGATTTTAAGTGCGAATCTGGGTCGTTCGTTTCCTTATTTTGAGATCCAAGGCCCCAGGTTAGTCCTTGCTGAGTTAAGTCCGAGAATAGGGTTTGAAACCCTCATTCATCATCAATATTTCTCTTTCTAAAGCTTTAGAGAGAGGGGAGAACAAGGAAGAAGGATAAGGAGAGATCCGGCCGTCGGAGGAGCTTCAGAGCCCCAAATCGCAAGCCGAGTACAGATCTACCGAGGCGAGGCCATTGCGATGCTTTTAATCTGTCTAGATCATCATGGCGCCAAAGAGAACCATAAGGGTAACGATTCTCTTCTTGGACATGTGAAGTCCTCTTCCTTTTTGCATAGGAAACCCACTCTCACGAGTGTGTAGTAAGTGTGAGGTTTTCCTTTGGGTGGACATGAATAGTCCTCGTTGTTTTGCATGTAGAGTCCGGAATCAAATTACGGACATAGGCATGGTGTGTGAAGCCTACCCGGACAAGTTGGTCTGGATCGGTGATGTTTCATTCTGCATGAATAGCCAGAGAAGACTCTGTGCCGATGGTTGTTTTTGGGTTTTCTACGTGTTAGATTGCATCAGGGAGTCTTGGGGATTAACCCCAAGGTGCACCCGGAAATCGGGGTAGAAGCGAAGTTCTGCCATTTTTGGTGGCCTGGGAGCCATGCTTGTACATAGCCGGGCTATGTACTATTGTATGATCGATATGTTGTGATTTACTGAAGATTGTCCCGCGCCGATGGCTAAATGGTCGTGGCGAGGTGAATAACAGGATGGTGGAACCTTACCCACTCCAAGTGGTTCGGCTAAAGATGGCTTGGAGACAAGTCTAGGATTCGGCTGAAAGGGCTTTAATGCCCATATGTTTGCCATACTGGGGAGGTGGTGGACTGCGAAATGGACCGGGTTCGGACCGGGTTAACCGAGTAAGTGCCCTTGGAGCACGGGGTGTGACCGTCCGTGCCTACACCTATGGTGAAGTGTGCTGCGGTTGTACTTTCACTATATTGTTTGGTTATGCTACTAAACTGAAGGGAAGGAGCACCGCTACCCCAAATTCGGGATGGGGTCATTATAATTTGGTCAACTTTAGCTGACGGTCGCTTTTGTTTGCCACCGTTGCGGTGGATTGTTGCTTACAAGTGCTGCGGAGCCTAGTGGCAAATAGCGGGTTGAAGCCCTTGTTGCTGAGCCAGCCCTCGAAGGCCTTTGCGAATGTTTACTTTTTCTTTCATGTGTGACCGGCTTGCATGCCGATGTTTGTAAGACACTATTTGTTTAAGTAAACTCTTCTGAGGCCATAAGGCCAATTACTTTGTGTATTTGTACTCTCATTCTTTTTTTGGGTTTTTAGTGTACATTCATGTTGTGTTTTTGGTTCTTTTCTTTGCAACATTTAAAATGCTTCTGCTAGAATGTGCTCTGTGTAGGACGTGCATTATTGTAAGGATGGTTTCATTTAGTAACGCTTCGGTTAGTCTGTGGTATATGTAACGCCCCGAAACTCAAAAGAGAAACGGGCAGCGCGTTTGAGCCAATTTGGGTCGTGGTGAGGGCCACACGGCCTAGGACATAGGCGTGTTCCAGGGCATTTCATGCTCGTTTTGCACAATTTTTTCCTGAGTTCGATGAGTTGTAGTCGACGATCGTGGAAGGCGGAGAACATGACCTGAGACACGGGCGTGTCTAGGGCTGTGTCCTGCTCGGGCTGTTTGTCGTACTGTGTGGAAAGAGTTACACGGCCTGGGACACAGGCGTGTCCAAGGGCGTGTCTAGCACACGGCCACTGACACGGGCATGTCACAGAGCCGTATCCTATTCTGTATGTTTTGATCATGTGTCTGTTCAGGGAACACGCCCCGCAACATGGGCGTGTACTGTATGACACGGGCGTGTCATTTATGACACGGGCGTGTCTAAGCCCGTGTCCGGTTTGGTACATGATAGTTTCAGCCTCGATTAAGGAACATGACCCATGAAATAGGCGTATCACAAGCCATGTTCGGCCTAGTAATTTTACTTTAAGTGTGAATCATGGTCGTTCGTCTCCTTCTAATAAGATCCGACTGCTCAGCCCATCCCCTTCTGGTATATGGACGGAAATAGGGTTAGAAACTATCACTTCAAGTTGGGCTTTCTCTTTCTAAAAGCATTAGAGAGAGGTGAGAGCAAGGAGGAAGAGGAAGAGGAAATCTGTTCGCCAGAGAAGCTTCGGAGCCCCGATTCTCGATCCGAGTCCAGATCTGCGAAGTCGAGGTTGATAAAGTTCTTTCCATCTGATTAGATCTTCATGGCACCAAAGAGAAATGCTAGGGTAATGATTCTCTTCTTGGACATGTGTAGTCCCCTTTCCTTTTTGTATAAGAAGCCCGCTCTCGCGAGTATGCGGTGAGTTTGTGGTGTTCCTACGGGTAGACATGAATAGTCCCCATTGTTTTGCATGTAGAGTCCGGAATCGAAGTATGGACATAGGCATGGTGTGTGAATCCTACCTGGACAAGTTGGTCTGGATCGGTGATGTTTCATTATGCATGAATAACTGGAGAAGACTCCATGCCGATGGTTATTTTTGTGTTTTCTACGCAGTAGATTACAATAGGGAATCTTTGGGAATAACTCCAAGGTGCACCTGGAAAACTGGGAGAAAGTGTGATTCTGCCAACTTGGTGGCCTGGGAGCTAACTTGCACATAATTGGGTTATGTAAGATTTGTGTATTCGCGTTGGGACTTGGGGAAGCTTGACCCGCGCATATGCCTTAAATTGACGTTGCGATGTGAGCAACGGGTTAGGCAAAAACCATACCCGCTTAGTGTCGTTCGGTTAAAGAGACCTAAAATACGTGGCACTTACCATTGGCATAGATGGAGGGTATTAGGCTTAAGCCGAAAAGACAGAAATACTCACGAGATTTGCCATCTAAGTCGCGATGGTGAGACCGCGGATTTTTGACCGGGTTCACCGAGAATGTGCCCTGAGAGCATGGGGTGTGTGGCTGTGCGTGCCTACGCCTGTGGTGATGTAGAATTTCACTATATTGCTGGTTATGCAAATAAAGTGTAAGGAAGGAGCATCGCCTCCCCTGGTCGTTATAATTTGGTCAGCTTTAGCTGACCGTTACTTTTGTTTACCACCGGGCGGTGGAATGTTGCTTGCAGGTGCTGCAGAGCCGAGTGGTAAATAGCGAGCTAAATCCTTGTTGTAGTGCTGGGCCTCGAAGGCCGAAGTGAATTGTTTACTTTATTTTCATGTGTGACCGGCCTGTGTGATGTTGTATAGAAGGCACATTTTATTTAAGTAAACTTTTGTAAGGCCATATGGCCAAGTACTTGTTGTATTTGTTTGTTCATTCCTGTTTGGGTTTGTTAGTGGACATTCATGCTTTTGGCTTGGTTCTTTCTTTGAAACTTATTCATTTGCTTTCGCTAGAATGTACTCTGTGTAGGGCGTTGGTTGTTGGTTGAATGGTTTTATTTAGTAACCCACCAGTCTATCAGTGGTATATGGCGTCGGGCCCCGGCCGGACCTACTACTATATGCTATGTGACGGATATGGGTGTTATAATTTGGAATCAGACTACCGGTTTCAGTAATGCTATATGCTATGTTTGGGTTTGTTAGTCTTCAGATTCTCCTTCTTCTGAAACATGTCCTGAAGCATTGATGGACATCAAGCAAATTTCTTTGGCCTTTGCTTCTTCTTCATCTTCACTAGAACTGGAGTAAGATGATTCTTCAGTGTCACTCCATGTTTCGGCAACAAACCCTCTCTCCTTCTTCTTGTGCTTGTAAGAGGATGGTTTGCTTGAGTGTTTCTTAGATTATTTCTCCTTTCTCCTTTCTTTGTGCTTATTTTCTGGACACTCTGGAAGAATATGTCCAGGTTTTCTCCAACCAAACAGATAACCTCTTTAGAAGGGGTTTTGTCAAACCTTGGTTTATCATCACTTCTTGATGATTTCCTTCTGAATTCTTTTCTCCCCATCTTGAAGAATATCTTTACAAAGAGACTCATCAGCTCTTCATTTGATGGAGAAGTTTCTGATTCTTCTGAAGCTTTGAAAGTAATATTTTTCTCCTTCCTAGTTGGTGTAGCAGTCGTTTGCTGTTCAGCTTCTCTTGTCTTTAGTAGCTGTTAATAGGATTTCAGCTTTCCTAAAACTGATTTTGTAGTCATTTCATGAGTGCTTCTGGTCTCTCTGATAGGCCAGATTCTAGAGTCCCATGAGCTGGGAAAGCACATGAGAATCTTGTCATTTAATTCTGTGACTGAGATGTCTTTGTCAAGTGTTTTCAGCTCATTAACAATAATGTTGAGTCTGTTGTACATCTCAGAAACTTGTTCAGTTTCTTCTTTTTAAAATTCTCATACTGGGAGATAAGATGAGCTCTCCTGTCCTTCCTTTCATCTGCTAATCCTGCAACCATCTGGTTTAAGGAATCCCAGATAGCCTTAGTTGATTCACATTCAGCTACCTTCTGAAATATGTCATCAGACATTGTTTGTGACAATATGTTCATGGCCTTTTCATCAGCAATCTTTGCCTTCTTGTATGCATCATTATAGTCAGGAGGAGGTACTGCAGTCATGTTTGTGGAAGTACTTGGTGGGGCAGCTGGTGGAGGTACTCATGTTAAGATAGAAGCATAAATATCTTCATCAATAGAATTCATATATAGTCTGATTCTTGCCTTCCAGATTCCAAACTTTTACAAGTAGCAAACTGGAGGTCTGGTGCTTACAAGATCCTTGTACTGTGCCATAGTATAATAGAAAAAAATAGTAGAGTAAAAAAGAATATCTATCAGAGATCTTAGGTTCAGGTGTAAGCATGTACAACCTTAAAAACACACCCTCTGATACCAATTGAAAGTGAGGGATAGATAGACTTCTCTAGAGGGGGGTGAATAGAGTATAAAAAATTTGTTTAGTTTTATTGCGGAATTAAATTAATGATACTTATATAATAGAGGGAAAAACAGATAAACTATCACAGCACAGCTCAGCACAAAAAGAAAATACAAAGCATCCAGATGACACAAGAAAGTTTATAGTGGTTCCCCAAATCTGGGTACATCCACTCTTCTACCACCCAGGTAGGAATCCACTACAGGTTTTTTATCAGGTTCCCTGCCACCACAAGATCTCTTTCAGGTAGATATAGAGACCCTTTGAGCTTTTGATCAGGAGCCCAAAATCCAATAGGTTTTTGTTCAGGTGCCCTATCACCAAGAGTTCCCTTTTGAAGGGAGAGATAACCATGTACAGATGGAGGTAAAAGAAAAATTAAAAGAAATCTTCTTTGTCTCAATCAAGTGAGAAGATTATGTGGATTGAAGAGAATGTCCAAGCTCCCCCTGAGATGTAGAATTGATTCAGGAAGTGGAAACTTGGCCCTGGGTGTAGGTTTTCAAAAAATTGTAGTAGAGCTTTCTTAGATCTGAAGACTGAAAAAGATTTGATCTCTTTGTGAATACTTGAAGCCTGAGGAATGAAGAAGACTCAAGAGATATTTTTGAAAAGGTTCTCCTTCTTCCTTATTACAGCAGAGAAACAATCCTTGAGAGTAAGAGTAATAATGATAATCTATGTTGCTGAAGAAAAGTTTCTGTATATATATATCCTTTTGACTGTCTATCTGATTGTTCTCTTGTATATCCATATTATATTCTGAATTATAAATTCAGACAGAATAAAAACGGCTAGAATTTGAATTCCTTGGACAGTGCATAATATTCTGCAATACTTTAGGAGCCCAAATGGCTAGAAACGCTGGCAACATAAATGCACTTCCATATCTTACTTCATAAAATATGCTAAAGAAATATTCTGTGAATACCATAATTAATGATTAAAGAAATACGGTTATTAGCCTTGGGAATAACAGCATTAACTATCAGAATATATTTGCCTTTAAGAAAATTGATCATTAACCAAAAATGAATACGTCTGACCGATTTGAAAAACTCATAACTAAAAGCAGAATAAAATCGTAGTGCCCAATTCAGAGATCATCGAGCTGAGTTAAGAGATCGTCGACCTGAGAATAGCTATCGTAGAATAGAGATTACTGCTGAGAAAACCAAATCGTCGACCTGAGCTCGTAGATTATCGAGCTCAATTCGGAGTACAAGACTATGAGATCGTCGATGGGAGATCGGCGATCGTCGAGCTGAGTTCGACTATAGTCGAACTGATATAGAAAATCCACATAAACTTTCTAAGACTAAGTCTTAGTCCACTGCAATGCTGGTCCGCACAAACCTGACCTAAAAGGACCTTACTTAGACTATACCAAGACCCTGACTATGCATGAGGGTCAAGACATCCTAAGAGTGAACCTAGCACAAATCCAAATAAGGGTTCCAACACAGTATATGGCGTCGGGCCCCAGTCGGACCTACTGATATATGCTATATGATGGATAGGGGTGTTATAATTTGGTATCAGACTATCGGTTTTCGTCTTGTTTATTGGAATTCGTGTACGAATTCTTTTAAGGGGTGGTGAGCACATGTGTGTGCGTCATCGTTATAACATAAAAAGAACCCATGAATGTACACTTAGGAATGAAAATACACATGTATTGGAACCTCTGTGTGGCTTTGTGCTAAGTTCACTCTTAGGTTGTTTAGACCCTCTTGTATAGCCAGGGTCTCTGTCTTTAGTCTTAGTTAGATCCCCTTTAGATCAGGTTTGGGCAGACCAGCTTTGCATTGGACTCAGATTCAAAATATATTGTGATCCATCTATAACAGTTCGACTATGGTCGAACTTAGCTCGACGATCGTCGATCTCCCATCGACGATCTCAGAGTCTCCTACTCTGAACTGAGCTCGACGATCCACGAGCTCAGGTTGACGATCTCTTGTTTCTCTCCTATAATCAAAGCTCAACGATAGCCATTCTCTGGTCGACGATCTCTTATCTCTGGTCGACGATCTCGGAACCGAGCCTTACGATTTTATGCTGTCTTCTTCTATCAATTTTTTAGATCAGTCAGAAGTCTTTATTTGTTATGGCTATGTTCAATTATTTTAAGGCAAGATATATTCTGATAATAAATGTTGATACTCCCAAGGATGATAGCCGTATTTCTTGAAGCATTTATTATGGCATTCACAGAATATTGTGTAGAGATAGTTATGGATTATATTTATGACTGCCATCGATTCTAGCCGTTGAGGCTCCTTATTTCTTGCAGTAAATTATTCCTTGCCTTGGGAATTCAAATTTAGGCCGTTTTTTTCTCACTGACAGAACATACATCTCAAGATAACTCAAAAGAGAGAACAAGACAATATACAAGTCAGTAATCAAACAGAAAGAAAAGAATCTTTTGCTCTCAGTAGTTATTGCATGCTTTGCTAAGAAGAAGAAGAAGAACTCTCTCTGAACAAGTTTTCTCTAGTCTTCTTCTCTCTTCAGTCTTCAAAGATTCACAGAGCATCTCAACATCAACCATTGTTATCAGATTCAAAAAGGGCTTTACAACATTTTCCCTTTGAAGTCCTACACCCAGGGCTAAGCTTCATCTTCCTGGATTCATAAAATATCACAGGGGGAGCTTGGACATTTTATTTTAATCCACATAATCTTCTCACTTGTTTGAGAAAGAGAAGATTCTCATATACTTTTTCTTTTACCTCCATTTGTACAGGGTTATCTCTCCCTTCAAAAGTGAACCCTTTGGTTATAGGGCACCTGATCAAAAACCTATTGGATTTTGAGCTCCTGATCAAAAGCTCAAAGGGTCTCTAGATCTACCTGTAGCAGATCATGTGGTGATAGGGCACCTGATCAAAAACCTAAGTGGATTCCTACCTGGGTGGTAGAAGAGTGTATGTAACTTGTTTTGGTGAACCACTATAAATTTTCTTGTGTCATCTGTGTTGCCTTGTGATTTCTTTGTGTGTTGTGTTGCTGTGGTAGTCCTTCTTATTTCTTCTCTCTAGTCTCTTTTATTAGTATTTCTATTCCGCAATTAAATTTTAAAATAAGTTTTAAATACTCTATTCACCCCCCCCCTTAGAGTAAGAACCAATCTATCCCATCACTTTCAATTGGTATCAGAGGGTTTGTTTTTGTTTAAGGTTGTACAAGCTAACACCTGAACCCAAGATCTCTGATAGATATCTTCCTACTCAATTATTCTTTGTTATACCATGGCTCAGTACAAGGATTTTGCAAGCACCAGACCTCCAGTTTGCAACTTGCAAAAGTTTGGAATCTGGAAGGAAAGAATAAGACTTTATATGAACTCTATTGATGAAGATATTAAAGCCTCTATCTTAACATGAGTACCTTTGCCACCAGCTGCCACCCCAAGCACTTCCACAAATATGACTGCAGTACCTCCTTCAGACTACAATATGCATATAAGAAAGCAAAAATTACTAATTCAAAAGCCATGAATATACTGGCACAAACAATGTCGAACGACATATTTCAGAAAGTAGCTGAATGTGAATCAGCTAAGGCCATCTGGGATTCCTTAAATCAGATGGTTTAAGGATCCGCAGATAAAAGGAAGGACAAGAGAGCTCATCTCATCTCCCTGTATGAGAATTTTAAAAAGGAAGAAACTGAGCAAGTTTCTGAGAAGTATAATAGATTCAGTATCATTGTTAATGAACTGAAAACCCTTGACAAGGACATCTCAGTCACAAAAATAAATTACAAGATTTTCGTGTGCTTCCCCAGCTCATAAGACTCTAGAATCTGGCCTATCAGAGAGACTAGGAGCACACATGAGATGACCATTGAATCAGTCTTAGGAAAGCTGAAATTCTTTGAGCAGCTGCTGAAGACAAGAGAAGCTGAGCAACAAAAGAATGCTACACCAACAATGAATAAGTAGAATATTGCTTTCAAAGCTTCAGAAGAATAAGAAACTTCACCATCAAATAAAGAACTGATGAGTCTTTTTGCAAAGAGATTCTTCAAGATGGGGAGAAAAGAATTTAGAAGAAAATAATCAAGGAGTGATGATAAACCAAGGTATGATAAAACTCCTTCTAAGGAACTCATTTTTTTTGGTTGCAGAAAAGCTGGACACATGTTTCCAGAGTGTCCAGAAAACAAGCACAAGGAAAGGAGAAAGGAGAAAGACTCCAAGAAGCAGTCCAGCAAACCATCATCCTATAAGCACAAAAAGAAGGAGAGAGGATTTGTTGCAGAAATATGGAGTGATATTGAAGAATCATCTTCCTCCATCTCTAGTGAAGATGAAGAAGAAGCAAAGGCCAAGGAAATTTGCTTAATGGCCATCAATGCTTCAGGAAATGTCTCAGAAGAAGAAGAATCTTAAGAATGTTCAGATTGTGATCAGGTATTGAATGATTTTGACTTTACCTCTAAAGATTTTAAATCAAACTTTAAATCTTTGTGTAGTGATCTAATTAGGTCTGAGAAGGAAATCAAACTTCTCAGAGATAGGCAAGTTAACTATGACACTTTAGTATCAGAAAACAACAAATTAAAAAATGAAATATACTTGTATAGTGAACAAATCATTTTTCTGAAAATGGAATTAAGTAAGGCAAAACAGCTAGAGGAATCATTAAATGGAAGAAGTAAACAGCTAGAAGAAATAATAAGCACAATCAATGCTAGGCTTAATAAAAGTAAGTTAGGATTACTTGCATCATCTAGTGAACCACCAGTCATTCAGAAAAATCATCTCTCAAAACCCATAAAGTTTATTTAAGAAAAAGGCAAGAAAAATACAGAGCAAATTAAAAAGGTTAAAAAGGTTCTAAAACAAGTTGAGAAAAATAAATAAAAACAAACAACCAAGTCTCAACAAAAATCATCGAATACAGATCGACGATCTCAGCATTATGCGTCGAACGCCGATTGACGATCTCAAAACCCAGAGCTTGAGTTCAAACAATCTACAAATGGTGATCGACGATATCACTATGTATCATCGACCAGAGATCGACGATCGTGGAACCCAGATAATAGCTACTATTACTCTGAGAACCGAGATCGGCGACATCAATGCTGGTCGTCGAACGCAGATCGACGATCTCAACCTAAATCGTCGAACTCAGAACAGAGTTATCAAAACTTCAATTTCAACAGAAGCAAAAATCTCAATAAGAATCCTAACTATAAATCATGTCATCCCTTAACTAACTGGATGATACCACCTAGGGGATTTCATCCCTTAGGCTATAAATGTAACCCTGAATATTCTTATATTTCAAGTTTTAAGTATGAAAAGAAGCCAGGACCCAAGGTTACATGGGTCCAAAATATATAATCTGCCATCTTACAGGTTATGACCTATCCTACCATACAGGATAGATGGTATCTAGACAATGGGTTCTCCAAGCACATGACAGGAAACAAGGTCAACCTAAATAACTACAAGGCAAAGCTGGGTCCAAAAGTTGTATTTGGTGACTCAAGCTTTGGCCAAACAGAAGGATACTGAGAATTCACACTTGGAGATGTCACATTTAGGAAAGTGGCATATGTAAGTGGTATGAAACATAACTTGATATTCATAGGTCAGCTATGTGATGCAGGTTATGAGATATGCTTTACTGATTTAAAGTGCAATATTTCTTTAAATAACAACATTGTGTTGTCAGGATATAGGTTAGGTAATATTTACATAGTTGATTTTCATCCTGCTTATTCAGAAATCTGTTTATTTAATCAGGTTAGCAATAATAACACTTTATGGCATAAAAGGATCGGGCATGTAAACCTTAGAAACATTGTTAGGTTATCTAGGGACAACCTTGTTAGAGGATTACTCTCTTGCCCCTACAAGAAGGAAAGCCTTTATAAGGCTTGTCAAGAAGGAAAGCAAACTAAAAATAGCTTTAAATCAGTTAATAAGAGTGATTCAGCTTGGATTTTGTATCTGCTTCATTTGGACCTTTTTGGACCAATTGTTGTACAAAGCCTGGGAGGGAAGTTCTATACTTTAGTCATTGTAGATGACTTCTCTAGGTTCTCTTGGGTTTTCTTCTTGAGAAACAAGTCAGATAACTTCAAGGTTCTTACAGACTTTCTAGAATACATAAAGATTGAGTACTCTACTCAAGTTTCATTGATCAGAAGTGATCATGGCACAGAGTTTGAATCTCTTCCTATGCAAGAATTCTGTGAGAAGGAAGGTATCAGGCATTGCTTCTATGCTCCAAGAACTCCTCAACAAAATGGGGTAGTTGAAAAGAAAAATAGAACACTCATTGAAGCTGCAAGCACATTGCTTGCTGATGCTCATATGCCTCTATCCTATTGGGCAGAAGCTGTAAGCACAGCAAATTATTTCCTGAACAGAAGTTTGATACACAAACTTAAGGGTAAGACTCCCTATGAATTACTCAAAGGGAAGAAACCTAAAATAGATTATTTTAGAATTTTTGGTTGTATTTGTTTTATTCATAATAACAACAAAGATTACCTTAGAAAGTTTGAAGCCAAAGCTACAATGGGAATTTTTCTAGGATATTCCCAAATTTGCAAGGCATATAGGGTTTTCAATAAATCATCTTTGAAAATTGAAGAATCTGTTCATGTTACTTTTGATGAAGCTAACATGTTTTACAAGGAGAAGGAAGCTTCTACCAGTAGTCTCTTGCAGGCACCAAATCTATGTGAGAAAGTGGATAAATTGAATTTCACCCAAAAGGTGATATCTCATCCCTCTCCACAGATTGATGATTATAGTGAAGAAGAATCTCTAGAAACTACTGAAGGCTCTCCAACAGTAAACTTAATTCCACAAGAGGAATTAATTCTTGATGCTGTTGTTGTTGATCAAACTCCACCTCCTGACTATGTTACACTTAGAGTTCATCCTATATCTCGAGTGATAGGAGACATGTTAGTGGGTGTGCAGACAAGGCATCAACTCAATGAAGATATGATGCATGCCTATTGCTTAACTCATATTGAGCCCTCATCCATTAAAGATGCAGAGTAAGATCCATACTGGATTATTGCAATGCAAGAGGAGCTAAATCAGTTTGAAAGATGCAAAGTTTGGAATTTGGTTCCTAGACCCAAAGGACAGCTAGTAATTGGAACTAAATGGGTCTTCAGAAATAAATTTGATGCTCAAGGCATAGTTGTCAGAAACAAAGCATGATTAGTAGCGCAAGGCTACAAGCAAGAAGAAGGTATTGACTATGATAAGACCTTTGCACCTGTTCTAAGGCTTGAAGCTATCAGAATTTTCTTGGCATATGCTGCTCATAAGAAATTCAAGTTATATCAAATGGATGTAAAAAGTGCCTTTCTCAATGGGGAACTTAAAGAAGAAGTATATGTGGAACAGCCACCAGTTTACAGGTTTTCCATGGCGATCTCTACTGCAGTTCTCGCAGTGATGAAGTTCGACACAGGATTTGATGTTGACTTCGTCTCTTTCAGTCATTATGATGTTGTGTTTTAGGAAATGCTACAGCTTTGTGATGATCAGGGGTTGAAGAAACTTATGTCTACAATGATAAAGCTATCTGTTGCTGAGATAAAGGAATGGGTTTACACCTCCTCTATTAATGATTCTTCGATGATTGGTTCCATCTCGGGACAGCAGGTTACTCTAAACCCTGCATCTCTTACAAAAATTTTTGAGCTAAAGAATGGAACAGATGATTTGGATCAGGATAGTGTAGAATATAGCAGGAGCTTCTGGAGATGGGTCATGTCGAGGGCATTCCATCTAAGTTATTAAAGAAAAACCTATTTGTAGGGTTTAAGTTTCTCGCGAATATTATGGGCAAGGTTCTGCTAGGCAATCACTCGACCCATGATAATATCAATAGGCAGCAGTTTGCCATAATGTCTGCTCTTGTAAACAAGAAGGCCATTAATTGGGCCAGCTTGTTGTTCGATTTGATTAAGAGAAAGAATAGCAAAAAGGAAGTCCGTCTATGAAGGATAATAGGAAACTTCCTTCAATAGAAAGCCCCGGAGCTTTTGGTTTCTCCAACAATAGCCATTAATGCTAGCAAAAGGATGGATTCATCTTTGATCGGGAAGTGGGAGAGGTCAATTTAAAAACACTCCAGGGCTGGAACCTCCGCTCGCACATCTGAGGACACAAGGGCTGTCACAGCCACTCCTCACCCTACTGAAGAAGTTCCCTCCCTTCCTCCTCCACCCCCTGCATCTTCAACCATCCCCAATGTCTCTTCTCACCCTTCCACTGCCTTTCCAACTCCTCCTTCATCTCAAGCCACTCTTTCCTCTCCAACCCAGTCTCCTCAACACCATATTGAATCTCAACTCTTCTTAAACTTTCATCTCCAAATTTTGATCTTATCTCTCCTCACTCATCCCCTTCTCATCAACCTAAATCACCAAAAAACATTAAAGCCTCTCCT
Organism: Platanthera zijinensis; assembly: GCA_039513925.1. Lineage (NCBI taxonomy): Eukaryota > Viridiplantae > Streptophyta > Magnoliopsida > Asparagales > Orchidaceae > Platanthera > Platanthera zijinensis. The sequence continues at coordinate 64,007,945 of CM077094.1, read as the reverse complement.
CACAACTCTCCTCAAAATTCCCCCATCCATTTCCCCAGAAACTCTCAAATCTAGGATGAGATCATGACAGATCTCACTCCTCCTCCTCTCTTACTTCTGTCTCAACTCAGACTCCAGCTGAGTTTCTTCCAGATGATCCTATCTCTCTCTCATATTCTGGAACTTCTTACTCCCACCCTAAAATCCCTGATAACCGAGGCAATTCCTCCTCTTGCTCAATCTATTTCATCTCTTTCTGCCCTCATCACTTCTTCTCTCTCTACTTCCTCTGTCCCTTCTTCATCTAGGGGCCTGGTTCCAGTCCTGGCTGAAACCAGGCAGGGGGAGATGTCTCATGAAGATGCTGCAGGTCCAGTATCAGCAGAACTTCAGGTTCAGACTCCTCCAGCAGAACAGGAAGAAGAAGCTTTTCAAAAGTTTTGTGCAGACATAGTTGAATTTTCAGATTTGTTGATAACAGATGAGGACACTGATGTGTCAATCCCTGAGATTTCCAGTGGTTACTATTTTATTAACCCGTCTATTTACTTGCAAATTCTTTTACATTCTTTCTCTATGTTCAGAATAGTTTTGTTTTCAGATGAGGCTATTTCTTCAAGGGCTCTGGTCTGTTATACCAGACCCTTAAGTTCCTCTGTTATGAAACATCTTCTGCAGAATAAATCAGCTTCAGCTTGTTCAAACACTCTATCAGTTACAGAAAGTACAGATATGTCATCCTCTATAGATGTTGAGCTTTTGCTTTCTTCAGAAAAGAAGAATGAGAATGATGCTCTCTCAATTGCTGATGATTTACTTGATCTAGTGGCCTCAAAAAATGTGGCTTTAGCCCTAGAAACAAGTCTAATCAATCTTTGTGAGCCTATTAGTCCTTATCCCTCTTTGGATGATTTGACTGCTAATGACATTCTAGAATAAGCCAAAGAAAAGGCTGCTAAGAAGATAATTGACAAGCAAATAAAGGAAATATATGAATTATATGTCAATCCTCAAGTTTTATCTGATGATGATGATTCAGATGATAGTGATTCTAAGAAAAAGAAAGCCTCAAAGAAAAGAAAAGCTACTCCCCAGGCTACTCCTAAACCAGGAAATACTAATGATACACCTTATTACATTTTTAAAGGAATTACCCCATACCCTGGCATGGAGAGCTGGATGTGGCTATCCAAGAATGAGCAAAAAGTAAGAAAGAAGAGCAGGAGATATTCTCCACCTCCTCAGAAATTTAGAAGAGGTCCTCCTCCTCCTCCTGCTGCTGGTGCTTCAGGTTCTATCTCTCAAGCTTCTGGTGCATCTTCCCATCCTTCCTCCTATTTAAGATCATCTCAAAGGCAGGACAGATCCTCCAAAACTCAGTTTCAGAGAAGTAGTCAGCAGCATAGAAGTCATAGCTCCTCAGAGCAAGTGAAAGAAGTTATTTATCAGAATACTTCATCTTCTCCTTCTCTCCAACAAATTGCTTCAAAGACTCAAATGACAGCTACTTACCCAGTCAAAAGACATGATGAATCTCTCAGATCTAAAGGAAAATATAGTGAGGCTGCCCCTCCTAGTTCTCTCTACTCCCAAAGTGATGAACAACTTAATTCAACATGCTTTCAAGCTCAATCCACTCAGTTCAAAGCAGTCACTGTATTGCCTCCTCAAGAAGATCAGCTACCTGTTGAACAGTAACTTGACCTAACCTTCAGGATGGCTAGACTTCAGGAACTGATTGGCCTTTTTCAGATCAGAAAAGCTATAGAAGAAGGGAAAGATCCATCTTCATTCTCTACTATGTCATCCTTCAGAGAAAAGAAGCTGGATAAACTTCAAGTAAGCAAGAAAGTCTTCAATCTTGCTGAGTATATAGCTTTGCATCCAGAAGCAGTTGTGCCCAGAATCAACACTCAGACATCTCTTGGTGGGCAAGACTTGATGACATGCAAGAAGAATGCACCAGACCTAAGCAGGAAGATAATTTTCTCAAAACCTTCATCTGGCTCTTCATATGATAAACCATAGTTTATGTAATTTGTTTAATGATTAACTGATTATGTACAATGTACTGCTATAATATATCTGTTGATGGTATTTCATTCCTTCAGATATTTATGGTCTTTGCATTTCATTTCTTTTCAGTTTTGTTTTTGAGTGACCTCACACAAATAGGGGGAGATTGTTGGAACCTCTGTTTGGCTTTATGCTAGGTTCACTCTTAGGTTGTTTAGACCTTCTTGTATAGCCAGGGTCTCTGTATTTCGTCTTAGTTAGATCCCCTTTAGATCAGGTTTGGGCAGACAAGCTTTGCATTGGACTCAGATTGAGATTCATAATTTGTTGTGATCCATCTATAACAGTTCGACTATGGTCGAACTCAGCTCGACGATCGTCGATCTCCCATCGACGATCTCAGAGTCTCCTACTCTGAACTGATATCGACGATCCACGAGCTCAGGTCGACGATCTCTTGTTTCTCTCCTATAATCGAAGCTCAACGATAGCCATTCTCTGGTCGACGATCTCTTATCTCTGGTCGACGATCTCGGAACTGAGCCTTACGATTTTATGCTGTCTTCTTCTATTAGTTTTTCAGATCAGTCAGAAGTCTTTATTTGGTAAGGCTATGTTCAATTATTTTAAGGCAAGATATATTCTGATAATAAATACTGATACTCCCAAGGATGATAGCCGTATTTCTTGAAGCATTTATTATGGCATTCACAGAATATTGTGCAGAGACAGTTATGGATTGTATTTATGACTGCCAGCCATTCTAGCCATTGGGGCTCCTTATTTCTTATAGTAAATTATGTCTTGCCTTGGGAATTCAAATTCAGGCCGTTTCTTTTCTCACTGACAGAACATACATCTCAAGATAACTCAAAAGAGAGAACAAGACAACATACAAGTCAGTAATCAAACAGAAAGAAAAGAATCTTTTGCTCTCAGTGATTATTGTATGCTTTGCTAAGAAGAAGAAGAAGAAGAACTCTCTCTGAACAAGTTTTCTCCAGTCTTCTTCTCTCTTCAGTCTTCAAAGATTCATAGAGAATCTCAACATCAACCACTGTTATCAGATTCAAAAAGGGTTTTACAACATTTTCCCTTTGAAGTCCTACACCCAGTGTCAAGCTTCATCTTCTTGGATTCATACAATATCCTAGGGGGAGCTCGGACATTTTATTTTAATCCACATAATCTTCTCACTTGTCTGAGAAAGAGAATATTCTCATATATTTTTTCTTTTACCTTCATTTGTACAGGGTTATCTCTCCCTTCAAAAGTGAACTCTTTGGTGATAGGGCACCTGATCCAAAACCTATTGGATTTTGAGCTCCTAATCAAAAGCTCAAAGGGTCTCTAGATCTACCTACAGCAGATCTTGTGGTGATAGGGCACCTGATCAAAAACCTAAGTGGATTCTTACCTGGGTGGTAGAAGAGTGGATGTAACCAGTTTTGGTGAACCACTATAAATTTTCTTGTGTCGTCTTTATTGCCTTGTGATTTCTTTGTGTGCTGTGTTGTTGTGGTAGTCCTTCTTATTTCTTCTCTTTAGTCTCTTTTATTAGTATTTCTATTCCGCAATTAAATTTTTAATAAGTTTTAAATACTCTATTCACCCCCCCCCCCTCTAGAGTAAGAACCAATCTATCACCTCACTTTCAAAATGTTTGAGGAACCTGCGTGTTCCTATAATTGCTTCTTGAAATTTTGTTCGGCCACTTGATGGTATTTTGTATGACAATAGGTGACTAGGAGTGGCGCAGGGCCGTCAGAATGCCCACTTTCTGAGGAAAGTAGTGTACCCTGCGATATGCCTGCGACCCCGCTTTCCTTTGAAACCATAAGAAGGAAAGTTGAAGCGGTGTTTGCTGTGACTACAGTAAAATATGGAAGGAATGTGCAACCCTTTGTCCCTAAGATGACTTCGACACTGGGTGGTGTGATGGAGCAAATGAGATTTAGAGTACCATTGGGTCAGCAGTTGAACATGCTTTTAGTGCAGGGTACGCACTCAGTTGATGAATATTTGCAGGCATTTCTTATGATAAGGCGCTATCCAGGGTCTAAATTGGAGAGCGAGCAGTCTATGGTCGATAGGTTTTATAACGGCCTGCGCGGCGAGTTATGAGTTCTACTACTAGGACAAAAATTATTTGGATTCCGAGCCTTGGTGGAGTCGGCTAGATCTTTGGAAGTTGATTTGGAAAAAGTCAAACAGACGTCAGAATTCAGGGTACTAAGCCCTCCATGTTCTACAAAGTTTGTATATCGAAGGAGGAGGAAAATGAAGTCCAAGATATCTACTAGTCAGGCTCCATATGATTGTTTTAATTATGAAAAAATCAGTCACCTTGCCCGAGATTGTCGTGGTGATGGACAGAAGACAAAGAAAGCTATGACACGAGCAGTTATAGGACTTATTGCCAGAGAAAGAAGTTGTACTCCAGTGGCAAAGAAGACTGGACCTGGAGCATCCATTAGGTGAGACCCAAGTTTATGTTATACTGTGGGAAGCCGGGTATCACGACCCGCATTTCCTCATCAATGAAATTATATCAGAGTCGGGGAAAATATGCACCGTGATGCCACGTCGTGCAGGGGATAACTACAGATGCTCACGCAAAACTCCAGACTTTAAGGTTTAACAGAAAATCACAATTTATTATGAAAGAAATCCAATTAATTTTGATTTCCATATCCCTCAGCATAGTGGATAAAGTAGTCTACAAGTAAAATATATTTATACGCTGCGGAAAATACCTTGGTTAAGGTTATTTGACATCCTACATGAGCGTAAACGTCCTCGAAGGATCACTCATGAAATGTAGGACTCTAAATTTAGTATTATATGAAAATAGTTTTTACGTTATTTTGGAAAGTAGTACTTAAGGTTTAGAAATATGGCATGTATAAAGTATATATAGTAATGCTTTTATGAGTTAAAATACCTAACATGCATTCTAGCATAAAACATTCCCAGAGAGCAAGTAAACAACCTTCATAAAGGCAAAAATAGCAGTTTCAGTCACATACTTAGCATCACCAAAGAAAACCACTAGTGGGCATCAACAACCATACACGAACCCACAGGTGAGTATGCATGTCTATACAGAAGGAAACAAGAAAAGATCTACCTCACAAAGATGAGGGAGAGGAAAATCAAAAACCCAAGAGATCACTAGCAAGCCTCAAAAGAAAACTAGCCGCTCAACCGGCTACTGTTCTGAACATGGGGCATTCAAAGAAAGAACACCTCAGCAAGAGTATAATCAAAAAAGAAATGGAGCATTATATCGTAAGCAATAAAAAGGAAGGGGTTTACCAAACCCTACAATAGAATGCTATCAAACTCAGTAAAAGGAAAAAAACGAGACAGCAAAAGTAAGACACTGTCCATGGAATAATCAAAGCGCACCAAGTGCGAGAAATTAGAAACATGCCCTGCAAAAAAACCTACAGAAGCAACTAGGCAAACATTTTCCAAAAAAGTAATTTTAAAAGGGAAAGGAACTAACAGTCCTAACTTGTGAATTATTAGCAGTGGTAAAAACCATGTATCTGGGTTGGTGACCAAAAACATCCCTCATCCAAATAACCAGATCCAAATAACTCAGGGGCCACCAGTGCAGTCTTGGGGTCCAACACACCAGCCCAAAGAGGGGCTAAATCAGTGGTGGCCACAGCTCTACACCCAAACATCCCTTTCAATACAACCAGAGTAACCACCTGTCATGATTCATGATTCAGCCTTCAAAACTATCCGAAAACATCACCAAACCGAAATAAAACACACACTAACAAAATCGAGAGAAAATACAAGCCTAAGGAAAAAAACGTCAAGCCCACTCGATGCCCTGTTGAGTGAGTACCACTCACTCAACGCCAAACACTAAGCAGGGAAGGCATCGAGTTTACTCGATGCCGCGTTGAGTGAGTACCACTCACTCAACGCCAAACATTAAGCAGGGAAGGCGTCGAGTTTACTCGATGCTGCATAGAGTAAGTACCACTCACTCAACGACAAACATTAAGCAGGGAAGGCATCCAGTTTACTCTACATCACGTAACATGAGCTCCACTCACTCAACGCAAAAAGACTGGGCCGCAAAATCTCTCACTGGACGACGCAGTTGAGTGAGTTTAGTTAACTCAATGCTGTCAATGCTAAACAGCCAACGTCATTTAATGAGTTCACCACACTCAACGCTTTTGACTTAAAACTAAACAAGGCCGACGACATTGAGTGATTCAGCTCACTCAACGCTGTCAACGCTTTTTACTTAGTCTCTCGACCGAAAAGCTAGGCATTGAGTGTGCACAGCATACTGAACTCTTTTACACTTATCCCTAAAACTAAACTTCGGCCCTAAGGTAACACTCAATGCCTGCTCATAGAGAGTTGGCAACTATAATTTTCACCCAAATTTACCCTACTAAGTTATAGCTTCCCAAAAACAAGCCAATTTCCTCTTATTTCATGGACTAGTTGGACCTATTCTATCTTAACAGCAAGTTAACCGAAGCCAAAATCTATAACCGACTAAAACTAAGCCTGGACGAGCTATACAACAGACTAACTCTGGACAAGAGCTACAATAGCCCTAAGTTCTAAGAAGAGAACAAAAAAGAGCTACCATAAAGAATAAGATGAATAAAATCAACTTGGCAAGGGCAAAGAGCACCACTTTCCTTTACTTTCCAGGAATCGACAACTACACTCCTCACTCGGCACCGGCAGTAAGATCAGCCACCTAAGAAAAGATCTGGAGCTTTTAAAGGGAAGACAAGCCAACCCGCAAAACCCTAGGTACAAAGACAAATCTAGAACATAAAATACTTACCCAAGGGAGGTAGATTCAGGCGAAAGCAGTCCAGATTTGCCTTTACACGAGAAATACGGGCTCTAACTAGCAAGAAATCGGCGGCCGAAGCACCAGCTACTCCGGTCTCCCTAGTTCCTTCCGCTGGAAGCTAGCTGGCTGAAGGCTTGGGGAAGAGGAAATGAGGGGAAGACTAAAGAATAGCCATTTATACTCACGCTCCATTCAGCTAGCTACACTAATTCAATAATATATAAGCTATAACCACTAAACAAAGCAAGAAAATTCTGCTACCTGCTTAAGCACCTAGCTAACACAGCCACTGTATATATACATATATACATATATAAAATAAAGCTAACAACACTAAGCCACAAACAAGCCAAACAAAACCGGCCACTTATAGAACCAGTAAAAAAAATAAAATTGGCTATTCATATAGCATAATAGCCACATACAGCCAAAACAATTGCCCTGATATAACATTATATTGGCCATTTAAATAAAACGCCAAAACGATGCGAAAAACAAACGATCTCGAAATTCGACGAAATTCGCACCGTAGCTAAATACCCATGCTACGAAAACAATGGCGAAGTCGAAATCAACATCCGACGAACAAAACTTGGGATAACACCTCCCTAATACAAACACAAACATTCCTAAAGGGGCTCCACCGAGTCACCAAAACATACTCCGGCTCGCTAGGGAATCTTGTAAACAGGCTACAAAACAAGCCACTCAGTGAACCTAAAGAGCTAAGACCATGCTCTAACAATAGCAAAGGCCGAAAATGCATCAACGTAACGCCAAACAAAGATTAAACAATCAAAAAAAACCGGGGGCGTTACAGTCACTTCCCCTAAAAAAGGTTTCGCCCCGAAACTTTACGCACAACACTTCTACTATAGAAGGGAAATAACAAACCAAGAGTTATACAAAAGAATACCCCAAGCAAAATCAGTGAAACAGAGGAGGGTGAGCCTCCCTCATAGTCGACTCTAATTCCCAAGTCGCGCTTTCCACGCCCTAATTTCTCCACAGAACTTTAACTATCGGAATAGTCCTCTTCCGCAATACACGATCTTGAGTATCCAAAATGCGGACAGGAATCTCAAAATAAGAATGATTAGGCTCCAACTGGGGCACATAATTCAAAACTTGTCTGTCGCTTAGTACACACTTCCGCAATTGGCTCACGTGAAAAACATCGTGCACACCAGGTAAAATTACGGGCAAATCCAGCCTGCAAGCTGACACACCAATCCAAACAACAATTTATAAACGACCCTACATATCGTGGATCTAACTTCCGGTTCTTACCGAACCATTTAACTCCAACCATCAGGGAAACCTTAAGAAAATACCAAGTCCCTTACTCCATACTCTAAATCAGATCTACGCCGATTGGCGTTCTTCTCATAATGTTCCTGGGCTATCTGAAGCTTCTCTCGAATAGCTTCACAGAAACTTACATTTCTTCGAGCGCATCTGGACCCAACAAAGATCTCTCGCCAACCTCAGTCCAAAATAGGGGAGTTCTGCAGCGTCACCCAAACATAGCTTCAAAAGGAGCCATTTGCCAGCTTTCTTGATAACTATTATTATAAGCAAACTCCATCAACCATAAACACTCGTCCCACGCTCCTCCGTGGTCTAAAATACAACATCTAATCGTATCCTCCACGATATGGTTAAATCGCTCCGTCTGACCCTTTGTCTGCGGATTATATGCGGTAGAGTACCTTAAATCCATACTCAAACCTTCTTGCAAACTCTTCTAGAAGCGATACGTAAACCTGGAGTCTCGGTTTGATATGTTTCTTATAGGAACTCCAAGCAACCGGATGACTTCATTAAGATACAGCTCAACTCTTTTCTTCATAGGGTAGTAAATCTTATAAGGTACGAAGTGAGCACACTTCATCAATCTGTCCACAATAACCCAGAATGAATCATACCGCCTAGGAGATCTCGGTAAACCCGTGATGAAATCGATCGAAATGCCCTCCCACTTCCAAGTTGGAATTTCCAAGGGTGTCAACTTGCCACTAGGCCTTCCATGATCAGCCTTAACACGCTTGCAGGTATAGCATTCAGAAACAAACCTGGCTATATCACCCTTCATACCATACCACTAGGCAATTTGCTTCGAGTCTTGATACATCTTAGTATAACTTGTGTGGTAGGCAACACTGGAACCGTGCGCCTTACTGCACAGTTAAACTCGTAGACTTTCAACATTGGGGATTCAAAATTTTTCGCGGTACTTTAAGGTACCCGCATGATCAATAGAGAAATATGGTAACTCCCCTTTCTCAGTTTTGTTATAAATGTTAAGTACTTCAGGATCGTCCTTTTGATGAAGCCTCGTAAGAGAAATACATGAAGGCTCGGACACCGCCAAACTGCTTGGCGTGTCACTAATTCTCACTGAAATGTCCATTAAAAGAAATCCTTCTATCAACAACTCAACAGAGAGATTAGAAACTTTCCATGTCTTCCTACATAGGGAGTCGGCTATTACATTTGCTTTGCCCGGATTGTATCAAATCTCAACCTCAAAATTAGAAACACACCTTAACCATTCTGCTGGCACAAATTCAATTCTTTCTGAGTGAAGACATACTTTAACTCTTACGATCAGTGTAAATCTTGCATTGCGCGTCTTACAACGGGTGTCTCCAAAACTTTAGCTCATAATTCACGGCTGTGAACTCTAGATCATGCGTATACACCATCACTTTTTCCTTCTTGCATCAACATGCACCAAGCCCAACATGAGATGCATCCATAAACACATAATAATCCATGCCCTCCGTAGGAAATGCCAAAAATTGGAGCAGTGCATAATCTATTTTTTAGTTCTTGAAAAGCTTCCATGCACTTCTCACTCCTAACAAAGGCTGCATTCTCCTGCATCGACTGAAATCCCTAGTCCATTCCATAACAGCAGCTATTTTCTATGGGTCGACTGAAATCCCATTCTTGTTAACCACTTGACCCAGAAACAAACCCTGAGGCAACCAAAACTCGCACTTGCTCAACTTTGTGAACAACTTGTGGTCCCTCAAAGCCGATAAGGCTAAACACAGATGCTGGTCTTTCTCCTCAGCATTGTGGGAATATACCAAAATGTCGTCTATAACCACAACTACGAGTCAGTCCAGAAAATATTTGAATTCTCTTATAATCATATTTATAAAGGCAAAGGGGGCGTTGGTCAAACCAAATGATATCACCAAAAACCAAAAATGTTCAAGCCTGGAATGGAAAGCAGTCTGCGGGATACCTGATTCACGAATCTTGAACTGGTGGTAGCCTAAACGAAGATCAATCTAGAAAACACTGCGCTACTGCGCAACTGATCAAACAAATCGTCAATTCTTGGCCTTATAAAACCATTCTCTAGCAACTCATCCAGCTCACATGGGCCATACGGTACGGGGCCTTAACAATAGGATGGGTACCCGGCTCCAGATCTATGACCAACTCCACGTCTCGCTCAGGCGGAAGACCAGGAAGATTGGCTGGATAGATAACCTTGAACTCGCGCACCACAGGGATCTCCTCTAAAGGCGACAAACTAACCTTGGTCTCCAACACCGAAACCAACAAGCAAAACATCCAGAATTTAAAAGCTTCCGAGCACATACTATAAAAATAGCCGGGGAGACCTGGCACGGATAATTCTACTCTATCGAATCGAAAAAAACTAGGAAGTCATATATAGACTTGCACAACCTTAAATACTTTGGCCCCACAATATCCAACCACCAGAGGGAAACCTTGCACGAAGCGCGTTGCCAAGAGATCGAGGGCCAAATGAGGGTCCTAGCCACAAACGAGTGGGTAGTACCGGAAATATTCCTAAACAATCGTTCAAGCATTCAAGGAAGAAAATACTAAAACTATAAATACCACTAATAATAAAGACTAGATGAGGACCTATCCTGATATTACTTGGGTAGAAGTCTGAGCTTCTTCTGATGATAACATGTTCAGCTTCCCTTTTTCTTTGACCAACCGCGGTGGGGGTGGCAATGCCTGAAGTGGGGCTGGCTGCCGTACGGGATAGAGCTGCGGGCACTTAGACGTGATATGCCCTTATTGTCCACACAGAAAATAGCTTCCTGTCTTATTCATTCCCCAGTAATGGGCAATGTCATGCCATGTCCGCTTACATGCTAAACAAACCAACTCTCTCTTAGAAATCCCTTGAATCGCATGAACTTGCTCTTTCTTCTGAGCTCCCAACCTTTGGTAACATCTTTCAAAAGGATGGCCCGGTCGGCCACAGAAACTACAAACTTCTATGCTCCTCTTCCTCGACGGAAAACTAGATTCCTTATAGCTCTTACCCCCGTCGGACTTCCTCTTGTCCTTCCTCAGTATCATGCCCCGATCCTTAGCATATCCAATAGACTCAACTTTAAGGGCAACTTCCACTGTCCTCTCATTTGTCTCGAACTGGTAAGTATTAGCATACAGCTGAATGTCATTTGGGAGGCCACCCAAGAAACCTTTGACTCTGCACTCTTCAGCAGCTAACAATCCAGAAGCAATCTTATTAAGTTTGCTGATCTCTCTCTCATTCTCCACCACTGCGGGGGTTTTCTCACTAGGTTACCTTCCTAAGGTGGCAGCCAACAATGCCTGCAACTGTGCTTGCATCACCACAATCTGGCCTGACAGGGTCTCCATGCTCTTGTACAGTTCTACATTAACCGCCTCATCCTGTACACCTGACGACTCACCCTCACACTAGGGATTCGACCTTGTTGTACCACGCTTAAGAGACATTCTAATAAAACAATAAACTGCTAATCAAAACTTAGCTTAACAGATAGAACTCAAACTACATAGTACAGACAAAACATACTTAAGTATTAGCTTCAACTGCTAACTTGCTCTATAATTTTTCAAAAATAATGTTATGTTAACCTAGGATAATTCACCATCATCACACTAACTCTTGTGCTTAGAACATGAATGCAAGAATTTATATTCCTTTTGACTCAAAACCATATGTGTACATATGTCATCATATAAATCTTTAGCTTGGCATGTTGTGCTTATGTTATGTTATGCTATGCATGTTGTGCTATGCATTCTAAAAAGGCCTTAATGCATGTTATGAGCGGCATACACATGGAAATTATATGAATCCCATAGTACATAACATTACATGCAATAAAAATAGAAAACGTGCTAATGGGCATTCATGTGGTGAGGTTATGCATCCCATACTACATATCCCTCACATGTTGCCACCTATGGTGGATCCATATACAAACACATATTATACATCCTATACTACATAATATGCACTGTATACTTCTAATCATTCTTATGAGTGTAGTGTTCATGCTTCCGCCAAGACGTACTGATGACACATTGGTGTGTGTTGGATAAGACACTAAACTACTAACACTAACAAGGGAAGGTTGCCCGACAAATTGTCAAGCAACCTCCCTCTGATACCAACTATCACGACCCGCATTTCCTCATCAATAAAATTATATCAGAGTAGGGGAAAATACTCGCCGTGATTCCACACCGTGCAGGGGATAACTGCAGACGCTCAGGAAAAACTCTAGACTCTAAGGTTTAACAGAAAATCGTAATTTATTATGAAAGAAATCCAATTAAGTTGGATGGTCGTATCCCTCGGCACAGTGGATCAACTAGTCCACAAGTAAAATATATTTTTACGCTGCGGAAAATTGGTTTGTTAAGGTGATTTGACATCCTACATGAGCGGAAACGTCCCCGAAGGACAACCCATGAAATGCAGGAATCTAAATTTAGTATAATATGAAAATAGTCTTTACGTTATTTTGGAAAGTAGAACTTTAGGTTTAGAAATATGGCATGTATGAAGTACATATAGTAATGCTTTTATGAGTTAAAATACCTAACATGCATCCTAGCATAAAGCATTCCCAGAGAGCAAGTAAACAACCTTCATAAAGGAAAAAATAGAAGTTTAAGTCACATACTTAGCATCACCAAAGAAAAACACAAGTGGGCATCAACAACATGACACGAACCCACTAGTGAGTATGCTTGTCTATATAGAAGGAAACAAGAAAAGATCTATGTTGCGCGCTAGGGTTCGAAGAAAATAAACGCAACCGAACTAGCAACCCGATGAGGCAAGTATACCTATCGAATTGTAGCAAGGGGACACAAGTGTCGTATTGAAATCCGGGAACTGTTGGCTAAGCTTACTCACACGAACGCTATTATCTTATCGACGGAAAAACTAGGGTTTTAGAAAATCTAAGCGCAATGGAGAAATGAAAGCAAACTAGAAAGAGAACTACCGCAATTAAGTTATGCTATTAAGAAAAGAACTATGCTAGAAAGGAAACTACTGCAGTTAATTAAAGAGCACAAGATAGGAGATTACTACTAAAGGAAGAAAATATGAAATGGAAATGCACCCGATCGAGATTCACCTCGGCTAAAGACGATTAAGAAAATGCGATAAAAATCTAAACTTAATAGGATAAGGGTCCTTGACCGTGGAGGTTCCTAAAGCTTGAACACGCTTCTCTCGAAGTCGTGCCCAACTGAGTTTAGGAAGGTCCGACCGACTCTCGTCTAAATCGGAGGCCTAAAACTCGCTTTACGCGGTGAACCCCACTATTGGATTTTACTCCAATCCGGGAGATTTGGACGTCTGCCTCTCTCGAGGGGTGCGTACAACTCCCTTTACTCTTGAATGCTCACTTCATTCTTTCGGCCTCTCGGCTAGCCCAGAATGAAAGCAAAGGCGGAGAGTATATATCGAAAATATACCCCCAACCCGTGATTAATCAAGAGTAATTCAAGGCCCTAACCTAAAAAGAAAAGATTGATTAAAACATCATAACATAATCGCTCTAACCTCGGATCATCAAGATCGAGTACAAGGAGGATTAGTTAATCATAATGGAGTGGAGGGGGAGATGTGTAGAAAAACATAAGAAGAACACAAGCTAAGGGAAGAACAATTTTATTAATGAAAAAGGGCAAGTTACACTAATGAAAATAAAATTACAAGTGCATGAAAATTAAACCCTATTCTAGCCCTACATTAAGCACTAAGCAAGAAGAAAATTACATTAAAAGCTAGCACAAACTAAGATTAAACTATCGTTAACCAAAAAGTACAAAGAGAGGGGGAGAGAGAGAGAGAGAAAGCATGAAAAAGGATCAAGAAACAAAGGGGCAGCACCTCCCCCACTCAACCAAAGCTTGCTGAAATGGGGAGGAGGGGGGCTCAATTTATAGATTTTTTCTCGGGTTGGTCACGCCCTCTGACACGCCCTAGGGGGGCGTGTCAGGGGGCGTGACAGGTACGGATTTGACCTCGGGCTCTGGATTCTAGCGGGAGGGATGATTGCTTCGGTACGTCGGTGGTCACGCCCTAGGTCACGCCCGTGACAGGGGGGCGTGACAGGCATGTCATGTCCAAATCATTGGTCGGAAATCCGTCAGTCGCCGAAAAAGGAAGGTGTCACGCCCATGTCACGGGCGTGACATGGGGCGTGCTAGTACTATTTGTGTGCTGAGGCGGAAGGGCATTTAATGCGGCGGCAGCTTTGCGGTAGAGGGCGACACGCCCCTGGTCACGCCTAGTGACACGCCCAGGGAGGGCGTGACAGGGGGGCGTGACAGCGGTTTTGACCGTTTTCTGTCCCTTCCAGCAGGTGTCCTCGGGATCGGGTGACACGCCCTAGGTCACGCCCAGGGAGGGCGTGACAGGGGGGCGTGACAGGCCATTTTGGCAATTTTTCTGAAAACCTGCAAAAAGACAGGAAAAAGTTAGTGGCAATAAAATTTACATAAAAAGGATAAAAATAAACTAATAATAGACATAATTTGTACAATATAAAATATAAAATACGATAATAGTTTAGGCTACAAAACGTATTATCAAATTCCCCCAAGCTTAAGCTTTGCTTGTCCCCAAGCAAAAAATATAAAAACTAGATATTTATAAAAATGACTAATCAAAAAGTTCTAATTATGCCTACACAAGTACTATGCGAAATTCTTAGTAGGGAAAAGGTGAAATGTAAGTCTAAAACAATTATTTAGGTATGGTAAAACTTTTAAAAACTTTACTTAATAAAAACAAATCATCCAAAATTTTAGCGAGATTTTTTAAATGGACTTAAGTAAAGCAACGAAAATGAAAAACACGCATTGAGTTGTTACTAGATCCAAGCAACGCATTATAATTATATCAATTTAATTATCAAAAATCTAGGTTTAAATCTAAAACTAAAACTGATTTACTGTTTTTCTTTTCTTAGTTGTTAAATAAAAAATCAAAAAGCGTGAATCAAAAGGACTTAAATAGGACAGAAACGTTTGGTTTAGGAAAATAATTAGGAGTTGAATTCAAAGATAAACGTGAAGGTTTTAAAATCACACTAAACCAAAGCAAAGAGTTTCAAAAAATTTTCATAAAAATATATACACATTTTTTCTTTCTTTTTCATTTTTTTTTTCATTTTTTTTCTTTTTTTCAAAACAAAGGCCATAAATATTTTTATTTTCCTTTTTGAGTTGGCCAAACAAAAATAAACATCACTTTTGAACATACTTCCCTTTTTTTTAAAAAAAAATCTTTCTCCCGCAAAAATCACAAAATACCCTATCAAAATTGTCAAAATAATTTATGAAACTCAAAAAGGCTAGTGTGATTCGATAGGTTGGAAATTTTGGCTTTGGTGAAACTGAAATGAAGGGAGGAGCTATCAAATGAAATCGAAAAAAGGCTCAAAAACGGCTAACTAGTGGTAAAAGTTTTTAGGTTGGCAAGAAAGCTCAAACGAAAACAAAAATGGCCTAAATCATTTTCACGCTTTTGAATTTATTTAAAACAAAGGTTTGAAAAATTTTCAAAAAGCGAGTCCTAGATAATAAAAGAAGATTGATGAAATTAACTTGAAAATAGAAATAATAGGTGACTTGGATCGTTCACATCTACTACGTTATTCAAAAGTTGACTTTACAAAAATTATTCAAAAACGAAAAAGAAAATAGTGGATGATGAATTTTTGAGAAAGTAAAGGAAATAAAAAACAAAAAACCATAATAGAAATGCGAGTTTTAGAAAAATATTTCACCTTAACATGCTACCGTGAATTAGAAACACAGCATGGCCAACATTTTACTTGTGAAACATAATTAAAAAGGACGATTAGAAATATTATAATTAACTAAGTTGTTTATAGGAGATTTTGAGTAAAACAAAACTAAAAACTAGGGGTACTATTGAAATACCAAAATGTCTAAACTATTCAAAAACACATATATATACTAGATTTTTTTTAATTTAATTTTGTGGAATATTCTCTTTTTTTGGATTTTGGAATTTTAAGATATTCATTTTTTTTTTGGAAATATTTACAATATATACAAAAAGAAGATTATTTACACTACGCAAAAATGAAGGAGGAAATCCTCCCCCAAGCTTAAAACAGACATTGTCCTCAATGGCTAAAGAAGGGGATTGGAGAAGGAGAGAAAAATAAAGTACAGAATTGAAAGACAGAATTGAAATACAGGTACTTCCCCGGATTTATTTGCTGCGAAAGCTGAGTGATGCCGCTCCCCGAATGTCTTCTTTGGACTTTGTGATGGATTCAGCAATGTTGGAGCAGGCGATCGCAGAAGCTTCAGCTTGTCGGAGCCGTCCGAGGCAAAAATTGTAAAATAAAGAAAACAGAAAAAGATAACTTGGGTTGCCTCCCAAGAGCGCCCTTTGGTTAAAGCGTCGTTGAGCTCGACGCATCAAAAATAATATTGTCCAAAAATATTGTTGTCCCGAAATAAAATTGTTTTTAGCAAAAAATAAAAAGTTCAAGATTAAAGTTCGTGAAGCAGAAACTTAATAGTGTTTGGACTGACATCATCATCACCAGAAAAATACAGTTTAAGACGCTGACCATTCACTTTGAAATTACCCTTATCAGGGTGAGAAATTAAAACAGTTCCATAAGGAAATACTTCTAAAACAGAAAACGGGCCAGACCAGCGAGATTTTAATTTGCCCGGAAATAAACGTAAACGAGAATTATATAACAGGACTTGGTCGCCCGGCTTAAAGTTTTTAGGGTGCCTTAAGTGTTTATCGTGTAAACGCTTCGTCCGCTCTTTATAAAGTTTATTATTTTCATAAGCATAAGAGCGCCACTCGTCGAGTTCATTTAGTTGGAATTTTCGAAGGTCACCGACTGAGTGGGGATCGAAGTTTAAAAATTTTAAGGCCCAAAAGGCGCGGTGTTCTAACTCTACGGGCAGATGGCACGATTTTCCATAGACCAGCCGATACGGCGTACATCCGAGGGCGGTTTTGTACGCTGTTCGGTAGGCCCATAGAGCATCGTCAAGTTTGGCTGACCAGTCTTTTCTAGAAGTTGAAACAGTCTTTTCTAATATTCTTTTTATTTCTCTATTAACTACTTCGACTTGACCGTTAGTTTGGGGGTGGTAGGCAGTGGATAGTTTATGCGTAACGCCGTATTTAGTAAGGATTTTTGAAAATTGCGCGTTACAGAAATGGGAACCCCTATCGCTAACGATTGCGCGTGGCGTACCGAATCTAGAAAATAATTTTTTTAAAAACGTGACTACAACTCGGGAGTCGTTCGTAGGAAGAGCTTGGGCCTCAGCCCATCGTGAAACATAATCAACAGCAACTAAAATATATTTGTTTCCGAAGCTAGAAGGAAGGGGGCCAACAAAATCAATTCCCCAGAGGTCGAAAATTTCGCACTCTAAGAAATAATTTTGCGGCATTTCATTTTTATTAGAAATATTGCCCGACCGTTGGCAACTATCACACCTGCTCACAAAGGCTTGCGCGTCTTTAAACAGGCTAGGCCAGTAAAAACCCGCGCAAAGCACCTTATGAGCGGTGCGAGCAGCTTGATAGTGCCCACCTGTCGGACCTTCATGCAAATGTTTTAGAATATCAATTCCTTCATCAAAAGAAACACATCTCCTTATCACTTGATCCGCACAAATTTTGAAAAGATGCGGGTCTTCCCAAAAGTAGTTCTTCAGCTCAGAAAAGAATTTCTTCTTCTGCTGAGAGGAGAACTCTTTTGGGAGCACCCGGGCCACTAGATAGTTGGCGATGTGCGCGAACCAAGGAGAAGTAGATGTATTAACTAAAAGCAGCTTCTCATCAGGAAAATAATCATTAAAAGATTTTTCATTTAATTTTTCTATAAAGGGGTTATCTAATCTTGATAAATGGTCGGCGGCCAAGTTCTCGGCTCCTCGCTTATCACGGATCTCTAAGTCAAACTCCTGGAGGAGTAAGACCCAGCGAATCAAGCGAGGCTTGGCATCCGTTTTGGCAAGAAGGTACTTGAGGGCCGAGTGGTCCGTAAAAACAATGATTTTTGAAAGTGTAATGTAAGGGCGAAATTTATCAAACGCAAATACTACAGCTAAGAGCTCCTTCTCGGTTGTGGTGTAATTTTCTTGTGCAGATGTGAGGGTTTTACTAGCGTAATAGATGGGGTGGAAGTTCTTAGATATGCGTTGACCTAATACGGCTCCCACCGCAAAACTACTCGCATCGCACATAATCTCGAAAGGAAGGTCCCACACCGGAGCTATCATAATTGGCGCGTTAATTAACTTTTCTTTAATTAATTCAAAGGCAGAAATACAAGAGTCATCAAAAATGAATGGAGCGTCTTTTTCTAAGAGATGGGTGAGGGGCTTAGTGATCTTGGAGAAGTCCTTTATAAAACGACGATAAAAACCAGCGTGGCCTAGGAAACTTCTTATAGCTTTTATGTTTGTAGGTGGCGGCAACTTCTCAATAACTTCTATCTTGGCAACGTCTACCTCAATACCTTTAGCAGAAATTTTATGACCCAAAACTAACCCTTCCCTCACCATAAAATGGCATTTTTCCCAATTTAGGGCAAGGTTAGTTTCTTCGCATCGTTCTAAGACTTTTTCGAGGTTTTCTAAACATCTATCGAAGGAGTCGCCGAACACGGAGAAATCGTCCATGAATACCTCCATAATGCTTTCTACGTACTTGTCAAATATTGCGAGCATACATCGTTGGAATGTAGCCGGCGCATTGCATAATCCAAACGGCATTCTTCGGTACGCGAAGGTGCCGAAGGGACAAGTAAACGTAGTTTTCTCTTGGTCCTCGGGAGAGATGGGTATTTGAAAGTACCCCGAGAGGCCATCGAGAAAACAATAAAAGCTATGGCCGGAGAGACGTTCTAAAATCTGGTCGATAAACGGTAGAGGAAAGTGGTCCTTACGGGTGGCGTCATTTAACTTACGGTAATCTATGCACATACGCCAACCCGTCACCGTCCGTGTCGGGATTAATTCATTATTCTCATTACTAACTACGGTTATACCTCCCTTTTTTGGAACTACCTGAACGGGGCTAACCCACTTACTGTCTGATATAGGGTAGATAATTCCTGCGTCTAATAGTTTCATAACCTCGCCCTTAACTACTTCTTTCATATTCGGGTTTATACGGCGCTGAGGTTGAATAGAGTTACGCGAATTATCTTCCATTAAAATTTTATGTGTACAGAAAGATGGGCTTATGCCCTTGATATCAGAAATTTGCCAAGCAATAGCCCGGCGATGCTTACGTAGAACTAGAAGAAGTTTATCGTTCTGCGTATCCGTGAGGTAGGCCGAAACGATAACTGGTAACTTGGAGTCTTTTTCTAAGAAAGCATACTTTAGGTGTTCGGGAAGTTCTTTAAGTTCTAGGGTAGGGGGTTCTTCATAAGAGGATTTTGAGATTCTTTCTTTTTCAAAAATAATATCTTCATAAACTTTTTTATAAGGAACGTAATAAGGGGTGGGGCTAGCAGCCAAGACGGCTTCTTGTACAGATTCAGTGGTAAGAAAAGAGGAAGAACAAAAATCAGAAAACTCTTTTTCAAACTCGGAAAGACAATAAGAAGATTCATCACTTCCTTGCAGTGATTCTGTTGTAAGAGAAGAGGAGCAAAAAGTAGAAAATTCTTTTTCAAAGTCGGAGAGGCAGTAGGAAGAATCATCACTCACGGCGTCTACGAAAAAACATGAGTCATCGTTCGCTAAGGTGTTCTTCATCGAAGGGGTGATAGGAAATGTGACTTCGTCGTCGCCTACTCGAAGAAAGAGCTTACCATTGCTTACGTCAATGATGGCTCGGGAGGTGGCAAGGAAGGGTCGGCCAAGGATCAGGGGAACCTCGACGTCTTCTTCGATGTCCAAAATGACAAAGTCCACCGGGAAGATGAACTTGTCGACTTTCACTAGAACGTCCTCCACTATTCCTAACGGGTACTTGACGGATCTATCGGCTAGCTGGATACTCATACGCGTGGGGTTAAGGCTACCAATCCCTAACTTTTTGAACAACGAAAAGGGCATCAGGTTTATACTTGCGCCTAAGTCGGCTAACGCGTGTTTAACAAAGAGATCACCGAAGACACACGGGATAGAGAAACTACCCGGGTCACTGATTTTCTTCGGCAAACCGTTTGTTAAAACGGCAGAGCACTCGGCGTTTAGCGTGACGTGCGAAAGATTCTCTAACTTCTTCTTGTTTGTGAGGAGGTCTTTAAGATATTTGGCGTATTTCGGCATTTGCGAAATAGCCTCGTGGAAGGGAAGATTAATGTGGATTTGTTTGAAGATTTCTAAGAAGCGGGAGTACTGATCATCTTGACGTTGTCTATTAAGTTCAGAGGGGTATGGAGGAGTTGAATTATTTTTGAAGATGGGTGGTGGAGTGAGATTATTTTCTAAATGTGGGGGTGATTACTTCTTCAGCAGAGGGTGGAAGCGGAGCAGAGCTTTGATTTTTAAAAGCGGGAGCGGAGCTTTGATTTTTAAAAGCAGAAGCGGAGCTTGCCTCGGGCTCTTCACTTACCATACCGGAGACTTGCTTCCCACTCCGAAGAGTTATAGCTTTCGCTTGCTCTCTCGGGTTGGGTTCGGTATTGGAAGGAAGAGACCCTGCGGGTCGCTCAGAAATTATTTTCGCGAGCTGTCCTACCTGATTTTCTAAACTTTTTACGCTTCCGGTTAAAGTTCTTATGGTAGCGTCATTTGTGGTGATATATTTAGAAAGTAATTCCTCCAAGCTCGGAGGTTTTGGGTAATTTTGAAGAAGTGGTGGTGGTGGTGGTGGTGGTGGTTGTGTAGAAAAATCATTTTGCGGAGGTGGGCGCATCGCATTCGATGGATTACTCCATGAAAAGTTCGGGTGATTTCTTAAAGCGGGGTTATAACTATTCGGAAAATTAAAACCAGGCGGATGAAAATTCGCAGCAGAAAAATTATTAAAAGCAGTTCTAGGCAAATTATTAACATAATCTAAATGTTCTGGAGTAGGGGTTGCAGATTCCCATACCTGAGGGGCGGAGGCAGCAGTCATCTCCGTGATTTTTTTGCTTAGGATTTCTACTTGCAGA
Source organism: Platanthera zijinensis (assembly GCA_039513925.1). NCBI lineage: Eukaryota > Viridiplantae > Streptophyta > Magnoliopsida > Asparagales > Orchidaceae > Platanthera > Platanthera zijinensis. The sequence goes on along the minus strand of CM077094.1, from coordinate 63,986,660 downwards.
GCGAGCTGGGAGATGTTGTCCACTTCATAGATACCTGCAGGCTTGTTCGGGCGGGACCTAGGCACATTCCACTGATAAGTGTTCATGGCCATATCCTCAAAAAGCTCAAGAGCGGCTTCCGGGGTCTTATGATTTAAAGTACCGCCAGAAGCTGCGTCTATCATTTGCTTCGTGCTTTGATTTAGCCCGTTATAAAACGTCTGCACTTGTAACCATACAGGCAGCGCGTGATGTGGGCATCGTCTTAATAATTCTTTAAATCTCTCCCAGGTTTCGTAAAGGGTTTCAGAGTCTATTTGTCCGAAGGCAGAGATGTCGTTCCTAAGTTTTGCAGTTTTAGCTGGCGGAAAATACTTCGCCAAAAATTTTTCAGTTAATTCATTCCAAGTGGTTATGCTATTTTTCGGAAGTGTGTTAAGCCACTGCTTAGCTTTAGTTCTTAGAGAGAAGGGGAAGAGTCTTAGCCTGATCGCATCATTTGTGACACCATTTATCTTGAAGGTGTCACAAATTTCAAGAAAGCTAGCTATATGTGCGTTCGGATCTTCATCTTGAAGTCCGTCAAATTGCACATATTGCTGCACCATTTGAATTATGCTAGGCTTTAGTTCAAAGTTATTATTTGCTATAGTAGGGCGGACTATACTCGATTCTGTTCCCTCGAGGTTCGGTCGTGCATAATAGGACATAGTCCTTTGCACGGCCTCATCTACGTTGGGTTCTTCCATTCTTAAAGTATTAAATGACTCGGAGTCCTCAACCGGCACTTGGATGGTAGGACCTTGAAATCGCGATCTTCTCCGAAGAGTACGCTCAATTTCGTGGTCCAAGTCCAAAATAACCGACGGACTCCCGCGGGTCATGCACTAAAAGAACAGAAAAGAAGAAGAGAAAGAGAAAAAGGATAAACTAGAAAGAAAAACTAGATTTAGAAAATTAAATTAAATTTTTTTTTCTTTTTGAAATAGATTTTTTTTTATAGATTAACTCCCGAACTTCCCAAGGACTACCCCGTGAAGGGTTCGCAAGGTAATAGACAAGACAGTGGCGCTTAAAGCCCTTTGCCCTTTTCGAGAGAATTAGGTGGCGTAGAAAAATTGTGAGGTTGGTTTCTATTAAGAGCGGTGATAATTTTTTTGATTTTTTTTTTTAACTTTAAAGAAAAGGGGATGAGAAAGAGAAGAGATAAAATTAATAGGTTCGTGTTTTCAAAATATCAACGGAAGTTGGGTCCCCGGCAACGGCGCCAAAAACTTGTTGCGCGCTAGGGTTCGAAGAAAATAAACGCAACCGAACTAGCAACCTGATGAGGCAAGTATACCTATCGAATTGTAGCAAGGGGACACAAGTGTCGTATTGAAATCCGGGAACTGTTGGCTAAGCTTACTCACACGAACGCTATTATCTTATCGATGGAAAAACTAGGGTTTTAGAAAATCTAAGCGCAATGGAGAAATGAAAGCAAACTAGAAAGAGAACTACCGCAATTAAGTTACGCTATTAAGAAAAGAACTATGCTAGAAAGGAAACTACTGCAGTTAATTAAAGAGCACAAGATAGGAGATTACTACTAAAGGAAGAAAAATATGAAATGGAAATGCACCCGATCGAGATTCACCTCGGCTAAAGACGATTAAGAAAATGCGATAAAAATCTAAACTTAATAGGATAAGGGTCCTTGACCGTGGAGGTTCCTAAAGCTTGAACACGCTTCTCTCGAAGTCGTGCCCAACTGAGTTTAGGAAGGTCCGACCGACTCTCGTCTAAATCGGAGGCCTAAAACTCGCTTTACGCGGTGAACCCCACTATTGGATTTTACTCCAATCCGGGAGATTTGGACGTCTGCCTCTCTCGAGGGGTGCGTACAACTCCCTTTACTCTTGAATGCTCACTTCATTCTTTCGGCCTCTCGGCTAGCCCAGAATGAAAGCAAAGGCGGAGAGTATATATCGAAAATATACCCCCAACCCGTGATTAATCAAGAGTAATTCAAGGCCCTAACCTAAAAAGAAAAGATTGATTAAAACATCATAACATAATCGCTCTAACCTCGGATCATCAAGATCGAGTACAAGGAGGATTAGTTAATCATAATGGAGTGGAGGGGGGGGAGATGAGTAGAAAAACATAAGAAGAACACAAGCTAAGGGAAGAACAATTTTATTAATGAAAAAGGGCAAGTTACACTAATGAAAATAAAATTACAAGTGCATGAAAATTAAACCCTATTCTAGCCCTACATTAAGCACTAAGCAAGAAGAAAATTACATTAAAAGCTAGCACAAACTAAGATTAAACTATCGTTAACCAAAAAGTACAAAGAGAGGGGGAGAGAGAGAGAGAGAAAGCATGAAAAAGGATTAAGAAACAAAGGGGCAGCACCTCCCCCACTCAACCAAAGCTTGCTGAAATGGGGCGGAGGGGGGCTCAATTTATAGATTTTTTCTCGGGTTGGTCACGCCCTCTGACACGCCCTAGGGGGGGCGTGTCAGGGGGCGTGACAGGTACGGATTTGACCTCGGGCTCTGGATTCTGGCGGGAGGGATGATTGCTTCGGTACGTCGGTGGTCACGCCCTAGGTCACGCCCGTGACAGGGGGCGTGACAGGCATGTCATGTCCAAATCATTGGTCGGAAATCCATCAGTCGCCGAAAAAGGAAGGTGTCACGCCCATGTCACGGGCGTGACATGGGGCGTGCCAGTATTATTTGCGTGCTGAGGCGGAAGGGCATTTAATGCGGCGGCAGCTTTGCGGCAGAGGGCGACACGCCCCTGGTCACGCCTAGTGACACGCCCAGGGAGGGCGTGACAGGGGGGCGTGACAGCGGTTTTTGCCGTTTTCTGTCCCTTCCAGCAGGTGTCCTCGGGATCGGGTGACACGCCCTAGGTCACGCCCAGGGAGGGCGTGACAGGGGGGCGTGACAGGCCATTTTGGCAATTTTTCTGAAAACCTGCAAAAAGACAGGAAAAAGTTAGTGGCAATAAAATTTACATAAAAAGGATAAAAATAAACTAATAATAGACATAATTTGTACAATATAAAATATAAAATACGATAATATTTTAGGCTACAAAACGTATTATCAATCTACCTCACAAAGATGAGGGAGAGGAATCTCAACAACCCAGGAGATCACTAGTAAGCCACAAAAAAAACTAACCGCTCAACCAGCTACTGTTCTGAACCCGAGGCATTCAAAGAAAGAACACCTCAGCAAGAGTATAATCAAATAGAAATGGAGCATTAGATCATAAGCAATAAAAAGGAAGGGGTTTACCAAACCATACAATAGAATGTTATCAAACTCAGCAAAAGGAAATAAACGAGACAGATAAATTAAGACACTATCCAAGGAATAATCAAAGCGCACCATGCGCGAGAAATTAGCAACATGTCCTGCTAAAAACATGTAGCAGCAACAAGGCAAAATATGCAAAAATAGTAATTTTAATGGGGAAAGGAACTAACAGTCCTAACTTGCGAATTATTAGCAGTGGAATAACCATAGATCTGAGTTGGTGACCAAAAATAGCCCTAATCAAAACAACCAGATCCAAATAACTCAGGGGCTACCGGTGCAGCCCTGGGGTCCAACACACCGGCCCAAACAAGGGCTAAAATAGTGGTGGCCACGGCTCAACACCCAAACATCCCTGTCAAGAAAACCAGAGTAACCACCTGCCATAATTCATGATTTGGCCTTCAAAACTAGCCAAAAACATCACCAAACAGAAATAAAACTCACACTAACAAACTTGGGAGAAAACACTAGCCTAAGGAAAAAAAAGCGTCGAGTCCACTCGACGCCGCGTTGAGTGAGTACCACTCACTCAATGCCAAACACTAAGAAGGGAAGGCGTCGAGTTTACTCGACGCCGCGTTGAGTGAGTACCACTCACTCAACGCCAAACACTAAGCAGGGATGGAGTCGAATTTACTCGATGCGCATTGAGTGAGTACCACTCACTCAATGCCAAACACTAAGCAGGGAAGGCGTTGAGTTTACTCGATGCCGCATTGAGTGAGCTCCACTAACTCAACGCCAAAAGACGTAGCCGCAAAATCTCTCACTAGACGACGACGTTGAGTGAGTTCATCTCACTCAACACTGTCAACGCTAAATAGCCAACGACATTGAGTGAGTTCACCACACTCAATGCTTTTGACTTAGAACTAAACAAGGCCGACGACGTTGAGTGAGTTAAGCTCACTCAATGTTGTCAACACTTTTTTACTTAGTCTCCAGATCGAAAGGCTAGGCGTTGAGTGTGCACAGCACACTCAATGCTTTTACACTTAGCCATAAAACTAAACTTCGGCCCTAAGCTAACACTCAACGCCTGCTCACAGAGAGTTAGAAACTAAAATTTTCCACCCAAATTTACCCTACTAAGCTACAGCTTCCCAAAAACCAGCCAATTTCCTCTTAATTAATGGAATAGTTGGACCTATTCTAACTTAACAGCAGGTTCACCGAAGCTAAAATCTACAACCGACTAAAACTAAGCCTGGACGAGCAATACAGCAGACTAACTCTGGATAAGATCTACAACAGCCCTAAGTTCTAAGAAGAGAACAAAAAATAGCAACCAAAAAGAATAAAATGAATAAAATCAACTTGGCAATGGCAAAGAGCACCACTTGCCTCTCCAGGAATCGGTAGCTACACTCCTCACTCGGCACCGGAAGCAAGATCAACCACCTAAGAAAAGATTTGGAGCTTTTAGAGGGGTGACAAGCTAACCCGCAAAACCCTAGCTACAAAGACAAACCTAGAACTTGAAATACTTACCCTAGGGAGGTAGATCTGGGCGAGAGCAGTCCAGATCTGCCTTTACACGAGAAATCCGCGCTCTAACTAGCAAGAAATCGGCGGCCGGAGCCCCAGCTACTCCCGTCGCCCTAGTTCCTTCCGCTGGAAGCTAGCTGGATGAAGGTTTGGGGAAGAGGAAATGAGGGGAAGACTAAAGAATAGCCATTTGACTCATGCTCCACTCATCTAGATAAACTAATTCAATGATATATAAGTTATAGCCACTAAACAAAGCAAGAAAATTCTGCTACCTGCTTAAGTACCTAGCTAATACAGCCACAATATATATACATATATACATATATAAAATCAAGCTAACAACACTTAGCGACAAACAAGCCAAACAAAACCGGACACTTATAGAACCAGCAAAAAAATAAAATAGGCTATTCATATAGCATAATAGCCACATATAGCCAAAACAATTGCCTTGATATAACATTATATCAGCCATTTAAATAAAACGCCAAAACGGCGCGAAAAACAAACGATCTCGAAATTCGACGAAATTCACACCGTAGCTAAATACACATGCTACGAAAACAACGGCGAAGTTTAAATCAACATTCGATGAACAATACTTGGGCTAACACCTCCCAAAGACAAAACACAAGCATTCCCGGTGGGGCTCCATCGAGTCACCAAAATAGACTCCGGCTCGCCAGGGAATCTTGTAAACAGGCTACAAAACAAGCCACTCTGAGAACCTAAAGAGAAAAGACCTCGCTCTAACAACAACAAAGGCCAAAAATGCGTCTACGTAACGCCAAACAAAGATTAAACAATCAAAAAAAACTGGGGGCGTTACAGTCACTCCCCCTAAAAGAAAGTTTTGCCCAAAAACTTTGCGCACAACACTTCTACTTTAGAAGGGAAATAACAAACCAAGAGTTATACAGAAGAATACATACCAAGCAAAATCAGGGAAATAGATGGGGGTGAGCCTCCCTCATAGCCGACTCTAATTCCCAAGTCGCGCTTTCCACGCCCTGATTTCTTCACAAAACTTTAACCATCAGAATGGTCCTCTTCCGCAATACATGATATTGAGTATCCAAAATGCAGACAGGCATCTCAACATAAGAAAGATTAGGCTCCAACTTGGGCACATAATTCAAAACTTTTCTATCGCTTAGTACACACTTCCGAAATTGGCTCACATCAAAAACATCGTACATACCAGGGAAAATTGAGGGCAACTCCAGCCTGCAAGCTGACACACCAATCCAAACAACAATTTATAAACGACCCAACATATCTTGTATCCAACTTCTGGTTCTTACCGAACCTTTTAACTCCAACCATCGGGGAAACCTTAAGAAAATACCAAGTCCCCTACTGCAAACTCTAAATCAGATCTACGCCGATTGGCGTTCTTCTCATAATGTTCCTGAGCTATCCGAAGCTTCTCTCGAATAGCTTAACAGAAACAAACATTTATTCGAGCTCATCTAAATCGAACAAAGATCTCTCGCCAACCTCAATCCAAAATAGGAGAGTTCTGCAGCAACTCCCAAACAGTGCTTCAAAAGGATCCATTTGCAAGCTTTCTTGATAACTGTTATTATAAGCAAACTCCATCAGCAACAAACACTCGTCCCACGCTCCTCCATAGTCTAAAATACAACATTTGATCGTATCCTCCACGATCTGGATAACTCACTCCTTCTGACCCTATGTCTGCAGATGATATGCAGTAGAGTACCTTAAATCTATACCCAAACCTTCTTGCAAACTCTTCTAGAAGCGAGACGAAAACCTGGAGTCTCGGTCTGATATGTTGCTTATAGGAACTCCAAGCAACCAGATGACTTCATTAAGATACAGCTCAGCTCTTTTCTTCATAGGGTAGTCAATCTTATAAGGTATGAAGTGAGCACACTTTGTCAATCTATCAACAATAACCCAGACTGAATCATACCCCGTAGGAGATCTCGGTAAACCTGTGATGAAATCCATCGAAATGCCCTCCCACTTCCAAGTTGGAATTTCCAAGGGAGTCAACTTACCACCAGGCCTTCCATGAACAGCCTTAATATGCTTGCAGGTATAGCATTCAGAAACAAACTTGGCTATATCACCCTTCATACCATACCACCAGGCAATTTGCTTCGAGTCTTAATACATCTTAGTAGAACCTATATGGTAGGCAACACTGGAACCGTGCGCCTCACTGCATAGTTTAACTCGTAGACTTTCAACATTAGGGATTCAAAATTTGTTGCGGTACTTTAAGGTACCCGCATGATCAATAGAGAAATCTGGTAACTCCCCTTTCTAAGTTCTATTATGAAGGTGAAGTACTTCACGATCGTCCTTTTGATGAAGCCTCGTAATAGAAATCCATGATGGCTCTGCCACCGCAAAACTGCTTGGCGTGTCATTACTTCTCACCGAAATGTCCATTAAAAGAAATCCTTCTATGAACAACTAAGCAGAGAGATTGGAATCTTTCCATGTATTCCTACTTAGGGTGTTGACTACTACATTAGCTTTACCCGAGAAGTATCAAATCTCAACCTCAAAATTAGAAACACACCCTAACCATTGCCGCTGGCGCAAATTCAATTCTTTCTGAGTGAAGACATACTTCAACTCTTATGATCAGTGTAAATCTTGCATTGCGCTTCTTACAACAGGTGTCTCCATAACTTTAGCTCATAATTCACGGCTGCGAACTCTAGATCATGCGTATACACCATCACTTTTTCCTTCTCTCATCAGCATGCATCCAAACCCAACATGAGATGCATCCATAAACACATCATAATCCATGCCCTCCGTAGGCAATGCCAAAAACTGGAGCAGTGCATAATCTATTCTTTAGTGCTTGAAAAGCTTTCACGCACTTCTCGATCCTAACGAAGGCTATATTCTCCTGTGTCGACTGAAATCCCTAGTCCATTCCATAACAATAGATATTTTCTTTTGGTCGACTGAAATCCCATTCTTGTTAACCACTTGACCTACAAACAAACCCTGAGGCAACCAAAACTCACACTTGCACAACTTGGTGAACAACTTGTGGTCCATCAAAGCTGATATGGCTAAACGCAGATGCTGGTCATGCTCCTCAGCATTGCGAGAATATACCAAAATGTGGTATATAACCACAACTACGAGTCGGTCCAGAAAATATTTGAATTCTCCGATCATCATATTCATAAAGATAGAGGGGGCGTTGTGAAAGTGAGGGGATAAGATACTTACTACTCTAGAGGGGGGGGTGAATAGAGTATTCAAATTGAAGGAGACTCTAAACACTTCTCTTAGAGCTATTGCGGAATAGAAAGATAAAAGCTTTAAACCTATAGCCTAATAGAGTGTAGTGAATAAAAGGAGAAGCTAACTGAAGTTTCAGTTGAGCTTTTATCCTAACACAGCAATTAGCAACCTATTTAAAACTATGACAGCCACAGTGCATTAATTAAAATAAGCAAGCAGACAACATAAGAGCTTTATAGTGGTTCCCCAATTTGGTACATCCACTCTTCAACCACCCTGGTAGGAATCCACTACAGGTTTTTGATCAGGTGCCCTGCCACCAGTAGATCTGCTTCAGGTAGATCTAAAGACCCTTTGGGCTTTTGATCAGGTGCCCAAAAAAACCAACCACGGGTTTTTGATCAGGTGCCCTCCCACCAGAAGTTCACTTTTGAAGGGAGTAATAACCCTTTTACAAGGAAGTTAAAAGAAGGATTAAAAAAATAAAATTTCTTCTCTGTATTCAGAGAAGCTAGTGGATTGCTCTGAGAAAATCAAAGCTCTCCCTGGCTTAGAGAATGTCCAGGAAGAAGCTTTGCTTCGGGGTGCAGGATCTTTAGATTTCTTTGAATGTCTTTCTGATGCAGCCTTGAAGAAGACTCAAGATTTTGATGAATGTTCTTCTTCAGCAGCTTTTGCAATCTGGGAGGTTGCAGCAATGATGTTAAGCAATCTTGGAAGGTTCTTCTTCTTGAAGGTTTGGACTCTTAGTATTGGTTTTCCTGAAGACAGGATGAACTCAGGAAGAAGAAGAAGATTTCTTTCTCTTGAGAGTTCTAGTTCTGTATCTCTTGTTAGAGTATTCTGGGTTGTATATATTGAATTCAGCCGACTGCACTGCTAATATAGAGACCTCTTTTCTTTTGATAATACCTCGAGCCCTGCACTTCAAATCTTTCCAAATAATATAATAAATCAAATAAAGAAACTACGGCTTTAATCTTTTCTGTCATTCCCAAAAAGGAATTAAGGATATTAAAAATATCCTATCAATTTGACTTTACAAATTGGCACAGGAAACAAAGCCTAACGACTATATTACAACTGTAAAGGATCCACGATTTCCTCTAATAAAACAAACGACTTTATTCTGCCAAAACTCTTAATTAATGCATAAGGAGTATTGCAAATAAGCAAAAGAGTATAAGCATTAAATTAAGAAGAATATCCTGGATAAAATATGTTTTAAACAAGAGGAAATAAAACAAGGGATCAGATGAAATGAATATTGATAAAAGCAGACATAAATCGTCGACCATAGATCGAAGATCGTCGATCTGAACAAGCAGATCGTTGACCTGAAGAAAAACTATCTAAACAGAAATCATCGACCAAGGCTACACGATTGTCGATCTGAATAAGCAGATCGTCGAGCCCACTTCAGAGTTCATATAACTTTGAGATTGTCGGTCAATAATCGAAGATCGTCGAGCAAGGTTCGACTTTCGTCGAACACATTTATTCTTAACCAATTTTCATTTCTATCCTTTCTCAACTAACCTTCCAGGGTCTATTCTAACCTAACCTAAGGTAGACTAACCTTTAGTCTAACCATTGACCATAGATAAATCTTGGGTCAATTTAGCCTAATTGAGATGACATTGCCCAAATCAAAACTAGGGTACCAACAATCTCCCCCTATTTGGGTGATGTCACTCAAAAAAAAATTATAAATAGATAAGAAAGGAAAAAAACATCAATAGATATATCATCAAACATATTTGAATAAATCAGATAATCAAAACAAATATCACAATTATTTATTAACAGAATCTGGAGGGGGAATAGAAGTAGCAGGAGAGAAAATGATTTTTCTCTAGGGATCATATGCATCCTTCTTAGATAACATCAAGTCCTGCTCTCCAATAATCTTTTGTTCTCCAGCTTTAGGCAGAACAGCTTCAGGATGTCTTTCCATGTACTTTGAAGCATCAAAAACTTCATAACTAACTTGGAACCTATCCAATTCTTTCTTTTTGTACTTTGACATTGTAGAAAATCCTAAGATATCTTGACCTTCAGCTTTAGCTTTTCTGATTTAAGCAGCTCCCACTAATTCTAGAAGTCTAGACATTTTGAAATTGGGATTAAGCTCTAGACTTTCATAAGTATTTTCATCAGCTGGATCCAATGGATTTACAGTCTTAAATTTTACTGATTGAGCTAGAAAACTCTCAGCTTGCTCTTGAGATGGCTTGACATTTGAAAATTTTGGCTCTTGAATCACAAGGTTAGATGGAGGAGCACATTCAGCATACTTCTTGCCTGATTTATCAGAGTATATAACTCTTTTTCCTTTGGCATCTAATGGCTTAGCTTGAGCTAGTTTCTCCTTTGGAGGTGAAACTTTTCTTTTGGGAGGAGACCTAGGAGCTTGAGGAGGGGAGAAGGTTGGTTATTGATATACAACTTCCTTTACTTGCTCTCTTGGAATGTTTGAATGCCTAGACTGCCTCTGATTATAAGAACTGCTGGGAGGAGGCTGCCTACCCTTTCTTTGATAGATGTATGAGTGATTTGGTCTGGCAGGAGGAGCAGAAGATCTGGGAGCTACATTGCCTGATGCACCAGAAGAGGGAGGAGGAGGAGGAGGACCTCTCTGAATCCCCTTGGGAGGAGAAGAGTTCTTCCTGCTTTTCTTTCTTGCTTTCTGGGCATTTTTGGAATACCACATCCAGTCCTCAAAGCTTTTAGACTTCGGATCAATCCCTTTCAGAATATAATAGGGAACATTATGGTCTGGGTTTGGAGGAGCTGTAGCTACAGCCTTCCTCTTCTTTTGAGCAATCTTTTTCTTTTTCTTATATCCTTCTGAGTCATCAGAATCCTCATCCTCATCCTTAGAATGTGAGGACTGAGGTTTTGCATATAGATCATCAATATCTTTTATCAAAGCTTCCTCTTTTTATTTAGCTTTCTGAAGAGCTTTTTATCTTTCTTCTTCTAAGATATCTTAAGCCATAAGAGAATCCAAGTCTGGACCTGGGGTGTCATCCCAGACAGTAAAGGGCACAGGTGATTCAGCAACTGTAACTTCTGGAACAATTTCTGGAGCAGCAATTAACACAGCTTCATCTGGTCTAGCAGATTCAAGATTTTCCTTAACAACATTATCTGAAGATTCCACTGAAGTCCACTTAACTTCCAAGTAGGAAGTAATAACTCCTTCTATAAATCTGGCAATGACAAGAGAGGAAAGCTCCTCAAGACAGAACTTGAAAGCAAGAGCTGCTTCAGCTATAGTTTCAGAAATAATGAAACTATCTAAAATCTAAAGGCCCATTAGTCTTTGATAGCACACAATGGCCTGAAGTGGATCAAACACACAAGGGGTGGATTGACTGATATAACAGTCTCCACAAGATGAGAGTGAAGACTCATCATCTAAATCCAGAAATGCATCTAGTTCATCTTCAAGAAGTGCTGGAGCATCTACAACTATCATCTGCACTGTATCTGGAATGACTTCATCTGATTCTGGAACTTCATCTGAATACATTTCTAACTCCATTGCTGCTGGAGATTTCACAACAGGAAGAGCCCAAGTAGAGCCTGAAGAATCTTCATTTAGCATCTCCCCCTGCCTGGGTTTAGTGGTAACTAAACCCAGGCCTCTAGATGAAGAAGGGACTGAGAGGGCAGAAATGGAAGCAGCAAGAGATGAAATGGAGAGGGCAAGAGGTGCAATGGCTTCTGCTATCATGATTTTGATGGATAGAGTAATTAGCTCCAGGATATTAGCAATGAATTCTGGTGTAATTTGGAATGATGGAGGAATGATGGATGTAGAAACATCAGAAATGATGTTCTTCTGAACTGGAACAAGAGATGAAGTAAGCAAAGTGAACGTAGAATTTAAGTTGAGATTTGGTATCTCAGCTAGATGAGCTGGTGTTGGGGATGTAGATGGTGATGGATGGTTAACAGGAGATGAATGAATTTCAATGGAGGTGGATGGCAAGGAAGGTAAAAGAGGAATTTCTTCATTAGGTTGGGAAGTGGCTTCAGAAGCCCATGTGCCCTCAGATGTTGTAGGAGCTGACACAGCCTTGAATGGTATCTGAATAGTCCTTTTCCATTTAACAAACAAGGAAGGATCAATTCTTTTGCTGGCATTTATTGCTGTAGGAGCAGATCCTAACATCTGGGAGTCTTTCTTAGATAGAAAGAAACCAATCAACCTTCCTTGAGTCACCTCTTTCTTGATATTCTTTTTCCTGATCAACTCAAATAGCAAGCCAGCCTAGTTGATTGATTTCTTATTCACTATAGTTGACATCAAAGCAAATTGTTGCTTGTTGATATTATTGTGGGCTGAATGCTTTCCAAGCAGAACCTTTCCAACCAAATCAGCAAAAAACTTAAATCCAATAGATAAGTTTATTTTCAAAAGCTTAGATGGAATGCCTTCTGCATTTCCCATCTCTAGCAACATCGTACTATATTCAGCAGTATTGTGCTCATAATCATCTGATCCATTCTTTAACTCAAATATTTCAGTCAAAATTGCGGGAGTAAGAATTACCTCCACGCCGTTGATGGTTCCTTTCATTTCTTCGTCATTGGAAGAAGAAGTTTAAACCCATTCCTTTATCTCTGATATATGGAGTTTGATCTTTGTAGACATAAGCTTCTTGAGTCCTTGGTCGTCGCATAACTGCAACATTTCTCTGAAAACTTGTTCGCAGTCACCGAAGGAATCGAAATCGACACTGAATCCGGCATCAAACTTCATCACGAAAAGAGTCGCAGATGCAATCACCATGGAATCAACGAGAAGAACTGAGACAGGAACAATCGCACGAAGAGATAGGAGAAAGCGCGGGACGAGAGCTCGAAACAATCCTGGAAGCAGAATACGAACAGGCGGGCTCCGTCGACGATATTCAGACCTAAATAGACAATCGGTTTGAAATAAACTAGAATCGTCGATCTCTGAATGAAGATCAAGAGAATCGATCGTCGATCGACAATCAATTTCTGAAGCAAAGTCGTCGATCATCGGTCGACGATTTCTGTCTCTAAATGCAAAGAGCTATCGTAGACCGAGGGTCGACGATTTAGCTCAACCTATTCGACTGTCATCAAACACCGTGCGACGATCTCATAACAGATTTCAACTTAGCAGATTTTTACACTTAGTCAGATCCCTTCATCATGCCAAGTTGATTCAAAAAGAATAGATGTTTCTGTTCATCTAAAGGCTTTGTGAATATGTCACCTCTCTGATTATCTGTGGGTATAAACTCGAGATTTATTTTATTCTTGTCAACACAGTCTCTAAGAAAATGGTGTCTGATGTCTATGTGCTTAGTTCTAGAATGGTGCACAGGATTTTGTGCTATGGATATAGCACTTGTACTGTCACACATAATTTTTGTGTCTTTGTGTGTGTACCCATAATCCAAGAGTTGATTTTGAATCCACAGTATCTGTGAACAGCAACTAGCAACTGCTATATATTCAGCCTCTACAGTTGAGGTTGAAACAAAAGCCTGCTTCTTGCAAAACCAAGAGACTAATCTCTCACCTAGGAACTGATAATTCCCTGAGGTGCTCTTCCTGTCAACTCTACAGCCAGCATAGTCAAAATCTGAGTATCCAATCAACTCAAATTCTGATTCAGCTGGGTACCAGAGTCCTAAATTAGGGCATCCCTTCAAGTATCTTAAGATTCTCTTGAGAAGAGTCAAGTGAGATTCCTTGGGGTTGACCTGAAATCTAGTACATAGGCATGTGGCAAACATTATATTAGGCCTACTTGCAGTTAGATATAATATGGAACCAACAATGGCCCTATAATTTTTCTGATCAACAGGCTTGCCCTTTTCATCAGAATCAATAACTACATTAGTAGTCATAGGAGTGTGCATTGCTGAAGTATCTTCCATCCCTAACTTCTTTACCAATTCCTTGGCATATTTAGATTGGGAGATGAAAATGCCATCAGCACCTTGTTTCACTTGGAGACCATGGAAATAAGACAGCTCACCCATACTACTCTTCTCAAACTTAGAGTGAATTAGATCTGAGAACCTTTTGCATAGTTTGGGATCAGTGGAACCAAATATAATATCATCCACATAAATTTTAACTAACAGGATCTTGTCCTTATGGTGCTTAATAAAAAGGGTTCTATCAACTATGCCTCTAATAAACTTATGTTCTAATAGGAAACTAGTTAAAGTCTCATACCATGCTCTAGGAGCCTGCTTAAGTCTATACAGAGCTTTTTGCAACTTAAAGACATGTGAGGGGTGAGTTGAAGAAGTGAAACCATGGGGTTGTTCAACAAACACCTCTTCCTTTAGCTCTCCATTCAGAAATGCACTCTTTACATCCATTTGGAACACCTTAAACTTCATGTAAGCTGCATAGGCTAGAAAGATCCTTATTGCCTCTAGCCTTGCAATAGGAGCAAAAGTCTGATCAAAATCTATGCCTTCTTCCTGTCTGTAGCCCTGTGCTACAAGCCTTGCTTTATTCCTTATAATAATTCCTTGTGCATCCAACTTGTTTCTAAACACCCATTTAGTGCCTATAACCAGTTGGCCTCCTTGTCTTGGAACCAAATTCCAAACTTTACATCTTTCAAACTGATTCAGCTCCTCTTGCATAGCAATGATCAAATGGGGATCTTGCTCAGCATCTTTTATGGTTAGGGGCTCAATCTGTGAAAGAAAACAAGCAAGCATCACATCTTGACTTAATTGATGTCTAGTTTGCACACCAGTTGAAATGTCTCCAATCACTTGAGATGTAGGATGATCTCTAAGTGTGACATAATCAGTTGGTGGTATGTGATCTTCAACAGCAGTTAGAATTAATTCCTCAGGTGGAATTAGATTGGCTGTTGGTAGAGTTTTAATCACTTTTACTTGGTCTTCATCACTGTCTGAATCAACTATCTGAAGAGTTGGTTGAGGTTGAATCTCCTGAGTGAGTTTCAGCTCATCCAAATTCTTGCATAAGTCAGGTACCTGCAAAGAGTTACTGAAAGAAGTTTCCTTCTCTCTGTAAAACATGTTAGTATCATCAAACGATACATGTACTGACTCTTCAATTTTCAATGTTGATTTATTAAGTACCCTATAAGCTTTGCTTACTTGGGAATATCCTAGAAAGATTCCCATTGAAGTCTTTGCTTCAAACTTTCTAATGTAGTCACTGTTATTGTTGTGAATGTAAGCAACACAACCAAATTTTTTAAAATAATCTATTTTAGGTTTCTTTTCTTTAAGAAATTCATAGGGAGTCTTCCCCTTTAGTTTATGTATCAGACTCCTATTCAGTACATAGTTAGCTGTGCTAACTGCTTCTGCCCAAAAGGATAGAGGCATATTAGCATCTGCTAACAATGTTCCTGCAGCTTCAATCAGGGTTCTGTTTTTCCTTTCAACTACCCCATTTTGTTGAGGAGTTCTAGGAGCAGAGAAGCTATGCCTGATACCTTCTTTCTCACAGAATTCTTGCATAAGAAGAGATTCAAACTCAGTACCATGATCACTTTTGATCAAGGCAACTTGAGTAGAGTACTCAGTCTGTATACAAAGTAGAAAATCTGTATGAACTTTAAAGTTATCAGATTTAGTTCTCAAGAAGAACACCCAAGTGAACCTAGAGTAATCATCTACAATCACTAGGGTATAGAATTTCCCTCCTAGACTTTGTACAGCTATTGGACTAAAGAGATCCAAGTGCAATAGTTACAGGATTCTAGGTGAATCACTTTTATTTACAGCTTTGAAACTATTTTTAGTTTGCTTTCCTAGTTGACAAGCCTTGCATAGGCCTTCCTTCTTGTAGGGGCAAGAGGGCAAACCTCTGACAAGGTTGTATTTAGATAACCTAGATATATTCTTAAGGTTAACATGACCTTGCCTTCTATGCCACAAAGTATTATTACTACTCACCTCATTAAATAAAAAAATTTCAGAAGAGGTGGATTTAAAATCTACAAGATAAATATTTCCTTGCCTAATGCCTACTAATACAATTTTATTATTTAAGGTAATATTGCACAGAGTATTAAAAAACCAAACCTAGTATCCAGCATTACAAAGCTTACTTACATAAATAAGAATGTTCTTCAGTCCTGTGACATAAGCTACCTTCTTGAAAGTCACTGACCCTATGGTGAATTTACTATATCCATAGGTCTGACCATAGCTGGAATCACCAAAGACCACCTTTGGTCCCAACTTGGCTTTGAAGCTTGATAGGTTCTCTTTGTTTTCGGTCATATGCTTGGAGCATCCACTATCCAAATACCACTTATCCTGAGTGATAGGATAGGTCTTCACCTGCAAAAAGATAAATTAGACATTGTGGACCCAGGTAACCTTGGGTCCATTGTTCTTCACATAGGAAAAACAAGAAATAAAAGAGTATATAGGTTGAGGGTGATATCCTAAGGGATGAGATCTCCTAGGTGGGATAATCCAATTTGAAGATAGATTAGCAGACCTAGGGTTGTTATTAAACTTATTGTTTCTGTAAGCATTGTTGTGATTCTGGAAATTTAGTTCTGATCGTCGATCGATGTTCGACGATCGGTACCCAGATCGTCGATCTTTGTTCACAGAAAAAGATTCTTGATATTACGATCGTCGATCTTTGTTCGACGACTCAGGCTAAGATCGTCGATCCCTCAATGCTAAGTAGTTATACCCAGCAGGTGAGTTCATAGATCGTCGATTGTCGTTCGACGATGGGTGCAGAGATCGTCGATAGGTGTTCGACGATTTTTGTATTTCTATGAATTTTTTCTTCCTTTTGTCTCTCTTAATCTTATTTAAAGTTTTCTTAGCCTTTTTAATAACCTCAGTGTTGTGTATTCCTTTTTTAGAAACAAACTTTACTGGATTAGATAGATTATATTCAATGAGCAATGGGGGTTCACTAGGGGAGGCACCTAAGCCTAACTTATTGTTGTCTGTCCTAGTATTGGCAGTGCTTGTGATTTCTAGCAACTTAAGGCTTCTGTCATTAAGTGAATCCTCTAACCTCTTAGCTTTAGCTTGTTCTAGTTTAAGAAATTTAATTTCTTCAGATGATCTAGTGAGTTCAGCTTCTAACCTAATGTTTTCACTAGATAGAGATTCTGATCCAGCTAGTTTATCTCTAAGCAACTTAATCTCCTTTTTTGAGCTAAGTAAATCTAGGCAAAGAGTTTTAAATTCATGCTTAAATTCATCAGTAGTAAAATCATAAGATGCAATTACCTGGTCTTCATAAGATAATTCATCCTCCTCATCTTCAGTCATCTCTGCAGCTGAGTTACTGCTGCAGGCATTAATTGTCATAAGGCAAATCTCCTTAGCTTTCTTCTCTTCTTCATCATCTTCACTGGAGCTAGAGGAAGAAGAGTCTTCCTCAGTATCACTCCAGGTCTTTGCAACAAGACCTTTCTCTTTCTTCTTATATTTGTGAGAAGATGTCTTGGAGTAGTGCTTATCATGTTCCTTTTCTTTTCTCCTTTCCTTATGCTTTGTCTCTGGACACTCGGGGAGAATGTGTCCAGGCTTCCTGTATCCATAACAATTAATTTCTTTAGATGAGATTTTATCATACCTTGGCTTATCATCATATTTTGATGACTTCCTTCTATTGTCCTTTCTGCCCATCTTGTAGAACCTCTTGGCAAAGAGTGCCATCAGTTCTTCATTTGAATGAGTCACTTTGGACTCATCATCAGCCTTAATAGCAAGGGTTTGCTCTTTCCTTGTTGGAGTAGGTGCTTTGGCTTCAGCTTCAACTTCCCTGGTCTTCAGTACTTTCTCAAATGATTTGAGTTTCCAAGGAGAGCTTCAGTTGATATCTCTGTTATACTTCTGGACTCCTTGATTGGACAGATTCTGAGATCCCATGTGTTGGGGAAGCACATCAATATTTTATCATTGACTTCTGTCAATGTAATCTCCTTATCAAGTGTCCTCAGCTCATTGATAATGGAGCTAAGCCTTGTGTACATGGCTTCTACTGTCTCAGCTTCTTCCTTCTTGAAGTTTTCATATTGGGATATGAGATTGGACCTTATGTCCTTCCTCTCATCAGCTGAACCAGCTATAATCTGATTCTATGAGTCCCACATGGCTTTTACTAAGGTGCAATCAGCCACTTTCTAGAATGTCTCATCAGACATAGTCTGAGCCAGAATATTCATAGCTTTGGCATCAGCTATCTTGGCCTTCTTGTAATTTTCATTATAGTAAGGAGGTGGCACAGCACTCAGACTTGCAGATGATGTAGCAATAGTTGCAGCAGGTGGTGTTGGTGTCCCTGTTAAGATAGAAGAAAAAATATCTTCATCAATAGAGTTCATATAAAGTCTGATTTTTGCCTTCCAGATGCCAAACTTGGCTGAGTTGCATACTAGAGGTATTGTGCTAGAGTAATCTTTGTACTGGGCCATGAATCTAATGTGAGTGTATATTTATCAAAATATCTTATCACAAGATCTTATGGTTCAGGTGTTAGCCTGTTAAACCAATCAACCTCCCTCTAATACCAATTGAAAGTGAGGGGATAAGATACTTACTACTCTAGAGGGGGGTGAATAGATTATTCAAATTGAAGGAGGCTCTAAACACTTCTCTTAGAGCTATTGCGGAATAGAAAGATAAAAGCTTTAAACCTATAGCCTAATAGAGTGTAGTGAATAAAAGGAGAAGCTAACTGAAGTTTCAGTTGAGCTTTTATCCTAACACAGCAATTAGCAACCTAGTTAAAACTATCATATCCATAGTGCATTTATTTAAATAAGCAACCAGACAACACAAGAGCTTTATAGTGGTTCCCCAATTGGGTACATCCACTCTTCTACCACCCAGGTAGGAATCAACTACAGGTTTTAATCAGGTGCCCTGGCACTAGTAGATCTGCTTCAGGTAGATCTAAAGACCCTTCAGGCTTTTGATCAGGTGCCCAAAAAAACCAACCACAGGTTTATGATCAGGTGCGCAGCCACTAGAAGTTCACTTTTGAAGGGAGTAATAACCCTTTTACAAGGAAGTTAAAAGAAGGATTAAAAAAATAAAATTTCTTCTCTGTGTTCAGAGAAGCTAGTGGATTGCTCTGAGAAAATCAAAGCTCCCCCTGGCTTAGAGAATGTCCAGGAAGAAGCTTTCCTTCAGGGTGCAGGATCTTCAGATTGCTTTGAATGTCTTTCTGATGCAGCCTTGAAGAAGATTTTGATGAAAGTTCTTCTTCAGCAGCTTTTGCAATCTAGGAGGTTGCAGCAATGATGTTCAGCAATCTGGGAAGGTTCTTCTTCTTGAAGGCTTGAACTCTGAGTATTGGTTTTCTTGAAGACAGGATGAACTCAGGAAGAAGAAGAAGATTTCTTTCTCTTGAGAGTTCTAGTTCTATATCTCTTGTTAGAGTATTCTTAGTTGTATATGTTGAATTCAGCCGACAGAACTGCTAATCTAGAGACCTCTTTTCTTTTGATAATACCTCGAGCCCTGCACTTAAAATCTTTCCAAATAATACAATAAATCAAATAAAGAAACTGCAGCTATAATCTTTTCTGTCATTCCCAAAAAGGAATTAAGGATATTAAAAATATCCTATCAATTTGACTTTACAAATTGGCACAGGAAACAAAGCCTAACAGCTATATTACTGCTGTAAAGGATCCACGATTTCCTCTAATAAAATAAATGACTTTATTCTGCCAAAAGTCTTAATTAATGCATAAAGAGTATTGCAAATAAGCAAAAGAGTATAAGCATTAAATTAAGCAGAATATTCTGGATAAAATATGTTTTGAACAAGAGGAAATAAAATAAGGGATCAGATGAAATGAATATTGATAAAAGCAGACATAAATCATCGACTATAGATCGAAGATCGTAGATCTGAACAAGCAGATCGTCGACCTGAAGAAAAACTGTCTAAACAGAGATCGTCGACCAAGGCTACACGATCGTCGATCTGAATAAGCAGATCGTCGAGCCCACTTCAGAGTTCATATAACTCTGAGATCATCGGTCAACAATTGAAGATCGTCGAGCAAGGTTCGACTATCGTCGAACACATTTATACTTAACCAATTTTCATTTCTATCCTTTCTCAACTAACCTTCCTGGGTCTATTCTAACCTAACCTAAGGTAGACTAACCTTTAGTCTAACCATTGACCATAGATAATTCTTGGGTCAATTTAGCCTAATTGAGATGACATTGCCCAAATCAAAACTAGGGTACCAACACATTGGTCAAACTAAACGATATCACCAAAAACCCAAAATGTCCAAGCTTAGAACGGAAAGCAGTGCGGGGGATACCTGATTAACGAATCCCGAACTAGTGGTAGCCTAAACGAAGATCAATCTTAGAAAACATTGCGCTACCACACAACTGATGGAACAAATCGTCAATTCTTGGCCTTATAAAACTATTCTCTAGCAACTCATCAGAACAACCAGATCCAAATAACTCAGGGGCCACCGATGCAACCTTGGGGTCCAACACACCAGCCCAAACCAGGGCTAAATCAGTGATGGCCACAGCTCTACACCCAAACATCCCTGTCAAGAAAACCAGAGTAACCACCTGCCATGATTCACGATTCGGCCTTCAAAACTAGCCGAAAACATCACCAAACCGAAAAAAACCCACACTAACAAACTCGGGAGAAAACACCAGCCAAAGGGAAAAAAACGACGAGTCCACTTGACTCCATGTTGAGTGAGTACCACTCACTCAATGCCAAGCACTAAGAAGGGAAGGCATCGAGTTTACTCGATGCCATGTTAATTGAGTACCACTCACTCAACGCCAAACACTAAGCAGGGAAGGCGTCGAGTTTACTCGACGCCACGTTGAGTGAGTACCACTCACTCAATGCAAAACACTAAGCAGGGAAGGCATCGAGTTTACTCGACGCCACGTTGAGTGAGCTTCACTCACTCAACGCCAAAAGACTTATCCACAAAATCTCTCTCTGTACGACGACGTTGAGTGAGTTCAACTCACTCAACGCTGTCAATGCTAAACAGCCAACGACGTTGTGCTAGTTCACCACACTCAATGTTTTGACTTAGAACTAAACAAGGCTGACGGCGTCGAGTGAGTTCAGCTCACTCAACGCTGTTAACGCTTTTTACTTAGTTGTTGGGGTTTGTCTCCACAATACCTCAGATTTGTAGGAAGTCAGACCTTGAACTAAGATTAATTAAGATGTATTTGATGTGGTGTTTGAGTTGTATGTGTGCAGGTTCTAATTGCCAAGTGTAGACCAATGTCAGTCTATAATGGGTCACCAAACACAGGACCATGCAATGTAATTCCTCATTGTGTGATCCAAAGTGTTGGCCCATGTATAGCTTCTCTATTGGGATACACTTCTCATTCATGCACTTGGATTGATGGACAGAAGCATTGGAGCTAATTTTCTCAGAAAATATTTCCAAGTCCAAATACTCGAGTAACCCCTTTCTTATACTCGAGTATCAGACTTAATACTCGAGTAGCTAGTTAGACATACTCGAGTAGTTAGTTAGACATACTCGAGTAAATCAGTTAGACTTACTCGAGTAGGCTCTGAATACTCGTGTAGATAAATCTATACTCGAGTAGTTAAGTAGTCATACTCGAGTAGTTCTTTTCATACTCGAGTAAGTAACTTAATCACTCGAGTAAATCATGTATCATACTCGAGTAGATCTTTTTCTTCTCTTTTCTGCAAGTTCAAGTAGTCATACTCGAGTAAGTATTCTGATACTCGAGTAAGTTGTTTTAATACTCGAGTAAGTATTTCCATACTCGAGTAATTGACTTTGATACTCGAGTAAGTGAATGTTTCCCGGATACATATTCTGATACTCGAGTAACTTCCCCTTTCACTCGAGTATATCTTCCTTTCACTCGAGTATATCTTCCTTTCACTCGAGTATATCTTTCTTTCACTCGAGTATATCTTTCTTTCACTCGAGTATATATCTCTGATACTCGAGTATATATTTCTAATACTCGAGTATATCTCTTCTGATACTCGAGTAGTTCATCTTTCTCTCAGTAAATTTATCTTCTCTTACTCGAGTATATTTCTCTTTGTCACTCGAGTATCTAAATTCCCATACTCGAGTATATCTTCTCTTACTCGAGTATAGCAGTTCTCTATTCCAGAATTCTTCTAAGTTCGAATTCGCCTTAAGTATTTTTGAATCCGTCATTTCTGATTGGTCCACGTGTCATCCTTAATTAAGATTATGACCGTTGGAGTCCACCTATAAAAAGGTCATTTCAGAATTGACTAAAAAAACAAGATTACAGAGATATTCTTTTTTTTAAGAAAGAGAAAATTCCGTGAACCCTAATTCTCACGCCGCCGCCGTCGCCATCGTTATTCACGGAAGAAACTCTGGATCGCCGATCTCCGTCTTCAACGACTACTTCTCCAGCGATCCAGACAAAAGTGAATCACTCGATCTCGCCGAGCCTCAACGATTTCAGATCTATCTTCTCGATCGAGGTGGTTCTAGTTTTCAGATTCGTGGATCTCTCTCAAGTCATCTTCAACCTTTTCTGATCAAGCCGAAGTTCCTAAAGAAGAAGACTGTCAAAGATCCAGATCTGAGATTGTTGTTTTGATTTTTTTTTCTCAAACCAAAATTTCCTTGTAGGAGTTTTTCTCCGAGATTTGTAGGAAGATCTTTCTTCCGAGTGTTGTAGATCCAGTTGGATCGAGTTTTGTAGGAACGTGGTTCCGAGGTGTAGGATTGTTTTCAATCCGAGATAGTGGAGTAGCCGAGTCTAGTGATTTGCTAGATCGGTGAGGAAAGTGGACGTACCCAAGGTTGGGGAACCACTATAAATCTCTTGTCGTCTGTGATTGCTTGATGTGTGCTGTGTTAATTTTTAATTCCGCATTTGACACGCATTTCACCTATTCACCCCCCTCTAGGTGATTTAGGCTAACAACTTAGACCTCTCAATTGGTATCAGAGGCAGGTTGATCATTAAAAGGTTAACACCTTGATCGTATCCTTCTAAGTTGAGTATCAAGCATGAGTAAGACTAAGGATTTTGCCAAGCTCCTTATCTGCACCAAGAACAACTTTCCTATGTGGACGGAAAGGGTCAAATTCTTCATGGAAGCTGTAGACCCTCGGATCTTCATGATTGTTGAAGAAGGTCCTCATGTTCCTATGACCGCATCAACAATAGATCCAACCAAAAAGGTACCAAAGAAATTGATGGATCTAGACAAGGATGAGATTGCACTTGTCTCTCTGGACAAGAAAGCAAAGAATATCATAGCAAGTGCAGTCGATGACTCAATGCTGCAAAATCTGATTCATTGCCAATCTGCCAAGGAGATGTGGCAATCCCTAGTGACTCTAATGGAAGGTACAGAGGAAGTGAGGGATGATCGGAGATCCCTTCTGAATCAAAAGTATGAAGCCTTCCGGCAAGGTCACAAGGAAGCCATAGCTGACACGTTCGAGAACTTTTTCAAGATAGTGAACGGCCTAAGAGTTTATGGCCGAGTCTTCACCAACGGGGAACTCAATGACAAATTCCTAAGATCCCTAACCAAGGAATGGGACAATAAGGTATGTGCCATTCGGGAGTTTGGAAGGTTAGCTGAGACGGACCCGCAGAATCTGTTCGGAAAGCTTATGTCTTACGAGCTGCAAATCAACTCAAGAAAAGCTGAAGAAGAGACAAGCAGGTCTGCATCCAAGGAGAAATCTGTCGCTCTAAAGGCAGATGGCTCAAGGAAGATAAAGGCTAGCTCTCCTGCCCCAATTCCTGAGGCTGATGAAGAAGAATCATCTGAGCCTAGCTCATCTGGCTCAGAACTATCTGATGGAGAGTTCTCCCTACTCTCAAGGCAGTTCAAGAAGTTCTTGAACAAGAAGAAGCAATGGAGAGACAAGGATGCCTCATATAGAAGATCACGACAGGACGGTGATCATCGGAAGAAAGGCTCAAGCAGCCATGATAGGTATAATTCTAAACAGAACAAACAGATCTCAACTGACATCATTTGTTATTGTTGCAATAAGCCAGGTCACGTCATCGCCGATTGCCCTCACAAAAAGAAAGAGGGTGGAAGAAGAGAGGAAAAGAAATCCTCACACCATAAGAACAGGAAAGAGAAAAGCTTAGTAGCCAAGAAGAGCAAAACTCTCAGCGACTCTGACTCATCCGAGTCGAGTGAAGAAGAGGAAGCTTACTTTGGGCTCATGGCTCATTCAGATGATGAACAAGTTCCCCAGTTTACTGGTGAGGTAAAATCTCACACTCCTCTCTCTGATTCTGATGATGACAATGAGCAAGAGGGATATTCCTCTGAAGATGAATCTGAGCTCATGGGTCAGTATAAGGAGTTACTCACCGCCTACGAAAAATGTCGTAGATTAATGAAAACTCAAGGCAAAGAGATAAATACTCTACGAGCTAGTGAGAGCAGCTTGAGAGAAGAAGTCGATAAGACTAACTCTCTTCAAGAGAACCTCAATGCAGCTATGGAGGGATACAATAAAGCTCTCAAGCACATCGACCTTAAAGAGGAAATCATCAAAGAATTGGAACGACAACTCGAGGCTGAAAAGAAGCTTGTTGAGAGTTTCTCCAAGCCTAAGACAGTTCTTCCAATCGTTGCTGAATTCTCTGCTAAGGCCAAGGGTGCTGGTTTAGGCCACATTGTCTCTTCTAGTAAATCCTCTAGGAGAAACAAGGCCAAGAGAAAGAATAAGGCTGCTCGGAAGGCTCTAGCTGAAGAAAAAGGGAAAGCTCCCTTGGAACCTGTTGAGTTCAAGAAAGTTATCTTTCCCACGAACGAACTCGATTATGAGTCCACCTACGGACACTTTTCTAGGCCGATCCCTGAGAAGCCTAAGTCAAGATACCAAGGTTGGACTCATCCTCGTAACTTTGGCGAGAGTGTCTTCAAGGCACCTTATGAGGAGATTCAGCTTCAAAGCTATGGACCTTATGCTCATGGTCATAATTTCAAAAAGACACCAAAAGTAAAACCCATTGTAGAAAAGCCTATGAAGGAGAAGACCTCATGTAACTGCCATCATCATGAAGCCTCTTCCTCTAAGAGTAAAGCTCCTGCTGGACCTTCATTCCAGAAAGTCAAGCAGGACTACACAAGGCAAAGATACAACAGGTTCAACTGTTGGTGCTGTGGCAGAATTGGTCATTTTGCCAGTGATTGTTGGTTCAATCCTGAAAATGCTGCAACCCCTAAAGTTAGCAAAGTGAGAGTGACCACTCATGAGGTTAATACTCGTAGGGGGAGTACTCTAACTCGAGACCAAGGACCCAAACTTGTTTGGGTTCCTAAGGCTAAATGATTGTAATTGCAGGTATGTCCAAAGGCCACTAAAACGCCAATCTGGTATTTGGACAGTGGATGCTCTCGGCATATGACCGGGACAAGGAGCCTACTACAGAATTACATCCCAGTCTGCAACGGACCAAAGGTCATCTTTGGAGGTTCAGATTGTGGGACAACGAAAGGCTATGGTATGATTTCTAATGGTAGCGTATCCTTTTCGAATGTGGCATATGTTGAAGGATTGGAACACAATCTCATCAGCATAAGCCAACTATGCGACAAAGGATACGTAGTTGAATTTCATGCTAACAAGTGTTTGATAAAATCGGTTAACAATATGGAAACTATTTTATCAGGCACTCGAAGCAGAAATATTTTTCGCTTAAATTTTATTTGTATAGACTCCTCGACACCAGTGTGTCTTTTGGCAAAAAGTAGTGCATCTCTTGCTGATCAATGGCACAAGAGACTTGCACATATTAACTTCAAAACTATTAATAAATTATTCTCTCAAAACTTAGTGCGTGATGCACCTAATGTCAAGTGCGTTACGGACAGTCCTTGTCACGCTTGTATCAAAGGCAAGCAAACAAGAAGTTCGTTTAAAAGCATAATAGGCAAGGATTCCAATAGAAGTTTGCAGCTTCTCCATATGGACTTGTTTGGTCCACTGCAGGTTAGAAGTTTTGGAGGTAAGGAATATACGTTGGTTATTGTGGATGATTACTCGCGCTTTGCGTGGGTGTTCTTTCTGAAACACAAGTCAGATACCTTCGGTACTTTCACTAATTTTGTGAGGCAGATCCAGAATGAATACAACTGTTCCGTAGTCAAAATCAAAAGTGACAATGGAACGGAATTCAAATCTGGAGCCATGACAGAATTTTGTGAAAGTCAAGGTATCTTTCATGAGTTTTCCTCTCCTCGCACTCCACAGCAAAATGGAGTACTGAGAGAAGGAACAGAACACTCATAGAGGCGTGTCGGACCATGTTGAGTGATGCCTCACTTCCGGAGTAATTCTGGGCTGAAGCCGTCAACACCGCTTGTCACGTGCAAAATCGAGCACTCATCAACAAGAACCATGATAAGACTCCTTACGAACTTCTAAAAGGCAGGCAACCAACCATTTCATACTTTAGAATCTTTGGCTGTAAATGCTTCGTGCTCAACAACGGGAAGTATCACTCTACCAAGTTTAGCGAGAAAAGCTTTGAAGGTATTTTTGTAGGATATAGTAGCCATAGTAAGGCTTATAGAGTATTCAATAGAAAAACTCTGGTGGTGGAAGAGTCGATACATCTTGTATTTGATGAGACGAGTCTGTTGCAAAGCAACTCGTCTAGTGTGCCTATTGTAGATTCAGGTACAAAGTTGAAAGAACTTAGCTTGGATGAACCTAGTGAAGATAAAGATGAGACATTCATCAAGGTCCCCTCTACAACCATCATTGGAGAGGTGGATGATCAAGATGAAGAAGACATCCCAGCTGAAGATGCAACTCCAGTGGCTGAAGAGATCCCAGATGCAAGGACTTTAGAGTTCAGACACTTGAAGGATCATCCTGTTGACCAAATAATAGGAGATCCTCGGGATGGCGTCAGAACTCGTCGAGGTACAACTAACGAGAATTTACACTTAAGTTTTCTCTCACAGGTTGAACTAAAGAAATTTGAGGAAGCCAACTCCGACGCATCCTGGATTCTAGCCATGGAAGAAGAATTGAATCAGTTCAAACGATGCAAGGTTTGGACACTTGTTCCTAGACCCAAAGGTAAGAATGTCATTGGGACAAAATGGGTCTACCAAAACAAGATGGATGAAGATGGGATAATCGTAAAGAATAAGGACAGACTTGTCGCCAAGGGATATCGCCAAGAAGAAGGAATCGACTTCGACCAGACTTATGCTCCAGTAGCAAGACTGGGGGCGATCAGGTTATTTCTTGCCTACGCTGCACTTAAGGGCTTTACCGTCTATCAGATGGACGTAAAGTCCGCCTTCCTGAATGGTGACATAAAGGAAGAAGTGTACGTAGAGCAACCGCCAGGTTTTATTGATTCAACCTATCCTAATTATGTATATTTATTACAAAAAGCACTATATGGTCTTAAACAAGCTCCTCGAGCTTGGTATGAGACTCTGTCTAGCTTCCTTCTTGAGAACAAGTTCACAAGAGGAAAGATAGACAAAACATTATTTCTTAGGGAAATAAAAGGCAAGATTTTGCTAGTGCAGATCTATGTCGACGATATTATTTTCGGCTCTACGGATAACAACCTCTGCAAGAAGTTTTCTAAACTTTTGCAAGGGAAGTTTGAAATGAGCAGTATGGGAGAGCTAAAGTATTTCTTAGGGCTTCAGGTGAAACAATCTGAAGATGGGATTTTCATCTCACAGACCAAGTTCACCAAAGAGCTACTTAAGAAATTCGGAATGGAGAATGCAACCTCTATGAGGACTCCAATGGCCTCAGCTATGTCTCTGGACAAGGATGTGAAAGGGAAACCTTTTGATGAAACCAAGTACAGAAGCATAATTGGGTCCCTGCTCTACCTTACTGCGAGTAGACCAGATATAATGTTCTCAACATGTGTATGTGCTAGATTTCAGGTGAACTCTAAGGAATCTCACTACATCGCTGCAAAGCGAATCTTGAGATACCTCAAAGGTACACCAAATCTTGGCTTATGGTACCCAAGAAGTAATGATAGTGAACTAATTGGTTTTTCAGATGCAGATTTTGCAGGTAGCAAAGACGACAGGAAAAGCACTTCCGGGACTTGCCAATTTTTCGGAAGGAGACTTATTTCCTGGAGCAGTAAGAAGCAGAACTGTGTTGCCATCTCAACGGCTGAATCAGAGTACATCTCTGCAGGCAGCTGTTGTGCACAGCTCTTATAGATCAAGAATCAGTTTGAAGACTACAACATGCACTTCTAGAACATTCCCCTGTTCTGTGACTCTTCCAGCGCCATAGCAATAGCCAACAACCCAGTCTCCCACAGTAAGACCAAGCACATAGAGCTTCGCTATCATTTCATCCGGGAGCATGTAGAGAATGGAGACATAGATCTACAATATGTCTCCACAGACAAGCAAGTGGCAGATATATTCACGAAGCCGCTGGACGAGTCCAAGTTCTCGTTCTTCAAAACTGAGCTTGGACTGCTCAACAAAGAAGACCAGTGATGGACTCTCAAATTAAGAAGATATCAGTAATGTTGGCTGCTCAGAGGTACAGCTTTTCAGTGGAAATAGACATCTACCAGGGCAATTCCTTCAAGTATTAGAGACTCGAGCATCGTTACACTTACACGAGTAAACGGCTAATACTCGAGTAAAAAGTTTCATATACTCGAGTAATCCAAAAGATACTCGTGTATGAACTTCTTATACTCGAGTATGAAAATTCGTTAAGAACTTAATACTCGTGTATGCTGGTTACATACTCAAGTATGAATTATTGATTACTCGTGTATGTTGTGCCTACTCGAGTATACTAAACCTCATACTCGTGTATGCTGTCATCTTCTACTCGAGTACTCGGATTTCTTTTTGATTTTCAAAATCTCTACTCGCACCCAGCAAATTGCCGCCTCGTTCAGGTATGTCATTATACTTAATTCTCTCTAAACCTAATTAGGATTATTTATATATATATTCAAAACGAAAAAGTCCTTTCCACTTCTCATTCACTCGAGTAGCCGCCGACTTTTCGTATTCCCGACTCCTGTTCTTTGTCTTCCTTCGCTGCAAGTTTTCCGAATCGCTGATGGCTCCTCCCTCCTCCAAGTTTGGAATCGGCTCTGAATTAGTGACAGATGGCATTGAAGATATTTCGGATGACTTCAAGAACCTACTGATTCTCCTGGACACGGCCGGATTGACCTTCGTTCTTCAAGAACCCTGCCGCCTCTTGCTTCCTGATGTTGAA
Source organism: Platanthera zijinensis (assembly GCA_039513925.1). Lineage (NCBI taxonomy): Eukaryota > Viridiplantae > Streptophyta > Magnoliopsida > Asparagales > Orchidaceae > Platanthera > Platanthera zijinensis. Next base: position 63,957,344 of record CM077094.1, on the reverse strand, counting down.
GAGTTCTACAAAAATCTGAAGGTTAGACACAATGGCACCGTTCTGAAATCCAAGGTAAGGGGAGTTGAAATTCGGTTAGATAAAACCTCAGTTGCCACCCTGCTTCGGATGCCAGTGGTCGACGAAGAAGATGACCTAGACAAGGCAGATGCCGACCGCATCTCTCTATTCTGTGGTCGAGATCCTGAAGGTGGAGGTGCAACCTTGAATCGATCCTTGTTCAATTCAGAAAGGAACACGATGGCCAAAATCCTATGGTGCAAGACTTACTCCATTAGAGATGTATCCCAAAATCTATTCGACGTTATGCAAGCTATTGTCTGCAGGAAGAAATTCCAATTCGGAATGATGATACTGGATTAGATCCGAGAAAGCGTCAAACATCCTAGTTTTGCTAGGATTATCTCCCTCCTCCTCCATGAGATCAATCCTACAGTGTTTGACTTCTCTAAAGGGACTCCTCTTCACCACATGAAGAAAGTTTCTATCTCTTCCATTAAGAGGTATGACCTCAAGATCCTGAACCCTGCCCAAGCCTCAAAGGCTGATGCCATCTCAGAACTACAACAAGACAGCAGCTTACCTGAAGACAGGATCCCATCTCCTCCTCTACATCAAACTATTGCTACCTCTGGTACTTTAGTTTAGGGGGAGCCTGCCTCTTCTCTTTCTCAGCTTAAAGTTTCTTCTGAATCAGTGATTCCAGCACAAGAAGAAGTCAGAGTTGCTACTCCTCCAGTTTCTCCTACTCCAGCTCATCTTCAATCAGCAATTCCTAAATCTGAAATTTCAGATACAGCTCACCTACTGTCTACAGCTGAAGACATCAACAGATTCATTGATGAGCTAAGCTCAGATGATCCTCTTTTTCAGAATGTTTCAGCTGCCAAGTCTCCTGCCAAATCTCCTATACAGTCTCCAGCTCAGACTCCATTACAGTCTCCTGCCAAATCTCCTGTACAGTCTCCAGCTCAGACTCCATTACAGTCTCCTGCCAAGTCTGCTGATAGTGAGCCAACCAAATCTGATCATGTTATCTTGTCTGATGATGAGGAAATGTCTCCAGATCCTGTGGAGGCACCTCTGAGGACTTTGGATTTCTCCCTGTCATCCTTCCTCAATCCAGAAGAAGCTGTTGTAATAGAACCCTTCAAAAGGGCTGTCAGCTCAGTGGTCCTAACAGAAATTCCTCCTTGGACTGCTCCTCCTCCTGCTCCTTCAATTCCTGCACCAACCTCAGCCCCCTCTTCTTCAGATTTGGTAAGTCAGATTGCACAGTTGCTCCTTGCACAGAGAAACTATTTTGATGAATCTCTAGCATCAGTCAATAACAAAGTCACTACTCTTGAACAAGAGATGGGTAGAGGCTTTGCAGAAATCCAGGCAAATACTGATGAACTAAAAAGATTGTTCCAGCTAGGTGGCAAGGCCATAGATCACACTATCTCAAGCATAGGAGAACTGAGAAATCAGCAAGAAACTGTTGCATATAATCAGATCCATTTGGACAAGAATGCTGATGCCAATCTTATGAAAATTTGTGAAGAAGTTGGCAAGTTCAGAGATGAAGCTATAGCTCAGCTATCTGTAGATATCACCAAGGGGGAGAAGATAGTAAAAGAACAAGTGGAAAAACTATCTGAACAAGCTCAAGCAGTTATAAAAGAACAAGTTGACAAACTATCTCTCCAAGCTCAAGCTACTGTGGATGGTCTGGTAAAAGAAATGAAAGCAGAAATTCTCTCCCAGCTCCAGTCTGTAAAATTCTATACCTATGATACTGCTGTTTGGCTGCACAACATGAATTTCCCTAATGCCCAACTCAACCCAGCCATCATTCCACACTTCTTGAATCCTCTTGAAGCTCAACCTCCTGCAGATGCTCCAGACCAGGCAGCCATTCCTGAAAGTATGCCAGCTTTCTCACCTAGGTCTGAGGGTGATGTGACTGAGCCACCTCTCACCTATTCTGAAGCATGGCAAGATGATTTTCCTTCCAGTTCTCAAGGCCCTTCTAAGAAAAAAAGAAAATATGGTGACGGCGCTTCTGCCAGCCGTTCTGCACCAAGGAAAGAGCCAGCTCCTGAAGGTAGACCACCTATTGTTCATGCTGAAGTATGGAGTCCAACCTCTAAGTCCCTAATTCTTGATACTTTGAGGTTAGTGACTGATCTTGGGGAGAACAGAGATAATTACTACAGTTATTTAGAGTGGAAAGCCTATGAAGCATCTCAGATAAAGATCAGGCTACATGACAGAAATTGGGGGCATAACAACCCAGCTGCTCCTCCTAGGCCCAGGACTTACTTTCCAAAACCTTTCAGCTACCTAGAGAGGCAAGAGCTGAAAAGAGAAAGGATGCACAAGGATGCCCCATCTTGAGTTGAACTGAGAATGTGGAATTGGACTTTTGTTTCTGTGCTTAAAACATTTCTATATATATATATATTTAATTCTGATTATGGCAATGTTTTGTTCACCCTGCTTTAGTTTAGTTTATTCTCCTGTTATATGCATGTTGTTCTTTTACTCTTAACTAATTCACCTTAGTATAGAGAGTGCTGACATCTACAAATAGGGGAGATTGTTGGGGTTTGTCTCCACAATACCTCAGATTTGTAGGAAGTCAGACCTTGAACTAAGATGAATTAAGATGTATTTGATGTGGTGTTTGAGTTGTATGTGTGGAGGTTCTAATTGCCAAGTGTAGACCAATGTCAGTCTATAATGGGTCACCAAACACAGGACCATGCAATGTAATTCCTCATTGTGTGATCCAAAGTGTTGGCCCATGTATAGCTTCTCTATTGGGATACACTTCTCATTCATGCACTTGGATTGATGGACAGAAGCATTGGAGCTAATTTTCTCAGAAAATATTTCCAAGTCCAAATACTCGAGTAACCCCTTTCTTATACTCGAGTATCAGACTTAATACTCGAGTAGCTAGTTAGACATACTCGAGTAGTTAGTTAGACATACTCGAGTAAATCAGTTAGACTTACTCGAGTAGGCTCTGAATACTCGTGTAGATAAATCTATACTCGAGTAGTTAAGTAGTAATACTCGAGTAGTTCTTTTCATACTCGAGTAAGTAACTTAATCACTCGAGTAAATCATGTATCATACTCGAGTAGATCTTTTTCTTCTCTTTTCTGCAAGTTCAAGTAGTCATACTCGAGTAAGTATTCTGATACTCGAGTAAGTTGTTTTAATACTCGAGTAAGTATTTCCATACTCGAGTAATTGACTTTGATACTCGAGTAAGTGAATGTTTCCCGGATACATATTCTGATACTCGAGTAACTTCCCCTTTCACTCGAGTATATCTTCCTTTCACTCGAGTATATCTTCCTTTCACTCGAGTATATCTTTCTTTCACTCGAGTATATCTTTCTTTCACTCGAGTATATATTTCTGATACTCGAGTATATATTTCTGATACTCGAGTATATCTCTTCTGATACTCGAGTAGTTCATCTTTCTCTCAGTAAATTTCTCTTCTCTTACTCGAGTATATTTTTCTTTGTCACTCGAGTATCTAAATTCCCATACTCGAGTATATCTTCTCTTACTCGAGTATAGCAGTTCTCTATTCCAGAATTCTTCTAAGTTCGAATTCGCCTTAAGTATTTTTGAATCCGTCATTTCTGATTGGTCCACGTGTCATCCTTAATTAAGATTATGACCGTTGGAGTCCACCTATAAAAAGGTCATTTCAGAATTGACTAAAAAAACAAGATTACAGAGATATTCTTTTTTTTAAGAAAGAGAAAATTCCGTGAACCCTAATTCTCACGCCGCCGCCGCCGCCATCGTTATTCACGGAAGAAACTCTGGATCGCCGATCTCCGTCTTCAACGACTACTTCTCCAGCGATCCAGACAAAAGTGAATCACTCGATCTCGCCGAGCCTCAACGATTTCAGATCTATCTTCTCGATCGAGGTGGTTCTAGTTTTCAGATTCGTGGATCTCTCTCAAGTCATCTTCAACCATTTTTGATCAAGCCGAAGTTCCTAAAGAAGAAGACTGTCAAAGATCCAGATCTGAGATTGTTGTTTTGATTTTTTTTTCTCAAACCAAAATTTCCTTGTAGGAGTTTTTCTCCGAGATTTGTAGGAAGATCTTTCTTCCGAGTGTTGTAGATCCAGTTGGATCGAGTTTTGTAGGAACGTGGTTCCGAGGTGTAGGATTGTTTTCAATCCGAGATAGTGGAGTAGCCGAGTCTAGTGATTTGCTAGATCGGTGAGGAAAGTGGACGTACCCAAGGTTGGGGAACCACTATAAATCTCTTGTCGTCTGTGATTGCTTGATGTGTGCTGTGTTAATTTTTAATTCCGCATTTGACACGCATTTCACCTATTCACCCCCCTCTAGGTGATTTAGGCTAACAACTTAGACCTCTCATTAGTCTCTAGACCGAAAAGCTTGGCGTTGAGTGTGCACAGCACACTCAATTCTTTTACCCTTAGCCCTAAAACTAAACTTCGGCCCTAAGCTAACACTCAACGCCTGCTCATAGAGAGTTAGCAACTATAATTTTATACCCAAATTTACCCTGCTAAGATACAGCTTCCCAAAAACCAGCAAATTTCCTCTTATTTCATGGACTAGCTGGACCTTTTCTCCCTTAACAGCACGTTAACCGAAGCCAAAATCTACAAACGACTAAAACTAAGCCTGGATGAGCTATACAGCAGAGTAACTTTGGAAAAGATATACAGCAGCCCTAAGTTCTAAGAAGAGAACAAAAAATAGCTACCAAAAAGAAAAAGATGAATAAAATCAACTTGGCAAGGAAAAAGAGCACCACATTCCTCTACTTTCCAAGAATCGGCAGCTACACTCGGCACCGACAGCAAGATCAGCCACGTAAGAAAAGATCTGAAGCTTTTAGAGGGAAGACAAGCTGACCCGCAAAACCCTAGCTAAAAAGACAAACCTAGAACTTTAAATACTTACCCTAGGGAGGTAGATACGGGCGAGAGCCGTCCAGATCTGCCTTTACATGAGAAATCCGGGCTCTAACTGGCAAGAAATCGGCGGCCGGAGCCCCAGCTACTCCTGTCGCCCTAGTTCCTTCCGCTGGAAGCTAGCTGGCTGAAGGCTTGGGGAAGAGGAAATGAGGGAAAGACTAAAGAATAGCCATTTATACTCATGCTCCACTCAGCTAGCTAAACTAATTCAATAATATATAAACTATAGCCACTAAACAAAGCAAGAAAATTCTGCTACCTGCTTAAGCACCTAGCTAACACAGCCACTGTATATATATATATATATATATATATATATATATATATATATATATATATATATAATCAAGCTAACAACACATAGCCCCAAACAAGCCAAACAAAACCAGTCACTTATAGAACCAGCAAAAAAATAAAATAGGCTATTCATATAGCATAATAGCCACATACAGCCAAAACAATTGCCCTGATATAACATTATATCGGCCATTTAAATAAAACGCCAAAATGACATGAAAAATAAACGATCTAGGAATTTGATGAAATTCACACCGTACCTAAATACCCATGCTACAAAAACAACGGCGAAGTTGAAATCAACATCCGACGAACAAAACTCGGGCTAACACCTCCCGAAGAAAAAACACATGCATTCCCGGAGGAGCTCCCCCGAGTCACCAAAATAGGCTCCGGCTTGCCAGGGAATCTTGTGAACAGACTACAAAACAAGCCACTTAGAGAACCTAAAGAGCTAAGACCATGCTCTAACAATAGCAAAGGCCGAAAATGCATCAACTTAACGCCAAACAAAGATTAAAAAAAACAAAAAAAATCGGGTGCATTACACCGGGACACTTTGTCCGAGAGTGTTGGAGCGGACGTCCAATGTCCGAAAAGAAACCTGGATCAACCTATAGGGAGAAGGGCAAGGGGTCAGAGACAACCGCATCACATTATGCCCAAACCCAGCCTAAAGTGTACAACCTTGGCCAGCAGGAGGCCATGAAGCAGAGTGGCGTGGTGACATGTATGGATTAATTTTTAGCGGTTTAGCTTTAAATACTTGTTGTCATACGCATGTTAGACTATGACTGGTTGTGTTAGGCTTTGTTTTGATTTTCTATCATCCGGCGAGAGTGTAAGATCCTATTCCTCAAATCCGAGGCAACCCGGATCTTATGCCCAGAACCGCCGCCTTACGGTGACACTAACGCACGAGTTAGTCGTCACCGCAAGACGCTGATTCTGCCGGCTAGTACGATCATAACCTGTTCGGCCAATATGAGAATAATTGCATAATAAATCAGAGTAAAAGCAGAAGCAAGTCCACAGCCACATCACATATACATATCAAATGAAATAAAAGCCAGTCCATAATGAGTACAGAAGTGAAAGTAAATAGGGCTTATGCCCAGTACATCATGATCACTCTCACTCTCACATACAGCAGCGGAATCTATCATCTCAAATCATCGCACCTGAACATGTGCTCCAGTAGTAGTAGCCAGTACCTGCTCCTCAAGTCCGGCCTCCTCGACGTGCTGGTCCACCTCCTCGAGCTCCTAAAATAGTAAGGTCAACGACCATTAGTCAAAAAGACTAAGTCGTATCCTCAGCACCTCCTCCTGCAACTCCTAGGCACCGTGCGGGAGGACGAAGCGGAGGACAACAAGGGGTGGCAAAAGAGAGCAGGTGACAGGAATCTAACAGGGTATATAATCAAGAAAATAATGAAATGTAACCTCCACTTATGCGGTTACGCATAAGCAAGGGATCTTTTGCAAGGCTCCCATTGTATAGAATGTCCCATACCATTTATACAATGGGGTGTCAGAGTCACAAGCATATATATAAAGTAAAAATAACCTTAACCTATAAACATGCCCACTCAGGCTTATAGGTTAAGGGTTCGTATAGCAGGTCCTAATGTATGAGCGTCCCATACCACTTATACATTAGGTGACTTAAGTTGTTATGAAGGTTAATGTTATGCTTCTATATGGTGGGTATGATATGAACATGCAGTGCAACACACACACACGACTCCGTGATCACAGACCTTTAGTTCCCACTTTTCGAGAGCTAGCATCACTCTCAGGTACCACCGTTGTGGCTACGGCAGCAGCGGAGCGGGCGTCTCCGCCTTCTAGGCGGGTATACACACTACCAGGCCTAGACCTCTCTTGTACGCCTCTGTACACCGTCAGTGCACTCTAGAGTCTCTGCGTACAACTTTGCTGACTACCTGTCAGTCTTGTTGGGCTGGGTGCGCGTTATTAGGAAAAGCCTTCCAGACTCCAGTATAAACATCCTACTGGTCCTTCTAACCCTCGCACCCGCCTGGTCCACCGTACTGCCGTCGGTGTGATGACTGGCCAGTACCGCATGGCCCACCACTAGTATATGCACATGCAAGTATAGTATATTGAGCCTCCAGCTCGAAGGTCTAACCAGTCCCAAAACTCTCCAACCCGTCACGGGTGAGAATATGCTACAAAACCTCCAACCCTGCCTGGGTGAGTATAAATGAAACCAATTTCATCCTCCAACTCTGCACGGGCGAGCAAGTAGTCAAAGACTCCAAGTCCCTCCAACCCGGCACGAGTGAGCACATGTCCAGTTCACCTAACCTAATAGACTACTCTTGTCTACAGTTTATCATACTTAAAATCTTAAGGTTAATCCCAGGGCTGGCCAAGGTATTCCCGGTGAAGGGCTCTCAGGGGCACTAGGAGCTACAATGGGCTGAATCCCAGAGCTCCCTTTCTCAAGGATATTTAGTTTAGTTGTTGCCTACCCCGAACCCCTTTTTCTCTCTCCTGTTACATAGAGTGACCCAGTGATTTAAGGTATGGGTTAAGGAGTGGCGATCTTCCGTCAACTCTTTCTAGGTAAGTCTTATGTCGCTCTGTTACTCTCGTCTCTAGAATGCATCTGCCACCCAGGGTTATACTTCCGAACTTAGACCCTAACTCAGTTGTTGATTCATTCCCTGGCGGCCTATAGTCCAACCTTCTTTACTAAGCGCACCCCATGACCTATTGCCACCCTGAAATCGAACTTCTAAACTCTTGATCCAGCTAACCCCAAGTATTTATCCTAGGGTGGTATAGACTAATAAAATGAGTGTGTTGATTTTCATAATTTTCCTAGGTCATTAAGGCCTTTAATTAAATCTTTTAGAATTATTCCCTAGGTCATTTTACACATGAAGTATCATCAATTAAAATCTTCTGACTTATGGGAATTTTCCTGAATTGCATATGAGAAAAATATTACTGTCTACAAGATTTCATAATTTTCCTTTTATTATATCTATTTATCCCATAATTAATACAATTCCTACACAAGTGTCATTTTCCAAATGAAGTACAAGAAATGTATTCACCAAAATTCCAGGAAAATTACTAAGCATTCATATTACTATTTTATGACTAATGGCAGAGTTTCACTTATTTCCACTGTGTAATGGTCTACCAAAATTCATTCCTAATTATTTACCAAAATGCCATTTTCCTACCTTAATAATTATCAGTGTATACAAAAATTCTGAAATAAATATGCAACACTAATATTGCAATTATACATCTATAGAAATATTTTTACAATTTCCTCACATGTAATTCCATCAATTCATAAATAAATACAAAAAGGGGTAAAATAGTAATTTCAAGGTTTTCGTTCTAATAATTTCCAAACAGAGGTCTAAAATTTTCCTAAGGCCTATAAGACACCATACTGTGACTTGGCTGAATTTGAAAGTTTTCTATAGCCAAATTCTATTTTTCCCATTTATTTTCCAAAAAAGCCTATAATTTGAAAATTTCCAATAAGGGGTATTTTTGATTCCAAAAGTCCCAAAAATAATTCTAGGGGTGAAACATGCCCTAATGAATCACTGGAATTTATTGTATGGTTTTTGGGTGCCTCAGCTAGGCTAAATACACTATATACAATTTCTTGCTAATTGCACACCAAGGCCTAAATTAGCCAACACATGTACAAGGATTAACCCATCATGCAGGGGTCCAATTGCTCTGAAATTTCTACCAGGCACCAATGATGCCCCTAAGGATGAGCCACCAGAATCTGGGGCCATTTGGAGTTAGCTAACTCCAAGAATCACCTAGTTAAGCCCTAGGGGTACTTTGGTAATTTCCTCATATTTTATTTCCCAATCAAGCCCATTTTTGGGCAGGGCCTAAATGTGCCCTAATTATACCTCTGACCAAAATCTCAGGTCAAGGGGGCTTCTGGTTTGGCTTGGGCAGCCATTTAAAATCCTGCCAATTTACTATTTGCAGCCCAAGCCTAAGCCTATTTTTACAAACATGCAAGTGAGATTCCTCATCATGCAGTGAGTCAATTTAGCCCAAATTTTAACCATGGGTCTAATATACCCATGAGAGGGTGCCACCAAAATTTGGGGCCATTTGGAGTTGGAGAACTCCAAAAATCACATTTATTTACTTTTGGGTATTTTTGTAAAAACTATAGCAAAATGTTCCCCAAAAATTCTGATTTTTGGGGAGAACCTAGATTTGGCTAAATAAGCCACATGCCCAAAATCTCAGTCCATTTGTACTTAGGGTTTGAGCAGGGCACCAATATTTGTTTCTGTCCTAGTTTAAGGGCAGTCCTAGCAAAACAGCCCTACAGGACAGCCTACTGGTCCAAACCCTATGATTTCTGTGGCATTTTAAAGTTAACTCATCTATCTAGATTTTTCATTCAGGGTCCATCCTAATGTGGGGCCTCTAAGTACCCAAAATTCAGCATGCAAAGTCACTGTTAAAGTGTGACAGATTGATATTTTAATCATAATATAAAAATACAGGAATTTCATTCATCTGCTTGCACTAATCTTAAAGCGCATCCAACGGCTACTGTATCTCTTCCCCATGCAGTGCATGCAGGGCCAACCGAGTCTGTTGAACTTGCAAGGCCATTTCCGGCCATCGCCGGCGGCGGGACCTCCGGCCAAATGCTCCCCCGGCCTCTCGGTGGTCGGGGCTTGAGCTGGCCGGCGGTCGGGCGGCGGAGAGCGGCGGACGACGGCGGCGCCACCGACCCGAGAAACCCTAAATCCGCCATTTTTTTGCTTTTTTCCAAGCTGGTAGAGGCCTACAGTCGAGCTCTTTTGAGCTTGACTACTAACCTAGAAGATCTAGGAATGCTAGTACAGTAGGAGGGGAGGGGATACGGACCATTGGCGGCGGTTGTGGTTGAGGGTGGCGGCGGCTCTCCATAGCATGGATTTTCCGGCGATCTCCTCGGTTTGCCATGGCTGCAGTGGTCTCCGGCTCTCTCTCTCTGTCTCAGGGGTAGGAGTGAATGGAAATGAGAGGGGGAAGTGGTTTGGGGGCTGAGTTAAGAGGGGGGGGGGGCGACCTCACCAAGGCTAGGGGCGATTTCAACAATGTTGAGGTCGGGTTGGGGATCTTGGCCGGCTAGGTGGCTTGGGAGTGGGCCCCACTGGTCCTTGAGGGTTGACTAGGCCTTAGTGGGTCGGGTTACCAAGGCTAGGGTTGAGTTGGGTGAGTGAAGAGAGGGAGTTGACTTCCATAAATGGGTTAGGTCATATTGGGCTTGGGTTGGGCTTGGGCTTGGCCCAAGGCTGCATGGTGGGGGTCCCACACCTCCTGATACCCATGCATGGTCAGCCAACCCATCATGGGTTGGTGGGATGAGCCCAGATGGTCCAAACCCATTTCTTAGCATCTTCTCTCTCCTACTCCTCCTCTTTTCTCTCTCCTAAGTGTTCTCCCAAAAGTACTATTGCAAGACCCTATTTTTCTCTCCCCTAGGGTTTATAGGGTCACTTTAGGCCCACATGATGAATTTGGGTTGATTTGGGTGGACCCAACCCAGTGAATTGGCTAGGGAACCATTTTCACTATTTAGGTCAAAGGTGTTGACTTGACCCATCATGGTCAACTGGTTGACCCCATGGCCTACCTTGGGGTCCACTTAGATTGTATTTAGGGTTAGGGCATCATGAGGGGATCATGGTGTGGCTAGGGTTCCTGTTTAGGCTAGTTTGACCTAGTTTGACTTTGGCCCCATGGTGAGCCCCACATGGCTAAAACCCACTACCTAGGGTCAAATCTAGCTTCTAACCCTAACACCCACCCCATGCCTAACCCAATCTAAGTTAAGGGGTCTAGAAGTAACATTGGGATGTTACAAATCCTATAAACGAAAGAAATAATTTCGTCCCCGAAATTTAAGTTTGGGTCTACGGGTTCCAATTGCAGAAATTGTTAAGGAAATTTTGTAGAAAATAACATAAAAGTACCTGATGTAAATAGTTCTGGATGACGCTCCAGCATCAGATCCCTAGGTTCCCAGGTGTGCTCCTCCCGTCCATGGTTGGACCACAGCACCTTTACGAGTGGAACCTTCTTTTTCCTCAACGTTCGGACTGCTGAATCGTCGATCCGGATCGGCTCCAATCTGACTGACCGGTCAGGCTCTACCGGTCCAGCTGCAGTAGGGACATGCTGCTCAGGGCGAAGGAGAGATCTTCGCAAAGAAGAGACATGGAACACATCATGTAGGCTGCTCAGCTCCGGAGGTAGCTGCAGCCGATAAGCCAAGGGGCCCACACGCTCCAGAATCAGGTATGGTCCCATGTACCGGGGGCTGAGCTTCTTATGTCTCCGAATCCGAGAAATACCATGTACCGGTCGGATCTTCAGGAAAACCCTGTCCCCAACATGGAACTCCACTTTCCGGTGTCGAGCATCATAATATTTCGTCTGTCTGCTCTGAGCCTCCAGAAGCCGATCCCTGATCAAATGAATCTGAGCCTCCGTATCCTCTACAAAGTCTGACCCAAGGGCTCGAGTATCCACATCTTGCACCCAGGATAGCGGAGTCCGGCATTTTCTCCCATAAAGCGCCTCGTATGGAGCCATCCCGATGCTGGCCTGGTGGCTGTTGTTGTATGAGAATTCGATCAACGGCAGTAGTCTCTCCCAGGGTTTCCCTATATCCAGGATACATAGCCTGAGCAGGTCCTCCATAGTGCGTATCGTCCGCTCCGTCTGACCGTCGGTCTGCGGGTGGAAGGCAGTGCTAAAGGAAAGTCTGGATCCCAAGTAAGCGTGCACTGCCCTCCATTCCCTGGAGGTGAAGCGACCATCTCTATCTGAAACAATAGACCTGGGTACTCCGTGATACCGGATGAACTGTTCTACAAACAACCTCACCAACACAGCAACCGGGGCATCTTTTCTGACCGGGATAAACCGTGCTACCTTGGTCAACCTGTCCACAATGACCCAGACAGAATCGTGCCCAGAATGGGAGCGAGGGAGTCCGTGTACAAAATCCATGGAAATATCCTCGAACTTCCATTCTGGGACTGGCAGTGGCTGTAATATACCGCCTGGGCTCTTGCATTCGGCCTTCACTCGCTGGCAAGCCTCGCAGTGTGTCACAAGATATATGATCTCCCTCTTCATTCCTGGCCAGTACATGGTCCGTCGTAAGTCAGCCCACATCTTGGTGATGCCGGGATGTACTGAGTATCTGGAATAGTGCGCCTCCCTGAGAATATCCTCCCGGATCTCACCTCCTACTGGAATGTACACTCGGCCACGGAATCGAAGAAGGTCGTCCTCCAGCGTATAATCCCCATACTTGCCTTCTTCTAGAGCGTCAAAGATAGGCTCTAGATCAGTATCCAATCTCTGATGTGTAAGAATGCGCTTCTATATATCATCATCGCTGACCAAAGAGTTCAGGTACTCTCGATAGATCACTGGCTCGGCTTCCGAAACCATGGTAATTTGCATATCCTCCATCATGCGCAGCAGCTCCATAGACATCACCCAGGGCTCCGGTTCAGAAGTGCCGGCTCTCCTGCTCAAAGCATCTGCTACAGTATTCGCCTTTCCCGGGTGATAGTGCATCTTATAGTCGTAATCGCAGAGGAACTCAAGCCACCTCCTCTGTCGCAGGTTCAGAACCTTCTGCGTGTCGATGTATTTGAGATTCTTATGATCGGAGTATATGTCACAATGAATCCCGTAGAGGTAATGTCTCCATGTCTTGAGGGCAAAGACTACGGCCCCGAGCTCGAGATCATGTACTGGGTAGTTATGCTCATGCTTCTTCAGCTGTCGCGAAGCATAAGCGATAACATGTCCATGTTGCATCAGGACTGCACCCATCCCCTGATAAGAGGCATCTGTATATATCTGGAATCCTTCGCTCCCAGAGGGAAGTGCAAGGATGGGGGATGAAGTGAGCCGGTCCTTGAGCTCTTGAAATGCTGACTCGCACCGCTCTGTCCAGTCAAATGCGGCATCCTTTTTCGTCAAGGACGTGAGGGGGAGGGCTATCTTCGAGAATCCCTCCACGAACTTGCGATAATAACCTGCTAGGCCCAAGAAGCTACGGATGTCCGACGCTGTCTTTGGTCGTGGCCAATCCCGCACTGCCTCTATCTTAGCCGGATCCACTGCTAATCCAGCTCCACTGATCGTGTGTCCAAGGAAAGCCACTTCCTGAAGCCAGAACTGGCACTTAGAGAACTTCGCATACATCTGGAATTCTCTTAACTTCTGCAATACTAGCGCTAGGTGCTCTGCATGCTCCTCTCGAGACCGTGAGTAAATCAAAATATCATCAATAAAAACTATGACAAACCGATCTAGATAAGGCTCGAATACACGGTTCATGAGCGTCATGAACGCCGAGGGGGCATTCGTGAGCCCAAATGGCATCACCGTGAATTCATATAGCCCGTAGCGTGAGCTGAAAGCCGTCTTCGGTATATCTTCTTCCCTGATGCGGAGCTGATAATAACCCGAGCGCAAATCAAATTTTGAAAACCAGCAAGCTCCTTGAAGCTGATCGAAGAGCTCATCTATCCGTGGCAGTGGATATGTATTCCGAACCGTCAATCGGTTCAGTTCTCTATAATCTATACATAGTCTCAGCGAACCGTCCTTCTTCACAAATAAAACGGGTGCTCCCCAAGGCGAAGAACTTGGTCGTACAAAATCCGATTCCACCAGTTCCTGTAACTGTGTCCTGAATTCTGCCAATTCTCTAGGTGCCATCCTGTAGGGAGCCCGGGACACTGGTCTCGCCCCTGGCACCAACTGAATCCTGAAGTCCAAGTCTCGTGATGGTGGTAGTCCAGGTAACTTTTCCGGAAAGACATCAGCATAATCTCGTGCCACTGGAATATCGGCTAGGGAACTCTCTACTACTGCCATCTCGAAGCAAATGAGATATACCTCTTCCCCCTATTCATAGGCCTTGACAGCCTGTACTGAAGATAAAGAAAGGCGGGGGATGGAACGGATACCTTCAATGGTGACGTAGGAGTCTCCGTGTCTGAGTGTGATCCTCTTCGAGGAGCAATCTATCTGCGCGTAGTTCCAATGAAGCCAGTTCATGCCTAGGATCAGATCATAATCCGGTAGGCTCAGAACTGTTGCCGGAGCTTCAAACGCTTTGCCTCATACCTCGACATCCATATTGCAGCAGTCTGTGGTTCGAAGTTCCGTACCATCAGGGAGTCGCACTCTCTTTTCCAAACCGGAAAACTTCTCCACTCCTTCTAATCCTTCAATAAACGAGTCCGACACGAAGGAGTGTGACGCACCCGTGTCGAAGAGGGTGTGAGCGGGCTTGCCGCTAATCATCACTATGCCTGGGTTTGTTTGAGTTCAAAGAATAGTATTACTTTTAATGTCTAAGGTACTCTTAAAATTTAAAATTTATAAATCCTAAAAAAAAAAATTTAAGTACCTGTAATCACCTCCTCTGGGTCCCTCTGCTCCGTGAGATCTAGCGCGTATACCTGCTCCCGGTCTCGAATGTAGAGTCCCGCACCGACTTCCATCACCTCTTTGCATGAGCGTCTAGTGCCGAGGTGGCAAGGGGAACTGCCTGTCTGACGGGGCAGCTGATGCCAGCTAGCAGCTCCTGGATGGTCTCCAACCACTCCTCTGTCTTCGCAGCATCTTCTGTCCCGCGATACAGTGGCGGAGACAGACTTTTAAACGCACTCAGCCAGTTCGACCCTGGGTTGGGTAGCTGTACCGGGGCTTGCTGATCTCTGAATGCGTCCAGGATCGCCGTCAGCGTTTGTCCCATTTCTGTCTGCATGAATGGAATGACAGCCGGAGGGGGAGGAACCGTATCCTGTGGAGGCTGTATAAAGGTAAGGTAATGTCAAAATTGGCCTAACTCATCGTTTAATGGACTGTTTTATGTGGCTTTTACACATGGGCACACCATTGCTTCCGCTGCATAGTTTGTCCGCAAACTAATGCCCGAGCGGGGTGTTCCAGTGTGGTGGACTGTATTCTCATATGATCGTGTGTTCAAGCTCAGTTGGTGATGAAGGTTGAAAGAACTCCATAGTTAAGCGTGCTTGGGCGAGAGTAAAACTGGGATGGGTGACCTCCTGGGAAGTCCCCGTACGGCCCAACTTAACTGTCGAGTTCGCTCATCAAAGGGAGGCTGTGGCCACCAACAACCCGCCTGTGGAGGGAGAGGGGTTGGGGTGCTTGGGCTGCAGCCCGGTAGCGATGCCTGGAGGGTGGAGCCGTAACGCTGTTACGTACGCGCCAGGGTCGTTACAATAAAAAGTGCACTTTTTATAACGGTCCAGGCCCGCCAACCCGCGGGACCCAGCTGGCACCGCCGGCCCACCAGTAGTCCAGACCCGGGCCCACTACTGGCAGTAAGCCTATCACATCAAGCCTGCAGGCCAATGCACCCCAACCCCTCTCCATCCAGGCGGGTTGTTGGTGGCCGTAGCCCCCCTTAGATGAGTCAAACTCGATAGTCAAGCCCGCACTACGGGTACTTCCCAGGAGGTCACCCATCCCAGTACTACTCCAGCCCGAGCACGCTTAACTATGGAGTTCTTTCAACTCTCATCACCAATTGAGCTGCATAGTTAAGCGTGCTCGGGCTGGAGTAGTACTGGGATGGGTGACCTCCTGGGAAGTCCCCGTAGTGCGGGCTTGACTATCGAGTTTGACTCATCTAAGGGGGATACGGCCACCAACAACCCGCCTGGATGGAGAGGGGTTGGGGTGCATTGGCCTGCAGGCTTGATGTGATAGGCTTACTGCCAGTAGTGGGCCCGGGTCTGGACTACTGGTGGGCCGGCGGTGCCAGCTGGGTCCCGCGGGTTGGCGGGCCTGGACCGTTATAGAGAGCACTGTTCGATTCGGGAACTTCGCACTCCTTTTTGTCCGAAGGATTTGTATCGCACGTCGGAGTACCTTCTTCGATGGCAAAGGACAAATTGGATGTGTTGTTGCCAAATGGGTGTTCAATGCGCGCGTATAGAGTTTGTTGCTTAAAGATACAGATTGGAAGTCAAGAGTTCGACTTACAAGCATCGTTACTGCCGCTGGTTGAGTTCGACGTGATATTTGGTATGGACTGGCTCTCGGAGCAGCAGGCATACAATGATTGCAATCGCAAGGAGGTCAAGTTGGGAACGGGTCGAGAGACGACATTTACAGGCTTGAAAGGGTCGAGCAAGAATTTGATGTCTGCTCTTCAGGTGGTTAAGGCAGTTCGTGCTGGTTCTTCACACTAGTGGAGGCTTCGAAGCCTAAACCTAGTTTGGATAGTTTCTCGGTTGTATCAGAGTATCCTGACGTGTTCTCTGGCGATCTCCCTGGAGCCCCACCGCAGTGAGAGATTGACTTCATTATTGAGCTAGTGCCAGGTGCCAAACATGTGACACGCTCTCCTTATCGGTTAGCGCCTAAGGAAATGCCGGAACTGAAGGTTCAACTTCAAGAATTGTTGGAACAGGGTTATGTGCGTCCACCTAGGAGCCCACCGGTCCTCTTTGTTAAAAAGAAGGACGGAAGTTTGCGACTTTGTATTGATTATCGAGAGCTGAACAAGTTAACGGAGAAGGATAAGTATCTGATCCCAAGGATTGACGATCTGTTCGATCAGTAATTGGATCATCAGTGTACTCGAAATTGGATCTTAAGTCTGGATATTATCAGTTAAGGATAAGAGAAAGTGACATCCCCAAGATAGCTTTCAGTACGCGGTATTAGCATTATGAGTTCACCGTCATGCCGTTTGGGCTGACTAATGTGTCATCCGTGTTTATGGATCTAATGAACAAAATGTTCTGAGAGTATCTAGACAACTTCGTGATAGTCTTTATCGACGATATATTGGTGTACTGGCAATGTGAGGAGGATCACTTTAAGCATCTGCATTTTGTGTTGGAGACACTGAGGAGGAACCAACTGTATGCAAAGTTCCCCAAATGCGTGTTTTGGTTGTCCTCTGTAGCGTTCCTTGGTCACTTAGTTATTGGAGAGGGAATTGCAGTGGATCCAACTAAGATAGTTACTATACGGGAGTGGCTTATATTGTCTTCGGTAGCGGAAGTCTGAGTTTTCTGGGGCTTGCCGTCTATTACATGCGCTTTGTAGAGAACTTCTCGCGGATAGCGTTACCCCTCACGACTTTGACGAGGAAAGACCAGAAGTTTTTGTGGTTGTTGGAGTGCGCGTAAGCCATCGAAGAACTGAAAGGTCAGTTGACCATGGCGCCTGTTCTAAGTTCGCCGAGTGTGACTGAAGGATTTGAGATTTACAGTGATGCTTCGGGCAGTGGTTTGGGTTGTTTGCTACTGCAGCATGGGAGTGTAATAGCTTACGGCTCGCATCAGCTGAAAGTACACGAGAGGAATTATCCATTCCATGACTTGGAGTTAGCGGTGGTGATATTTGCCCTGAATCTATAAGGCACTACCTATAAGACCCCCCCCCCCCCAGAATACAAAACACGGCACGATGGGAGTCTTATGCCCAGAACAGCGGCCTTGCGATAGCACTAGCACTCGGGCTAGCCTGTACTACAAGACGCCTATTTTGTCGGCCTTACAAATATCAATCATGCCAACCCAACAAAACACAAAAAATGAGAAGTAAAATCCACACAAGCATATAATAGTCCAAAAATACATCATATAAAAGAAGCTAAACCAAGCTTCTATATAATCAGAGTACGAGTAAACATGCCCAAAAGTCCTACAACAAAAGTCTCTCAAAGACTTACATCAGTCACTGACGGTAACGACGGTACTGTCCCCTCAGACCCTGTCGTCCTTGCCTGGCTTTCTTGCTGCATAACCTGCTACTGCTCTGTCTGCGGGGTTTCCTCCTAAAAAGGAAGATGTAGAAACTGTTAGTCATAAAGACTAAGTGGCTATCACATACACTCCTCTGACGACTCCTCAGCATTGGGAGGAGAAAGGAACAGGGTATAATATATGTATATAAGAAATAGTACAAACAGGTGGTATGAAGTGATCCATAAATAATGTATATATATAGTAGCATAGTAAATGAGAAACACATTGCCCTAACAGTTCTAATATCTACAACAGAAAGTTAAAGTGTAAAGCTACAACAGAAGGTAAATCAACTTATATGAATGTCCATACAGATATATAAGTTGAGGTTCGGCTCAACAGTAAAGTAACTCATCGTATAAGAGTGCCCATACAAACTTATACGATGAGGATCTTGTGTATGCAATGTAATGTAATGCCATGAATGCTATGCAACGACTCACCCATGATCACACACAAGTAATTGTTGTGTCAACACAGACTCTTAGTTCCCACTTTTTTAGTAGGTAGCTAACCTCTTAGGCGTCATCCGTCGTGGCCAGATGGTGATAGTAGAGCGGGCATCTCCACTACTAGGCATGTCTCCACACTACCAGGCCTAGGCCTTTGTATGCCTCAACGCTAAGAACATAACAGCAGAGATCACATGCATAATACGGCTCAGCGGGAGTCTCGGGTAGATGTGCACCGAGAACCAAGCCCCGAGCTTGCCTAAGATGTGACCCGGAACTAGCCTCGGAAATAGCACGAAGACCAAGCCCAACCGTTCACCTAGCTCGGAAGGAGCCCCGAGAAGGAGCGCCGAGGACCAAGCCCAACCGTCCAAGGTCTAACAGTCAACTCCCGTCAGTGTGGCGACTAGCGAGCCTTCAGACTTGCTGCACTATCCTTAAACCAGGATTATGACACCACATGTCGACTCACACCCCTATGCCAATCTCACTTTTCGAGCTCAACAGCTCACAACCGCTCCTCACCGAGTCGCTTATCAACACAATCGATCAAGTGCGGCAAACACTCGCGCACCATCAACCCTTCCACATATTCATGCACAAACCTTATTTAATCCTCTTCCACACAATATTCAACACCTTGCTAGTATTTAGCTCATCTTACCGATTAACGTATCTAGTTTATTTATACAATCCAACTCGCCTACCCACTAGTTCACCTAGGGGTCTATCAACAAAACCATCTCAAACTAGTATGTTTTAGTTCGCCATTTGATTACAAAGGATCAATCCACCTACTCACAACAAACTTCACACTAACTATCCACAATCTCTCTAATAGTTCTAAATTAGGTTTACATAACCAAAAGAACAAAGCATGCAGGAATAGTATAAATTACAGATCTTACACCAGGGATTCCTGATGCTACAGGAATCAAGTGAAAACGTTTAACCCCTCGTTGGAAAGGTATTTCTGAGGGCTACGACTTTCGTTATTAGTCGGAAGCCCAGATTTGGCCGTATCACATTAAAATCGGCTTCTAAGACTACTTTGTTAAGATTATAGTTTCTGCACGTTTATATTATCAGCCATCAATTTCGATCAGGATTTCCCGTGGCTACAGACCGCGCCTGAAGACGTGTAACCACTCGTTGGAAAGGTATTTCCATGGGCTATGACTTTCACTTTTTGTCAAAAGCCCAAATTTGGCCTTTCATATCTGAAAAATGACCACGAAGATCGTTGCGCCTAGAAAGCAGATTCCTGCGCGCATTCTTAAGGCGGAACGAACGGCATCGGTCTGTCTTCCTCCTCTAGCCAATCTTCCCAAATCACAACCAGAAATTCCTCCACCCTTATTCACCCTCATAAGGATATTTCTCTTCACGAGACCATCACCCATCTTCACATTGAAGGAAGGAGAGGTTGAAGATGACTAAACCCTAGAACACAAGTGCTAGCATGGCATCTTCCTAGAAACCTTCATCTAACACATCAAGACTCCTTTGAGTTGATATCTCGCCTAGGAATAACTAGAGATCTAGCACCTAGGGAAATAGGAGGAAGCTCACCTCGATTCCGGCATTTCCACCATTTCCAGCCATGGATCTCATCACCCTTTGCTACGACATCTTCTTCTCCTCGGCGGCATCGGTTCTCCATTGGAAGAGAGTTGCTCCAGCACCAGTCTCTCCACAGAAAAGGGCTTGGAAATAAGATGAAAAATTCCCAACGTTCCAGAAAATCTATATATATAGAACCAACACGGGTACATACACGCCCGTGTACATACCCGTGTCCTGCTCGGTTGAAGCGTCGTCGGCGGTTACAGTGTCGATTGTGTAACGACTCGACCCGTTAAATAACATATAATATAAGGTTCGGCCGGGGCCCCACACTATATGCCACAAACAGACGACAAGGTCATAGGTTAATACCAAAATACAATCGCACCCTAACCCAGAGCATTCTAGCGGAAGCATATTAATTGCAAGAACTCAACCAATGAATGTCCACTACTCTATAAATATCACAATTATATACAACACCAGGAATGTTTACAACTCAAATGCTCATGTCCTTAAGGCCTTAAAAGTTTCTCTTTACCAAAGGTGGTTTCATACATCGGCACACAGGCCGGCCACACCTGAAATCAAATACTTCGCACGGCCTTCAAGGGCCTATAAGTAGCAACAGTAGAAAGGGCTTCAACCCGCTCAATCCAAGTCAGCCCGCAACACCTGCATATGGACGTCCACCCCAAGGGTGATAAAAAAAATGGTAAGCATTCAGCTGGCCAATTATAACGACCCTACCCCTTACCCGGGGTAGTGGTTCCTTCCTTGCATGCAGTGCAATCTCAACACAAACATACATATCACAACCTAACACAAATGTCGGCCTTCGTGCCAGATGCTCCATGCACTCAGGGCACGTTAACGATGTACTGAACTCCTCAAGGTCCCACCACCGATTTGAGGTTATTAGCTTGTTGGCTGGGCATAAGCCTCTAAACCCAAGTTGGACACCTCACGTACCCACCCCTCTCAGAGGCATTCACCTCACGGCAACTGTGAATACTATAGATTGACCTACGCCCATAGTGCAACACGCTGGGAAGGCCCGAAGCCCAACCATTTACAATGCTACAAATCAACCGCTCACCCGATCCTATAACTGAACTTGTTGGGTGGTTCATCTCGCCCATCCCACTCAGAGGTTATTATCTTGTTGGTCATGGGAATCAGCCTCCAAACCCCTGTTGAAGACCCCTCGCGCACATCCACTCAGAGGTATCCGCAATCCATCGCATAATACAGGCACACAGTACCACTTTCCCATCCATCAACAGGCTCATGACGAGCATACAACCAAAGGAGCTATGCAAAGCTTCCTCACCACAATTCACAAGCATCCTCACCATCTCCGCAAGATACTCATTTTACACACGGAGTCTTCTCCGGTTCACAACATCACCAATCCATACTACCCGTCCAGATGGGCTTTACACGGCATGCCTATTCCATACTACACAGTTCTGAATCTAGATACAGACTCAACCGCTGGAATCGCTTACGCTTTCTACCTCTTGGTGGAGGATCTCATGCACATGTATAAAGTAGGACTGAACTTGTCCAAGAAGGAGATTGTTACCCTTGACGATCGCCTTGGAGCCATGGAGAAACTAGCCTGATGGAAAGCACCGCAACGGCCTTGCCTCCACAACGCTGGCTTCGGATCTCGAGTCGGACCGCTGAAGCTCCACCGGCAGCCAGAAGACTTCTTCTTCCTCCTCCAAGCTCTCCTCTCTCTCTTCTCTTGAGAAAGAGAATGGCCAAAGATGAAATGAGAATGGCTCTCATTCCTTGGTCTTATCCAAGCTTGGAGTAGCTTGGACCACAGGATCCAAATAGAAGGAATTGAATGGCCAGGATTTGCCCTCGAATAACTATTTTTGGGGTTACACGGCCTATGACACGCCCGTGTCACAGGCCGTGTACTGCAAGCGGTACACGAACTGAATCACCCATACCAGAACACGGGCTGAGACACCCCCGTGGCAAGCCCCTGACACGCCCGTGCCAGTAAGTACACGCCCGTGTTGAGGGTCGTGTCCCACACTCAACGAAGGATCAACTCTCCCGAGATGAACACGGCTAAGGCACATGTCCGTGTCCTTAGGCGTGTGGCAAACACTCCCATGTGACACGCTCGTGTCACAGGCCGTGTGCCACACTCAACGCTGCCCGGTTACCAACCCGATCTGGACACGCCCGGAGATAACAAAATATAACGACTCAACCCGTTAAATAACATATAATAGAAGGTCCGGCCGAGGTCCCTCACTATATTCAACAAATAGACGGCGAGGTCACAGGTTAATACAAAAATACCATCACACCCTAACCCAGAGCATTCTAGCAAAGGCTTATTAATTGCAAGAACTCAACCAATGAATGTCCACTACTATATAAATATCACAATTATATACAACACCAGGAATGTTCACAACTCAAACGCTCACGGCCTTAAGGCCTTATAAGTTTTTCTTTACCAAATGTGGTTTCATATATCGGCACGCAGGCCAGCAACACATGAAATCCAATACTTCACATGGCCTTCAAGGGCCTACAAGAAGCAACAGCAGAAAGGGCATCAGCCCGCTCAATCCAAGTCATCCTGCAACACCTGCATATGGACGTCCACCCCAAGGGTGATAAACAAAGCAATGGTTAGCATTCAGCTTACCAATTATAATGCCCTACCCCTTACCCGGGGTAGTGGTTCCTTCCCTGCATTCAGTGCAATCTCAACACAAACATATATATCACAACCACAACACAAACGTCGGCCTTCGTGCCAGACGCTCTGTGCACTCAGGGCACGCTTACGGTGTACCGAACTCCTCAAGATCCCACCATTGATTCGAGGTTATTAGCTTATTGGCTGTGCATAAGCCTCCAAACCCACGTTGGAGACCTCACGTACCAACCCCACTCAGAGGCGTTCATCTCACGACAACTGTGAGAGCTATAGTACGACCTACGCCCGTAGTGCAACACACCGAGAAGACCCGAAGCCCCACCATTTATAGTGCTACAAATCGACCGCTCACCCAATCCTAATACTGAACTTGTTGGGTGGTTCATCTCGCCCATCCCACTCAGAGGTTCTTAACTTGTTGGCTATGGGCATCAGCCTCCAAACCCCTGTTGAAGACCTCTCGTACCCATGCACTCAGAGTTATCCACAATCCATCGCATAACATAGGCACATAGTGCCACTTTCCCATCCATCAACCAGCTCATGTCGAGCATACAAACAAAGGAGCTATGCAAAGCTTCCTCACACAATTCACAAGCGTCCTCACAATCTTCGCAAGATACTCGTTTTACACACGAAGTCTTCTCCAGTTCGCAGAATCACCAATCCAGACTACCCATCTAGATGGGTTTCATACAGCATGCCTATTCCGTACTATAAAGTTCCAGATCTAGATGCAGATTCAACCGCTGGAATCGCTTACGCTTTCAACCTCTTGGTGGAGGATCCCACGCACATGAATAATGTACGACTTCACTTGTCCAAGAAGGAGATCATTAGCCTTGACGATTGCTTCAGAGCCATGGAGAAACTAGTCGGATGGAAAACAACGCGACGGCCTAGCATCCACAACGCTGGCTTCGGATATCGAGTCAGACCACTGAAGCTCCACCGGTGGCCGGAAAACTTCTCCTTCTTCCTCCTCCAAGCTCTCCTATCTCTCTTCTCTTTAGAAAGAGAATGGTCAAAGATGAAATGAGAAAGGCACTCATTCCTTGTTCTTATCCAAGAAGGGAGCAGCTTGGACTACAGGATCCAAATAGAAGGAACAGAACGGCCAGGATCTTCCCTCAAATAATTATTTTTAGGCTTACACGGCCTGTGACATGCCGTGTCATAGACCGTATACTACAAACGATACATAAACCGACTCACCCAGACCATAACATGGGCTGAGACACGCCCGTGTCAAGCCCCTGACACGCCCGTGCCAGTAAGTACATGCCCGTGTTGAGGGGTGTGTCCCTCACTCAAAGAAGGATCAACTCTCCCGATAAGAACACGGCAAAGGCACACGCCTGTGTCCTTAGCCATGTGCCAAACCCGCCCCTATGACATGCCCATGTCATAGGCCATGTGCCATACTCAACGTCGCCCGGTTACCAACCCGATCAGGACACGCCCTGGGACACGCTCGTGTCCTAGGCTGTGTCGCCTCTCAATGATCGTCGACTTCATTTTCTTCGAGCTCTCGCGACACACCTGAGTACCCAGAGCTTGACACGCCCTAGAACACGCCCGTGTCCCAGGCCTTGTCACCCAGCCTGAACTCCAAATTGAAATTTGGGGTGTTACAGATTGGACCGAAACACGGGTAGGAACACGCCCGTGTCTACTCCCCGTATCACGCGATACGGCCTTGCTTATGCCCATGTCCTACCCGTGTCCTGCTCGGGAGACACGACCGGCTTCCTGTAAATATGCATACGGGTAGGGACACGCTCGTGTCTCTACCTATGTACTGCTCGGGAAACTCGATCGACGATGGCAGTTTCACACACACGGGTAGGGGACACGCCCGTGCCTCTACCCATGTCCACATACACACGGGTAGGGACATGCCCGTGTCACTACCCGTGTCCTTCTCTAGAAACTCCACACCTTTCCACCCATGTACCTAAGCACCACACGGGTATGGACACGCCCGTGTCACTACCCGTGTACTTTTTTGGACTGACTTCTCTTCCCTTACACAAGTGTAAGCCTAGCTGCCAGCACTCCCTAAGCCCAAATCGTTTCTCCTGATTCAAAAGCGTGCACGAGGGGCCTAGCACAAATTGGGACATTACAAATAATCCTATAAACAAAATAAAAGATTTCGTTCCTGAAATCAAAGTAAGTCCATGGGGAGAGGAAAGCGTGAAAAATAAATTAAAACATGCTTTTAAATTGTACCTGAAGGAAACAACTCTGGGTAGCGCTTTTACATCAAGTCCACCGGCACACAGGTATACTCTTCCTTCCCATGATTAGACCATAGCACCTTTACCAAAAGAACCCTCTTGCGGCAAAAAATCCTTGTCTTATTGTCCACTATCCGCACCACCTCTAGTCGTACAGATCTATCAGTCGCTATTGCTACGTCAATGGTGGGAACATATTTATTGGGATACAAAAGTGCCTTCCGGAGAGAATACACATGGAATACGTCATGAAGATTCTCCAACTCTAGTGGTAACACCAACCGGTAGGCCAAAGGGCCAATCTATTCCAATATAGTGTAAGGCCCAACATACCTTGGGATGAGCTTCTTCATACCACGTATCCGTGACACTCCATGCATCAGCCGGATCTTTAGGAACACTTTGTCACCCACTTGAAATTCTACCATCATGTGCTTTGCATTATAATATTTTGCCTGCCAACTTCGATCCTTATGTATGCGGTCCTATATTAGCCTAACCAGCGCATCAGTGTCATCGATGTATTCAATACCCCAGACCTTCGGGACTTCATCTTGTACCCATGACAAGGGGGGTTCTACACCTTCCGTAAAGGGTTTCATGGGGTACCATTCCGATACTGGCCTAATGACTGTTGTTATATGAAAATTCCACCAAGGGTAAGATCCTTTCCCACTGCTCTCCTCTATCCAATATGCACGGCATCAATAGATCCTCCAATGTTCTGATGCTTCTCTCAGACTGCCCATCCGTTTGAGGATGGAATTATATGCTAAAGGTAAGACGTGAACCCAGGTATGTCTGTACGGCTCTCCACTCCTTAATGGTAAACCGGCCATCTCGGTCAGAAATAATTGTCTTTTGCACACCGTGATACCATACGAAATGGTCCACAAAGAGGCGTACCAAAACATCCACATGAGCTTCTTTCTTCATAGGAATAAACTGGGCTACCTTCGTCAGGCAGTCATCGATTACCCATACTTAATCATTCCCTGAGCGTGAGCGAGGCAAATCATGGATGAAGTCTAAGGAGACATCCTCAAACTTCCACTCAGGGATGGGCAATGACTGTAATAACCCACCGGGGCTCCTGCATTCTGCCTTCACCCTTTGATAGGCCTCACAGTGCGTAACAAAATATCGGATGTCCCTCTTCATTCCCGGCCAACACATGGTTTTCCGCAGGTCGGCGTACATCTTAGCAATCCCAGGATGCACAGAATACTGGGTGTAGTATGCCTCTCTCAGGATATCTTCATAAATTTTACTGACCTGGGGAATGTAAAGCCAGCCACGGAAATGAACGAGGCCATCTTTTAGAGAGTACTCGTCAGTTGTCCCATCTTCAATTGACTTGATTGCCGGGGCCAGAGCCGTATCCTTTCCTTGCTCCGCCCAAATTCGGTCTCGAATATCGTAGACTATGCTCATCGCGGTTAAGTACTCCATATACCCTTCCGATTGGTATTTGTATACCCGGGTGATCTCCATCTCTTCGAGCATCCGGGCTAACTCCATTCTCATCAATCGGGACTCCGAGTTCGATTCTGGTAACTTTCTGCTCAAAGCATCAGCAACGGAGTTTGCTTTTCTGGGGTGGTAGTTCAAAGTGAATTCAAAATTTCACAAAACTCTAACCATCTCCGCTGTCTCAAATTCAATTCCTTCTGTGTATGCATGTACTTTAGATTCTTGTGGTCTGAAAAGATCTCATAGTGGACGTCGTATTGATAATGTCTCCAAATATTCAAGGCGAACACCACCGCTCCCAATTCTAGATCATATACCGAGTAATTGATTTCATGCTTCTTTAGCTGTCTTGAAGCATATGCAATCACATGCCCGTGCTGCATCAGTTCAGCTTTGATTCCTTAATACGACGCGTCAGTGTAAACTTGAAATCCTTCCTTCCCGGATGGAAGGGCTAGGATGGGTGCGGATGTAAGTCGGTCTTTCAGTTCCTGAAATGCAGCTTCATATTGGGGTGTCCACTCATACGGTAGACCTTTCTTTGTCAGCATAGTAAGAGGAAGGGTGATCTTGGAGAAGCCTTTTACAAACTTGCGATAGTACCTGGCAAGTCCAAGGAAGACCCGTACATATGTCGTTGACTTTAAAGGCGACCACTCCTTCATGGCACGCACTTTGGCTGGATCCACAGCTAACACAGCCCAACTGATCACATGGCCCAAGAAGGCAACCTCTTGGAGCCAAAATTCGCACTTGCTGAACTTGGCAAACAATGCGTGCTCTTTTAGCTTCTACAGTACCAAGGTTAGATGTTCGACATGCTATTCCTCCATCTTAGAGTAGACCAGAATGTCATCGATGAAAACGATGATGAAGATGTCCAAATAAGGCTCGAACACCTTGTTCATCAAGCTCATGAAAGATAAAGGGTAATTTGTGAGCCCAAACGGCATCACAATGAACTCGTACAATCCATACCTTGAGCTAAAGGTCATTTTCTGAATGTCCTACTCCTGTATTTTCAACTGATAATACCCCGAACGCAAATCTAATTTGGAAAACAAATGTGATCCTACCAATTGGTCGAACAACTCATCGATCCGAGATAGTGGATAGGTATTCTGTACCTTCAGTCAGTTGAGCTCCCGATAATCTATACATAATCGCAAGGTTCCATCCTTCTTCTTAACAAATAGAACAAGGGCTCCCCAAGGTGATGAGCTGGGGAGAACAAACCATGATTCTACCAACTCTTGCAACTGCACTCTAAACTCTGCGAGTTCCTTCGGGGCCATCCGATAAGGGGTCCTGGAGATGGGCTTGGCTCCTGGTACTAGCTTAATTTGAAAATCCACCTCTCTATGCGGGGGTAAACCTGGCAATTTCTCAGGAAATACCTCGGGAAAATTTCGCACCACCCGCACGTCCTTCATATCTATTTTTATCTCCTTCAGTTCGAAACATATCATGTAGACTTCATCCCCTCTCATGTGGGCTTTCAAGGTCTGAATCGAACATAATAATAAATGTGGTGCAAATTTTATATCTTGGAAGATTACATCGGTATCCCTATGTCTCAAGTAGATTCGCTTCTCCGCGCACTCAATTCCTTCATAGTGCCAATCCAGCCATGCCATGCCCAGAATGAGATCGAATTCTTGTATTCTCAAAATTTTGGCAGGGGTATCAAAGATCTTTCCCCCAATGAGTATCTCCAATTCGCACTTGGCGGTTGCAGAAATCTCAGAGTCGTTTGGGAGGGGTACTCTTCGAGCAATACCAGTGAAGTATTGCAATCCATGTATATCTTTAATGAATTCTTCAGACACAAAAGAGTGTGAGGCACCAGTATCGAACAACGTATAGGCTGGTTTCCTGCCGACCACCACAGTGCCTAAGTACCAATAACCATAATCAAGCTAGATATCTAGTATGACTTAAGCAACTTAAGGTTACTAATGAAAATAAGATGACTAATTGTATTCATAGCTGCAATCACCTCCTGAGGGTTCCGCTCCTGTGTTATGTCCAGTGCGAACACCTGATTCTGAGCAGGTCTGGGGTTTCCTCCTCGTGGTCCTCGGCCACGCATATGCCCATGTCCTCAAGGAGCTACCGGAGGGAGAGCAAGAGGAGCATTTTTAAACAGTTGTGGGAAGTAGCGTCGAATGTGGCCCGGTTGGTTGCATTCGAAGCACACTCGCTCCTGCCGCTCACCGGGTTGCCGAAACTGTTGAGGCTGTTGTTGTGGAGGCAATGCTGGTGGTTGTGTAATCGGGTGCTCCACTCTATAATTCCGGTGGAAGCGCCTGCCACCTCTCTGATGTCCTCTTCCTCCTCTGAAGTCGTGTATCCTTCTATTGCTAGGGCCAGCTTCCATCACAACCTTAGCAGGTCTTTTACCACTTCCAAAGTGGTCTACTTCTAGCCTCTTCGCCATGTCAATAATTTCCGCCATGCTAGAGTCCGCTATAAATAAAATGGCTTGCCTCAGGGGGTCTCGCAAGCCTTTGTAGAACCTTTTTCCATATCCTCTGTCATCAAACTCATAGGAGTCAGCAAATCTAGCAAGATGCTGAAACTCCCGATGGTACTCCGTCACGGACTTGGATCCTTGCTTTAGCTGTAAGAATCTCTCTTCGAGTTCATCTCGCGCAGACGAGGGAATGAAGTGCTCCAAAAAGGCTCCAGAGAAATCGTTCCAACTGATCTCTGTATACACTCTCCCTTGAAAGGTGGAGCCCATGAGGGACTACCACCAACTCTTAGCGTGTTGTTCTAGGAGTGTCACTACCTGGGTCACAGCCATGTTCCTTGGGCTTCTAATTCCTTCCAAGAGTTCTTGCATGGTGTTGAGCTATTCCTCTGTACGAACTGCCTACTCTGTCCCAAGGTAAGCTGGAGGGGAGAGAGCTCGGAAAGTACTCACCCAATTGGAGCCCGGGCCTTGTTGTTGTATGGGAGCTTGTTGGGATCTAAAGGCATCCAGGATAGCTGTGAGCGTCTGCCCTAGATCCAATTGTTGAATCTGTGTGGGTACAGATGGGGTGGGGGTGACCCCTACTGGCTCAACGTTCACTGGGATCTACACGTAGAATACAAGCCTAAGGTGAGGTTGGCTAATAATAAGGTCAAAGTTGGACATACTTAGTGTGAATTACATATGGGCACACCACTGCTTCTGCTAAGTCAGTTTGTCCCAAAACTTACTAATCGAATGGGGGTGGCAACATTGTTGAATGACTTCTTCAGCTCAATTGGTGATGAGAAGTGAAGGAACTCCATAGTTAAGCGTGTTCAGGCTGGAGTAGTACTGGGATGGGTGACCTCCTGGGAAGTCCCCGTATGGACCAACTTAACTATCAAGTTCACTCATCAAAGGGAGTCTGTGGCCACCAATAACCCACCTGGCTGGAGAGGGGTTGGGGTGCTTGGGCTGCAGCCCGGTAGCGTCGCCTAGAGAGTAGCCATGATATTGTCACGTTGTATAACCTAGGGGCGTTAAAATAACTTAAACATGCGGTAGCGGAGGTGGATGGAGTTCCTAGGGGACTACACCTTCAAGATACATTACGTGCCCAGGAAAGGCAATGTGGTTGCTGATGCGTTGAGTCGCAGGGCTCCTGCGCAGGCCAACTGGTTGTCGGTACATGACGAGCATTTGATTCGTGATTTAGAGGCATTAGAGATCTCTTGTGTTGACAAGAAGACGAGTGTTGAAGCACAATTGGACTAGACAGAGGTGCAGTATGACCTTGCTGATAGGATTTGGCTGGCTCTAGTTTTGGATAGCAACATGAAGCAGATCATGGATGAGGCTTTGGATGGGTCAAATTCCCAATTTGTTGTTGTTGATGGACTATTATGGAAGGACAGTCGTCTATGTGTCCCATGTCTGGGGAAACTATGGGAAGAATTGATGTACGAGGCTCATCATACCAAGTACTCGATTCACCCAGGGAGAACGAAGATGTATTGTGATATGAAGAAGCTATTCTGGTGGCCAGGACTTAATAAGGACGTGGCGCTTTATGTGGCGAAGTGTTAAACGTGCGCCTTGGTAAAGGCGGAATGCCAGAAGCCCGGAGGTTTCTTGAAGTCCTTACCTATCCTAGAGTGGAAGTTTGACGATATTTCAATGTATTTTGTGCATGGGTTGCCAAGGTCACAGAAGGGAAACAACGCCATCTCGGTGATCGTAAATCGATTGAAGAAAGTGTCACACTTCATTCCGAATAGGATGGATGATTCGGTGGATAAACTGGCAAAACTCTTTGTAAATAATATTGTTCGATTGCACGGTGTGCCCCGCAGCATCATGAGTGACTGAGATGGGCGGTTCACGTCCAATGACTAGAGGTTGGTGCAACGAATGTTGGGAACCAAGCTGAATTTCAGTACGGCCTTCCATTCGCAGACGGATGGTCAGACCAAGTGGTTCAATAGGATGATGGAGGATATGCTTCGCATATGCGTCTTGGATTTTGGAAAGCAGTGGAAAGATCACTTGTACTTGGTGGAGTTTGCTTATAACAACAGCTACCAAGCAAGTATTCAAATGGCGGCCTTTAGGGCCCTATACAGTAGGAAATGTCACACGTCATTATCGTGGTTGGAAATAGGTGAGCCAAATCTATACAAACGACAAGAAGTGGAAGGCACAACTTCGTTGGTACAGACAATTTGAGAATAATTGTTGATCGCTCAGGATAGGCAGGCTAAATACTATAATGCCAAGCATCGGAACGTTGAGTTCGCTGTTGGCGACTAGGTGTATTTGAAGATTAAGCCGTTTAAGGGTGTCTTACGGGTACGACGCTTGAAGAAGCTGAGCCTGAGGTAACTTGGACCGTTTGAGATTCTGGAGTGAATTAGTGAAGTAGCTTATCAGCTGAAGCTATCGGTGGAACTAAGTGGTCTACACGACGTATTCCACATATCGGTGTTGCGGAAGATGGTGCAAGAGCCTTCGCAAGGGATTGCTATCGATCAGGTACCGGTTGATAATGGGTTGACGATGAAGGTCAAACCCGTTCACATTGAGGACTTTGAAGTCAAGTGACTTTGTAACAAGGTCATCAGGTTGGTCAAAGTCCGTTTGGACAACTGCAGAAGGGAGGATCTCTCATGGGAGCGAGAGCAAACCATGCTTGAGGAGTACCCCGAGTTATTTCACTCAGGTATTGTTTTATTATGTGTATCTTTTCCTTTCTGTAATTTTGGGATGAAATTTTTTTAAGAGGGAGAGAATTGTAACACCCTAAAACTAAAAAAAGGAATGGGAACCGTTTAGAGCCATGTTTGGGGCATGTTAAGGGTCACACGGCCTGTGATACGGGTGTGTCCAGGGGCCTGTCGTGCTCGTGATCGATTATTTCTTCGCGTGGTCGACGAAAATGCAGTCAACGATCCTTGGGGGTCGGGAACACGGCCTAAGACACGGGAATGTCTAGGGTCGTGTCTTGCTCTGGTTGGTAGCCGGGCTATGTCGGGTGAGGAACACGGCCTAGATCCCAGGCGTGTTCTGGGTGACACGGGCGTATTGGGAACCCGTGTCTTTTTCGGGATGTTTTGGTCCTGTGTCGATTGAGGAACACGCCCCGCAACACGGGCGCGTCAAAGTTTGATACAGGCATGTCTAATCCCGTGTCCTGGTCGAGATGCGACAGTTTTAACGTCGATTGAGGCACACGGCCATGGACACGGGCGAGCCGTGTTCGGCCCAGGATAGAGATTTTAAGCGCGAATCGTGGCCGTTCGTTTCCTTCTTTTGGGATCCAAGGGCCCAGGATGGTCCTTGCTGTGTTAAGTCCGGGAATAGGTTTGAAACCCTCATTCATCATCAAGCTTTCTCTTTCTAAAGCTTTAGAGAGAGGGGATAGCAAGGAAGATGGAGAAGGAGAGATCCGGCCACTAGAGGAGATTCGGAAATCCAAATCGCAAGCCGAGTCCATATCTTCGGAGGTGAGGTCGTTGCGGTGCTATTCATCCGTCTAGATCTTCATGGATCCAAAGAGAAACACAAGGGTAACAATTCTCTTCTTGTACATGTGAAGTCCTCTTCCTTTTTGCATAGGAAACCCGCTCTCGTGAGTGTGCGGTGAGTGTGAGGTTTTTCTTTGGGTGGATATGAATAGTCCCCTTTTTTTTGCATGTAGAGTCCAGAATCAAAATACGGACATAGGCATGGTGTGTGAAGCCTAACTGAACAAGTTGTTCTGGATCGGTGATGTTTCATTGTGTATGAATAGCCGGAGAAGACTCAATGCCGATGGTTGTTTTCGAGTTTTCTACGTAGTAGAATGCATCAGTGAGTCTTGGGGATTAACCCCAAAGTGCACTCAGAAATCTTGGCAGAAGCGAAGTTCTGCCATTTTTGGTGGCCTGGGTGCCAGCCTTGTACATAGCCGGGCTATATACTGTTGTATGATCGATACATTGGGATTTGGTGAAGCTTGTCCCGTGTCAATGGATAAATGGCCGTAGCGAGGTGAGCAACGGGCAGGTGGAACCTTACCCACTCCAAGTGGTTCAGTTAAAGATGGCTTGGAGACAAGTCTAGGCTTCGGCTGAAAGAACTTTAATGCTCACGTGTTTGTCAACCTAGTGGCGCTGGTGGACTGTCGAACGGACCGGGTTCGGACTGGGTTCACCGAGTAAGTGCCCTTAGAGCACGAGATGTGTGGTCGTCCGTGCCTACACCTGTGGTGAAGTGTGCTGCTGTTGTACTTTCACTATATTGTTTGGCTATGCTACTAAACTGCAGGGAAGGAGCACCGCCACCCAAAATCCGGGGAGGGGTCGTTATAATTTGTTCATCTTTAGCAGACCGTTGCTTTTGTTTGCCACCGTTACGGTGGATTATTGCTTGCAGGTACTGCGGAGCCTAGTGGTAAATAGCGGGCTAAAGCCCTTGTTGCTGAGCCGGCCCTCGAAGGCCTTTGCGAATGTTTAATTTTACTTTCATGTGTGACCTGACTGCATATCGATGTTTGGAAGACACTATTTGTTTAAGTAAACTTATGTAAGGCCATAAGTCCAAGTATTTTGTGTATTTGTACTCTCATTCCTATTTTGGGTATTAAGTGGACATTCATGTTGTGTTTTGGGTTCTTTTCTTTGCAACATTTAAAATGCTTCCGCTAGAATGTGCTCTATGTAAGACGTGTGTTATTGGAAGGATGGTTTCATTTAGTAACCCTTCGGTCTGTCTGTGGTATATGGTGTTGGGCCCCGGACAGACCTACTGTTATATGCTATGTGACGGATAGGGGTGTTATAATTTGGTATCAGACTACCGGTTTCGGTCTTGCTTATTAGAATTCGTGGGCGAATTCTTTTAAGGGGTTGTGAGCACATGTGTGTGCGTCATCATTATAACATAAAAAGAACCAATGAATGTCCACTTAGGAATGAAAATACACATGTTTGGGGAACCTGTGTGTTCCTATAATTGCTTCTTGCAATTTTGTTTGGTCACTTAATGTTGTTTTATATGACTATAGGTGACCAGGAGTGGAGAAAGGCTGTCAGAACGCCCGCTTTTTGAGGAAAGTTGTGCACCCAGCGATGTTCCTGAGACCCCTCTTTCCATTGAAACCATAAGAAGGGTACTTGAGGCGGTGTTCGCTGTAACAAACACATAATATAGAAGGAATGTGGAACCCATTATCCCTGAGGTGACTTCGACACCGGGTGGTTTGATGGATCAAATGGCATTTAGAGGACCATTGGGTCAGCAGTTGAACATGCTTTTAGTGCAGGGTACGCACTCAGTTTATGAATATTTGCAGGCATTTCTTATGATAAGGCGCTACCAAGGGTTTGAGTTGGAGAGCGAGCAATCTATGGTCGATAGATTTTATAACGGCTTGCGTGGCGAGTTACGAGTTCTACTGTTAGGACAAAAATTATTTGGATTCCGAGCCTTGGTGGAGTCGGCAAGATCTTTGGAAGTAGATTTGGCAAAAGTCAACCAGACGTCAAAGTTCAGGGTACCAAGCCCTCCAGGTTCTACAAAGTCTGTATACTGAAGTGGAGGAAAATCAAGTCCAAGATATCTACTAGTAAGGCTCCATATGAATGTTTTAATTGTCATAAATTCAGTCACCTTGCCCGATATTGTCATGGTGATGGACAGAAGACAAAGAAAGCTATGACAAGAGCAGTTATAGGACTTATTGCAAGAGAAAGTAGTGGTACTCCAGTGGCAAAGAAGACTGGACCTGGAGCAGCCATTGGGTGAGACCCAAGTTTATGCTATAATTGTGGGAAGCCGGGACACTTTTCTTGAGAGTGTTTGAGCGGACGTCCGAAGTCCGAAAAGAAACCGGGATCAACCTACGAGGAGAAGGGCAAGGGGTCAGAGACAACTGTATCACATTATGCCCTAACCCAGCCAAAAGTGTACAACCTTGGCCAGCAGGAGGCCATGAAGCAGACTAGCGTGGTGACAGGTATGGTTTATTTTTTAGCGGTTAGCTTTAAATACTTGTTGCCCTACACATGTTATCCTATGACTGGTTGTGTTAGGCTTTGTTTAGATTTTCGATCATCTGGCGAGAGCACTATTCGATTCGGGAACTTCACACTCCTTTTTGTCCGAAGGATTTGTATTGTGTGTCGGAGTACCTTCTTCGATGGCAAAGGACAAATTGGATGTGTTGTTGCCAAATGGGTGTTCAATGCGCACGGATAGAGTTTGTTGTGTAAATATACGGATTGGGAGTCAAGAGTTTGACTTGCAAGCGTCGTTACTGCTGCTACCCGTGATATTTGGTATGTACTGGCTCTCGGAGCAGCAGACATACATTGATTGCAATTGCAAGGAGGTAAAGTTGGGAACTGGTCGAGAGACGACATTTGCAGGCTTGAAAGGGTCGAGCAAGACTTTGATGTCTGCTCTTCAAGTGGTTAAGGCAATTCGTGCTCGTGTAGAGTTGTTCTTCACACTAGTAGAGGCTTCGAAGCCTAAACCTAGTTTGGATTGTATCTCGGTTGTATCCGAGTATCCTGACGTGTTCCCTAGCGATCTCCCTGGAGACCCACCGCAGCAAGAGATTGAATTCACTATTGAGCTAGTGCCAGGTTCCAAACCTATGTCACGCTCTCCGTATTGGTTATCACCTAAGGAAATGGCGGAACTGAAGGTTCAACTTCATGAATTGATGGAACAGGGTTATGTGCGTCCAAGTTCGTCGCCTTGGAGCGCACCGGTCCTCTTTGTTAAGAAGAAGGACTGAAGTTTACGACTTTGTATTGATTATCGAGAGCTGAACAAGTTAACGGAGTAGACTAAGTATCCGATCTCAAGGATTGACGATCTGTTCGATCAGTTAGTTCGATCATCGATGTACTCGAAATTGGATCTTTAGTCTGGATATTATCAGTTGAGGATAAGAGAAAGTGACATCCCTAAGACAACTTTCAGTACGCGTTATGGGCATTATATGTAACATCCCATGTTACTCTTAGACCCCCCATAACTTAGATTGGGTGAGGAATGTGGTGGGTGATATGGGTTTAGCTAGGTCTGACACTAGGAAGTGGGTTATAATCTTGTGGGGCCCACTAAAAGGCCAAAGTCAAACTAGGTAAGACAAGCCTAAATAGAAACCCTAGCCACACCATGACCCCACCACATTGCCCTAAACCAAATATAACCTAGGTGGACCCTTGGGCATGTCATTAGGTCAACCCTTTGACCCCAGTTGACCAAAGTCAACCTTAGGCATAAGTTGGTCAAACCTATACCTATAGGCTCCTCAAGCCTAAGTAGGGCACCATATTGACCCAACCCAAGTTGGATGGTGCCAATAGACCCATGACCACCAAGTGGGGTCAGACCACTCAACATGGTTGACCAAGTCAACTCCAAGGTCAACAAGTCAACCTATTTGACCTAATGGAGAAAATGAGGGCTAAGCCCCCTCCCCTTGGACTAAGCCCACCAATTGTGGCCCATGGTAAGCCCAAGTGGTCAATGACCACCCCTACCCCTTGGTTCTAGAGAGAGGGTGCATGTATGAGGGAAAAATGGGAAAAGAAGAGAGAGAAGATGAGAAAGAAGTGGAAAGAGAGGAATGGTGTCCATGTGGCCTTTGTTCTTTCTGCCCAAGACTGCTGGCCGGCCACCCAGAAGAATTCCAGAGCATTTTGGCAGTATGGTGGACACTTGGCGCCATTGGTGACACCACCAAGGCATGACCCGAGCTCCCCTTGATGCCATCTCCTTATACAGCCACCATCAGCCCAAATCGACCCCTCCATTAGCTTCAGTGGGTGGAATAGAGTGGAGAACAACTCTCGGAGTAGAGAAAACGGTGGATAAACTAGGATTTGAGCAGAAGATTGCATGAGCAGCTCGGCCATGGCCAACCGCCGCCAACCTCGCCGCTAGGCCACCATTAGGGTCCGTTTCTCCTCACCTCTACCCGTACTAGCATCTTAGATCGCTTAGGAGAGATATCGGGCTCAATTGAGCCCGATGCCATGTGAGCAGAGAGTGAATTTCCCTAGTTTTCCTTCTTGCTTGGGATCGCCGGAGGAGCCGTCTCCGGCCGCCTCATCGCCGGGAAAATCTTGCCACCACCTTGGCGAAGATGGTGGCGATGATAGCCGGCGGTGGCACCGGCCCAGTTGGCCAGAAATAGCAAAACAACATGGCCCAGGATGGCTCAATCTTAGCCGTTGGCTGATTTGGAACGATGACGGGATGTCGTTGGTTACGCTTCAAGATTCGTGCGTTTTATTTAAATATAATTTGATTTGTATTTTTGAATAGTGACATAATTGTCACATTATTTCAGCCCTCTTGCAGGTAAAAAATAGGGCTCTTACAGCCATTTCCACAGGATAAAATGAATATGAAATATGTAGCCCTTTGGGTTAAATTTAAAATGCCACCCTAAACTTGTAATTTGACCCAGTAAAAGTTCCTGTAGGGATATTTTGCTAGGACTGGTCCTAGGCAAGGGAAGAACTTCAAATGCATGCCCTTGCCAAACCAGAAGTTCACATGAACCAAAATTTTGGGCATGTGCTTACCTAGGGCATATCTAGCCCCTGTAAAAAATTGGAAATTTTTGGGAAAACGTTTTCTATATTTTTTATCAAAATACACAAATTTAAATAAATGAAATTTTGTGGGTATTATGGCTCCAATGGGCCCCAAATTTTTGTGGAATGTCCTTAGGGATATTTTAAACCTATGGTAGAAATTTCAGACATTTTGGCCCACTGCATGTAGAGTTATTTCACCTGCATGTGTAGGGTACATATGTTTGTGGGGTGCATTTAGCAAAATCTCAAAACTATGGATTTAACCACTTTCACATTATGCATGTCAATTAAACTCTGGATATGGGTTTGGTATGATGAATTACATCCCTCACAATAATAATGAGATTTTTGGGAGCAAAAAATCCAATTATTTAGAATTTTTTAAATATTAGGCCTTTTTGCTAAAAAAAATTGGAAAATGGATTTAGTATGGAAATAAATCTCCAAATTTTGTCATAATCACAAAGGGGACATAGTTAATCTCCTAGAAATTTTACTTCTCTTTTTTATGAATGTTGTATCTAGAATTATGTGGATTTACCATTTTGCACTTATTTCATTTAATTGGAAATTGATAGAAATATGAAGTATAAAATTTGTGAAAAATTTATAGAGATGTATCATTGTACAAAGAACCTTGTATAATTATTTCAATATTTTTGGAACTCTCAATAATATTCAAAACTCCATAATGGCATTTTGGTAAATTACTTGAAAAGGGAATTGGTAGGCCATTGTACCTTAGAAGTTTATGAAACTCTGTATTTAGCCATAGCTTATCAATACATGTACTCTATAATTTTCCTAGAATTTTGGTTAATGAATTCCTTATACTTCATTTAGAAATGAAAATTATATGAATTTTGTATTAATTAAAGAATAAATAGAAATACTAAAAGGAAAATTATGATTCTTGGAAGACAGTGATATTTCACCATATTATAGGTCAGGATAATTTCTTACATCAGTAGAATTATAATGGGTTATACTTCATGTGTTAAATGACCTGAAGAATTAATTGAAGGAATTAATTTAATGGTGTAATTAATTTGGAAAATTATGGAAATCATCATGGTCATCACATAGGTCCATACCATCCTAGGATAAATAAGTTGAGGCATATAGCCAAAGGAATTAGAAGGTCACATTTGTGGGTGGTATTGGGACATGGGTAAGAGTATAACACTGATATTCGTACTAGTAGGGCCACCAGGGGAGGAATATGATAAAATAGCAAGGTGAGGATATTAGAAGAGGAAATAACCCTGTATGGTCTCTTAGAGGATTCCTTAACCATGTGTGGAAGAGTACAAGTCCCGTGACAGCAATAATAACGGGGACCGGCGGAAGACCGTCGTGCACCTAATAACACCTTAAGTCATTAGGGTCGTTCTAAAGTAATAATGAGAGTTGGGTGATAATCCTGGGTAGACACTAATAAGAATAATTATCCTTGCGAAAGGGAACCCTGGGCTTGTCATCCCATCTTGGTTCCTAGTGCCTTCGAGAGCCCTTCACCGGGTATGCCCTGGGCAGTCATGGGATTAACCTTAAGTCACTAAGTATAATAACCCGTAGACAAAAGTAGCTTAATAGGGTAGGCAATACGTCATTATTCTCACCTGTATAGGGTTGAGGGATTTGTAGTATATTCTCACCTGTGTAGGGTTGCAGGGATTTATAGTATATGCTCACCCGTGTAGGGTTGGAGGGATTCAGGATAGGTTGGTCCTGCGAGCTGGAGGCTCGAGTATAACAACCTTACATGTGCATAAATATACTAGTGTTGGGTCATGCAGTGCTAGGCCAATCGGCACCCCGATGGCAGTACGGTGACTCAGGCGAAAGGGAACCCGCATGCATTCATACATAGTTGGCATACATATCATGGATCCTTATCATATAATTTAGTATGGGCTCTTTTATATGATAAGTTAATTTTGAAACTCTAACCTATACGTTTGTATGGGCACTCGTATAAGTTAGGGTACTTCTGTGATGATAGATTAGATGTAGCGTACTTACTTTACTATACTGCGTAGCATTGCTCTTACTCTGCTTTACTTACAACTGTTACATTCTTATTTACTATTGTTCTTTTCTTCACTTACTATACTTGTGCCTCATACATAGAACTGCTAGTGTAGAACTATTATTACTACTCATGTACTTGTTAGTTTAGGGCCACTGTCATCTTCTTATACTTATCACCCCTTGTTACCTTCCGCTTCGTCCTCCCGCACGGTGCCTAGGAGTTGCGGGGAGAGGTGCGAAAGAAATGGCTTAGTCCTTTAACTAACGGTAAGTGACCAACTATTTTTAGGGGCTCGAGGAGATGGGGTACCAACACGACTAGCAGGACGATGTGATAGGACCTGAGGAGACAGTTCGACTACAACCTTCGACTACTACTGCAGAGCTACCGTAGGTGGGATGAGTTAGAGATGATAGTGTCTTCCGCTGCTAGAGAGAGGGATTTTTATATATGATGTACAGGGTATAAGTCCTTTTCATTGATGTACTCTTTCTGGACTGATGCATATTTTATTTCTATATATATGCTATGACTGTGGACTATTTACTTGCTTCTGTTACTCATATTTGCTCTGGGATATGATCGTGTTAGCCGGCAGAATCGGCATCTTGCGATGTCAACCCAC
This sequence comes from Platanthera zijinensis, assembly GCA_039513925.1. Lineage (NCBI taxonomy): Eukaryota > Viridiplantae > Streptophyta > Magnoliopsida > Asparagales > Orchidaceae > Platanthera > Platanthera zijinensis. The sequence goes on along the minus strand of CM077094.1, from coordinate 63,917,060 downwards.
CCGTGTGATAGTATCACCATAAGACGGCAGTTCTGGGCATAAGATTCGGGTGTGGTTCCCAATTGGGAAGTTGGATCTTACAAACTGGTATCACTTGACCACACGATCATATAAGAATAAAGTCCACAACATTTGAAAACCCCGCTCGAGCATTAGTTTGCGGACAAACTATACAGCGGAAGCGATGGTGTGCCCATGTAAAAGTCACACGATCAGTCAAGTTAACACAATGAGTTAGGCCAATCCTGTTAAACCTTATCTGTTTTGCAACCTTTGCAGGTCGCTCCTCAGCAGAATATGGTTCCTCCCCCTCTAGCTGCCACCCCCTTTTTGCAGACTGAGATGGGGCAAACTCTGATGGCTATCCTAGAATCCTTCAGAGCCCAGCAGGTCCCGGCCCCACAGCAAAATTCAGGGTCGAATTGGTTGAGTGCCTGTAAGAGTCTGTCTCCGCCGGTGTACCGCGGAACAGAGGATGTTGTGAAGACGGAGGAATGGCTGGAGACTATTCAGGAGCTATTGGCTGGCATCAGCGGCCCAGTCAGCAAGGTAGTCCCTCTTGCCACCTCGGCACAGGATGCTCTTGCAATGAGGTGGTGGAAGTCCGTTCGAGATTCTATATATATTAATAAGGAGCTGACGGACATTTCTTGGGAGGAGTTCAGCGATATGTTCTTAGAACACTACGTATCCACCATGGACAGGGAAGCTTTGGAAGCGAGGTTTCTAAACCTCCAGCAAGGGAGCAGATCCGTGATCGAATACCAAAGAGAGTTCTCCCATCTGGCTAGATTTACGGGATTCCATGACTGGGATGACTGGAAGTATGCTAAAAGGTTCTACTATGGGCTCCGAGACTCCTTGAGTCAGCCCTTATTATTCATATCTCATGGCACCTCGACACAGATTATTAAGATGTCCAAAAAACTGGAGGCAGACCAATTGATGGTGTCGAGCAGGGGGAAGACACCACATGACGGGTCATCATCCGGGGAAAGTAGAAGTGCACCTCTGAGAGGCAAGGTTATTGGATACAGGCGGGGTGGGGGACGTCGTCATCCCAACATCAGGCAGGAGCAGGGGCCTCCTGCAGTACTAGCTCCCCCACCTCTGCAGATGTAGGACCCGGTGAGGCAGGACGACCGTGACCACCGGCCGGTCATTTGTTTCAGATGAACCAAACCCGATCACATTAGATCAAAATGTCCACATCAGTTCTGTCCACTGCCTCCTCCTCCACCTCCAGTGGCCCCTCCAGTACAGCAAGGCCGAGGCCGAGGACGGGGACGAGGTCGAGGCCGAGGCCGAGGCCAGGGATATCACGGTTGAGGACGAGAATAGGAGCAGGTGTATGCATTTGACCTCGCTGATCCAAGAAATCCCGAGGAGGTGATCACAGGTACATAACTATTGTGATTTTTTTAAAAAAAATTAAATTTTCATTTATAATACCTAAGGTGATAGAATAACATTTCATTTTAAATCAACCAACCTCAGGCATAGTCATGATCAGCGGCAAGCCCGCGCGCACCTTGTTTGACACGGGTGCCACTCACTTGTTCGTGTCCGAGACCTTTATAGAAGGTCTGGAGGGTGTGGAAAGACTGTAAGGCATAGAGATGCGAGTACGCCTACCCGATGGGTCAGAAATGCGGACCACAGCCCATTGCAATATGGAAGTCGAGATTGGTGGTAAAGCATTCGAGGCACCGGCGACGGTACTTAGATTATCGGACTTTGACTTGATCTTCGGCATGAGATGGTTGCACTAGAATCATGCTAAAATTGATTGCCCATCAAAGAGGATCACTCTGAGGCATGAAGACTCCTATGTCGTCATCGAAGGTGTTGGGGCTGTGGTCTGGAATCGCCCCCGCGCTGCGGTGCAATGCGGTAATGGCTTAACTGGCTGCCCCGTGGATCCGCCCGAGGACCATTGATATAAAGATTAGTTGCGCCGTCCTCCATCAGTCCGGGCTTTTGGTCGAGTTGGTTGCGCTAAGTCCTCTCAAGTGGTATCAGAGGGGGTTGCGGGTTCAAAACCCCGGGGTAGTTTCCGGGGGGGATTGTTGGGGCTACGGTCCGGAATCGCCCCCGCACTACGGTGCTATGCGGTAATGGCTTAACTGGCTGCCCCGTGGATCCGCTCGAGGACCTTTGATATAAAGATTAGTTGCTCCGTCTTCCATCAGTCCGGGCTTTTGGTCGAGTTGGTTGCGCTAAGTCCTCTTAGAAGGTATTAGACTGATCCCTCTTATGTTGTTATCATCTGTACAAGTGGTCAAGGCCCATGAGCAGGGAAAGGAGGTCTACCTTATCTGCTTCGAGATGGTGGTAGCAGAGACTTCTATAGCTGATATCCCGGTTGTTCGGGATTTCTCTGATGTATTCCCGGAGAAATTGACCGGACTACCGCCAGCTAGGGATGTGGATTTCCGGATACAGCTAGTGCCGGGGGCAAGGCCAGTGTCTCGGGCACCGTACCGGATGGCTCCCAGAGAGTTGGCAGAGTTTAGAACTCAGCTTCAGGAACTGGTGGAATCAGGATTTGTGCATCCAAGCTCTTCGTCGTGGGGTGCACCAGTTATTTTTGTAAAGAAGAAGGCTGGATTGTTACGACTGTGCATAGATTACCGGGAGCTGAACTGGTTGACGGTCCAGAATACTTATCCATTGCCCTGGATAGACGAGTTATTTGATCAGCTTCAAGTGGTCTTCTGGTTCTCTAAACTAGATTTGAGATCTGGCTACTATCAGTTGCGCATCCGGGAAGAAGACATTCCAAAGACGTCTTTCAGCTCACGATATGGGTTATACGAATTCACGGTGATGCCATTTGGGCTCACGAATGCCCCCTCTGCATTCATGAGTCTAATGAACAGTGTATTCGAGCCATACTTGCACCGCTTCGTTATAGTATTCATTGATGATATTCTGATCTACTCCAGGACCATGGAAGAGCACACGGAGCAATTGGCGCAGGTGATGGAGAAATTGAGGGAGCACTAGTTATATGCAAAATTTTCTAAGTGAAAGTTCTGGCTACAAGAGGTGGCATTTCTGGGGCACATTGTTAGTGGAGCTGGGTTGGCCGTAGATCCAGCCAAGATAGAGACAGTACGTGATTGGCCGCGGCCGAAATCAGCTTCCGACATATGCAGTTTTCTGGGACTTGTCGGATATTACCGCAAGTTCGTGGAGGGATTCTCAAGGATAGCACTTCCCCTCACGTCCTTGACGAAGAAAGAGGCAGAGTTCGTTTGGTCAGACAAGTGGGAAGCAACATTCCAGGAATTAAAGGACCGACTCACCTCATCCCCCATCCTTGCACTCCCATCCGAGAGTAAAGGATTTCAGATTTACACGGATGCCTCATACGAGGGCATGGGTGCTGTACTGATGCAGCACGGATATGTTATTGCTTATTCTTCAATATAGTTGAAGAAGCACGAGCATAACTATTCGGTACACGATTTGGAGCTCGGGGCGGTCGTATTTGCACTCAAGATATGGCGACATTATCTGTATGGGATTCACTGTGATATTTTCTCAGATCACAAGAATCTCAAATATATCGATATGCTGAAGGACCTAAACCTGCGACAGAGGAGATGGATGGAATTCCTCTATGACTATTATTACCAGATCCACTATCACCCGGGGAAGGCAAACACAGTAGCAGATGCATTGAGAAGGAGGGTCGGCACCTCTGGACCAGAGCCTCGAGTGATGGCTATAGAGCTGATACAGATGATGTAAGACTTGCATATTACTATGGTTTTTGAGGCCGAACTAGTGGTATATCGAGAGTACCTGAACACATTGATCAGAGATGATGACATTCGGGAGCGCATTATGGCACATAAGAGGTTGGATGTTGCATTGAAGCCGACATTCAGAGCCCTGAAAAGGGGCAAGGTTGAGGATTACACGCTTCAGGATGGTCTCCTTCGATTCCGTGGATGCATTTATATACTCGTAGGTGGTGCCATCCGGGATGATATACTTAGAGAGGCACATTTTTCCAGATATTCAGTGCACCCCGGCATCACTAAGATGTGGGTAGATTTACGGAGGACTATGTACTGGCCTGGGATGAAGAGGGAGATCACCCACCTTGCAACACATTGCAAGACGTGCCAGCACGTTAAGGAGGAATGCAAGAGCCCGGGAGGTTTATTGCATCCATTGACAGTTTCAGAGTGGAAGTTTAAGGATATTGCTATGGATTATGTGCATGGACTGCCTCGCTCCCACTCTGGGCATGATTCCATCTGGGTTGTAGTAGACAGACTCACCAAGGTAGCGCGGTTTATTCCAGTCAGAAATGATGCACCAGTTGCAGTTTTGGTGAGATTGTTCGCGGAGCAGTTCGTTAGATACAATGGAATTCCCAAGACGATCGTTTCGGACCGCGATGGTCGGTTCACTTCGAGGGAGTGGAGGGCTGTGCATGCTTACTTTGTCTCTCGTCTTACTTTTAGTACCGCCTTCCACCCGTAGACTGACAGAAAGACTGAGCGGACCATTCGGACCATGGAGGATCTACTCCGTCTATGCATTCTGGATACAGGGAAGCCTTGGGAGAGGCTGCTTCCATTGATTGAGTTTTCCTACAATAACAGCCACCAGGCTAGCATCGGGATGGCACCATATGAGGAACTTTATGGGAGGAAGTGTCGGACACCGCTGTCTTGGGTTCAGGATGTGGATACCAAGTCTCTTGGCTCTGATTTTGTGGATGATATGGAGGCTCAGGTTCGTTTGATCAGGGATCGAATGTTAGAGGCCCAGAGTAGGCAGGCCAAATATTATGATGCTCGGCACCGAAAGGTGGAGGTCCAAGTAGGGGATCGTGTATTTTTAAGATACGTCTGATGCACGGTGTCTCTCGGGTGAGGAGGCACAAGAAGCTCAGTCCTCGTTATATGGGGTCGTACGTGATTCTGGAGAGGATCGGCCCCTTGGCTTATAGATTGCAGCTGCCGCCAGAGTTGAGTGCCCTGCATGACTTCTTCCATGTCTCTTCCTTGCGAAGGGCTCTCCTTCGGCCGGAGCAGCATATTTCTACTACAGCTGGTCTGATAGCACCAGACAGATCCGTTCGATTGGAGCCTATCCGAATTGATGATACAGATGTCCGTGTGTTGCGGAAAAGAAGGTCCCTCTCGTGAAGGTGTTGTGGTCCAACCATGGACAGGAGGAGCACACCTGGGAGCCGAGGGATCGAATGATGGAGCGACACTCGGAGCTATTTACTTCAGGTATGCTGTAATTTATGTTTTAAATTTATTTAAATGATTACAAGTAGAACCTCGTAGACCCGATCTTGAATTTTGGGGATGAAATTGTTTTTCTTGTTTATTGGAATCTGTAACATCCCATGTTACTCTTAGACCCCCCTTAACTTAGATTGGGTAAGGAATGTGGTGGGTGAAAGGGGTTTAGCTAGGTCTGGCCCTAGGAAGTGGGTTGTAACCATGTGGGGCCCACTAAAGGGTCATAGTCAAACTAGATCAAACTAGCCTAAATAGAAACCCTTGCCACACCATGACCCCACCACATTTCCCTAACCCTAATATAACCTAGGTGGACCCTTGGGCATGTCATTAGGTCAACCCTTTGACCCCAGTTGACCAAAGTCAACCTTAGGCATAAGTTGGTCAAACTTATACCTATAGGCCCCTCAAGCCTAAGTAGGGCACCATATTGACCCAACCCAAGTTGGATGGTGCCAATAGACCCATGACCACCAAGTGGGGTCAGCCCACTCAACATGGTTGACCAAGTCAACTCCAAGGTCAACAAGTCAACCTATTTGACCTAAAGGAGAAAATGGGGGCTAAGCCCACTCCCCTTGGACTAAGCCCACCAATTGTGTCCCATGGTCAGCCCAAGTGGTCAATGACCACCCCTACCCCTCTGGTTCTAGAGAGAGGGTGCATGCATTAGGGCAAAATGAGAAAAGAGGAGAGAGAAGAGGAGAAAGAAGAGGAAAGAAAGGAATGGTGGCCATGTGTCCTTTATTCTTTCTGCCCAAGACTGCTGGCCGGCCACCAAGAAGAATTCTAGAGCGTTTTGGCAGCATTGTGGCCACTTGGCACCATTGGTGACACCACCAAGGCATGACCCGAGCTCCCCTAAATGCCATCTCCTTATACAGCCACCATCAGCCCAAATCGACACCTCTATTAGCTTCAGTGGGTGGAATCGAGGTTAGAACTACTCCTGGAGCAGATAAAATGGTGGAGAAACAAGAATTTGAGCAGAAGATTGCCAGAGCAGCTCGGCCATGGCCAACCGCCGCCACCCTCGCTGTCAGGCCACCATTCGGGTCCGTTTCTCCTCACCTCTACCCGTACTAGCATCCTAGATTGCTTAGGAGAGATATCGGGCTCAATTGAGCCCGATGCCATGTGAGCAAAGAGTGAATTTCCCAAGTTTTCCTTCTTTCTTGGGATCGTCGGAGGAGCCATCTCCGGCCTCCTCATCGCCGGAAAACCTTGCCACCACCTTGGCGAAGCTGGTGGTGATGATAGCTGGCGGTGGAGCCGGCTAAGTTGGCCGAAAACAGCCAGACAACATGGCCTAGGATGGCTCAATCTCAGTCGTTGGCTGATTGGGAACGATGACGGGATGTCGTTGGTTACGCTTCAAGATTCGTGTGTTTTATTTAAATATAATTTGATTTGTATTTTTGAATAGTGACATAATTGTCACATTATTTCTGCCCTCTTGCATGTCAAAAATAGGGCTCTTACAGCCATTTCCAGAGGATGAAATAAATATGAAATATATATCCCTTTGGGTTAACTTTAAAATTCCACCCTAAACTTGTAATTTGACCCAGTAGATGTTCCTGTAGGGCTATTTTTCTAGGACTTGTCCTAGGCAAGGGCAGAACTTCAAATGCATGCCCTTGCCAAACCAGAAGTCCACATGACCAGAAATTTTGGGCATGTGCTTATCGAGGGCATATCTAACCCCTTCTTAAAATTGGAAATTTTTGAGAAAATGTTTTCTAAAGTTTTTATCAAAATACACAAATTTAAATAAATTTTAATTTTGGAGTATTATGGCTCCAATGGGCCCCAAATTTTGGTGGCATGTCCTTGGGGACATTTTAAACCTATGGTAGAAAATTTAGACATTTTGACCCCCTGCATGTGGAGTTATTTCACCTGCATGTGTAGGGTACATATGTATGTGGGGTGCATTTAGCAAAATCTCCAAAATATGGATTTAGCCACTTTCACATCATACATGTCAATGAAACTCTGGATATGGGTTTGGTATGATGAATTACACCCCTCATAGTAATAATGGGATTTTTGGGAGAAAAAATCCCATTATTTGGAATTTTTGAAATATTAGGCCTTTTTGCTAAATAAATTGGAAAATGGATTTAGTATGGAAATAAATCCCCAAATTTTGTCATGATAACAAAGAGGAAATAGTTGATCTCCTAGAAATTTTACTTCTCTGTTTTATGAATTTTGTAACTAGAATTATGTGAATTTATCATTTTTCCCTTATTTCATTTGATAGAAATATGCAGTAGAAAAATTGTGGAAAATTTCTAAAGATGTATCATTGTATACAAAACCTTGTATAATTATTTCAATATTTTTGGAAGTCTCAATAAATTTTAAAACCCCATAATGGCATTTTTGTAAATTACTTGAAAAGGGAATTGGTAGGCCATTGTACCTTAGAAGTTTATGAAACTCTGTATTTAGCCTTAGCTTATTAATACATGTGCTCTGTAAATTTCCTAGAATTTTGGTTATTGAATTCCTTATACTTCATTTTGAAATGACAATTATATGAATTTTGTATTAATTAAAGAATAAATAGAAATACTTAAAGGAAAATTATGATTCTTGGAAGACAGTGTTATTTCACCATATTATAGGTCAGGATAATTTCTTACATCAGTAAGATTATAATTGGTTATACCTCATGTGTTAAATGACCTGAAGAATTAATTGAAGAAATTAATTTAATGGTGTAATTAATTTGGAAAATTATGGAAATCATCATGGTCATCACATAGGTTCATACCATCCTAGGATAAATAATTTGAGGCATATAGCCAAAGGAATTAGAAGGTCACATTTGTGGGTGGTATTGGGACATGGGTAAGAGTATAGCACCGATATTCGTACTAGTAGGGCCACCAGGGGAGAAATATGATAAACTAGCAAGGTGAGGATCTTAGAAGAGGAAATAACCTTGGATGGTCTCTTAGAGGATTCCTTAACCATGTGTGTAGGAGTGCAAGTCCGGTGATAGCAACAATAACGGGGACCGGCGGAAGACCGTCGCGCTCCTAATAACACCTTAAGTCATTAGGGTCGTTCTAAAGTAATAATGAGAGTTGGGTGATAATCCTGGGTAGACACTAATAAGAATAATTATCCTTGCGAAAGGGAACCCTGGGCTTGTCTTCCCATCTTGGTTCCTAGTGCCTTCGAGAGCCCTTCACCGGGTATGCCCTGGACAGTACTGGGATTAACCATAAGTCACTAAGTATAATAACCCGTAGACAAGAGTAGCTTAATAGTGTAGGCAATACGTCATTATTCTCACCTGTATAGGTTTGGAGGGATTTGTAGTATATGCTCACCCGTGTAGGGTTGGAGGGATTTGTAGTATATGCTCACCCGTGTAGGGTTGGAGGGATTCAGGACAGGTTGTTCCTGCGAGCTGGAGGCTCGAGTATAACTTCCTTGCATGTGCGTAAACATACTAGTGGCGGGTCATGCAGTGTTGGGCCAATCGGCACACCGATGGAACTACGGTGACTCAGGCGGTGTGTGGGTTTGAGGGGCCAGTTGGTTGTTTTATACTGCGGTCTGGAGGACAATCCCTGAAAACGCACACCCGACCCAACAAGACTGACGGGTAGTCAGCAATTAGTACGCAAGATTCTAGAGTGCACCTAGGATGTGTATAGAGGCGTATGGGAGGTCTAGGTTTGGTAGTGTGCATACCTGCCTAGGAGTGGAGACGCCCGCTCCACTGCTGTCGTAGCCACAATGGCGGTACCAGAGAGTGATGCTAGCTCTGAAAAGCGGGAACTAAAGGTCTGTGATCACAGAGTCGTTGTGTGTGAGTTGCACTTGCATGTTGCATAATAACCCGTATGAATTCATACATAGTAGGCATACGTATCATGGATCCTTATCATATAAATTAGTATGGTCTCTTTTATATGATAAGTTAATTTTGAAACTCTAACCTATACGTTTGTATGGGCACTCATATAAGTTAGGATACTTCTGTGATGATAGATTAGATGTAGCATACTTACTTTACTACACTGCGTAGCACTGCTCTTACTCAGCTTTACTTACAGCTGTTACATTCCTTATTTACTACTGTTCTTTTCTTCACTTACTGTACTTGTGCCTCTTACATAGAACTGCTAGTATAGAACTATTATTACTCCTCATGTACTTGTTAGTATAGGGCCACTGTCATCTGCTTATACTTTCCACCCCTTGTTGCCTTCTGCTTCGTCCTCCCGTACGGTGCCTAGGAGTTGTGGGGCGAGGTACGGAATAAATGACTTAGTCTTTTGACTAACGATTGGTGACCAATTATTTTTAGGGGCTCGAGGAGATGGGGTACCAGCACGACCAACAAGACGAGGTGACAGGACCTGAGGAGCCAATTCGACTACCACCTTCTACTACTACTGCAGAGCTACCACAGGTGGGATGAGTTTGAGATGATAGTGTCTTCCATTGCTAGAGAGAGGGATTTTTATATATGATGTACAGGGCATAATCCATTTTCATTGATGTACTCTTTCTGGACTGATGCATATTTTATTTCTATATATATATATATATATATATATATATATATATGTTGTGACTGTGGTCTATTTACTTGCTTCTGTTACTCATATTTGCTCAGGGATATGATCGTGTTAGCTGGCAGAATCGGCATCTTGTAGTTTCGACCCACCCATGTGATAGTATCACCGTAAGGCGGAGGTTCTAGGCATAAGATTCAGGTAAGCTTCCAAATTGGGAAGTCGGATCTTACATTATGAGTTCACCATCATGCCATTTGGGCTCACTAATGCGCCATCCGTGTTTATGGATCTGATGAATAGAACGTTAAGAGAGTACCTGGACCACTTCGTGATATTATTTATCGACGATATATTGGTGTACTCATAATGTGAGGAGGATCACTTGAAGCATCTGCATTTGGTGTTGGAGACGCTGAGGAGGAACCAACTGTATGCCAACTTCTCCAAATGCGAGTTTTGGTTGTCCTCGGTAGCGTTCCTTGGTCACATAGTTAGTGGAGAGGGAATTGCAGTGGATCTGGCTAGGATAGTTGTTATACAGGAGTGGCCTGTGTTGTCTTCGGTAGAAGAAGTCATGAGTTTTCTCGGGCTTGCCGGCTATTACTAGCGCTTCGTAGAGAACTTCTCGCGGATAGCGTTACCCCTCATGACTTTGATGAGGAAGACAAGAAGTTTGTGTTGTTGTTAGAGTGCACGCAAGCCTTCGAAGAACTGAAAGGTCGGTTGACCATTGCGCCTGTTCTAAGTTCGTCGAGTGGGACCGAAGGATTTGACATTTACAGTGATGCTTCGGGCAGTGGTTTGGGTTGTGTGCTACTGCAGTATGGGAGTGTAATAGCTTACGGCTCGTGTCAGCTAAAAGTACATGAAAGGAATTATCCGTTCCATGACTTGGAGTTAAAGGCCATGATATTTGCCCTGAAGCTGTGGAGGCACTACCTGTATAGTGTGAAGGCCGATATCTTTACCGACTACAAGAGCTTGAAATACTTGGTGGATCAAAAGGACTTAAACATGCGGCATCGGAGGTGGATGGAGTTCCTGGGGGACTACACCTTCAAGATACATTATGTGTCTAGGAAAGGCAATGCGGTTGCTGATGCGTTGAGTCGCAGGGCTCTCGCACAGGCTAACTGGTTGTCGGTTCATGATGAGCGTTTGATTCGTGATTTGGAGGCATTAGAGATCTCTTGTGTTGACAAGCAGACGAGTGTCGAAGCACAACTGAACTGGACAGAGGTACAGTATGACCTTGCTGGTAGGATTCTACAGGCTCTAGTTTTGGACAACAACATTGTACAACCCCGTATTTGCATAGTAGGGTCCCCTCGGCAGGCGCAGGACCAGCTTTGTAGTTTTAAGCTTTCTGAGGGTTTTGCACTCTTGGGGGCAAATTTATGGTGGATCTAGATTGTATACTAGTAGGAGGAGGAAAAAAGGAGTCTAGCTTTCTAGTTCTTGGACTACTCCTAGGGTCTCAGCGGGACTGCTCCCAGGGGTCTCAGTGGGACTGCTCCAAGGGTCTCGATGGGACTACTCCCAGGGTCTCAACGGGATAGTTCCCAGGGTCTTGGTGGGACTGCTCTCAGGGTCTCGGTGGGACTGCTCCCAGGGTCTCGGCGGGACATTTCCTAGGGTCTCGGCGGGACTGCTCTCAGGGTCTCGGCGGGACTGCTCCCAGGGTCTCGGCGGGACATTTCCTAGGGTCTCGGCTGGACTGCTCTCAGGGTCTCGACGGGATAGCTCCTAGGGTCTCGGCGGGACAGCTCCTAGGGGTCTTGGCGGGACTACTCCCAGGGTCACAACGGGACAGTTCCCAGGGTCTCGGACTTACTGCTCTCAAGGTCTCGGCGGGACAGCTCCCATGGTCTTTGCGGGACAGTTCCCAGGGTCTCGGCGGGATAGTTCCTAGGGTCTCGGCGGGACTATTCCTAGGGTCTCAGTGGGACTGCTCTTAGGGGTCTCGGCCGGACAGCTCCAAGGTTCTCGGTGGGACTGCTCTCAGGGTCTCGGCGGTGCAGCTCCCACGGTCTCGGCGGGACATGTCACAACCCGCATTTTCCCTGTGGTTAAGAAGTATCAGAGTACAAGAAAACACGCGTTGTGATGCCACGTCCAGCAAAGGATAACTGCTGACGCTCAGGCAGGGCACTAAGATTTCAAATCACTAGTGTAGAAATAGAAGAAAACTAGTTTATTAAAAGGCCGTATCCCTCAGCACAGTGGATCAGCTATGTCACAACCCGCATTTTCTCCGAATTAAGAATTATCAGAGTAAGAGAAAACACGCGTCATGATGCCACGTCAAGCAGGGGATAACTGCTGACGCTCAGGCAAAACCAACTACAATCTTTATGCAAGAAAATCATATGCTTAATGAATAGAAAATCAGTTATATTTTAGAGACCGTATCCCTCGGCTCAGTGGATCACCTAGTCCACAAAAGAAAAACTATATTTATATGCTGCGGAAAAATACTTTATTTAGATTTGACATCCTAAGGAGCACATAAGGGTCCCAAGAGAACCACTCATGCTATGCAAGACCCTACATTTAATTTACATAATATATAAGAAAACGGTCTTTATACGTGATTTGGAAAATTAGTGATTTCGCTTATAAAACATGCTGATCATGAGCTTTATTTATAATAACAATTATAGTTTAAAAATAACTAGCAACCTAGCATAAAACCTTCTCAGAGCAAGTAGACTATCTCCAGAAAATGGTACCAGCAATAGTATATATATCTAGTACAAGGTAAAACTACCAGTGGGCGCCAACAACTTGACACGAACCCACTAGCACAAATATATGTCTGTAAGAGAGTACTGAAAACAACCTCACTAACAAGGTAAACAGAACTCCAAGGTCCGGGAGTCCACCAACAACACCACCTCCAACTAGCCACCAGACTGGCTACAGCTCAGAACCTGGGGTATTCCAAAAGAAAACAGAATACCTCAGCAAGCTAAATAAAGAAAAACTGCATGAAAGAGTCAACCAAAGGACAAGGTAACAGAAAAACATGCAGTAGAAAGAGTCACAACTGTCCACAACAGGACCACAAGAAATGCACAACGTGCAAAGCAACAGCAACGACCCAGCCCAGGAACCACATCCTGCAGGGCCTACTAGGCTACCAAGAGCCAGAATGTTGCAAACTACCAAAGAAGAAACTTCTAACACCCTAAACTGTGGGAAGTGATAGTAGCAAAAACAACAACGAGGAACCGGATCGAAGGCAAACGCAGTCCCCCAATCCACCATGTCCAAGTCAAAAGCTCGAGGGTCAACACGTGAAAACACAAGGGACCTTCCACCCGACATGCCCAGCCCATACCTGGAGCAAGAAAACATGGGTGGCCTTGGCTATATCACACAACTCCACCCCCATAAAGAGCTACAACCACCACTACTAACCACGAACCACGATTCGGCCTCTAGGAAAATAAAGAAAACGACCGACAAGGAAAACCCAGAAAATACAACTGGAAATCCACTCGGAAACGAAATACAAGGTAAAGGAAGAGTGTTGAAATAAACCAACACGACTAGGCGTTGAGTGAAACCCACTCAGTGCCTACCTAAACTTTGGAGTTGAGCGAGCTAGCCTCACTCGCCGCCAAAATAATACCACTACCCACAAGCCCACTAAAGAATACGGAGCTCGACGACAGTCGAACGACCAAGGCAGAAGATCCAGAACTCGAGTAGTTGCCTGCCACTTGAGTATCTAAACTCCCGCACTCAAAACCATCTAAATTCGCCTAGCAAAAGAAAATATACAAAGCGCACGATCAGTGACGCACGATCAGTGGTCGTGCGCACTCATCGGCTGATGATCGTGCGAAGCGAAACTGGAAAACCTGACAGAAAACCTAGCAACTGCGCACGATCAGTGTCGCACGACCACTGGTCGTGCGCACTATTGCCAGCGCTCGTGCAATTTTCCGAGACAGAACTTTGGAAACTGAAAGACAGCCGCGCACGAGCAGAGGCACACGACCAGTGGTCGTGCGCCCTAACGGTTGATGACCGTGCGTGGCCAACCTGTACCGTTTGGAATTTCCCGAACGACACCAGAACGCGCACACGACTCATGCCACTGCAGTAGCAGCAGACAACTATCAACGTCGCGCACCACTACCATACGAGCTATGCCAAATCATTCGAGTGATACCTTAACGAAAAAAATGGCAACCACACCCCCCCTCCTAACTCTCCCTCTTGGCTACACCCGAACCAGAGCAACAATCAAAATAAAGGGAAACAACGGCTCCACGCCAACAATTTGGATTCCAATCATCACAAAATAGGGGGGGTTTCAGTAGGAAGAACTAAGCCCTATAGTTAGCAAGAAAATGAGAACAACAAGGCCTCTAACCTGGGCTAACCGAGATTTCAATTTCAGCAAGAAAATCGAAAAGAAAACTTGGCAAGGGCAAGAATACCACTTGCCTCAATCACAGCGAAGCTTTGGACTGCTTTCCTCCTCTTCGCACGGATCAAAACGGCCGCAACACCTAGAACAAAACTCGACCATTAATGGCGGAAAACTTCCAAAACCGGAAATTCCAATCCTCCCAAAACTCCACGAAAATCGAATTTCTTACCGTAGGAATGAAGGTCTTGACGAGAGCAATCCGAATCCACTCTCGGAATCGAATTCCGTCCACAAACGCTCCGGGAATCGGCGTCTGAAGGGTAGGCGGTTTCTCCGTTTCCTCTCGTACAGGGGCGGCGGTTTCAAGCGGGGAAGAAGATGAATCGGGGGTTTTATTCTATATATATATATATATATAATTATATAATTATATAATTAATTACAAAATTACATAAAGCACCACATCGACGCGAAAACCGAACTAACTCGGAATTCGACGAAATTCGCACCGTAGCTAAATACCCACGCTACGAACACAACGGCGAAGTCGAAATTACTTTTCGACAAACAGAACTCGAGTTATACCCAAATAAAGCCAAACACCAACATCCCCCCGAGAGGCCACACCGGGTCACCCAAAACGACTCGGCTTGCTAGGGAGATCTTGCCAACAGGCTACAAAATAGGGCACTCAGTTCTAAGGAGCAAAACCACACTCCACAAATGGCACAAGCCACGGAAATGCATCATCGTAACGCCAAACGAGAATAAAAATAATCGCTGAAAAAACGGGGCGTTACAAGCTAGTCCAGGATAGGAAAAATATATTTGTTTGCAGCGGAAAATACTTTGATATAATTGATTTGACATCCTTAATGAGTATAATATTTATATATGAAAGATATTCTTTACGCTTAAAGAAGATAGTGCTTTAGTTTTGCAAATATGGTATGCATGAAGTACATACAATAGTTTAGGGTTTGAAAATACCTAACATGCAACCTAGCATAAAACCTTCCCAGAAGTAAGTAAGCAACCCCAAGAGGGCAAAAAAACAGCAGTTTTAATTCATATCCATCAAAACAAGTAAGCCACCTGTGGGCGTCGATAACCCGACACGAACCCACGGGTGAGTGTGCGTGTCCATACAGAAAATAAAGATAACTACCTCACAAGGTGAATGATCAGCAACTCGGCTACCCTTGAGGCTACCAGAAGGAATCATCCACTCAATCGGCTACAACATGGACCTGAGGCATTCAAGAAAAGAAATGCCTCAGCAAGGAAATAATCAAAAGAAAAGGAGTACCATATTACTTAATAAAGAAGGGTTTTCCAACCCGGCAACAAGGTACCAATCAGCAGAAGCCGGAAAAAGAAAGAACTATTGTTAAAAAGACAATAAAGGCAAATCACACCAAGTGTGAGTACAAAAGCTACCTGCTCTGCAGAAAGAATCAACCTGCAGCAGTAAAGCATCAATATAATAGTAGGAAAAGCCAAAAGAAGACAACGTGAGAGCTAACAATCCTAAGTTTGTGGGAAAATGACCGGGGTGTAAATAATAAGGGGCTGGAGCGTGTGGCAATACCAACACCAACAACCGAACCCCAAAATAAAATACTCAAGGGTGAAACACAACCGGTGGCTGCCTTAGGGTCCACACACCTAAACAAGTTGGCCACAATGTCCAAACTTAGTGGTGTCCACAGCTCAGCACAGACAATCCACCCCTCCAGAGTTTAGAAACAAACACCCCCTCCGGCCATAGCACACGAGTCGGCATGCAAAAACTAGCCGAACACCCCCAACATCCCCCTTAGGAAGGTAAAAGTCCTCTAACAGTCCTAAAGAAGCACACACCCCAAGGCTAAAGACTTAGCCAAAAAAAAACGACCCTGGCGTTCAGTGAGTGCACCACACTCAACGACATAAGCCAAACAGTCTAGGCGTTGAGTGAGGTACACTTACTCAACGCTTTTGACTTAGCATAATCCTCAGCTATCCCAACCCCAGCCCACTCAACGCTACTCATCCAGAAAGTTGGAAATCAATTCTAACTCTCTCTTACCCCCTTCTACCCGACCACAGCAGCCTAATAATTTAGACTATAACCTAAATAAGCCTAAACTCTACTTCCAGCTACCCACTGGACACAAACCGAAAGCAAGTAAAGAGAAGAAGAGAAGTTAAGCTAAACTCTACTTCCTGAAGCCAAACATGGCTGAAACAAGAAAAAGAAAAAAAAATTGCTGGGCTAGCTATTAGGAAGCAAAATAGAGATATAACAGGAATATTAGCAAGCAATGATTCAGATAGCATGGGTGAAAGAGCCACTTGCCTCACCACTAGGATCCAGCAGCAGCCTTCACTTCACGGCTCGGCACCGGCAGCAAGGCTACCTAGGGAGAAAACAGAAATCTGGAGCTTTAGAGAAGAGGAAGAGGAGAGGACCAAACCCTAGCTCCTAATGATGGCCCCAAAACAAGAGATACTTACCTAGGAAGCTAGCTCTCGGCGAGAGCAGCTCAAATCTGGAGGTACCCGAGCAAAACAAGCCCTAAAACGCTGGAAATCGCCGGCCAGGACAGCAGGTCCTCCGCCTCCCATTTCTTCTGCTGGAAGCCAACCAAAGCTCGGGAAAAGGGGAGAAGTGGGGTGGAGGAGCACAACTGGAGCTTATCTAAATCCTCCCACTAACTCAAACTAAAGCTATTAAAATACTAAGCCGAAGCAATCCACTAGTTGCTACCCGAGCCCCACCCAGCAAGCTAACATATCTATATATATATTTATATAATATATATATATATATATAATAGCCACTAATGCTAAAGAAAATAATATCCTACCCAAATTGGTCGGCCACTACCCAAAAGCTAACATATATATATATATATATATATATATATGACAGCCACTAACACCTAATAAATATATATATTTATATATATATATATACATATATATATACACAGCACACATACTAACATATATATACATACATACATATACATATATAACATAAATGGCTAACCATACTTAGCCTAAAACAAGCACCGGCCTTACCAAGCTCGATCAAACCAGGCCACGTACAACAAACAGGTAGCCACTACCGGCTAACAAAGCAAATGTCGAAACGACGGGAAAAACAAATGGTCTCGGATTTCGACAAAACTCGCACCGTAGCTAAACACCCCATGCTACGAAGACAAGGGCGAAGTCAAAAACAACATCCGACGATCAAAACTCGGGCTAAAACCTCCCGAAGCCAAAACACAAGCATTCCCTGAGAGGCCCAGCCGAGTCACCAAAACAGACTCCAGCTAGCTGGGGAATCTTTCAAACAGGCTACTAATGGACCACTAAAGGAACCTAAAGAGCTATGACCACACTCTAACAATGGCAAAAGCCGACAACGCGTCATCGTAACGCCAAACAATGATCAAACAAAACGCAGAAAAACCGGGGGCGTTACAGTCACTCCCCCTAAAAGAAAGTTTCGCCCCGAAACTTTGCGCACAACCCTTCTAACAAAAGGGAAAAGAATAAGCTAACCAAAAGCCAACATATATATATATATATATATATATATATATATATATATAATACATATTTATATATATATATATATGACAGCCACTAACACCTAATAAATATATATATTTATATATATATATATATATACATATATATACATATATATATATACATATATATATATACACAGCACACATACTAACATATATATATACATACAAACATATATATATAACATAAATGGCTAACCATACTTAGCCTAAAACAAGCACCGGCCTTACCAAGCTCGATCACACCAGGCCACATACAACAAACAGGTAGCCACTACCGGCTAACAAAGCAAACGTCGAAACGATGGGAAAAACAAATGATCTCGGATTTCGACAAAACTCGCACCGTAGCTAAACACCCCATGCTACGAAGACAACGGGGAAGTCGAAAACAACATCCGACGATCAAAACTCTGGCTAAAACGTCCCCAAGCAAAAAAACACAAGCATTCCCGGAGAGGCCCAGCCGAGTCACCAAAACAGACTCCGGCTAGCTGGGGAATCTTGCAAAGAGGCTACTAATGGACCACTAAAGGAACCTAAAGAGCTATGACCATGCTCAAACAATGGCAAAAGACGACAAAGCGTCATTGTAATGCCAAACAATGATCAAACAAAATGCAGAAAAACTGGGGGCGTTATAAAGCAGCTCCTAGGGGTCTCGGCAGAACAACTCCCAGGGTCTCGGCGGGACAGTTCCTAGGGGTCTGCTATTTTGCCCCTGGTAGGTTGCAAATAGCTGTTCAGAACAGCGGAGTTTGGCTGTTGGCAGGCCAGCCCCTGGGTAATTGGTAATTTAAGAACATCGAGATTTTGTTATTGGCAGACCATCCCCTAAAATCTATAAATAGACTCGTGTGGGTTCCTTGGAGAGCGTTGCTTCTTAGCCACTAAAATCCCCTTGCTCTCTTCCTCCAAGGCACCTAATTCAAGCATTGGCTAGGAGGGGGAGACCTCAAAAGTCTTCTGGGTGTGAGGTGGGACATCCACGCTAGAGCTGAGGGTCTGTTCCTAGCTTCTTGAGCCTTTGTCCTGTGATGTTCTCCTGAGTGTAGTAGGTGTGAGGTCACCCATTTCTTGGGACACCGAACTTCATAGATATCACTTTTTGGCTTCAACACTTTTGGTGCGGTGAGCGTGGAGAGTGACCAGCACAGAAGATCTCAAGAGAGTGTCATGGCTAGAGATTAGGGATGTAGTGATGATCTCGGCGAGCTCCCAAACCCAGGACCCTTCGTAGGAAGGGAGGAGTTCATGGCTTCCATCTCCGGCATCATGGAGATGTTGTGAAGTATTGCCCCTCGGATTGATAGCTCAACCCCTACCCCCTAGGGAATAGCTCCAAGGGGTCTCAGTGAGCTGACCCAGAGTGGTCTCGGTGAGCTTCCTCCCAAGGGCATAGGTGAGATGAACCCAGCAGGGGGAGAAGGAAGTGCACCAGGGAGGCGGCCTGAGAAGGAGAGGATGGGAGAGGGGGTCGAGCAATACCTCACCGGCCGGGAGTTGTTCCCCATCCCGGCGAGTGCTAGCCCTCCAAGAGAGCAGGTCGTGCGAGTAGATGTTGCGAGAGCACCTCCCAGGGGGTCACCCTTTAGCAAGCTGATCATCTCAGCTCCTGTTCCCGAGGGGTTCAGAGAGCCTGACATGGCTTACTATACCAGGAAGGATAACCCCGTCCAGCACCTGTAGTTGTTTGAGGATGCCGTCTCCATCAGGCCGATGACGGATGCCTTCAAGTGTTGCCACTTTGCGATCACGTTGAAGGAGAAGGCAAGGGACTAGTGATGTAGGCCCACTCTTTCGAGCATTTTGGTGGCCGACGAAACAAATGCGACGCTCTCGAATAACTCTCACGTCATACTCAAGCATTAAACGTAGAAGCAGTTTATTTAATATTGTTACTAATTAAAAATTACGTGGGGGGGGGTCGCAAGGCCCCTTAAGATAATACCAAGGCGATAGGCCAAGGTCCTCTCAAGCGAAAAGAACCCACACGGTTCAGTCGAGCGTGTTGTACCAAAAGAGAATCCACCAAAAACATAAGATTCGGGCAAGGGTGGTTCTCTCCCAACAAAATACAAACGAGGGCTGCCACACCTCACGAACTTAAACAAAAGAAATAAACACGACAATAACTAAAATAAATTAACCACAAAAAAATCAAGCATTACACAAGCCACGCAATATGCCAATGCCAAAAGATCAATCTAAAGAAGAGAAACACATAAATGTGGAAATGTTCGTTACCCAACCGGATTTGATGAATCCGGTTCACTCCACTAGAATCGTTCTTCAACGGCTCCGCCAGAGATACGCCGGAGGGAGAGAAATTCGTCGCCTTCTTCGTACCACGCTATATTTGGAATTTCCCGGCGAAATCTTCTGAATATGGAAATAATATTTCCACTTTTGGCAGGAGAGAGAAAAGGTGGTAGGTTTGAGGTATATTTAAGGAATGATATATTCCCAAATATGGTAAGTTAAGGGATTATTATGGTAGAAGATCTTTAAGGTTTTTTTTGGAAGGGGAATAGGGTGGGGGTCGAATTTAGTGAGGAGGAGGAGGCCTCGGGTGAGGGGTGGAGTGGCTGGATTTGTGAAGGGTGGAGGTGGTGGGGCTCAGTTTTTGGAGAGGTGGGGGTTTCTCGGTTTTTAGAGGGAGGAGGGTTGCTCGGGTTGAGGGCGTTATTGGTGGCCGGACTTGTGAGGGAGGAGGTGTCGGCTTGGAGGTTGGGGAAGGGAGATGGCTCGGGTAGCAAGGATGTAAAGGAGAGATGAAGGGAAAAGGGGAGGAGAAGGGAGGTCGGGAGAGAGGGGAGGGGGAGGGTGGTCGGCGGCCAAAGAAGAAGAGGAATAGAGGGGGGGCCGAAACTTGCCATGGAGAAGGAGGAGGATTTCAATCTTGAAATTAGGTTTCTTTTCTTTCATTCACTAAAAAAAAGAAAGGAGCACATGCCTTTATACAGGCTTTATAATCAAGGGAAAAGGGCTACATGCAGCCCAACATGAAAATGAAATAAAACAACATATACACCATGGTTTTATAACATAACTATTTTACAAATAATACATGAAATTAAACATGAAATAAAAATGATAATTTCGAAATAAAACAACTAATAAAATATATTATTTATTAATATATATTATTAATAAATAATAATTGGGCTTGCGCTCCGGATGGGTATTGTGGCGACGCTTCCAAGGGTCGTCCGTAAGCATGTTGTCGCCCTCATCAAAGTGTTGCGGGCCGACGTCTCCATTCAAATCTACCGGGTCACCATCATCGTCAGAGGGAGGACGCTCATTGGCCACATGTCGTTGGAAGTTGGCTCCATCAATCCTCCCCCTCTTCAAAATACTAATCACTGATGAGTATACCTGTGTGTACTCGACTGGAAGGTCATCGGCGGGGAAGAAGAACCTGCATGGCAAAAGGTGCTCTTGGAGGGACCTCAAATACGCATTAGCCAAAGAAGGAAAAAGAATTTCAACAACATCCACCAACATACCTTTGATGGAGATCGAGAAGGAGAACGATCCTAGGAAACTATCACCACCCAACCCAATAGAAAGCATAGTGGAAAATATATACGGAGAGGTAGACATTTCAAGTGGCATAAAAGCATAAAGCGTAAAGTATGTAACGATGAAAATAGGAGCTATGCCCCAATCTGTGGAAACTTTTAAAAGAAATGTCATGTCACAAAACTTACGTAAAATTCGTAAAGAATAGACTAGCCGATTCGTTATTATTTCTAAGATGCCCGGGAGCATCCACTCAGGGGTGAGACAAGCCGAAACCAAATCAATCACATAATGGTGGGAGACTTTCTAACACAAACTCGCAAGTAAATTAAAGGACTCATTTTGGTGGATTAAAAGTATAAGAATGCGCCTAATTAACTTAAAACCGTGTGGGGTGAACCCATGTGTAACATGACTAGAACTAATAGTAGAAAATAATGGAACTATGTCAGGTGGAATGGGTGCCTTAAATTTAAAAATTATTTCGGTGGAGCCTAACGTTTTTGTTTTAAATTTGAAATTAAATTTTGATTTAAAAATGTCGTAGTGAATAACCAGCAGAAAACGCTCATCACCAACTATGTTTACCCACATCCATCGAAATAAGCCTAATGGGGAGGCGGTAATAATAAACTTCTCCAAATATAAAGGGATATAAATGACAAGCTCGTGTCCTAACAAATCATCTTGATGCAGCGCCGCCGCTAATTGATGATGACCTGGTTGCCGAGGCGCTTCGACACAAAGATCTTAGACGTCGTGATGACGTTGAAGGAAGGGCACGTTACAACCTCCGCCCGCGGCGTGCCAAAAACGCCATGAAGAATTAACTTTATTTGTCTAATTTTATGAACTCTATTTTAAATTTTGGGAATATAAAATTATCTTATGTTTAAGTGATAATTTTATATTCATTGCATGTTTTTAATTTTTTTAATTTAAAACAATTTTATTTTTGGTGTGCACTTAGCCATTCGGATGGATGAGATTACATCTCCATCATGGAGGGTTAAGGCTTGTTGTAAACCCCTATTTACGGAGGTGCTTATGAGAAATCAAGTAATGAAAAGTTTAAACCTAAAATCCTCCTTAGAGAATTTCGGCCAAGAGCAGTTTCTCCAAAGCCGCCGCCCCCCCCCCCCCCCCCTTGGCTTGTGGTATGAAGTCACCGCCCCCTTGCTCCCTCCATCCGTTCGGTGCGATTCCTGCGCGGCTTCCTTCGGTGCGACTCCTTGGAAGAAGGTTGCAAACCCCTCGGTGTGACGCCGGCGGATCCGTGGAGAGAGTGATTCTCCCACCCTATCTTGTGTGAACATTATTCCCGATTAGGTAACCTCTTCCCTCTTGTGTGATTCATGCTTTTAGTTTGTGGAGGTTCTTCACGCATCGTTTTCTCCGTGATTATTAATTTCATCGCTTGCAAAATCTAAAATCGAACTTGTTGTTATTGAACATCTTGTTAACTGGAACGGGTAGATCCATCTCGGGAGCGCAATTTGGCCTAGCCTTCATTTGCTCTTCCGATCGGCGCACTTTGTGTAAAAAAAAGGGAGTTAATCTCGACTCGACTTTCGATCGCACTTGAAATTTTTTCGCCGCTCCAAAATATTTTATTGCTGCTTTTGAAACGGCTTATGTTGAAAAGAATAGATGCTTGTGTTGGTGCGGTGAGTTGTGTGCTTGTTAGAGAGGTAGGTCTTAAGGATGTTGTATCGAGTCTGGCTTATGGCGATTTGTGTGCTTGTTGGAGAGGTAGGTCCTAAGGATGTGGTATCGAGTCCCGAATTTTGGGAGCCAACCGACTCCTTTTCATTCGCTTTTGGTCGGAGCTCTCTCTTTTTATTTCTTGTTCTATGACGGTTAGGTGTCCGTTAGTGTAAGCACGTCCGTATCACGATCACCCCCACATCACATCTACTCGAGTTAAATGAACCAGAGGGAGAGTCGATATGGGTGATTCGATAGGGGAAGTTAAGTCACACTCAATGTAAAAACACGGATTACTCGTCCAAGAACATGCCTTCGGTTGCAGGCCGTTAAAATCATAGGAAAAATTAAACAGTGGATTCGACCTCACTGAAAACTCAGCCGACAAGTATTCCAACTCATTAGATACTTCATTTAATTCAGAATTAGTGATCGTATAATAGGTAGGCTAAATCATATCCGACAAAATTTTTAAATAATTTTGGGCCCCAGGCAAAGGAGCTATCATCAACGAAGTGTCTTTATGGCCCTTAGGGCTACCGTCATCCAAAGATAATTTTTCCCCACAGGGTAAATTTTCCAAAACGACACATCCTTCGTTAACCAACTCTTCCCATGAAGTGGGTGCGTCGTCACGACCAAAATAGAGGTATGGGCAAGTCGAATCCCGGGGAGAATCTAAATTAATTTGATCCTCAAACGATGTTGATAACTTCCAAGAACTAACTCCCGGATGTATCACACTAAGATTATCCCAAATTGAACAAACATGCCAAGGTGACTCTTCCAATACCATTGAAACATCTATTAATTCTGGTTCAACCATAATAATATCGGGTCCTAGCAAGTCATCACCTAATTTAGTAATAGGTAAGCTTCCAACATTGGATGACTCTACCGACTCAGCCAGAACGTATTCTGACTCAGGGTCATCAAACGACTCCATGACTAAAATATCGTCGAAGGGGGGTGGAGATGATTCTTCAGGGGAGAAATCCTAGTCCAGGTCACTAGGGTAACCAATCTCCTCAACGTCACTAAAAGCATCAGTGAAACTTGCCTCATCCTCAGTGACATGCTCAGTCCTAATCTCATCCTCAGGTTCAATAGGATAGTCAGGCACTATCATAAGTGAAGGAAGACTCTCACCAAAGAGATTCTATATCCACATAAGAATCCTCAGAGGTATCCGTCACTATATCAGAGGGCTTAAATATCGAGGCTAAAGAAGAAAGCACCCTAATAGTAACCTTTTTCGAGTTCTAATTGTGGGGTCTAAATGGCTTATGTTCCCTATAGGTGGGACTAGACACACTTTGGGTATTACTACCTCTCTAGAGATAGGATCTATCCTGAGGCGTCGGGTCACTCCTATAAGCAGATACGGGTCTAGTGTCGTAACTATTCTTACTAACGGGTGTGGTGCTATTAGTGTGTAGGTAGGCGGGATCAAATTGATCCGATAGGAGGCTACGCATGTGCGACCATGAATAATGATAGCTACCAACACGATGCTCTTCGTTTAACCAAAATAATCGGGCTTGAACTACTAATCGCTCTCGGGCAAAGCTAACCCTTTCGTAGTCATCCCATAAGTGACAATTAAAACATTATTCTAATCCCTTAAGCTAGTCTCTAAAATTTTGGGGATACCCTAAACCGTCATAAGTAGGATAAATATGGTGTGCCCTAGGGGTGTGATTAGCAATATCCTTAGCCTAGGAATAGTCTAACCGGGCAGCATATACATCATATTCCATTTAGTGAGAACCGGAGAGGAAACTCACCTAGAACTGGTGCACATGCAATGAGAAATGAACCTAGCCCTATTTAAAATTCAATAGATGGATTTGTTCCCGCTTAATAACTAAGGAAATAAAAAAAATTTGGAATTTCTTACTGAAAATAAACAAAAGATTATTAAAAAAATTTGAGTTTTTTTGCTGAAAAATTAAAAATATTGGCCGCTATTGGCAGACCAATAATTAAATTTTAAAACAACTTAATAAAAATAATGACATAATGAAAAATATTTTTTTTTTGGTTTTCTTACTAAGAAAATGTTGGAGAAATTCCAAAATTTAATTTTTTTTTAATTTGAGAAAAAATGATAATTTTAGGCCGCTATTTGCAGACCAAAAAATTTTATAAAAAATTTATACGTTGTGCAATGAACGTGCAAGTGCGTGTCAGTGCTCAAAGCAAAAGCAGGAGGGGGCTAATTAGGAAATTGACGTTAACCTCCCTCTGATACCAAATTGATGTAAGTCCACTCTTTCGAGCATTTTGGTGGCCGACGAAACAAACGCGACGCTCTCGAATAACTCTCACATCACACTCAAGCACTTAACGTAGCAACGGTTTACTTGATATTGCTACTAATTAAAGATTACGGGGGGGTCGCAAGGCCCCTTAAGATAATACCAAGGTAATAGGCCAAGGTCCTCTCAAGCGAAAAGAACCCACACGGTTCGGTCGAGCGTGTTGTACCAAAAGATAAGCCACCGAAAACAAAAGATTCAGGCAAGGGTGGTTCTCTCCTAACAAAATACAAAGGAGGGCCGCCACACCTCACGAACTTAAACGAAAGAAATAAACACGACAATAACTAAAATAAATTAACCACAAAAAAATCAAGCATTACACAAGCCACGCAATGTGCCAATGCCACAAGATCTATCTAAAGAAGAGAAACACATAAAGGTGGAAATGTTCGTTACCCAACCTGATTTGATGAATCCGGTTCACTCTATTAGAATCGTTCTTCAACGGCTCCGCCAGAGATATGCCGGAGGGAGAGAAATTCGTCGCCTTCTTCGTACCATGCTATATTTGGAAAGTCCCGGCGAAATCTTTTGAATATGGAAATAATTTTTCCACTTATGGCAGGAGAGAGAAAATGTGATAGGTTTGAGATATATTTAAGGAATGATATATTCCCAAATATGGTAAGTTAAGGGATGATTGTGGTAGAAGATCTTTAAGGTTTTTTTGGAAGGGGAAAAGGGTGGGGGGTCGGATTTGGTGAGTAGGAGGAGGAGGCCTCGGGTGAGGGGTGGGGTGGCCGGATTTGTGAAGGGTGGGGGTGGTGGGGCTCCGTTTTTGGAGAGGTGGGGGCTGCTCGATTTTTAGAGGGAGGAGGGCTGCTCGGGTTGAGGGAGTTGGTGGTGTCCGGACTTGTGAGGGAGGAGGTGGCGGCTTGGAGGTTGGGGAAGGGAGATATCTCGGGTAGCAATGATGTAAAGGAGAGATGAAGGGAGAAGGGGAGGAGAAGGGAGGCCGAGAGAGAGGGGAGGGGGAGGGTGGCCAGCGGCCAAAGAAGAAGAGGGGGCCAAAACTTGCCTTGGAGAAGGAGGAGGATTTCAATCTTAAAATTAGGTTTCTTTTCATTCATTCACTAAAACAAGAAAGGAGTACATGCCTTTATATAGGCTTTACAATCAAGGGAAAAGAGTTACATGCAGCCCAACATGAAAATGAAATAAAACAACACATACATCATGGTTTTATAACATAACCATGTTACAAATAATACATGAAATTAAACATAAAATAAAAATGATAATATCAAAATAAAACAACTAATAAAATATATTATTACTCAATTATTATTTATTAATATATATATTTAATAAATAATAATTGGGCTTGCGCTCCGGACGGCTATTGTGGCGACGCTTCCAAGGGTCGTCCGTAAGCATGTTGTCGTCGTCATCAAAGTGTTACGGGTCGACGTCTACATTCAAATCTACTGGGTCACCATCAACGTCAGAGAGAGGACGCTCCTTTGCCACATGTCGTGGGAAGTCGGCTCCATCAACTGGTTTCATCAACCCCCTTCGAGGTCGATCTATGGGTTCGAGGACTTCAGCCGGAGATTTCAGCTTCGCTTCTCCACCTCCAAGAAGAGGAAGAAGGGTCCTGAGTCCATCTTCCTGATAAAACAAAGGGTCGAGGAGTCACTGGCCCATCACGTTGAAAGGTTCAAAGAGGATATCCTGGATATCTAGGAGATGTCGGGGTATGCCCTCAAGATGGCTTTCACGATGGGGTTGCGCTAGGGGTTCTTTAAAATGAGCCTGACTCGAAAGGCCCCCCTTTCCTTTGAGGAGCTGATGGAAAGGGAGGTAGAAGAGATATCCATGGAGGCGGCCAACCCGGCATTCGTTAAGAAGTTGGCAAGGCTAACGGAGGCAGAGGCGAAGGAGCAAGGTGGCTCGAGGCATTAGGAGGGAAGACGGAGAGAGGAGCAGAGAGCTCAGGGTTTCCAGGGGCAGGAGGGCCCGGAGCTAGGTAAGATGCAGCAGGGAGGACCTGCCAAGGGTCCAGGAAGAGCTCTCATCCAGGGTGGAGGGAACTTCCATGGGGGCCAAGGAAGGTTCAACTTCCAAAGGCAAGCCCCAAGACAGATCTTACCCCCACCACAACAAGCCTTGGCGATAGGAGGAGGGAGAAGAGGTAACAGGAGAGATCGCCCAGCCCGCCGAAGGAGGGGAGGAGCACTACCATACTGTGACATCCACCAGGTGGAGGGGCACGCCACGGCTACCTGCCCCGAGTTCCTGGAAGTGAGGGGGGTGAGAAGCCCTGCCCAACCTTAACCGCCGGCACAGGTTGAAGGGATTCTACCCAGAGTGGGGGGAGAAGACATATGTGAGGACTGTGTCGATGTGGGAACCCGAGGGACCTTGTGAGTGATCCACGATGGAGTGGAGATCAAGCCCAGGCCCCCTGAAGAAGCCTCACCTTTGCGGAGTCCTGTATTTTTTTATGGTTGTATTGAGTCCAACCCCCCGACCAGCTGAGTCGGGGGGGGGGGGGGGGGGGTCATGTAACCCAACTTTTCCCCTGTTTGAGGATGTTTAATTTTTGTAAAATTCAGGTGACATGCCTAGCCCCACCACCGAGAGGATCTACTCATCCAGGCTCTAACTAGCTGGTTGGGTATAATGTGCCTCGGGGAGATCAAGTCCCAACCCCCGAGAGAATCTCCTCATCTAGACTCTCACTAGCTGGTTGGGTCGAATGTGCCTCGGGGAGAGCAAGTCCCAACCCCCGAGAGGATCTCCTCATCAAGGATCTCACTGGCTGATTGGGTCTAATGGGCCTCGGGAGAGCAAGTCCCAACCCCCGAGAGGATTTCGTCATCTAGGCTCTCACTAGCTTGTTGGGTCGAATGTGCCTCGGGGAGAGCAAGTCCCACCCCTCGAGAGGATCTTCTCATCCAGGCTCTCACTAGCTGGTTGGTTTGAATGTGCCTCGGGGAGAGCAAGTCCCAACCCCCGAGAGGATCTCCTCATTCAGGCTCTTACTAGCTGGTTGGGTTGAATGTGTCTCAGGGAAAGAAAGTCCAAACCCCCGAGAGGATCTCCTCATCCAGGATCGCACTAGCTGGTTGGGTCAAATGTGCCTCAGGGAGAGCAAGTGCAAACCCACGAGAGGATCTCCTCATCCAGGCTCTCACTAGATGGTTGGGTCGAATGTGACTCGGGGAGAGCAAGTCCCAACCCCCGAGAGGATCTCCTCATCTAGGCTCTCACTTGCTGGTTGGGTCGTATATGCCTCAGGGAGAGCAAGTCCCAACCCCCGAGAGGATCTCCTAATCCAGGCTCTCACTAGCTGGTTGGGTCGAATGCGCCTCGGGGAGAGAAAGACCTAACCCCGAGAGGATCTCCTCATCCAGGCTCTCACTAGCTGGATGGGTTGAATGTGCCTCGTGGAGATCAAGTTCCCAACCCCGGAGGCGGTCCCGCTGCTAGGGTCTCACTAGCTAGCAGGGCCGGTGGTACCTCACGAGGACCCCAATTGTTTCTTACCCTGAGGTGGTCTCGTCACCCAGGCTCTCACTAGTTGGCATGAAGGGTTGACCCCTCGGGGAGGCCAAGTGTTTTTCACCCCGAGGTGGCCTCGTCACCCAGGCTCTCACTAGCTAGCATGACATGTTGACCCCATGGGGAGGCCAAGTATTTTTCACCCTGAGGTGGTCTCATCACCCAGGATCTCACTAGCTGGCATGATAGGTTGACCCCTCGGGGAGGCCAAGTGTTTTTCACCCTGAGGTGGTCTCGTCACCCAGGCTCTCACTCGCGTGCATGACAGGTTGACCCCTCTGGAAGGCCAAGTGTTTTCAGCCCGAGGTGGTCTCGTCACCCAGGCTCTCATTAGCTGGCATGACAGGTTGACCCCTCGGGGAGGCCAAGTGTGTTTCATCCCGAGGTGGTCTCGTCACCCAGGCTCTCATTAGCTGGCATGACAGGTTGACCCATCGGGGAGGCTAAGTGTTTTTCATCCTGAGTGGATCTCATCACCCAGGCTCCCATTAGCTAGAAGGGTAGGTTAACCCCTCAGGGAGGTTAAGTGTTTTCTACTCGAAGAGGCTAAGTATTCTTTTAACCACGAGAGAGAGAGACACTCAGCGAATACGTTGGGTTGGATGTTTCTTTCCGAGTGTGGAACTCGCTCGAAAAGAGCGAGGATTGTGTACAACCCCGTATTCGTAGAGTAGGGTCCCCTCGGCAGTCGTAGGACTAGCTTTGTAGTTTTAAGCTTTCTGAGGGTTTTGCACTCTTGGGGGAAAATTTATGGTGGATCTGGATTTTATACTAGTAGGAGGAGGAAAAAAGGAGCCTAGCTTGCTAGTCCTTGGAGTACTCTTTAGGGGGAGAGTGCGGGATTGCTCCCAGGGTCTTAGCGGGACTGCTCACAGGGGTCTTAGCAGGACAGCTCCCAGGGTCTGAACGGGACTGCTCCCTTGTTCTCAGCGGGACAGTTCCTAGGGTCTCGGCGGGACTGCTCTCAGGGTCTCTGCAGGACAGCTCGTAGGGTCTCGGCTGGACAGTTCCCGGTGTCTCGGCGGGACTGCTCTCAGGGTCTCGGCAGGACAGCTCTAAGGGTCTCGGCGGGACAGCTCCAAGGGGTCTCGATGTGACTGCTCCAAGGGTATTGGCGGGATAGTTCCCAGGTTCTCGAAAGGACTGATCTTAGGGTCTTGACAGGACATCTCCCATAGTCTTGGCGGGACAGTTCCTAGGGTCTCGGCGGGACAGTTCCTAGGTCTCGGCTGGAATTTTCCCAGGGTCTCAGTGGGACTGCACTCAGGGGTCTCGGCGGGACAGCTCCTAGGGTCTCGGCGGGACTGCTCTCAGGGTCTCGGCAGGATAGCTCCCAAGGTCTCGGCGGGACAGCTCCCAGGGGTCTCGGCAGGACAGCTCTCAGGGTCTCGGCGGGAAAGTTCCTAGGGGTCTGCTATTTTACCCCTAGTGAGCTGCGAATAGCTATTAAAAACAGCGGATTTTGGCTGTTGGTAGGCTAGCCCATGGGTATTTTGGTAATTTCAGAACATTGAGATGTGGTTATTGGCATACCATCCTCAAAAATCTTTAAATAGACCCTTGAGGGTGCCTTAGAGAGCATTGCTTCTTAGTCACTAAAATCCCCTTGCTCTCTTCCTCCAAGGCACCTAGCTCAAGCATTGGCTTGGGAGGGGAGACCTCAAAGGTCTTTTGGGTGTGATATGGGACCTCCACGCTAGAGCTGAGGGTCTGTTCCTAGCTTCTTGAGCCTTTGTCCTGTGATGTTCTCCTGAGTGTAGTAGGTGCGAGATCACCCCTTTCTTGGGACCCCGAACTCCACAAAGGTCAATTTTTGGCTTCAACAAACATGAAGCAGATCATGGATGAGGCTTTGGATAGGTCAAATTCCCAATTTGGTGCTATTGATGGACTGTTTTTGAAGGACAGTCATCTGTGCTTCCCAAGTATGGGTAAACTATGGGAAGAATTGATGTACGGGCTCATCATACCAAGTACTCGATTCACCCAAGGAGCATGAAGATGTATTGTGATATGAAGAAGTTGTTCTGATGGCCAGGACTTAAGAAGGATGTGGCCTTTATGTGGTAAAGTGTCAAACATGCGCCTTGGTAAAGGAAGAGTGCCAGAAGCCCGGAGGTTTCTTGAAGTCCTTACCTATCCCAGAGTAGAAGTTTGATGATATTTCAATGGATTTTGTGCATAGGATGCCAAGGTCACAGAAGGGAAACAACGCTATCTATGTGATCGTAGATCGGTTGACGAAAGTGTCATACTTCATTCCGAATAGGAATGATGATTCGGTGGATAAACTGGCAAAACTCTTTATAGATAACATTGTTTGATTGCAACAAATGTTGGGAACCAAGTTGAATTTCAGCACGGCCTTTCATCGATAGGCAGATGGTCAGACCGAGAGGGTCAGCAGGACAATGGAGGACATACTTTGCATGTGCATCTTGGATTTTGGAAAGTAGTTGGAATATCACCTGTACCTGGTGTAGTTTGCTTATAACAACAGCTACCAAGTAAGTATTCAAATTGCGCCCTTCGAGGCCATATACTGTATGAAATTTTGCACGTCGTTGTCATGGTTGGAAACGGGTGAGTCGAAGCTTTTCAAACGACAAGAAGTGGAAGGTGCCACTTCATTATACAGATAATTCGAGAACGATTGCTGATCGCTCAGGACTGGCAGGCTATGTACTATAATGCCAAGCATCAAAACGTTGAGTTCGCTGTTGGTGATTGGGTGTATTTGAAGATTAAGCCGTTCAATCGTGTCTCACGGGTACGATGCTTGAAGAAGCTGAGCCTGAGGTACCTTGGACCATTTGAGATTCTAGAGCGAATTGGTGAAGCTGCTTATCGGTTGAAGCTATCGGTGGAACTAAGTGGTCTACACGACGTATTCCACATATCGGTGTTGTGGATGGCGGTGTAAGAGCCTTCACAAGCGATTGTTGTTGATTCGATACCAGTTGATAATGGGTTGACGAAGAAGGTCAAACCCGTTCGCATTGAGGACTTTTAAGTCATGCGATTTCGTAACAAGATCATCAGGATAGTTAAAGTCCATTGGGACAACTACAATCGGAAGTAGCTCTCATCGGAGCGAGAGCAAACCAAGCTTGTGGAGTACCCCGAGTTATTCCACTCAGGTACCATTTTATTTTGTGTATCTTTTCCTTTCTGTAATTTCGGGACGAAATTCTTTTAAGAGGGAGAGAATTGTAATGCCCCGAAACTCAAAAGAGGAACGGGCATCATTTAGAGCCAAGTTTTGGTCCTGTTAAAGGTCATACGGCCTGAGACACAGACGTTTCCATGGCCATGTCATACTCAAGATCGATTTTTTATTCGCGTGGTCGACGAAAATGCAGTCAACAATCCTTGGGGATCGGGAACACGGCCTGAGACATGGGCGTTTCTAGGGCCGTGTCCTACTCGGGTTGGTAGCTGGGCTGTATTGGGTAAGGAACACGGCCTGGATCCAAGGCATCTTCTGGGTGACATGGGTGTGTCGAAACTGACACGGGCGTGTTGGGAACCCGTGTCCTTTTCGCGATGTTTTGGTCCTGTGTCGATTGAGGAACACGCCCCGCAACACGGGCGTGTACTGATTGACACGGGCAAGTCAAAGTTTGATACGGGCGTGTCTAAGCCCGTGTCTTGGCCGGGATGCGACGGTTTCAATGTCGACTGAGGCACACAGCCTTGGACACGGGCATGCCGCAAGCTGTGTTTGGCCCAGGATATTGATTTTAAGCACGAATCGTAGCCGTTCGTTTCCTTCTTTTGGGATCCAAGGGACCAGGCTGGTCCTTGCTGATTTAAGTCCGGGAATAGGGTTTGAAACCATCATTCATCATCAAGCTTTCTCTTTCTAAATCTTTAGAGAGAGGGGAGAGCAAGGAAGAAGGAGATGGAGAGATCCGGCTGCCGGAGGAGCTTCGGAGCCCTAAATCGCAAGCCTTTTCCAAATCTACGGAGGCGAGGCCGTTGCGGTGCTTTTCATCCGTCTAGTTCTTATTGGCACCAAAGAGAACCACAAGGGTAACGATTCTCTTCTTGGAAATGTGAAGTCCTCTTCCTTTTTGTTTAGGAAACCCACTCTCCCGAGTGTTCGGTGAGTGTGAAGTTTTCCTTTGGGTGGACATGAATAGTCCCCGTTGTTTTGCATGTAGAGTCTGGAATCGAAGTACGGACATTGGCATGGTGTGTGAAGCCTACCCGGACAAGTTCGTCTTGATCGGTGATGTTTCATTGTGCATGAATAACCGGAGAAGATTCCATGCCGATGGTTATTTTCGGGTTTTCTACATGGTAGATTGCATCAAGGAGTCTTGGGGATTAACCCCACAGTACACCCAGAAATCTGGGTAGAAGCAAATTCTGCCATTTTGGTGGCATGGGAGCTAGCCTTGTACACAGCCAGACGATGTACTATTGTATGATTGATACGTTGGGATTTGGTGAAGCTTGTCCCGCACCGATGGCTAAATGGCCGCGGCAAGGTGAGCAAGGGCTGGTGGAACCTTACCCACTCCAAGTGGTTCGGTTAAAGATGGCTTGGAGACAAGTCTAGGCTTCGGTTAAAAGGACTTTAATGGTCACGTGTTTGCCATCCTGGGGGTGGTGGTGGACCGCGGATTGGATCGGGTTTGGACTGGGTTCACCGAGTAAGTGCCCTGAGAGCACAGGGTGTATGGCCGTCCATGCCTACACCTGTGGTGAAGTGTTCTGTAGTTGTACTTTCACTATATTGTTTGGTTACGCTACTAAACTGCAGGGAAGGAGCACTGCCACCCCAAATTCGGGGTGGGGTCATAATAATTTTGTCATCTTTAGCATACCATTGCTTATGTTTGCCACCGTTGCGGTGGATTGTTGCTTGCAGGTGCTGAGGAGCCTAGTGGTAAATAGTGGGCTGAAGCCCTTAATGCTGAGCCGGCCCTCAAAGGCCTTTGCGAATGTTTACTTTTGCTTTCATGTGTTACCGGCCTGCGTGCCGATGTTTGGAAGACACTATTTGTTTAAGCAAACTCATGTAAGGCCATAAGGCCAAGTACTTTGTGTATTTGCACTCTCATTCCTATTTTAGGTATTTAGTGGACATTCATGTTATGTTTTGGGTTCTTTTCTTTGCAACATTTAAAATGCTTCCACTAGAATGTGTTCTGTGTAGGACGTGTGTTATTGGAAGGATGGTTTTATTTAGTAACCTTTCGATCTGTCTGTGGTATATGACGTTGGGCCCCGACCGAACCTACTGCTATATGCTATGTGTTAGATAGGGGTCTTACATTAACTGCTTCAACTAACGTTCAACTGCTCGAGGATCAACAACCTCAATAGGTAATGGCATTACACCAACCCATTCTGGTACCATTACAGGCTGCTCCTTCCAAGTAGGATATGTATGAATCATTGCAAACAGCGCCTCAGCAACTAAGCGTACTGTTTTCGCAGAAGAAGAAGGTGTATGCACCTCGGCTAGTGTTGCACTCTCATCAGAATGCTAGGGCTTAGACTGCCCAACACCACTTCGAGCCACCTATAGGTGGATAAGACACACTTTAGCGACCTTGCATATGCAATAATAATAATATAGAAAAGCGCAGGTTCCTCAAACATGTGCATTTGGATTCCTTAATGGACATTCTTGAGTTCATTAATGTTAAAGCGGGTCGCACTTACACGTGCTCTCCACCCCACAAAATAATTCGACCACGAATTCTAAAGAGGAAGACCGAGACAAGCTGATACCAAATTGTAATGACCCCATCCGTTATATAACATATAATAGAAGGTCCAACCGGGGCCCCACACAATATGCCACAAACAGGCGGCGAGATTACATGTTAAAACAAAAACATATTTGCATCCTAACTCAGCATGCTAATGAAAGCTTTTAGGTTATTGAACTCAACAATTATGAATGTCCACTATATATATATATATAAACAACAACATTTATATATAACCTCATGGAATGTATACAAAATACACAAAAGTTTGGCCTTAAGGCCTCACAATTAAGCTTCACAGGTGTGGATTACAAACATCGGCACGCAGGCTGGCCACATATGAAAACAATAAAGTTCTTAGCTCAGCCTTCGAGGTCCAGCAACAGCAATAAGGGCTTCAGCCTGTTATATCTCGCTCGGCTCTCCACCACCTGCATAAGGACAGCCCACCACAATGGTGGCAAATAAGGAAATGGTCAGCATTCAGCTGACCAATTTATAACGACCCTATCCCTTTCCCGGGGCAGTGGTATTCCTTCCCTGCAGGAATAGCATATCACAGGCAGATATATCACAAGATGTGCACTCATGCACAATAAATATATCACAAATGTCGGCCACGTAGCCCGACGCTCCGTGCACTCGGGGCGCATTCTTGGTATACCGGAAAACAAGGGTCCCACCACCGTTCAAGGGTCCAGAGCCCAACGATAAAGTTTGAGCATGTCGCTCAACGGCCTACAGTCGGAGACTTTACTCATAATGACGCGCAGGACTAAGACTCTCATTATGTGAACCTGACAAACTCTAATATCCCTGGCACTCATGTCAGACAACCATAAAGCGGATATAGTTTATCCCTTGCCCATTGCTCAAATCTCCAGTTCAATGTGTAGACTGACACGGGTCGGCATCCCCTTGTTCGTACGGCACGAAGCCTTTTAATAGCTCGCAGCTCACAATAGCCATACTGTCCACCAAGGACTGGCTTCACAATCCAAAAGGGAGACGGGATCAACAGAATCTCTCTTTCTGCACCCAAACTCAACCCAAACCCTGCAGCATCCTGTAGTGCTAGAAAATTGGCCTTTCCATAGCATACAACACATGACTTACGAGGGTATTTTCTTGGAATTCCACACCAGTACATCCTGCTACTGCCCTTCATAGGAATAACCCACTGACTCCACAAAATACTCGTTTATACGCAGAGTCTTCTCTGGTGCACAATAATAAAATATCACCAATCAAAACCAACATGACCAGATGGGCTTCACACAACATGCCTATTTTGTATTACACATTTTCGGGTCTATATGTAAGACTTATTGGGGATTTCAAGAATCAACCCAAGGGAAATCCCTCAATAATCCACCTTTTGGTGGGAGAAATCCATGCACATGCCAAAATAAGGACTTCACATGTCCAAGAAGGAAGATCATTAGCCTTGACGTTCTCTTTGGAGCCATGGAAAAGCTTTTCTACGCGGATGAAAGTGATCGCCTCACTTTCCCCTTTGTGATTATACCTTCAGATCTTGTTTTCGGCCTCAATATCTTCTCCAGCAAGAAACCATAGCACTAGCCGACGGGTTTCTGCTCCAGTACTCGGGAAGCAAGGAAGAAAGAGAGAGAAAAGGAAATAAAAGATTCATCTTTCGATTCCTCTCCAGATAAGGCATCGGGTAACATCCCAGCCACTAGATCAAATCAACAAAACCAAGCAACGACTCAGTTTGAAGTTGACAAAGTCAAGCACCGCTCAATGGCCGCGCACTATCCGCCTGCCACGGGTCACCGCTCCTCCTTAGGGCTAATAACAAGCCAGAATCATCAAGCTCATCTCAACAATCTCCACTCGATGCTTTTCGTCGATCCTCGCTCGACGCATTTCGTCGATCTTCGCTCGACACTTTTCTTCGATCTCCGCTCGATGCTTTTCGTCGATCTTCGCTCGACGATCCTCGTCGATCTCCGATCCCCGTCGATCTCTGCTCGACGAACCCCGTCGATCTCCGCTCGACGATCCCCGTCGAGCTCCGCTCGACGATCCCCGTCGAGCTCCGCTCGACGATCCCCGTCGAGCTCCTCTTCGAGCTCCGCTTAATGATCGTCGAGCTCAGGTTGACTAAGTTCTGCACCGTTTTGGGTTGTTACACGAGACCTCTAGGAGTTAATTCCTGGGGGTAGGAGTTGAGCAGTCACCCTGAGGAGCAATACTACGCAGCATCTCCATGATGCTTTTGACTGATGCCATGAACTCTTCCCTCCCTACAAAGGTTACAGGGTTGGGGAGCTTGTTAGGGTCATCACCACCTCCATGATCTCCCGCCTTGGAATTTCTCAGGAACTTCTATATGAGCCGTAGTCCACGCTCATCGCACTAAAAATGTTGAAGCCAAAAACTGGCCTCAACGAGGGTTCAGACCTCTGGGTGTAACCAACACCTACTTCTCCCAAACCTAGACCCCTGATTAGCAACAAAGAACTGGGAACTTACCCTATGCCTCAGCTGGGAGGTCCTTCCACTAACCTGGAAGATCTCTGAGCGCTTCCCCTGCAAAACCAATTGCTGGGCAAGAAGAACCTCTGAGAGCACTAGCAGATTTTAGAAATTGTACAAGCCTGCCTTCTGAGGAACTTCATGGTTCTATTTATAAGTTTTCAATATCTGGTCTGCCAAAGCGTAGTTTTACCATCCTAAAATTACCAAAATACTCTGGGCTAGTCTGCCAACATCTAAGCTCCACTATTCTGAGGAGCTAAATACAGACCTAAGGGCACCCAAGTAATTTCACCCAAGTGAACCCAGGTAATTTAACCTTTAGGCTCTCCCTAGAGGAAGCCTTTTCACTGATCCTACTGGCTTTCTACTTATCTCGTGTGCGAACCTTCCCTCCTACCTTGGGTGGGAGCGAAAATACCAAAGGGCGCTGAGTGGAGAAACTTCACTCGATGCCAAAGCCTGAAAGGCACTGGGAGCGTTGAGTGGAAATCACTCACTAAATTCCCAAGCCTGGATGGCACTGAGAGCGTTTAGTAGAATGACCTCACTCAACGCCAAATCCTGGAAGGCGCTGAGAGAGTTGAGTGGAAAGACCTCACTCAATGCCAAAGCCTAGAAGGCGCTGAGAGCGTTGAGTGGAAAGACCTCACTCAAAGCCAAAGCTTGGAAGGCACTGAGAGCATTGAGTGGAAAGACCTCACTCAACACCAAAGCTTGGAAGGCACTGAGAACGTTGAGTGGAAAGACCTCACCCAATGCCAAAGCTTGAGAAGGCGCCGAGAGCATTGAGTGAAAATACCTCACTCAACGCCAAGTCCTGAGGCATTGAGTGGAGAAGAATCACTCAACGCCAGCTTCATAGGATTCCCGCATCCCAGGTGTGACCCTTTGCGCTTGCCTCGAGCGAGAACCCCTTCCGCCTACTCTTCTTGTCTGACCCATTTTTCTTAATGCTAGCCCAAGGCTAGCCCAATCCCAACCCAACAGGCATTTAGGTCCCACCCAGCGAATATGGGGTTGTACAGATGGATTCTCAGCCTCTAAGGAGAGTGGCATTGGATAAGATGTTGTAAAGGATAAAGGGAAGGCTCCTCAAGGTCAACCCTTATTTAAGAAGGTAATTTTTCCAAGAAAAAAGTATGATCTTTGTTGGTACCCTAGATGTGATTTGGCTCATGTAATCCCTTTCCAGCCCCTCTTGATCCATATAACTATATATGATCATGTTTAGACTTTGTTTAGTCTCCCTAGGGCAGTTTATAATTGACCTAGAGCTTAGATTAGAAGTTGTAGAATGAATATATGGTTAAGGCATTTTCCGTTCGACCATCGTCGAACGAGGCCTCGCGATCGTCGACCATTGGTCGATGATAGCAGGGCTATAGAATAGTTGAAGTCAAGACAATTATCGTCGACCAATGGTCGACGATCTCAGAGC
Source organism: Platanthera zijinensis (assembly GCA_039513925.1). NCBI lineage: Eukaryota > Viridiplantae > Streptophyta > Magnoliopsida > Asparagales > Orchidaceae > Platanthera > Platanthera zijinensis. The sequence continues at coordinate 63,878,516 of CM077094.1, read as the reverse complement.
AAGTTTATTATGCACTGAAGGATTGGTCGACGATCTGCCATCAGCAGTTCAACGATCGCAGTCTTGCTTCACGATTTCTGTTTCGACAGATTCTTTGTTGGTCGACGATAGCATGAGCTATTCGACGTTTTCTATCCCAGACGATTTCTGCCTTAGTCGACGATCTGTTGGCTAGGTCGACGATCATCGAACCCCTGTTCGACGATTATTGTCTGCCTTTAACAGTTTGTATTCATTCTATTCCTTGGTTTATTTCCAAGTGTTTTAGCTTGTGGTTAGAGAGATTTTCTGAAGTTGTTTTCGCTAATTTATGGCTTAAATTCAAATGAATTAATTACCAAATATGTTAAGCATAAATTACGGGATTTCGTATTTGATAAAGTATTTTGTCCTATTATACAAAATATGTTGACTTTATCTTTCCAGGCTGTATTCTAGCCATTGGCGCTGTATGCTATTTCCGAGTATGTTAAGTCTTTATGCTGAGATATTTTCCCATTCATTTATTTCCTTATTGGGACTGACAGAGAGTTAATAGCTCATTCTATTCCTATTGCTATATTCTATATTGAGATAACCTGTTGCAGGGCTCGAGATATTCAAATCAATAGAGCCGTTTCAAAGGAAAAAGAGAAGACATATTTAAAAGAGATTTTTCTCTCAGCAGACACAGAAAAGTTACAGACACAGAGAGATTTTCTTCTCAAGGCTTCATTCGCTCAAGCTTCATCAGAGCAGCTCTTCACCATCTCTCAAGAAGAGAAGAAAAGCTTTCCTGAAGCAAAAGTCCAAAGCAATCATCTTCTTTCTCAAGTCTCCTGAGCATCTGCTTAGAGTTTTCAAGACTTCAGAAAGACCAGCTCCAGTTCTGCTTCAAGTGTTCCAAAATCTGAAGACCTGATAAAAATCAGTCTACAGATCTCTGAGGATTTAGTTTCAGTATATCTGAAACTCCTTCATCCTGAAGCAAAGGCTTTCCCTGGACTTCCACTGAGCCAGGGGGAGACTTTGATTCTTTAGAGAATCCACAAGTCTTCTCTAATCTGTTATTAACAACAGAGAAGACAATCTAACCCTCTCAACCCCTTTGTAAAAGAGTTTTCACACCTCTTCAAAAGTGAACATTGGTGACAGGGCACCTTATCAACAACCTGTGGTTGAGCATCCTTATCAAAAGCTCAAAGGGTCTTGTTTGATCTACCTGAATCAGATCATTGGTGGCAGGGCACCTTAGCAAAAACCTGCAGTGGATTCCTACAAGGGTGGTAGAAGAGTGGAGTACCTATTAAGAGGGAACCACTATATATCCTGTGTCCCTCTGGCTATTTTGTTTAATTGCTTATTCTATGGCTGTGATAGAAATACCTAGGATTGCTAGTTGCTGTGATAGGCTTATAGTTAAACTGAAATTTCAGTTAGCTCTCTCACTTGTGCACTTCACTGTGTTAGGCTCTTAGGGTTCAAGTATCAGATTATTTATTCCGCAAATAAACTCCTAGGGAGCTGACTAGTTGTTCATAAAATTTGAATACTCTATTCACCCCCCCCCCTCTAGAGTAGTTTACAACTTATCCCCTCACTTTCAATCTTGAAACATCCTACGGTCATTTTGCTAGACCAACGTACGTTGTCTCTAATAATAATAATATAGGATGGAGCTATCATGGAAATCATGGAATAAGTGCACTTAAGGTATCTCATGAAGAGATCATCCTTCAGCATTATGGTACATTTGTTCATGGATTGAGTGCTAAGAAAACACCAAAAGTCAAGCATGTTGCAAAGAAGACACATGATATAAAGAAGCCAAATGTATGTTGCTCTCATGAGGCTTCTACCTCTAGATCAATAGCTCTAGCCAGACCTCCTATTCAAAAGGTATGGCGGGAGAAGAAAAGTAGATATAATAGATAGTATTGTTGGTGTTGTAGCAAAATTGGTCATTTCGGCATAGATTGTTGGTTCAATTCTATTAAGTATTATACTCTACGAGTTAAAAATGCATGATTGACCACTCATAATGTTAACACTCCTAATAGTGTTTTTCTAACAAGGAACCAAGGACCTAAATCTATTTGGGTTCCTAAGGGTACTTAATCTGTGAATGCAGGTATGTCTAAAGGCCAACAAAAATCCAATCTAGTATTTTGACAATGGATGTTTATGGCATATGACCGGAATAAGAATCCTTCTTCAAAATTTCATCTCTGTCAAAGACGCCCTAAAAGTTATATTTGGCGAATCTGATAGAGGAATCACAAAAGGTTATTGTATGATTACCAATACTATAGTCAATTTCACAAACGTGGCTTATGTTGAGGTATTATAACATAATCTCATAAGCATACGTCAATTATGTGACAAAGGTTATATGGTTGAGTTCTATATGGGCACGTGTTTGATAAAGTTGTATGTTAACCTAGAAACTATTTTATCAGACACTCGAAGTAGAAATATTTTCTGTCTAAATTTTCTTTGCTTAGAGTCTTCTACACCAGTGTGCTTCTCGACAAAAGATAGTACATCTATTTGTGAATAATGGCACAAGAGATTAGCACATATTAATTTCAAAATGATAAGTATGTTATTCTCTCACAACTTAATGCATGATGCACCCAATATTAAGAGTGTTAAAGAGAGGTCGTGTCATGTATGCCAGATGGGTAAGCAGATAAGGGACACTTTTAAAAGAATTATTGCCCAAGATTATTCAAGAGACTTATATCTACTTCATATAGACTTATTCGGTCTTAGGTTTGTCTGTAGTTTAGGAGGTAAAGCTTATACATTGGTTATTATTGATGACTACTCACATTTTGCATGGGAATTCTTTTTGAAACACAAGTCAGATGCATTTGACTCTTTCACAAGCTTTGTTAGACAGATACATAATGAATTGAACTACTATATGGTCAATACCAGATGTGACCATAGAATAGAATTTTAGTCTAGTGCCATGACAAGATTTTGTGCAAGCCTAGGTATCTTTCTTGAGTTTTCCTCTCCTCATACTCTATAGCAAAATGGAGTTATCGAGAGAAAGAACAGAACACTTATTAAGGAATGTACCATAATATTGAACGCCTCTTTATTACCAGAGTACTTTTGCGATTAAGCAGTCAATACAACTTATCATTGCAAAATAGAGCCTTAATTAACAAGAATCATCATAAGACACCTTATGAACTTCTGAAAGGCAGAAAATGGACAGTGTTCTACTTTAGAATTTTTGGAATCAAATGCTTCGTACTTAATAATGGGAACTATCACACAATTAAGTTTAGTGAAAAATATTTTGAAGGTACTTTCGTAGGCTATAGTAGCCATAGTAAGGCATATAGGATTTCAAATAAGAAAACCCTTGTTGTAAAAGAGTCTATCTATTTTGTATTTGATGAGATGAGTTTGCTTCATAACATCTTTGTTTTTATTAAGGATGTAGGTTCAAGCTAAAAGAGCTATGTTTAGAAGAAGCTGTCAAAGAAGATCTCTCAAGTTCTATCATAGTCAATACTACAAACTTGATTGAAGATGAAGAGAATCAAGATCAAGAATGTGCACCAGAAGAAGCAAAACTTCCTAGTGGCACTACAAGGAATCTAGTGATAAGGCATTCAAGAGATAACCATGTATATCTTATCATTGGATATCCTAATGAAGGAGTTAGAACAAGAAAAGGTACAACTAACGAAGTCCTGTATTTGAGTTTTCTTTCTCAGACTAAGCTGAAGAAGTTCAAAGAAGTAAATAAGGATGCTTCATGGATCGTTGCGATGTAAGAAGAGCTCAATCAGTTTGAAAGGTGCAATGTGTGAGAGCTGGTACTAAGGCCCAAAGGTCAAAATATTATAGGGACGAAATGGTTCTTCAAAAACAAGCTGGATGAAAATTGAGTTATTGTAAAGAACATAGTCTGACTTGTAGCTCAAGGTTATCGATAAGAAGAAGGAATCAACTTTGATCAAACTTTTGCTCCGGTAGCCAAACTTGAAGCAATCGACTGTTCATAGCGTTTGGTGCAAACAAACGTTTTAAAGTCTACCAAATGGATGTGAAGTCATGCTTCCTCAATGGTAATTTAAAGGAGGATGTATATGTGGAACAACCCCCAGGTTTTATTGCTCCAACTCTTCCTAATCATGTATATTTCCTAAATAAAGTGTTATATGGTTTAAAACAAGCTCTTATAGCTTTGTATGAGACACTATCTTGCTTTCTTCTTGAAAATAAGTTCTCAAGAGGAAAGATAAATAAAACATTATTTCTTAGGGAAGTAAAAGACAAGATCCTGCTAGTACAAATATATGTCTATGACATTATATTTGGATTTACTGACGAAAACCTTCTCAAAAAGTTTTTGAAGTTTATACAAGGGAAGTTTGAAATGACCAGTATAAGTGAGCAGAAGTATTTCTTAATGCTTCCAGTGAAGCAATCTGAAGATGGAATTTCCATCTATCAAACTAAGTTCATCAAGAAGTTACTTAAGAAATTTAGAATTGATAATGCAACATCTATGAGGACTCCAATGAGTTCAACTATGTCTCGGGATAAGGATGAGAATGGGAATCGTTTTGATAAAACAAAGTACATATGCAAAATTGGATCTTTGCTTAACCTCACTGCCAATAGACAGATTATAATGTTTTCAATATTTGTCTATGCTAGCTTCGAGGTGAAATCTAAGGAATCTCATTATGCTGCTATAAAGAGGATTTTGAGATACCTTAAAGGCACACCAAATCTTGGATTATGGTACCCAAGAAGTAATGACTGCGAGCTGATTGGTTTTTCAGATGCTGACTTTGCAGGAAGTAGGGATGACAAAAAAAACACTTTAGGAGCATGTCAATTCCTTGGAAGGAGGCTTACTCATGGAGAAGCAAGAAGAAAATTTATGTGGCAATTTTAACTGCTATGTAAGAGTACATCTCTGTAGGCAGTTGTTGCGGACAACTTCTATGGATAAGGAATCAACTTGAATATTATAACAGTAAGTTGAAGGATATTCTAATGTTCTACGACTCATGCAGTGTTATAACAATTGATAACAATTTAGTTTCTTACTGTCGGACAAAGCATATCAAGATACACTATCACTTAATCCGGGAACATGTTGAGAACATTGACATCAATCTTTATTATGTCTCCACGGACAAATAGGTTGCAGATATTTTCACAAACTACTGGATGAAGTCAAGTTCAAGTTCTTCAATAGAACTTGGAATGCTCAACTAGGAATCATGAAGTACTGAAGAAATATGTCCATGTGAAAAAATTATCTTTAAGTTCATGGTATTACTTCAGAAGAATTAAGTGTTTTCATCAAATCGACGAGATATCTCGATGAATTGACGAGACATAAAAAGTCCTTTCGACAAATCAGACGAGCACTCACGTGAGCTTTTGACTAATTAGATGAGAACTCATGCGATCGTTCAACAAATGTGCTTATTCTGAATTTCTTAATTATTGGATCTGAAGAATTTTTATTAAATATTCAAAGGTACGCGCCTCTTCGTTTCCCACAAAATAAAATATCTATATAATTGTTTAAAGGGCATTACGAGACTTCATGCATACTTCATGAATACCTTCATTGAAATATGTACTGACTCTTTGTGTTTCCACCGCTCGTTCATCATCTCAAGTCGAATCTTCTATAGTTCTCGGAATGACTCAAACAAGAGTGGGCAATCTTCAAGTTGGAGGAGAGAAAGTCAAATCATGGTTTTCTAGCACTTCTAATGAATTTTGAAACATCATTTTACTCTTGAAAACTGCCGGTCTATCATTCCTTTTTGAGAAAGAATGTAGGGTACTGCACCGAGAGGTTCTTGAATTTTATAAGAATGTAGAGCTAAAGCATGAATGATCTTTGATCAAGAGCAGTGTTCGAAATTTTAAGGTTCGCATGAAGCCGATATTTCTAAACCAATTTCTAAGGATGCCAAAGATAGATGAAGACGATGAGCTAACTGATGAAGACTATAATAGAGCCCTATCTTTCTGTGATTTTGAGAAGAAATCTACAATAATTTGAATGAAAGAGATGAATGATGAAGGGAAATTGCTAATCGACATTCTTGGGAAGGTGTTTTTGTGCAAAACAGGATCACATGATTATATTTTAGGAGATATGTTTAGGTTACCGACAACTATTACTTGCAGAAAAAGTATTAGCTAGGGAATAATTCAACTTGATAGAATAAATGTGAAAGTGAAGGGATAGATACTACTCTAGAGGGGGGGGTGAATAGAGTTATCAAATTTTGCGCTAGACAAAACTTAATGGTCTACCCAACTCCCTTGGAGTGAAATGCGGAATGAAAAGATTATAGATATAGAATTAACCCTATAGCCTAACACAAGTGTTGTGCACAAACTCAAGCTAACTGTAATTACAGTTAAGGCTTGGAAATCCTAATTAGCAACTAGCAATCCTAGTTATAACTATTCACAGCCACAATGCAGGAATTAAACAAGGCAATCCAGACGACACAAGGAATTTATAGTGGTTCCCCAAACAACTTGGGTACGTCCACTCTTCTACCAACAAGGTAGGAATCCACTCAGGTTTTTGATCAGGTGCCCTGCCACCAACAGGATCTGCTTCAGGTAGATCCAGAAACCCTTTAGACTTTTGATCAGGTGTCTAAAAACCAAGCACAGGTTTTTGATCAGGTGCCCTGCCACCAAGGGATACTTTTGAAGGGAGTAATAACCCTGTACAGGAGGGGGAAGAAGGTTAAGATGTCTTCTCTATTTTACAATAGATTAGAGAAGCACAAAAACTTGCATTGAGCTAGAAAGCTCTAAAGAATCAAGGCTCCCCCTGGCTCAAAGATGTCCAGGTGAAGTCTTGCTTCAGTGCAGAAAACTCTTCAGAAAGATCTGAAGGAAAAACTACAAGAAGATAATAAATAATAAAATTAGAAATCTTCAAGCAGCTGTCTTCTTCTTCTTCTTCCTCAAAAGAACTCTGAGTTTGAATCTTCCTGGAAGCATGAGAACTCAGGTTGAAGAAGAGTATAAGAGCTTAACACTTCTCAGTTGGATCAGTATTGCTGAGAGCAGAAGACTTGATCTTGATGAAGGCTTGAATGCTTAAATGAATAACTGGGTAGCTATTAGCTAGCTTGAATCCTTCTTCAAAGGGTTCCTTTTATAACAGCAACAAGCAACGGCTCTCTTCAATTTGAATTACTTGTCTTCTTCTGAAACGTGAGACCTGGGCTGTAAATATCAAGAAGACAAAACAATCTCTGCAGCAAAAACATTCTGTAAAAGGGATAAACCTTTTTCTAGGAAGCTGCAGGAAGCAATCTGATAATAAAGTACTAAATAAAGTCACATCAGAAACAAACTCTTTATAGCAGAAGAAAGACTTTTCAGTCTAACGGCTATAAAGGACTGACAGCAGATAAAGTAAAATACAATGTCAGCTAATAAGACAAACAACTTTATCTAAAAAGATTTTACTCAGGCATAAGGGATGGAGCAAATATTGCCTGGAAATATTATCATAAAACAACTGAAAAGATATGCCAGATAATGTATTAATTAATTAAATATAATAAATAAATACAAAATATAAAGGCAGACAGAATTCAAAGAACGACCCTCGAAGATCGTCAACCGACGCACGGAGATCGTCGAACTATCGGACAGATAGTCGAACGATCCAGATAGTCGAACTATCAAAGGAGATAGTCGAACCATCACAGCAGATAGTCGAACTATCAGAAGATAGTCGAGCTATCAGATAGTCGACCTATCAACAGATAGTCGAACTATCAAAGCGAAACAGATAGTCGAACTATCAAAAACAAACAGATAGTCGACCTATCAACAGATAGTTGAACTATCAACGCAGAACAGATAGTCGAACTATCAACAGATAGTCGAACTACCAGAGAACAACAGATAGTCGAACTATCAACAGATAGTCGAGCTATCAGATAGTTGAACTATCAAGGCAGATAGTCGAACTACCAAGGGAAAACAGATAGTCGACCTATCACCAGATAGCCGAACTATCAACGCAGAACAGATAGTCGAACTATCAACAGATAGTCGAACTATCAGATAGTTGAACTATCCAAGCAGATAGTCGAACTATCAAAGCACACAAATAGTCGAACTATCAACCGATAGTCAAACTATCCTCGCAGACTGAAAGTCAAACAACTGATAGACGATCGTTGAACAGTTAGTCGACGATTGTCGAGCGGCGTTCGACTATAGTCGAACGAAAAACTACTTAACCAAATTATTCATCTGGAAAAGCGAGGACTCTACAGCTAGACCACAAACCATTGACCATAGATATTTCTTGGGTCAAGGGACAAAAGGAGAGGACTAAACTCAAATCAAACTAGGGTACCAACAATCTCCCCCTATTTGAGTTAAGTCTCTCAAAAGCTAAAACACAGAACTAGCTATAGAACAATAAAATTAATACAGGAAATAGATAAACAATTAACTAGCAGTTATCAAACAGATAAATAACAGTCAAATATATATAACAGCAGTCAAACAAAACTAAGGATCTACAGAGTCTGGCTTAGGGTTAGACGAGCTAGGAACAAAGGTAACTTTCCGTAAAGGATCAATTGCCTCTTTCTTAGACATCTTCAAGTCTTGCGCGCCAATAATTTTTAATTCTGTAGCTCTTGGAACAACGGATTCAGGGTGCTTTTCCATATATTTTGAAGGGTCAAAGACCTCAGGATTAACCTGGAACTTTTCGAACTCCTTCTTTCTGAATGTAGACATTGTGGTTAATCCAGTAGTATCCTTTCCTTCAGCTTTTGCTTTCCTGATTTGATCTGCTCCAACCAATTCGTGAAAACGAGCCATCCTAAAGTTAGGATCAAGCTCAGGACTTTTATACACAGTCTCAGAAGAAGTATCATCTGGTTCTTTATCTTGATTAACTAGATAAGACAGGGGAGCAGACTTAGCAAAGTTCTTGCTAGAATTTTTAAACAAAATAAACTACTTACCTTTTGAAACAATTTTTTCAGAATGCACTGGCATTGGAGATGAAATCCTTTTCTTTGGAGAAGGAGGAGGGGAAAAAGTTGGTCTTTGAAACACAACCTCCTTCACTTGTTCTCTCACTGTATCAGTTCTTTGATAGCCAGAATATGATTTACCTTGAAAACCTTGAGAGCTTTTCCTTGAAGAAGACTGAGAAGGAGCAGATTTTCCTGACGGATCAGAAGGATTTGCAGATAAACTCCCAGAGGCTCCTGCACCAGGAGGTGGAGGTGGAGGACCTCTGGGTATCCATCTAGGGGTAGGACTATCATATCTCTTAGCTTTCTTTCTCTCTTTCTGCTGGTTCTTGGAGAACCACATCCAATGCTGAAACTCTTTTGACTTGGGGTCAATTCCTTTCAGAATATAGTATGGAGTATCATTATCACGATTGGGAGGAGGAGGAGCAATTGCTTTTCTTTTCTTCTGAGCAGCTTTCTTTTTCTTTGAATTTTCAGATAAATCTGAATCCTCTTCATCTTCAGAGTGAGATGATGGACGATTGTCATATGGATCATAGGCTTCAGAAACAGCCTTTTCCTTTAAAGAAGCTTTCTCTTTTTCCTCTTCTATGGCATCCTGAGCCAGAAGGGAATCCAAATCAAGTCCTGGGGAATCATCCCAAACAGTTGACTTTTCAACTTGCAAATCTTTTTCTTTTTCCTCTAACAAAGATTGAACTCTTTGATTCCAAGCATCTCTTGCTTTCTCTTCTTGATTTTCATACATATCTTCTATATCATCTAAAAAAGAATCCAGTTCTAGATCTACTTGAACATCAGGAACATCTGGAGCAGCTTCTGAAACAACTGCTATAACCTGAGCAGCTATATCTTCTTTAATATAATCTGTAGATTTATGAACACAAATCTGCTAAATAAGCTAAAATCATTCCTTCTAGGTATTCACAAGCTAGCAAATTAATTGACTCGTCAATAAAGCGGATGAGTGAATTACCTTCATATTTTACCAACTCCCAAGATTCATCTAGGTAGGATGTAATAATCCCTTCTAGGAAATGGGCAACCACGGGAGTGGTGAGATCTTCTAAGCAGACTTTCACAGCAAATTCAGATAGCATAATTGCATCAGATATTTCTTTGTCAGATAACATTGAAACTGATTCATCTTGAGCTTGAACTGCATCAGTCTCTTCTTGAACTGCTGGAAGAACTGCTGGAAGGGAGGCTGGAGGCTCTGAGACATCTTCACAGAACATCTCCCCCTGCCTGATTTCAGTGGAAACTGAAACCAGGCCCCTTGAAGAAGAGGGCTCAGCAGATTTAGAAAGTGATTGAATGGAAGCAGTCAAGGTGGCAATGGAGGAGGCAAGTGGAGCAATTGCCTCTTCAATCATGATTTTGATTGAAGGGGTAATCAACTCCAAAATGCTGAATATGAAAGCTGGGGTGATCTCAAAAGATGATGGAATTACAGTGGATGGAGATGCAGCAGAGATGGTTGTAGTGTTAGGATGAGAAGTGGTGTGGACTGGAGATCGAATTGGAGATGGAGAATGATGGATTGATGCAGGAAGATCAATATGATCTGGAGAGCGAATAGGAGACTGAGGAGGTGTTGGAATCCTCTCAGATCCTAACAGATCAAAACTAGGAGCAGATATCCTAGCCAGATGAGAAGGAAGAGGAGATGCTGGAGGGGAAGGAAGAACAACCGTGGTTGTTTCTCGAACAGGAGAAGGAGAAAGAGCTGAGCCAGCTTCTACCGGGTGAGGAGCGACTGAATCAGTCCTGGTGCTCTCTGATGTCGCTGGAGCAACCCCTGTGAGAGCGGGTTTCACAAAAGTCCTCTTCCACTTGGAGAACAGATTTGGGTCCATCTTCTTGCTCGCATTTATTGTTGTTGCAACGGAGACCAGCAGCTGAGGATACTTTTCCTTCAGGAAAATTCCAATAACCCTACCTAGGGTAACCACTTTCTTACTATTCTTTTACCTTATCAAATCAAACATTACTCCTGCCCAATCAATCCTTTTCTGATTAACAATTGCACACATCAGTGCAATTTGTTGCCTTGTAATATTGTCATGAGCAGAGTGCTTTCCAAGGAGCACTTTTCCAACTAACTCAGCAAGAAATTTAATCTTAAAAGGGAAATTGACCTTGAGCAGCTTCGTGGAAATGCCCTCCGCATGTCCCAGCTCAGTCAGCATCCTTCCAAACTCTTGAGCATCTTGCTCATAATCTTCTTCACCATTTATCAAACCAAAAACATCAGTCAGAACGGCCGGAGTTAAAATTACCTCTTCTCCGCCGATGGTGCCAGTCATCGAATCGTCAGAGCATGACGAAGTGAAAGCCCATTCCTTAATCTCGGGGACATTTAACTTTATCCTTGATGACATTAGTCTTTCTAGACCTTGATCTCGGCACAACTGAAGAACTTCCACAATCCCTGCTTCACAGCAACTGAACGCGTCAAAATCAACGCTGAAGCCTGCTTCGAACTTTACAACGGCTAGCACTGTGGGAGAAATCGCCATTGAATTGCTGGAGAATGCGCGAGAAAGACGGCGAAGACAAAGGGGACGAAACGGCAGAAAATCGCAAGCGGGAAGAATGCGAAAAGTCACGCTCCGTCGACGATAAAACAAAAGATCTTTTAACCTAGGTCGACTATCGGCTTTATATTAGACCGGAAATAGTCGATCTATTAAAAAGATACTAGACCCGATAGTCGAACGGCCGTTCGATGATCGGCCCAGAAGCAGAGTAGTCGATCAATCGTTCGACTATTTCTGGCTTCTCAAACAACAAGCTGTCGTCATCCAGAGATCGACGATAAGCTTGACCTGTTCGACGATCTTCGAACGCCGGTCGACGATCTTCAAACAGATAAGCTATCATTAACCAGAGGTCGACGATAGGCTTGATCCGTTCGATGATCTTCGATCATCGTTCGACGATCTTCAAGCAGGTTTCAACATAGGCAGATATAGTCACACTTAGTCTCGTCCATTGATCATGCTTAGTTGAACTAAAAAGAATAGATGCTTCTGTTCATCTAAGGGCTTGGTGAATATATCACCTCTCTGAAACTCAGTGGATATGAACTCAAGACAAATCTTGTTCTTTTCCACACAATCTCTCAGGAAATGGTGCCGAATCTCGATGTGCTTCGTTCTAGAGTGGTGCACTGGATTTTGTGCAATTGAGATAGCACTGGTACTATCACACATGATTTTGGTATTCTTGTGTGAGTAACCATAATCCACAAGCTGGTATTGAATCCACAGGATCTGTGAACAACAACTAGCAGCTGCTATATATTCAGCCTCTGTAGTTGAAGTTGAGACAGAAGCCTGCTTCTTACAGAACCAAGAGACCAATCTCTCTCCCAGGAATTGATAAGTTCCTGAGGTGCTCTTCCTGTCAACTCTGCAACCAGCATAATCAGAATCAGAATATCCAATTAATTCAAATTCTGACTCATCTGGGTACCAAAGTCCTAGATTTGGACTTCCCTTCAGGTATCTCAGGATTCTCTTTAGAAGAATCAGATGAGATTCCTTGGGGTTGACCTGGAATCTAGCACAAAGGCATGTAGCAAACATTATATCAGGCCTACTTGCAGTTAGATATAATAGGGAACCAACAATGGCCCTATAATTCTTTTGATCAACTGGCTTGCCGTGATCATCAGAATCAATAACTACATTAGTAGCCATAGGTGTAGGCATTGCTGAAGCATCAGCCATCCCAAATTTCTTTACCAATTCCTTGGCATATTTGGATTGGGAGATGAAGATACCATCAGCATCTTGCTTAACTTGGAGACCAAGAAAGTAACACAACACACCCATACTACTCATCTCAAACTTAGAGTGCATCAGGTTAGAGAACCTTTTGCAAAGTTTGGGATCAGTGGAGCCAAATATAATATCATCTACATACACCTGAACTAACAGGATTGTGTCCTTGTGATGCTTGACGAAGAGGGTTCTATCAACTACTCCCCTAGTAAAGTTGTGCTCTAAAAGGAAACTAGCTAGAGTCTCATACCAGGCTCTGGGAGCTTGCTTTAGTCCATAAAGAGCTTTCTGCAACTTAAACACATGAGAGGGCTGAGTTGAAGAAACAAACCCTGGTGGTTGTTCAACAAACACCTCTTCCTTAAGCTCGCCATTCAGGAATGCACTTTTGACATCCATCTGGAACACCTTAAACTTCATGTAGGCTGCATAGGCCAAGAAGATCCTTATTGCTTCTAGCCTTGCAACAGGAGCAAAGGTTTGGTCATAATCTATACCTTCCTCCTGTCTGTAGCCCTGAGCTACAAGCCTTGCTTTATTCCTTACAATAATTCCATTTGCATCCAACTTGTTTCTATACACCCACTTGGTGCCTATGATCAGTTGGCCTTTAGGTCTTGGAACCAAAGTCCAAACTTTACATCTCTCAAACTGATTAAGTTCCTCTTGCATAGCAATGATCCAGTGGAAATCTAGCTCTGCATCTTTAAAGGTGAGGGGCTCAACCTGTGAGAGGAAACAAGCGTGCATCACATCCTGTCTTAATTGGTGTCTTGTTTGCACACCAGCTGATATGTCTCCAATCACTTGAGATGTGGGGTGATCTCTAAGTGTGACAATATCAGCAGGTGGGATGTGATCTTCAGCAACAGTTGGGATTAATTCCTCAGGAGGAATTTGATCTACTGTTGGTGGTACAACAACAGCTTCTACAATGTCTTCATCACTGTCTGATTCAGTGATCTGAAGAGTTGATAGTTGAAGAATCTCTTGAGAAGCATCAGGTACCTACAATGAACTAGAGGAAGGAGAATTTTCCTTCTCCTTGTAAAACATCTGAGACTCATCAAAAGATACATGCACAGATTCTTCAATTTTACAGGTTGATTTGTTATAAACCCTATAAGGGTGAATAGATACTACTCTAGAGGGGGGTGAATAGAGTTATCAAATTTTGCGCTAGACAAAACTTAATGGTCTACCCAACTCCCTTGGAGTGAAATGCGGAATGAAAAGATTATAGATATAGAATTAACCCTATAGCCTAACACAAGTGTTGTGCACAAACTCAAGCTAACTGTAATTACAGTTAAGGCTTGGAAATCCTAATCAGCAACTAGCAATCCTAGTTATAACTATTCACAGCCACAATGCAGGAATTAAACAAGGCAATCCAGACGACACAAGGAATTTATAGTGGTTCCCCAAATAACTTGGGTACGTCCACTATTCTACCAACAAGGTAGGAATCCACTCAGGTTTTTGATCAGGTGCCCTGCCACCAACAGGATCTGCTTCAGGTAGATCCAGAAACCCTTTAGACTTTCGATCAGGTGTCTAAAAACCAAGCACAGGTTTTTGATCAGGTGCCCTGCCACCAAGGGATACTTTTGAAGGGAGTAATAACCCTGTACAAGAGGGGGAAGAAGGTTAATATGTCTTCTCTATTTTACAATAGATTAGAGAAGCACAAAAACTTGCACTGAGCTAGAAAGCTCTAAAGAATCAAGGCTCCCCCTGGCTCAAAGATGTCCAGGTGAAGTCTTGCTTTAGTGCAGAAAACTCTTCAGAAAGATCTGAAGGAAAAACTACAAGAAGATAATAAATAATAAAATTAGAAATCTTCAAGCAGCTGTCTTCTTCTTCTTCTTCTTCTTCAAAAGAACTCTGAGTTTGAATCTTCCTGGAAGCAGGAGAACTCAGGTTGAAGAAGAGTAGAAGAGCTTAACACTTCTCAGTTGGATCAGTATTGCTGAGAGCAGAAGACTTGATCTTGATGAAGGCTTGAATGCTTAAATGAATAACTGGGTAGCTATTAGCTAGCTTGAATCCTTCTTCAAAGGGTTCCTTTTATAACAGCAACAAGCAACGGCTCTCTTCAATTTGAATTACTTGTCTTCTTCTGAAACTTGAGACCTGGGCTGTAAATATGAAGAAGACAAAACAATCTCTGCAGCAAAAACATTCTATAAAAGGGATAAACCTTTTTCTAGGAAGCTGCAGGAAGCAATCTGATAATAAAGTACTAAATAAAGTCACATCAGAAATAAACTCATTATAGCAGAAGAAAGACTTTTCAGTCTAACGCCTATAAAGGACTGACAGCAGATAAAGTAAAATACAATGTCAGCTAATAAGACAAACAACTTTATCTGAAAAGATTTTACTCAGGCATAAGGGATGGAGCAAATATTGCCTGGAAATATTATCATAAAACAACTGAAAAGATATGCCATATAATGTATTAATTAATTAAATATAATAAATAAATACAAAATATAAAGGCAGACAGAATTCAAAGAACGACCCTCGAAGATCGTCGACCGACACACGGAGATTGTCGAACTATCGGACAGATAGTCGAACGATCCAGATAGTCGAACTATCAAAGGAGATAGTCGAACCATCACAGCAGATAGTCGAACTATCAGAAGATAGTCGAGCTATCAGATAGTCGACCTATCAACAGATAGTCGAACTATCAAAACGAAACAGATAGTCGAACTATCAACAGATAGTCGAACTATCAAAAACAAACAGATAGTCGACCTATCAACAGATAGTTGAACTATCAACGCAGAACAGATAGTCGAACTATCAACAGATAGTCGAACTACCAGAGAACGACAGATAGTCGAACTATCAATAGATAGTCGAGCTATCAGATAGTTGAACTATCAAGGCAGATAGTCGAACTACCAAGGGAAAACAGATAGTCGACCTATCACCAGATAGTCGAACTATCAACGCAGAACAGATAGTCGAACTATCAACAGATAGTCGAACTATCAGATAGTTGAACTATCCAAGCAGATAGTCGAACTATCAAAGCACACAGATAGTCGAACTATCAACCGATAGTCGAACTATCCTCGCAGACTGAAAGTCGAACAACTGATAGACGATCGTCGAACAGTTAGTCGACGATAGTCGAGCGGCGTTCGACTAGAGTCGAACGAAAAACTACTTAACCAAATTCTTCATCTGGAAAAGCGAGGACTCTACAGCTAGACCACAAACCATTGACCATAGATATTTCTTGGGTCAAGGGACAAAAGGAGAGGACTAAACTCAAATCAAACTAGGGTACCAACAAAATGCCTACTTCATGGCACCAAACTTTGGAAAAATCATCACTCTCTACCTCAATCAAATAGACAAAAATCAATTTGATATGTCCACAGGTATACATATTAAACATCTAAAGAAGATAGGATCCTCTATTTTTGCTAGATGGGAAAGGAGAATTCCCAGGCAGGATGAAGAGAGTGAAGTTGGTGAATGTTCTGGTATGCATGATAGACCTAACCCTGCAATCGTGGAGAAGGATGTAACTTCACCCCCCCCCCCCCCCCCCATGATGCAACTGAGAATGTTGGTGCAGTTATTTTGGGGAAGAACATAGAAAGATCCGTTGAAGAAATAGCTGAAATATCTGTTGTTCAATAAGAAATCCCCATTGAAGAGACTGTTCCTTTGATGGGTGAACTTATTGTTCAGCCTGCTGTAGAGCCCTCTATTCAAGAGTCATTGGAGCCAAATCTTGAACTTGCTATGATAAAAGGAAAATATATTATTATATAGCCAGAATGTGCGGTGATCAAATCTACTCCATCTCCACTGCCAGTAGCCTCCAGTAGCAACTTTGAATCAAATTCTTTCGGGTTTTAGGAGACCAGATCTTAGGGTGAGAGTGCCCCTCCTTCAGATGATTCTCTATTAAAGTCAATAGAAGCCCTGTTGATAAGAAAAAAGACTACTTTGAGTTTTCATTGAAATAAGCCTTTCGCAAAGTGGGTCATGTACAAAAACATCTGAATGATCGATTGGCTAAGGTAAATCATAATATGGACAAGTTGAAGAATTTCTTGACTGGCTAGCTGACTCAAGGTGGGAAGGCTATAAATCATTTCATTCAGAGCACTGGTCATGCTGATAATAAGGTAATCCATCGGTTTGATGAAAATGATGCAAAGATGCATTCACATGATGCGAGCATGCATTATATAGACAAGAAAATGGGAGAATATAAGGCTAAAACTGCCCAAACCCTTACTGAAGATGTTAGAAAAGGGGAGGAAAAGTTAAAGAGTAGAATGAAATGACTTACGCCTTTGCTTCCCTCTCCTGTTACGCCTTAGATCCAGACTTATCACTTCCTTTCTCTCAGTGTTTACTGTCGCCACTCCTTCTCCACCTTCTCTTGCTCCTATCGTATATCATATCATGGGAAAGAAAAAGACCGAGGAGGGTGAAGGTCGCATCCAGTGCAGTAGAAGATTTGTTGACCACGACTTTCCTCCCGGCAGGATCTCTGAAGAGGACTACAACTGCTTCATCTGCGATTTCATGGTGGAGGGGTTCGAGTCGCGGCCTCTAAAGGTCGGCGAGTTGATCAACACATTCTACCCCAGTGAACTCGCCTTCCCCGTCTTGCACTTTGTGTCAGGGCTGAGACTTCCCCTCTGGCCAGAGGTTAAACATGTATTGAAATATTTTTGAGCCGTCCCCGCACAACAAAAACTGAATGCGATCTCGGTTTTGGTTGCGTTCGCCAGTTATATGTGCCGCGAGCATATTGAGTTCAGTCTGAACATCTTCCGTAAGCTATTTGTCTACCATGCCAACTATGACGACGTCTTGTACTTCACGAGACAGCGTCTGAAGGTGTGCGAGACCCCCAACAAAAATCATCACTGGCTCACCCGCTTCATCTTAATCCATGGAAATCTGGGAGTCGTTCCACTCGCACCAATGTCTCTCTCCGAAGTGTACTACGCGACTCCCAAGGTCGGAGGTGCGGATAAAGTCCTCTGTGGGTTCTTCGTAGGAAAGAATTTCGAGGTTAATTTCTTAAGCCGAGACCTCAACTCGCTCCCTCCTGTATTTCCCGGCGAAGGTACACTCGCATTTCTTTATCCATATGCTTATCATCTCTTCGTAATGCTATCTATCATCATCGAGTTGCTTGTTCAGGAGAGAGAAATATCCCAACCCATCCTCCTTATTTGAGCAGCGCTGGGCCGTCAAAATCTCTCACACTCGCCAGCATGGCGGCCGAGGCGGCGAAAGAGTCGCTGGCCCCCGCCTCCAAGAAAAGGCCTGGAGATGATGCTACTGCTCCTCGTCACAGCCCAAGGAATAAAGTCAAGAAGGTTGTGACGTTCCCGAAAGGGAAAAAGGTGATGTCGGGAACCCTGAGCCCCATCTCCGTAGAAGGCTCACAATCACCTCGCCCTCAAGCTGTCTTGCTGTTTCGCAAGACGATACTATCTGATTGGCCCCCCAACACTTCGGCTTAGCCCACTGGATCTTCGTCTCGCAAAGCTGGCTCCTCCAGCTGCCAAGCACCCTCCTTGCATCAAAATTTCAATATGTTCCTCGTGGTAAATGATGCTGTCGGAGACCCAATACTGATGTGGGAAAAGGACACGAATCGGGTGTGGATATCTACCCTCCTTCCCTCATGGAAGGAGCAGGACCCTCCCACCATCCATGCCTTCTCCCTCGGCTATGGACTCTATGGTGGTCTTTGGATAGATCCTTTCGACAAGGACTCCTCGCAAGACCTTGTTATGGAGTCAGCTCGAGCTCAGCTTTGCGTCTTGGAGCTCTCGCACCGAGTATTACGTCACCTTGTTTTTAACAATAAGAAATGGAAGGAGACTGAGGCGAGCCTGGAAAAGGAGCGAGAGAAGTCGGTTGACCTCGAGAAGAGGCTGGCACTTGCTGATAATCTTCTCAAAAAGATCTAGGGCGGCGTGGTAAGCCTCAATTTTATCTTTGGTCAGTCTCTCTCTCGTACGCTTTTGTTAATTAATGGGTTTCTTGTAGGATGTCAAGACGACGGATCGGATGCGCACGTGCATAACTGCCCTGGAAGAGGAGAATAAAGACCTAAAAGCCTAGAATGCCAATCTTCTGAACAACATTTTGCCTCCCTCTTACTCGGAGCAATTCCTTGCTCCCCCGCGCTCTAACTACTGATTTGACGAGGTTGACGATATCTGTCGGGATGCCAACATTAAGACTGTCGAGCTTGTTTTAAAGATGATGAAGGAGCTGGAAGTTGTTAAGAAAAATGCTGAGCTCGTTACTGCCCATGACCTCGTGTCACACCTTTATGGCAAGGAGGATGAAGATTCAACTTCCAGTAAAGATGACTGAAGAGGCGGCAGCGAGACCTAGAACTCCTCCCCCCCCCACCTTTTTTTTGCTTCCTCCCTCTACTTGTACTTTTTTTTTTTTGAGATTTCAAAGTATTTCTTCATGGGAGAGTACTCCCCTTCTTTTGTAATGACCAATGACCAAATGCCAAGGAAATTTTTGTCATATCCTATCACTTTACGTTCCCTTTATTTTACTTTATTTTTCTTTATTTATTGCGAATGACCCTCTACTCTGTTTATACTCGCGAGGTAAAGCTACTTGTCGTCTCGCTTGAGAATCGGTTTAGTTCACAAGTCATTAGACTTCTCTTCGTCCCTTCCATTCATGAGACCGTTTGGATTCCTTCCTGCATCTCGCCTCGAGATGAATCCAGTGCGAGTAGAACTTGGAAATTAACCTGCTCTTTTGTTGGAAGCCACCTGTCTTCAATTTTTTAGGCGAGACCTTTCTTTTGCTAGCGAGCGCCTACTTGCTATGTTTGAGACCCTCTTCCCTGAGCACTGGTTGGAGATGTCCATCTTCATTTGTATTGCACCAACCTATTCTTCTCATAGAAGTTTTTTATTTTTAACAAACTTTCTTCTTTTTCTGATAAGAATAGATATTTTTTTTGAGGGATCTCACCATTTACCTTGCCACCGAGTGAGCCTACAGTCCCGCCAATTTGATGAGAGCCTGGTCAGCGGGTCTTCTTGGGGTCTTACCATTCATCTTGCCACTAAGTGAACCTACAGTCCTGCCAGCTTGATGAGAGCCTGGTCAGCGGGTCTTCTCGAGGCCTTACCATTCATACAACCATCGAGTGAGCCTACAGTCCTGCCAGCTTGATGAGAGCCTAGTCAGCGGGTCTTCTTGGGGTCTTACCATTCATCCTGCCACTGAGTGATCCTAAAGTCCTGCCAGCTTGATGAGTGCCTGGTTAGCGAGTCTTCTCGGGGCCTTACCATTCATCCTGCCACCAAGTGAGCCTACAGCCCTTCCAGGTTGATGAGAGCCTGGTCAGCGGGTCTTCTCAGAGCCTTACCATTCATCCTGCCACCGAGTGAGCCTACAGTCCTGCCAGCTTTATGAGACCCTAGTCAGCGGGTCTTCTCGGGGCCTTACTATTCATCCGGTTCACTCTCATGCCATGAAAGAAGACACTTGGGATTCCACTATACCAGAAGATCACAACAGGTTTACAAGCATTGAAAAATGAAAAATGCTAAGGATAGAATCTTTTAAGTCGTCACTGCTTCAAGCACGATCAAGGAGTACCTCATCCACATCCTAGAGGTGGTACACTCTTGACTTCAGGACCTCCTTTACCACAAAGGGGCCTTCCCAGTTGGGATTGAGTTTTCCCACCGAGGATCCTCTGCCTGCTGTGTCTACTTTTTTGAGGACCAAGTCGCCCTTATAGAACTACCTGACCCTTAAATGTTTATCAAAATATCTCGCCATCCGGCGCTTGACTTCTTCCTGTCAGATCGATGCTAATTCCCTGAGCTCCTCCACCAAATTAAGAGAAAGCTTATGCTCCTCCTCATTCTCTACCCACCATCCTTTGTCTCGTTTCTTCGAAGCACTACTCTTAGAGATTCGACCTCGAACTCTATAGGTATGACGGCCTCCGAGCCATGGGAGAGTTTAAATGGAGTCTCTCTCGTGGCGGTGTTTGGCGTGGTCCTCAAAGCTAAGAGGACTTAAGGGAGCTGTTCAACCCAATTTACCCTTAAGTTCTGTACCTTCTTCTTTAAAATATTCACGAAAATCTTATTTCCTGCTTCCACCTATCCATTACTTCGAGGATGATTAACCGAGGCAAAGCAGAGGTCTATGCCCAGCTAGACATAGAAGTCCACGAATTTCCTGCTAGCGAATTGTGGTCCATTATAAGTGACGATGGCTAACGGAAGCCCATGCCAGCAGATGATCTCTCCCCATATGAAATTTTTGACCACTTGTGATGTCACCTTAGCCAACGCCTTCACCTCCAGGAACTTTGAAAAGTAATCCACCATGACCAGCAAAAACTTCCTTTGGCCACTAGCTTGGGGAAAAGGACACACCAAATCTAGTCCCCATATTGCGAAGGACTAGGGAGCCGTGATTATAGGTAATCAATGGGCGAGAAGGAGTTGAAGAGGAGTGAACTCCTGGCACTTTTTACATCTCTTCATCAATTCTTCTGCATCCTTTCTGAGGGTAGGCCGGAAGTAGCCTTGCCTTAACACTCTCCTCTCGAAGGTCCGACTTCCCGAGTGACTACCATATTCTCCCGAATGAATTTCTTTTAAAACTCTTGGAATCTCTCCCTCATATACACATCGAGCCAACAAACCTGATAATGTATTTCAGTATAATGTCCCATCCTTTAGCAAGTAGTATGCAGATTTATACTTGATCTGCCTCTTATCGAGGTCCCTCTCGGGAAGACGTCCCGAGTTCAAAAAGATGATGAAGGGATCCATCCAAGACCCTTTCTAGTCCACTTCCATCAATTCTCCTTCTTCTATGGATGGCCTGAAGAGCTCTGTCACCGTTCCTCCAGCCCGAGGGCCGTACTTGGCGAGCAGGTCAGCCTGAGCACTTTCCCCTCTCGGGACGTGTTGATTAGAAAAGCTACGTAACTGCCCAGTGATGCCTTTGACCTTCATCAGATATAACTGGAGGGTGGGTTCCCTTACATCAAATTCTCCTTTTATTTGTCCTACTACCACCATAGAGTCTGTGGAGACTTTAATGTCTCGTATGCCCAGATCCCGAGATAGCTTGAGCCCTGCGATAATCGCCTCATATTCTGCTTGATTTTTAGTGATTGTTAAGTGAATCTTTAGAGCCTGCTGTATTTTGGTCCCTTCGGGACTCACCAAGATCATCCCTCTCCCAAAAGAACTATTTCCAAAAGCTCCATCTACAAGTATCTCCCAGGCAGCTCGAAGAGGTGCCTCAGCTTCTCCGACCTCAACCATGTAGTCTGCTAGGAAATCCGCAACCGCCTGCGCTTTGATGGCAAGCCGAGGAGTAAAAGCGAGGTCGAACTCACTGAGCTCTATCGACCATTTGGCCAACCTCCTAGAATGCTCCACCCCTTCCAGGATACGGTGGAGAGGATGATCCGTCACCACCTGAACTGAGTAAGCCTGGAAGTATAGCCTGAGCTTCCTGGTTGATATGATTAGAGTGAATGCAAGCTTTTCAAGGATAGGGTATCTGAGTTCCGCCTTCTTCAGGACCCTGCTCACATAATAGATCGGGAACTGCCTTTTTCCTTCTTTTTGTACAAGAACCAAACTCACTGCTTCGGCCCCCACTCCTAGGTATAAAAACAAACCCCCTCCTTCTCTTGGACCTTGGAGTAGCGGTGTCTGGGTGAGTTGTTGTTTTAGAGCTTGAAAAGCTTCTTCACATTCAGTGCTCCATTCAAATTTCTTGCTCCCTCTTAGTGCTCGGAAAAAAGGTGATCACTTCTCCCCATCCAGGGAGAGGAATCTGCTTAATTCGGCCAGCTTGCCGGTGAGACGTTGGACTTCCTTGGTGTTCTTCGGAGAACCTAATTCTAGGATCGCCCTCACCTTATCTAGATTGGGCTTTACTCCTGATGGGGTAAGGAGATATCTGAAGAATTTTCCCCTATTGGCCCCAAAGACACAATTACGTGGGTTTAGTTTCATCTTGTATTTCCTTATGGTTTCAAAAGTTTCCTCTAGATCCAGGATGTGCGATTCGAGGTCTCGGCTCTTGATCATCAGTTCATCCACATAAACCTCGAGGTTCCGCCCCTTCTGCTCCCAGAAGATTCAGTCCATCATTCTTTGGTAAGTTACCCCCACATTCTTTAATACGAAGGGCATCATGTTGAAGTAGAAGCACCCATCCTCGGTGACAAAGGTGACATCCTTGACGTTCGGTGGGTGCATGTATATTTGATGGTACCCCGAAAATGCATCTAGAAAACTCATTAGTGAAAAACCGACGGCTGAGTCAACCAGCGCGTCGGTTCGAGGCAGAGGATAACAATACTTAGGGCATGCTTTATTTAAAAGGGAAAAGTCTACACACATCCTCCATTTACCCTCTCCCTTCATTACCATTAGAACATTGCTCACCCACCCCGAATACTTTCCTGTAGATATGAATCCTGCCTTAAGCAGCTTCTCTACCTCTTCTCTGATGGGCCCGGACATCTTGGTGGTGATGGCTCTCTTCTTTTATTATATTGGGTGAGCACTGGGATCAAGGTTGAGACTGTGGCATGCCACGTCCGCGTCAACCCCTGGCAGGTCAGCTGCGCTCCAGGAGAAGATGTCAACATTCCTCTTCATGTACGCCCTGATCTCCTCCTGATCCTCGGGACTGAGCTCCCCACTGACTTTTATCTTTTCTTTTCTCCCTTCCTTGATGAGGATCTCCATATCCAGCACCTCCACTATCGCCTTCAGTCATGATGGTTCTTCCTCTTTATCCTGCTCCCTCAACATCTTCTCCAGCTCCCTGGCTTCACGATCTATGGCCTCGTGCTCCGCAACGGCCATAGCTATCTCTCTCAGAAACTTCTCCACCTCTTCATCAGTTGGGATTCTCTCTTCTAACAACGAACTTCCCCTCTTCTCTATCCGAGCTTCTATCCTGGACTACCTCACCACTTCCCTTATCTTTCTTTTCTCTTTCCTCTCTCCTTCAATTTTCTTTGACCCTTCCACCTCCATCACCTCTTTCTCCTCCTCTTCCTTCATCTCTTCTTCCCATTCCTGCTCCCCACCCTCCTTCCTTCTCTCCTACCATTTCTGGCTCCATCGCAATGCCTCTCTCCATACCTACTTCTCCTTCCACCCCTTTCTTCTCCTCCTCTACTATTCCTCGACCTCTCCTTGCTAAGAAATGGTATTCATTGTCGTCACATAGAACTCCCTTGCTGCTTTCGGATCTCCTCGTACTTTGATTTAGGTCCCCCCGGCATTGAGCTTCAGACATTGCTGAAAGGATGATGGGACACACCTAAAGAGAGTGATCAAAGGGCGCCCAAAAATGGTGTTGTAACTGCTGGGGGAGTCCACTATGACGAAGCGATAATTCTTGGACAGCCCCCCCAGAGTCACCTGGAGTCCTACTCCCCCCTCGATTTCCTTCCTTTGTCCTGAGAATCCGAACAATGGTCCATCTGCTGCCAACACCCTTCGAGCCTCCACCCTCATCTCATTGAATGCCTTATTGAAGATGATATTCACCGAGATCCCATTATCAACAAGGATCTGCGACACCATGAAGTTTTCAATAGCGGTCTGGATCACCAGCACATCACAAAAAGGATCTTCGTGGTCCGACATGTCCTTCTGAGAGAAGGTGATTTTCTCGTTTGGGGGAGGGGCTTATGACGTAGAGGATACGCTCTGATGGTACATGGTATAAAGACTTGCCTTACTGGTAGCCTCAATCCCCACTCCCCCATGGATCACTTTGATCCCACCTCGATCTTCCACATCAACTCGATCCATATATTGGTCCTCCTCCCTTGTCCCGGTCATCTCCACTATTTGCACTAGTAGTCGCGGTTCCCCTGCTCCCCTAGCTCTCCTCATCTCTAAAAACTCTGGGCAGGTAGTTGTTGCGTGACCCTCCTCATGAAAGTCACAATATGGCAATGCTACCTCCTCCTCCCGTCTCCCCTACTGGTGATTCCTCCTTCTCCCAAGTCTAGCTCCTGCTCTCCCTCTTTCTCTTCCCCTTCCTCTCCCTCTGCTGATGTCTATAGCTTGCTGAGGCAGGGATAGGGGTGGTCTAGGACCATATCCCCACCCCCTGCTAGTTGAATTTTCCTAGTCCTCCTTGGTAGTTCCTTCCCTCTTAGGGAAAACCCCTTCCTTACCCTTGAGTAGGGCCTCCTTGTTGCCTCCAACCAAACTCCTGATATGTCGACATCCTCGGCTCCTCCCTCCTTTATTCTTGCTGTCTTTCCCCTCCCGGCTCTCTTGACTCAGCCTCCGTCAACCTTGCCTGCTTTTTGGAAAATGTCGGGTTTGCTGTCTCCATAGTATCACTTTTGCTGCCTTCTCCATCAGCCCTTCAAATGATAGTGGTGCCTTTTGAGTTAGGCTCATATTGATGAAACCCTCCCGTAATCCAACTATAAACGCCGTTTGGAGAGAAAAACCTGGCACCTTTAGAATATCTAAGACTTCTTCCTGGAACCTATCCACGTACTGGTCCAGGGATTCATCCGCCTTCTACCGGATCAGAAAAATTGACTCGGGATTCTTATTCCTTTTCTTTGATGTTGAGAAATATAATGGAAACTTCTACTCAGGTCTTCAAAGCCATCGATTGATCCCGTTAGGAGTTGATGAAACCAGTCCCTAGCTTTATCTTTCAAGGTGATGGCGAAAAGACGGCACTTGAATACGTCCATCATTGGCCTGATGGAGACAGCATCTTCGAACCATTGCAAGTGCTAGAGAGGGTCGTCTTTTCCCACATAGTAGGTCATTTCGGGCTTCCTGAACCCCTCCGAGACTGGGGATGAAAGGATCAACTCATAGAATAGGGACCCTCTCACCAAGGGTCTCGCCGCCTCCACTCATACAACGACGTCTCCTGGCGAGATGGAACTTGCAGGGCTAGGGAACAACTCCCTACCCGCTAGGTCTCGCCCGCTTCTTTCCACCAACTTTTCCTTTTCAGGTCCCCCCCCCCCCCCCCGGGGCGTCCTCTCCAATCCTTGTCGAGATGAGCTCATCCTGATATGCGAGAGCGGATGCCTGAGGTAAAGGGGTCGAGCAGTTGCCTCACCGCGAGATCCCCTGCAACATGTACATGATGCCTCTAATGGACTCCATGAATTCTTCTCTTCCTACAAATCCTCCTAGGTTTTGGGACCCATCCTTGTATCCTTTGCCGAGATCTCCCTCCATGAAGTAGCTCAAGATTCTTCTGTATAGGCTACGATTCCATGCTCATCACACCAAAAATTTTGAAGCCAGAAGCCCAACTTCACCTAGAGTTTGGACCTAAGGTTGCAGTTCACACCTAATCTTCACGAAACCCCTTCTTGACATGAATCTTGGAACTAGAAATAGATCGTGGGCTTCATCTTGGAGTTCCCACCTCTTACCCGGAAGAATTAGAAATCCTTCCCCTCCCTAGCAAGTGCTGAGCTAGGTGCCTTGGAGAAGAATGAAGAAGAAGTTAATCAGCGCTCTCTTCTTCTCTCTCTCTCTCTTGCCTGCCTCCTTTTTCAAGGCATCTTATCGGTCTATTTATAGGCCTCTGATTTTGACCTGCCAATAACCAAACAGAACCGACCTGAAATTACCAAAATACCTTAGGCTGGGTCTGCCAAAAGCAAAACTCCACAGTTCTGAAGGGTTATACGTAGACCCCAAAGGGCAAAAGGGTAAAATTACCTAGGTTAAAAGAGTAACCCCCCCTGGGGGTAGGAAATTAAAAAATGCCTTTTTCTCATATGGTGAGTGAGAAAATGTTTGGCGGGCGAGAGGAGCCAATCAGCTCGCCTCACGAATGCCCTGCCTTGTGAGTACTCTGTCTCGCTACCAGAGGTAATCATATATCACGAGAGCCATTTCGCCATAAGAGGTCAGCGTACGTCGCGAGAGCCCTCTCGCCCTCTCCACTGCTCCAATCTTGCCTATCATGTTCTCCTTTTTTGGAGTACCGAAGAATCAACCCTGTGGTCCTGTTTACCTTTGTAATCCTCTCTCCCCTAACTCAGCGCTCTTCTTTGAGTTGTCTCCTGCGTGTCAAAGGTTTTACACAAATAGAATATGAGCAAAAACATACTAAAAGTGTAGTCATATACGTCAAAACTAGCCCAGATGAGTCCGAAAACCCTATATAAATCAGACTCATCACACAATCAAGGATGTTTACCCAGATAGCCCAGATGGTCTATCCACCTAGACGCAATACTCATAAAGCTTTTAAGTCGAGGGGGATAGGCCGACCAGACTTAGACCTGACCGCCTAACCATGTAATTAGGTAATTGCTCCGTTCATACGCACCCCTGTATCTCGTCACTACTGCCTGTTTCTTTAGTACCTGGGCAGCCTGTAATCTTAGCAATGCCTATTTGGGTAGGCTCCTGAGCCTGAAAATAGGGGTGAATAGTACTATCTAAGCATGCTGATTCGAATCCCTAAGCATGCTGCCTTTGGCAGCAGTCTTGAAACTAGTGCCTAGCAGTCTCCTGTTCGCTCGGGCCCTTCTTCTTAATAGCTGTAATTACTTTTCAATCAAAGGAAAGACTGCCGCAAGAGATGCTTTCGCCATGGTAGTTAATGTCTGGTGTTGTCGATGTTAACTACCCTTACTATCCGTATTTCCTTTCCGCTATTACCTGGCTACTCGCAGCCTCATCCCCCTCTCTACTATATTATTGTGGAGGTGCATTTTTGGCACCAATAGAACTAACATGTGGCCATAAGATAATGAGTCATTGGTGAAGTGTGTGGTTAGACATTGTCAAACTGTAAGTCCTCTCAGAACTCAGTTTAGTCTAATCATAATGAGGATGCTCTATGGGAGTCCCTTAAGCAATCCCTCCGAGAAGCCGAACAGTCTCGCAGAGAGACCGATTAGAGGCTTGATATGATTGATCAGGACTTAGCAACCCTTACTCAGTAATTACCGTCGCAGCCCATAATAATGCCCGTGATTACTCTAATCACACCGTCTCCTGAAGAAATTCCTCCACCATACTATCCACCAGCCCAGACCGTAACTCCACTATGGCCTCAATAAGAAGAGTTCACTGCTAAAAGGAATTTGTTTTGAGAAGTTGCCAAGGGAAGCTCAATCAGTGTCCTAGATTTCTAGTGAGTTTCTACCCCTACAGTAGCCTATTATCCTTACCCTCTGGCTTTGCTGCAGTGACTAGCCCTGCTGTGGCCTATACTATTTTCCCTCCTATTTATATGGAAGAATAGGAGCCCTCTCCTTTTATAGATAATGTTCGAAGGGAGTTGAATCCCAATTATTTCAAGGAGCCTCATCTACTGGTGTATATCGAGAGACTGACTATGTCTCACATTCACAAGCTTCTAAGTCCGTCGTCGCTCCAAAGACTCTTTCAGATAAGACCAAGTACAAGCTTCTTGTGATGTCCTTTGATGGACAAGCATGAGAATGGTTCAATGAACTTCACTCCCCCAGTCCATTGGATGCTTTACTAAGCTTCGTATGGAGCTTCTTTTTAGGTTCTCTACCATAAAGAAATTGAAAAGTGGCCCAAATGCCCTGTTTGACATCAAGCAGCATGAAGATGAGTCTTGGGCTCATTATATAGATCTCTTCCAGAGAGAAATTATGGAAGTTCGGAACTTCAACCTAGAGCTTTACTATGTAGCTCTAATCAATGGTTTATGAGAAGGTCCACTTAAGTTTGAAGCAAACATCAAAAAGCCGAGGACCTACCATGAGATGATTATCTTAGTAACATGTACAACCAAGGAGAGAGATCTAATCCTAATTATGCTTCAAATCATATTGCAAAAAAGGATTCAGCCAACTCCTCCTCTACTGCACCTCAGTAGCCGTCGAAGTCACCTCGCCAAAAATTCTAGCCCCCTAATCAGAGGGGGAGGAAATTCCGCCACATATACACCTCGACTATTTAATTACCTTGAGAAGTCTTTAGAAGTCTTCCTGGCTTAACATATACACCTCGGCTATTTAATTATCTTGAGAAGTTTTAGCTAAAAAAAATTCCCTCTCTTTAAATTAATAACATAATTTAGGACTTAAATCTTAAATTTCTATAATTTATTTTTAGTCTACTTTAGTTTATTGAAATGTTAGTTAATTAGAAATTATATTAATGGCTTGTTAAATATTTCTCACACTTTTGCTCTTGAATAGCAAAATCTCATGTATAGGATATTTGATAAGTATGCTTTATACACGTTTTTAGTATATAATTTAGCTTAATTTTATTATAAATTTTTGTGTTTTATGTTTTTTTGTTTATTACATATCTCTTATAATATTAATGTCCTAACTTTGTTTTATTTTCTTTCTTCTATAGGTTTTCAAAAATTTCGGGAAAATTTGAAGTACACTCCCTAGGTCACGCCCTAGATCCAAGGTGTGTCAACATAAAAATCAGTTCCAAGTTGCTGCAATATTCAGGAGGAAATTCCATGCTAAATTGGACAAGTCGAACCCGGGTTTTAGGTTACATGCATGTTACATTAATGTTACTCCCATATAGTATCGGGTTTCCCGATGGAACCCTCCTCCAAAAGACCTGTGTTTAATTATCCAAGTCAACTCAAGTCACGCCCGCATTCTTTTGTCCATGCCCATAACATATGACTCCACACCAAGGTCAGCTTGTTATGCCGTCATGCCAGCTGCACGCCACATTTAATGCAGCCGCCCATGTACACACCCATGGCCATCATGTTATGGATGTATTCTCTCTGACTTTTTCCATTCCTTCATGCAAGACATACACCACAATCACAAGCTAATGCAAAATTGTTGTTCCACGTAGGTCACGGCATGACCTAGGGCGTGTAAAGTGAATTTTTTTCCTATAAATTCCCAATTTCTTCTGAGGTCAAGGGTTCGGATTTTTGATGGCTCAAGGCATTTTTCTTTATTATTTTTGTTGTTTTTGTTGAGTAGTGTATCCACAAGAACCCAGATTTTGTGAAGTCACCCTTGAACTAAGATGAATTAAGATGTATTTGATGTCTTGCTTGAGTTATGTGTTTAAAGGATTATATTGCCAAGTGTAGACCAATGTCAGTCTACAATGGGTCACCAAACATAAGACCATACAATGTAATCCCTCATTGTGTGATCCATGGTGTTGACTCATGTGTAGCCTCTCTATTGGGATACACTTCATGTTTCAAGCACAAGGATTGATTGGAGAAAGAAAAGTTGCTGAGTTTATTTAAGAAGAGAAAATTCTGTTAAAGAAATTTTTTTCTAAGTCTTTCACTCGAGTAGTATTTTATATATACTCGAGTTGAATACTTAGTTTATACTCGAGTAAGTCTATCTGTACTCGAGTAAAGGAATGGCTCTCGAGTAGCCTGAATATAGCTCTCGAGTAACCAAGCCAATCACTCGAGTAGATCATCTCTTACTATCGAGTTAACAGAATTCCCTCTCTGATAATTTTTCTAATTCATTTACTCGAGTAGTCATATTAGTACTCGAGTAGATTTGCCCTTTGTCTTGAGTTACAGAAGACAGGAATTTGTGCTATTTTACTTCACTCGAGTAGTCAAGATCATGTACTCGAGTAGTCTATTCACTACTCGAGTAGTCCAGGTTTAATACTCGAGTGATAAGTTTTTCACCCCTCAGAAATTTTTCTAAGTCCATTACTCGAGTAGTGATATCCATTTACTCGAGTAGTTTATCTCCTCTCGAGTAGTTAATTTCTATTCTCTCAAGTAATACTTCTTGTACTCGAGTAGTTCAACTTCACGTCTCGAGTAACTAAATTAGCACTCGAGCAAGTCTTTGTGTACTTGAGTAGTTACTCATTATTTCTGGATTTTCTCTAAGTCATCTACTCGAGTAATCTCATTCTACTCTCTCGAGTAATCTTATTAAGTACTCGAGTGGGTAATAGTTTACTCAAGTAAATCAGTCAATCTTTTCGGAAAATTTGCTAAGTCCAGATTTGACGGGAATTTCAAATGCCTTGACGTGATTGGTCCATATGTACATCATTAAGACTAAATATGACCGTTAGGAAAATCTTATATAAGGTTTTGTCATTTCGACTAACCCTAATAACAACAAGTGCTGTCAAGATTTATGTTAAGAATTTCTGAATCTTATTTTTCTCTGTCCAAAAATGGAAACCGCCATCGCCGATCTTCTTCGTGCAATCGTTAGGGCTTTCGATCCAAGAGATTCAGGTCAAGACTGACTTTCAGATCGAGATTGCTTTTTCATTCCTCATCATCTCTCGGATCTTGTGAAGTCAAAGAAATTTTCAGATCCAGTTCTTGCCAAGATACTTCTTCAACCTTTTTGATAGAGCCGTAAAGATAAAAGGAGAAGACCTAGGGCAATAGATTCCAGATATGAGATTTACTATTTGTATTTTCATATACTCTCAATTTATTTCTTGTAGGAGATTTCTCTCCGAGTGTAGGAGCTCTTTTTGTGTCCGAGTTGTAGGAAGTTTTATCTTCCGAGTGTAGATCCGTGTTATGGATCGAGATTGTAGGAACTTTATTCAGAGGCATAGGATTAGTTTTCAATCCGAGATAGTTGAGTAGCCGAGTCTAGTGCTTTGGTAGATTGGTGAGGTAAAGTGGATGTACCCAAGGTTGGGGAACCACTATAAATCTTTTGTCATATGTGATTGCTTGGTTGATAATTGTGTGTATAGATCTCTAAATTTTTATTCCGTAAAAAGACGCACTACTCACCTATTCACCCCCCTCTAGGTTATTTAGGTAGACAACTGAACATTTTTCAATTGGTATTAGAGGCAGGGTTGATCATTAGAAGGTTAACACCTTGATCAGATCTGTCTCTAGTTGTCTCTTGAGATTATCCAAGCATGGACAAGGCTAATGATTTTGCCAAGCTTCCATTGTGCACCAAGAGTAACTTTCCCATAGGGAAGGAAAGAATCAGATTTTTCATGGAAGTTATGGATCCTAGGATCTTCGTGATCGTTGAAGAAGGTCCTAACATTCCCATGACCATCTCCACAATAGATCAAACACTGAAAGTTCCAAAGAAATTAATAGATCTAGACAAAGACGAGATTGCACTTGTGTCTTTAGACATGAAGACCAAGAATATAATAGCAAGTGCAGTCTATGACTCCATGCTGCAGAACTTGATCCACTGCCAGTCTGCTAAGGAGATGTGGCAGTCCCTCATCACTTTGATGGAAGGCACATAAGAAGTTAGGGATGATAGAAGATCCCTTCTGAATCAGAAATACGAATCCATCCGACAAGGACACCATTACTAACACTTTTGAGAACTTCTTCAAAATAGTTAATGGCCTAAGAGTATATGGCCATGTCTTCACCAATGGAGAGCTGAACGACAAGTTTCTGAGATCCCAAACCAAGGAATGGGACAATAAAGTCTATGCCATCAGAGAATTTGGCAATAAAGCAGAGATTGATCCTCAGAACCTCTTCAGAAAGCTGATGTCCTATGAACTTCAAATCAATTCCAGAAAAGATAAAGAAGAGAAGGGTCGGTTCACTCCAAAGGAGAAGTCTATCGCTCTGAAAGTAGATAGTTCAAGGAAGGGCAAAGTTGCTTCACCTTCCCCTGCTCCAGAAGAAAGTGAAGAGGAGTCATCTGAGCCAAGCACTTCAGGATCAGAGCTATCTGAATGAGAATTATCACTACTCTCACGACAGTTCAAAAAATTCTTGAACAAAAAGAAGCACTGGAAAGGCAAGGATGCCTCCTATAGAAGATCACGACATGATAGTGATCGACACAGAAAAGGCTCAAGAAGCCATGACAGGTATAATCCTAAACCGAATAGACATATTTCAACTGACATCGTTTGTTACTGTTGTAATAAGGCAGGTCATGTCATTGTTGATTTCCCCCACAAGAAGAAGAAGGGTGGAAAGAGAGAAGAAAAGAAGTCCTCATACAATAAGAAGAGGATAGAGAAGAGCCTAATAGCCAAGAAGGGCAAAACTTTTAGTGACTCCGACTTATCTGAGTCGAGTGAAGAAAAAGAAGCCTACTTTGGGCTTATGGCTCAAACAGATGATGAACAAGAGCCCCAGTCCACTAGGAAGGTAAACTCTCACTCTGCTCTTTCAGAATCTGAATCTTCTGAGCATGATAATAAGGATAGCTCTTATGATAAAGAGTCTTAACTCATGGCCCAGTACAAGGAGTTAATCAAGGCTTACGACAAATGTTGACGAGTCGTGAAAACTCAAGCTAAAGAGATAAAGTCTCTAAAAGCTGAAGAGAGCACCATGAGAGAGGAAGTCGCTAAGACTGACTCACTCAAAGAGAACTTCAATACTGCTATTGAAGAATATAATAAGGCTCTAGAACACCTTGACTTAAAGGAGAAAATCATCAAAGAGTTGGAAGAACAACTCGTCGCTGAAAAGAAACTTGTTGAAAGTTTCTCAAAGCCCAAGACTGTCCTTCCATTCATTGCTGAATTCTCAGCTAAGGCCAAGGGTACTGGGCTAGGCCATGTAGAAGCTCCTAGTAAATCTTCTAGGAGGAATAAGGCTCAAAGAAAGAATAAGGCTGTCAAGAAGGCCTTGGATAAAGAAAAGGGGAAGGCCCCCCAATATCAGACTTCTTTCAAGAAAGTCATATTTCCAACTAATGAGTTTGATCTTGACTCGTCCTTTGGTCACTTGACTAGGCCTACTTATGTAGAGCCAAAGTCTCATTATCAAGGATGGACCCGCCCCAGAAACTTTGGTGAGAGTGTCTTTAAGGCACCTTTTGAATAAGTCATTCTTTAGAGCTATGGCCCTTATAATCATGGTCATTACTTCAAGAAATCACCAAAAGTAAAGCTTATTGTGGAAAATCCTATGAAGGAGAAGAAATCATATGATTGCCTTCACCCTGAAACTTCTTCCTCCAAGAGTGCTGCCCCAGCTAGACCACTATCTCAGAAGGTCAAGCAGGAGAACATAAGGCAAAGATACAACAGGTTTGACTGTTGGTGCTGTGGCAGAATTGGTCACTTTGCCATCGACTGCTGGTTTAATTCGAGAAATTTTGCAATTCCTCAAGTTGACAATATGAGAAAGACCACTCATAATGCTAATCCTTATAAGGGGAGTGTTCGGACACGAGACTAAGGACCCAAACGTGTTTGGGTTCCTAAGGCAAACTAATTATGATTGCAGGTATGTCCAAAGGCCACCAAAATGCTGATCTGGTATTTGGACAGTGGAAGCTCTCGGCACATGACCGGGACAAGAATCCTACTTCAGAACTATTCTCCAATCTTGAACGAACCAAAGGTCATCTTTGGAGGTTAATACCGAGGAATCAGTAAAGTCTATGGTATGATCACTAAAGGTAGAGTATCCATCTCAGATGTGGCTTATGTTGAAGGATTGGAACACAATCTCATTAGCATAAGTCAGCTCTGCGATAAAGGATACATAGTTGAATTTCATGCTGATATGTGCTTGATAAAGTCTGTTGACAATTTGGAAACAATTTTATCAGGTACTCGTAGTAGAAATATATTTTGTTTAAATTTTATTTGTATAGACTCCTCTACACCAGTGTGTCTTTTGGAAAAAGATAGTGCGTCTCTTGGTGACCAATGGCACGAGAGATTAGCACATATTAATTTTAAAACTATTAATAAATTATTTTCACTGCATTTAGTACATGATGCCCCGAATGCTAAGTGCACTAAGGATAGACCCTATCATGCATGTGTGAAAGGCAAACAAATAAGGGCTACTTTTAAAAGCATTATAGGCAAAGACTCTAACAGGTGTTTACATCTGCTTCATATGGACTTGTTCGGTCCACTGCAAGTTAGAAGTTTAGGAGGTAAGGATTATACGTTGGTTATCGTTGATGACTACTCGTGCTTTGTGTGGGTGTTCTTTCTGAAACACAAGTCAGATACCTTCGATGTATTTACAAATTTTGTCAGACAGATCCAGAATGAATACAACTATTCCGTTGTAAAAATCAGAAGTGATAATGGAACTGAATTCAACTCTGGAGCCATGACAAAATTTTGTGAAAGCCTAGGTATCTTTCATGAGTTTTCCTCTCCTCGAACTCCTCAATAAAATGGAGTAGCTGAGAGAAGGAATAGAACACTCATAGAGGCCTGCAGGACTATGTTGAGTGATGCTTCACTACCGGAGTATTTATGTGCTGAAGCCGTCAAAACTGCATGCCACGTACAAAATTGAGCACTAATAAACAAGAACCACAATAAGACTCCTTATGAACTTCTTAAGGGCAGAAAACCGACTGTATCATACTTTAGAATCTTTGGCTATAAATGCTTCGTTCTTAACAACGGTAAGTATCATACTACAAAATTTAGTGAAAAGAGTTTTGAAGGTATTTTCGTAGGATATAGTAACCATAGTAAGGCATATAGGATATTTAATAAGAAAACCCTGGTGGTTGAAGAATCTATACATGTTATATTTGATGAGACGAGCTTGTTGCAAAGCAACTCTTCTAGTGTGTTCATTGAAGATGCTGGTTCAAGGTTGAAAGAACTTAACTTGGATGAAGCAACTGAAGAGAAAGGTAAAAAGTTCATCAAGATCACCACTCCAACCCCGATTGGAGAGGTTAATGATCAAGATAAAGGAATCATTCAAGTTGATTAAGTCACTCCTATGATTGAAGATGCTCCAGATGCAAGGAACCTAGAGCTCAGACATCTGAAGGATCACTCAATTGATCAAATGATCGGAGATCCCCGAGATGGTGTTAGAACTCGTAGAGGTACTACTAATGAAAATCTATATTTTAGTTATCTCTCGCAGGTTGAACAAAAGAAGTTTGAGGAAGAAAACTCGGACGCTTTATGGATTATGTCTATGGAAGAAGAGCTAAATCAGTTCAAGTGCTGCGAAGTATGGACACTTATTCCAAGACCCAAAGGCAAGAACGTCATCGGGACAATTTAGGTCTATAGGAACAAGATGGACGAGGATGGAACGATCATAAAGAATAAGGTCAGACTCATTTCCAAAGGATATCGTCAAGAAGAAGGAATCGAATTCGACCAAACTTATGCTCCAGTGGCAAGACTGGAGGCAATCAGGTTGTTCCTTGCATATGCTGCACTTAAGGGCTTAACCGTCTATCAGATGGATGTGAAGTCCGCCTTCCTTAATGGTAGCATAAAGGAAAAAGTGTATGTGGAATAACTCCAAGGTTTCGTTGATTCTAACTTTCCTAATTATGTTTACCTATTACAAAACACTTTATATGGTCTAAAACAAGCTCCTCGAGCTTGGTATAAGATGTTGTCTAGCTTTCTTCTTGAGAATAAGTTCACAAGGGGAAAGATAGATAAGACATTATTTCTTAGGGGGAAAAAGGCAAGATTTCGCTAGTGCAAATCTATGTAGACGATAGTATTTTTGGCTCTACCGACGAAAACCTCTACAAGAAGTTTTCAAAACTTATGCAAGGGAAGTTTGAAATGATCAATATGGGAGAGCTGAAGTATTTCTTAGGTCTTAAGGTGAAATAATCTGAAGATGGAATTTTCATCTCGCAGACTAAGTTCACCAAAGAGCTAATTGAGAAATTTTGAATGGAGAACGCAACCTCTTTGATGACTCCAATGTGTTCAGCTATGTCCTTGGACAAGGATGAGAAAGGGAAATCTTTTGATGAAACCAAGTACAGAAGCATAATTGGATCCTTACTCTACCTTACTTCCAGTAGACCAGACCTAATGTTCTCTACAAGTGTCTGTGCTAGATTCTAAGTGAACTGTAAGAAATCTCACTATGCTGCTGCAAAGCGGATTTTGAGATATTTTAAAGGTACACCAAATCTTGGCTTATGGTATCCAAGAAGTAATGACAGCGAGCTAATATGTTTTTCAGATGCAGATTTTGCAGGTAGCAAAGACGACAGGAAAAACACTTCCGGGACTTGCCAATTCCTTGGAAGAAGGCTCATTTCCTGGAGTAGTAAGAAGAAGAACTGTGTTGCAATCTCAACAGCTGAGTCAGAGTATATCTCTGCAGGTAGTTGCGGTACACAACTTCTATGGATAAAGAATCAATTTGAAGACTACAACATGAAGTTTCAAAACATTCAATTATTTTGCGAATCTTCCAGTGCAATTGCAATAGACAACAACCCGATCTCTCACAGCTGAACAAAGCACATAGAGCTGCGATACCACTTCATCCGGGAGTATGTGGTGTAACGACCCCATCCGTTAAATGACGTATAGTAGAAGGTCCGGCCGGGGCCCCACACTATATGCCACAAACAGACGGTGAGGTCACAGGATAATACCAAACCAAACGAGTCCTAACTCAGAGCATTCTAGCGGAAGCTTATTAAGTGCAAGAACTCAAGCCATTGAATGTCCACTAATATATATAAATATCACATTTATATAGATAACCAGGAATGTTTACATCTCACACCGCACACGGCCTTACGGCCTTACAAGTTACTCTTTACAACACATATAATTTCATACATCGGCACGCAGGCCGGCCACACATGAAATTCAACACTTCGCACGGCCTTCAAGGGCCTACCAGCAGCTTGGGCTTTTGCCCGCTCAATCCATCAGCCCGCAACACCTGCATAAGGACGTCCACCCCAAGGGTGATAAACAAAGCAACGGTCAGCATTCAGCTGACCAATTATAACGACCCCACCCCTTACCCGGGGCAGTGGTTTCTTCCCTGCATGTATAGCAATTTCAACATATAAAGCACATACACCCAACATCACAAACGCCGGCCTCAATGCCAGGCGCTCCGTGCACTCAGGGCACCTTTCATGGTTTGCACTTGGTAGGCGGGCATAAGCCTCCAAACCCTTGTTGAAGACCTCACGCACCCGTCTCACTCAGAGGTACGCACCACACCAAAACCCGTGAGCACTATCAGTCGACCTACCCCCGTAGTGTAACAAGCCTAGGGAATTCGCCCTGCTGCTTTGCTACCAATCGACCGCTCACCCGATCTTAACCTTGCCACTTGTTGGAATGGGCATAAGCCTCCAAACCCCTGTTGAAGACCTCTCGCACCCACCCACTCAGAGGTGTTCATCGCCACTTGGTAGAATGGGCATAAGCCTCCAAACCCCTGTTGAAGACCTCACGCACCCACCCACTCAGAGGTGTCCGCACTCCATCAACCAGCTCTTACAAGCATACAACCAAAGGAGCTATACAAAGCATCCTATACACCAAACACATCGTCCTCACCATCTCCGCAGGCTAAACGATGCATACACGGAGTCTTCTCCGGATCGCAATATAAACATCACCAATCCCGACATACGTCTGGATGGGCTTCACACAGCATGCCTATGCCGTACTACAGACTTCCGGCTCTAGATGCAGACTCAACTGCTGGAATCACTTCCGCGTTTCCATCTCTTGATGGAGGATCCCATGCACATGCAAAACAAAGGGCTTCACCTGCCCAAGGAAGAAAGATCGTTACCCTTGACGATCGCTTCGGCGCCATAGAAAACTAGCCGGATGGAAATCACCGCAGCGGCCTTGCCTCCGCAACGCTGCTCTCGGCTCTCTATTCGGCTCGACGAAGCTCCACCGGCCTCCTCCTCCTTCTCCTCCAAGCTCCTCTCTTTCTTAAGATGAAAGGCTAAGTGGAATGAGCTTTCAACTCAATCCACGGCCTTAAAGAGGCTGGAAGTGCTATGGATCACATGATCCAAATAGAAGGAAACGAACGGCCGAGATCTGCCCAAGAAACCAAATTTTGCCTGACACGGCCTGTGACACGCCCGTGTCACAGGCCGTGTACCCTTAAGCGGCACACGCGGTTTGGAACCGACTGAACAACACGGGGCTCGACACGCCCGTGTCGAACCTGACACGCCCGTGTCAGTCTTGAGACACGCCCGTGTCCCCTGCTACACGGCACCCAACGGCTTCCAAAACCAGTACACGGGTCGGAACACGGCAGCCGACACGCCCGTGTCCAGCCTGACACGCCCGTGTTCATGGCCGTGTTCACGGCCGTGTACAGCTCTGACCCGAATAGGCCAATTTTGGGATTTAAATCGAACACGCCCTGGGACACGCCCGTATCCCAGGCCGTGTACCCCGACACGCCCTGGGACACGCCCGTGTCCCAGGCCGTGTCTACCAGCCTGCTACTCAAAATTCAAGTTGAGTCTTTTGGGGCCTTTTTGGGGTGTTACAACCCTCCTCTCCTTATAGAAATTTCGTCCCGAAATTTAGCGCAACGCACAAGTATCAACACAACCACGCTGTTGCGATACAACCCAAAACGATCCAGGTTTAGAGTTCAGAGGCCACAGCTTGGCTCGCCCCATGGAATCGTACCACCACACTGTTTGACCCAAACAGAAAAACATACAAACATACAACAAACAACAAAATAAAGTGCACACTCCACTTTATTTCGGCTTCTCCGCATCTCGCAGAATCCGTCTAGCGGCCTCCATCAAGTCCAAAGCACGGATTTGCTGTTCTGCTTGATTTGAGCTTTGCGGCTCCTGCATCTCAAGAGTGTATATTCGCGGTTGCGCCCGCGATGCAGACGACTCTACCACAGCTTTACCCTTCTCGTCATACGACGCACCTGACTTTCTTTCACCCTTGGCCGCACCATTCCAGCAAAATCGCGCGATATGTCCTGGCCTCCCACAAATGAAACATGTCCGCGGCTCAACCCGTTCTTGCCCAAACGTTGCTCCTGATGCAACATCTGAAGAAGTTTGTTCAGCAGGCCTGAACCGCTTCTTATCACGTTTCCTGAACTCGGACTGCTCGGATGGCGGAACTTTGAAGTCGGACTTTTCCACCGCTACGATCTTCTTCTCCCGCACCCGCTTCAAATCCTTCTCTAGCGCACTAGCGGTATGCACCAATGCTTGGAATCCTTGGTTCACTGAACTCGGGAGAGCCAACCTCAGCTCATCACGCAGCCCTTCATAGAACCTATTTGTCTTCCGCGCCTGGTCCGCAAACGTCGACCCCGCATAACGACCGAGCTTGGTAAACTCATGCAGGTAATCGTCCACGGTCTTATCACCCTGTACCAGACGTTGGAATTCATTTTCCATGGCAATTCTCTGCGCCATTGGCAAATATTTCGCCCAAAACAATCTAGAGAATTCGTCCATCGATATGTCGCCCAGATCTCTACCGTCCAACTGGTGCAACTCGATCTCATCCCACCAAAGCCTCGCCTCTCCTTCCAGGAGGAAAGTGGCTAACGGGACTTTCTGCTCCTCACTAATCCTGAGCGCAGCCAGGATTCTTTTCACTCGAGAGAGCCAATCCTCGGCCTCTGTTGGAGACGTTGCCCCGACAAACGTAGGCGGATTAAATTCCATAAAGTGCTTAAGTTGCTCGTCCGCTGCTTGCACAGCAACCGGAACCTCAACATGCTCTTGCCTCGCACCAACCTCAACATGCTCTTGCCTCGCACCAACGTGCACTGGCGCCACAACGGGCCTCGCTTGTCCAAAAGGTTGTGCCTGAAGCATAGCAAAGATCATCTCCGCAACTAAGCGCACCGTTTCCGCAGAAGGGGGAGGTGTAGGCACCTCAGGTGGTGCCGCACTCTCATCCGAACGCTGGGGCTCCGACTGCCCAGCTCCACTCCTCGTCACCTATAGGTGAACAAGATAGCATTACTTTCCATGGTAATACGGCAAACTCACCGAAAAGACACACACACACACATTCCTAGTGGACATTCTTGAGTTCATTAGCGTTACAGCAGGTCGCACGAACACGTGCTCGCCACCCCACAAAAGAATTCGACCACGAATGCGGAAGGGAAGACCGACAAAAGCGCTGATACCAAAATGTAACGACCCCATCCGTTAAATGACGTATAGTAGAAGGTCCGGCCGGGGCCCCACACTATATGCCACAAACAGACGGTGAGGTCACAGGATAATACCAAACCAAACGAGTCCTAACTCAGAGCATTCTAGCGGAAGCTTATTAAGTGCAAGAACTCAAGCCATTGAATGTCCACTAATATATATAAATATCACATTTATATAGATAACCAGGAATGTTTACATCTCACACCGCACACGGCCTTACGGCCTTACAAGTTACTCTTTACAACACATATAATTTCATACATCGGCACGCAGGCCGGCCACACATGAAATTCAACACTTCGCACGGCCTTCAAGGGCCTACCAGCAGCTTGGGCTTTTGCCCGCTCAATCCATCAGCCCG
Organism: Platanthera zijinensis; assembly: GCA_039513925.1. Classification (NCBI taxonomy): domain Eukaryota; kingdom Viridiplantae; phylum Streptophyta; class Magnoliopsida; order Asparagales; family Orchidaceae; genus Platanthera; species Platanthera zijinensis. The sequence continues at coordinate 63,837,419 of CM077094.1, read as the reverse complement.
CAACACCTGCATAAGGACGTCCACCCCAAGGGTGATAAACAAAGCAACGGTCAGCATTCAGCTGACCAATTATAACGACCCCACCCCTTACCCGGGGCAGTGGTTTCTTCCCTGCATGTATAGCAATTTCAACATATAAAGCACATACACCCAACATCACAAACGCCGGCCTCAATGCCAGGCGCTCCGTGCACTCAGGGCACCTTTCATGGTTTGCACTTGGTAGGCGGGCATAAGCCTCCAAACCCTTGTTGAAGACCTCACGCACCCGTCTCACTCAGAGGTACGCACCACACCAAAACCCGTGAGCACTATCAGTCGACCTACCCCCGTAGTGTAACAAGCCTAGGGAATTCGCCCTGCTGCTTTGCTACCAATCGACCGCTCACCCGATCTTAACCTTGCCACTTGTTGGAATGGGCATAAGCCTCCAAACCCCTGTTGAAGACCTCTCGCACCCACCCACTCAGAGGTGTTCATCGCCACTTGGTAGAATGGGCATAAGCCTCCAAACCCCTGTTGAAGACCTCACGCACCCACCCACTCAGAGGTGTCCGCACTCCATCAACCAGCTCTTACAAGCATACAACCAAAGGAGCTATACAAAGCATCCTATACACCAAACACATCGTCCTCACCATCTCCGCAGGCTAAACGATGCATACACGGAGTCTTCTCCGGATCGCAATATAAACATCACCAATCCCGACATACGTCTGGATGGGCTTCACACAGCATGCCTATGCCGTACTACAGACTTCCGGCTCTAGATGCAGACTCAACTGCTGGAATCACTTCCGCGTTTCCATCTCTTGATGGAGGATCCCATGCACATGCAAAACAAAGGGCTTCACCTGCCCAAGGAAGAAAGATCGTTACCCTTGACGATCGCTTCGGCGCCATAGAAAACTAGCCGGATGGAAATCACCGCAGCGGCCTTGCCTCCGCAACGCTGCTCTCGGCTCTCTATTCGGCTCGACGAAGCTCCACCGGCCTCCTCCTCCTTCTCCTCCAAGCTCCTCTCTTTCTTAAGATGAAAGGCTAAGTGGAATGAGCTTTCAACTCAATCCACGGCCTTAAAGAGGCTGGAAGTGCTATGGATCACATGATCCAAATAGAAGGAAACGAACGGCCGAGATCTGCCCAAGAAACCAAATTTTGCCTGACACGGCCTGTGACACGCCCGTGTCACAGGCCGTGTACCCTTAAGCGGCACACGCGGTTTGGAACCGACTGAACAACACGGGGCTCGACACGCCCGTGTCGAACCTGACACGCCCGTGTCAGTCTTGAGACACGCCCGTGTCCCCTGCTACACGGCACCCAACGGCTTCCAAAACCAGTACACGGGTCGGAACACGGCAGCCGACACGCCCGTGTCCAGCCTGACACGCCCGTGTTCATGGCCGTGTTCACGGCCGTGTACAGCTCTGACCCGAATAGGCCAATTTTGGGATTTAAATCGAACACGCCCTGGGACACGCCCGTATCCCAGGCCGTGTACCCCGACACGCCCTGGGACACGCCCGTGTCCCAGGCCGTGTCTACCAGCCTGCTACTCAAAATTCAAGTTGAGTCTTTTGGGGCCTTTTTGGGGTGTTACATGTGGAGCATGGGGATATATATCTATAGTATGTCTCTACAGACAGGCAGATTGTAGATATTTTCACAAAGCAGCTGGAGGAGACCAAGTTCTCGTTCTTCAAAATAGAACTTGGTATGTTCAACAAAGAAGATTAGAGAAGGTGGACTCTCAAAAAGGCTCAGAGATAAAAAAATTAGTCTAAAGTTGAAATTTTTTCAAAATTCTAACTTTATGACTCGAGTAAGACAAAGCCTACTCGAGTAATAAGTAAGTCACTCGAGTACCTCTAAGACCCACTCTAGTACTAAAACGTCACTCGAGTACTTCTGCATATCTCACTCAAGTACTTAATAACTTCACTCGAGTACTACCAAGCCTCTCGAGTATCGGGAAGTCAAGGTTTCTCTCTTCGATTCAAATTTCCTTATTCGCAACCCGAGGCTTACGCCGCCCTCTCCCAGGTATGTAAGCTTAATTTTTTTCTTAATTATAGATAAATTAGGGTTATATAAATAGAAAAGTCTTGATTTCCATTTTCTACACAAATCAAATCCATTCACTCGTGTAAGCCGACAGACGCTTCGTCTTCTGCCGAAAGTTGCCGAGCCCACACCTTCTTCTTCCACGCACCAGATTTTTCTCAAATCTCTAGATTATGGTGCCCTCTTCTAAGATTGGTATAGGTTCATAACTTGTTGCCGCAGAAATCACCGACATTTCAGATGATTTTCATAACCTTATGATTCTCCTCGACACTGTCGGCCTCACATTTGTTCTACAGTAGCCATATAAGCTTATGTTTCCTGAGGTTGAAGAGTTCTACAAGAATATCAAGGTCAAGAGATATGAGACAGTTCTCAAGTCCAAAGTTAAAGGAATCAAAATCAAGCTAAACAAAACCTCTGTCTCTACTCTCCTTCGACTACCAGTCGTTGATGAAGAAGATGATCTAGGTCCTGAAGACTATGACAGGACTTGTCTGTTTTGTGGTGTCTCTCCAGAAGATCTCACCATCAAAAGATTAGAACTAAATCCAGAAGGAAAGCTCTTGGTGGATATCATTGGGAAGATCCTTCTCTACAAGACAAATTCTATCAGGGATATTTCATTTAGCCTCTTTGATATCATGCAAGCCATTGTTTGTAGGAAAAGGTATAATTTTGGGATGTTAATTCTGGATAAGATCAAGGACAGCTTAAAGGTTCCAAATAATGCTAGGATTATTTCTCTTCTTCTGCATGAGATTAATCCTGAGGTATTCAACTTCTCCAAAGGGACCATTATCCATCACATGAAGAAAGTCTCCAAATCCTCCATCTAGAGATGGGAGCTGAAGCTTCAAAACCCAGTTCAGGCTGCTAGAGCTCATGAGCAGCCTTATTCTAAAGAGACTTCTACTTCTGAGGAAAGGACACCATCTCCCTCTCTCCAAAATGTTGTTGGCACATCTAGTACAATAATTGAGGGGGAGCCAACCTCCTCTATCCTGCTAGATAAGGTACCTTATCCTCCTTCTCATTCAAAATAGCAGCTCAGAATTTCTACTCCACCACCAGATACCTATATACCTCCATCCACCTCAGAGGACATCCTATCAGATTCTCAAGTTCTAGAAACTATACTCTTTACATCTAAATATATAGACAAAATGATTGAGTAACTCAGGTCAGATGAGCCTCTGCCTCCACTCCAGAAAGAAACTGCTGAAGAGCCAGTGAAGGAAGACACTTTAGCAACATCTCCATCTCCATCACCTGTGCATTCTCCAAAGTCACCTACTGATCACTCTCCAGCTACTGAGCAAGACCAACAAGATACCATTCTACTTTCAGATGAGGATAAAGAATCTCCAGAAATTGTAGAAGCTCCTTTGAGAAAATTGGACTTATCCATTCCCTCCTTCACTGATGAGGAAGGAGATGGGCTGATTCATACTACAAGGCTCAGTAGTAATTGAAGAAATTACTCCATTGACAACCCCTCCTCCTCCAGCACATGTTCCTCCTGCTTTTACTGCTACTGTTACTGCTTCAGATACACCAGCTTCTTCAGATATTCTTGGTAAGATTGAGCACATATTGCTAGAATAGAGAAAATACTTTGATGATTCTTTGAAATCAGTTCAAGACAAGGCCTCTACTATAGAGATAGAAATGAGTAGAGGATTTTCTGAGATACAACACAATACAGATCAGCTGAAGCACCTTTTCAGAATAGGTGGCAAGGCCTTGGACCACACTATTACTACTGTTGGTAAGGTCGTGAACCAATCTGTCACACTGGCAAACAATCAAATTGAACTTGAAAAGAAAGCCCAAGAAAATGTCATGAAAGTTTGTGAAGAAGTGGGCACCTTCAAGGATGACACTATAGAGAATCTTTGTGTAGAATTCAGAAAAGGGGAGAACTTAGTGAAAGAACAAGTTGAAAAATATGACAGTAATGTCCAGACTCTTTGGACTGAGAAAATAAAGGAAATTAATAAAGATGTGCTAACTCAGATACAGTCAGTAAAATTCTATACTTATGATACTACTATTAGGATACATAATCAAATTTTCCCAGAATTTCAGGCTGATCCAAATATCATTCCTCACCATCTAAATCCACTTGCTGAAGGCCAGGCAGCTCCAGCTCAGATGCCAGCTCAAATGCCAACCTTCTCTCCCAGGCCTGATGATGAAACTCAACCTCCAGAATCCTATTCTCAGGTATGGGAATCTGACATTCCTAAAGACTTACCAGAAATTCATATACTCAAAAGAAGGAAATATGGAGAGGGTACATCTGCTAGTAGATCCTTTCCAAATCTTGAGGCAGAAAATAGGAAAGCTTCAGAGTTTGCAGAGATCTGGTCCCCAATTTCTAAGTCCCTCATTCTAGAAACTCCCAAGCTTGTCATGGAATACAATGAAAATAGGAATGATCATTACAGCTCCAAGGAATGGGAACTGTATGAAAAGTCACTGACAAAGAGAAGGATTTATGACAGAGAATTTGGAAAGAACAACTTTGCCGCTCCTCCAAAGCCTCCAAAGTACTATCCAAAGCCCTTCAGCTACCAAAGAAGACAACAAGAGAAGAAGGACAAGCAGCACCATTAAGTCTAAGCATAGAGAATTATGAGAGTATGGATATCATCTGTGTAGAAATGATATTTTGGACAATCTTATTTATATAATTCTTAATTTTGATCATATGCTATTTGATTTTAACCCTTATGCTTATTGCAATACTTTCTCTACTGCACATCTAGTTCTTTATATGTTTATATAATTCACCTTAGTGTAAAGGGTTCTGACTTCTACAAATAAGTGGAGATTGTTGGGTAGTGTATCCACAAGAAACCAGATTTTGTTGAAGTCACCATTGAACTAAGATGAATTAAGTATTATTTGATGTCTTTCATGAGTTATGTGTATGCAGGATTATATTGCCAAGTGTAGACCAATGTCGGTCTAAAATGGGTCACCAAACACAGGACCATACAATGTAATCCCTCATTGTGTGATCCATGGTGCTGACTCATGTGTAGCCTCTCTATTGGGATACACTTCATGTTTCAAGCACTAGGATTGATTAGAGAAAGAAATGTTGCTGAGCTTATTGAAGAAGAGGAAATTATGTTGAAGAAAGTTTTTTCGAAGTATTTCACTCGAGTAGTATTTTATATATACTCGAGTTGAATACTTAGTTTATACTCGAGTAAGTCTTTCTGTACTCGAGTAAGGAATGGCTCTCAAGTAGCCTGAATATAGCTCTTGAGTAGCCAAGCTAATCACTGGAGTAGATCATCTCTTACTCTTGAGTTAACAGAATTCCCTCTCTGATAATTTTTCTAAGTCATTTACTCGAGTAGTAATATTAGTACTCGAGTAGATTATCCCTTTGTCTCGAGTTACAGAAGACAGGAATTCGTGTTGTTTTACTTCACTCGAGTTGTCAAGATCTTGTACTCGAGTGGTCTATCAACTACTCGAGTAGTCCAGGTTTAATACTCGAGTGATAAATTTTTCATCCCTCAGAAATTTTTCCAAGTCCATTACTCGAGTAATGATATCCATTTACTCGAGTAGTTTATCTCCTCTCGAGTAGTTAATTTCTATTCTCTCAAATAATACTTCGTGTACTCGAGTAGTTCAACTCCATATCTCGAGTAACTATATTAGCACTCGAGTAAGTCTTTGTGTACTCGAGTAGTTACTCATTATTTCTGGATTTTCTCTAAGTCATCTACTCGAGTAGTCTCATTCTACTCTCTTGAGTAATCTTATTAAGTACTCGAGTAGGTAATAGTTTCCTCGAGTAAATCAGTCAATCTTTTAAGAAAATTTGCTAAGTCTAGATTTGACGGGAATTTCAAATGTCTTGATGTGATTGGTCCACATGTATGTCATTAAGACTAAATATGACCATTAGGAAAATCTTATATAAGGTCTTATCAATTCGACTAACCCTAACAACAAGTGCTTTCAAGATTTATTTTAAGAATTTCTGAATCTTATTTTTCTCTGTCCAAAAATGGAAGCCACAGCCGCCGATCTTCTTCATGCAATCGCTAGGGCTTTCGAACCAAGATATTCAAGTCAAGATTGACTTTTAGATCGAGATTGTTTTTTCATTCCTCATCATCTCTCGGATCGTGTGAAGTCAAAGAAATTTTCATATCCAGTTCTTGCCGAGATACTTCTTCAACCTTTCTGATAGAGCCGCAAAGATAAAAGGAGAAGACCTAGGGAAATAGATTCCAGATCTGAGATTTAATGTTTGTATTTTCATATAATCTTATTTTATTTCTTGTAGGAGATTTCTCTCCGAGTGTAGGAGCTCTTTTTGTCTCCAAGTTGTAGGAAGTTTTATCTTCCGAGTGTAGATCTGTATTGTGGATCGAGATTGTAGGAACTTTATTCTGAGGCATAGGATTGGTTTTCAATCCGAGATAGTGGAGTAGCCGAGTCTAGTGCTTTTCTAGATCGGTGAGGTAAAGTGGATGTACCCAAGGTTGGGGAACCACTATAAATCTTTTTTCATCTGTGATTGCTTGGTTGATAATTGTGTGCATAGATCTCTAAATTTTTATTCCGCAAAAAGACGCAACTCACCTATTCACCCCCCTCTAGGTGAATTAGGTAGACAGCTGAACATTTTTCAGTTTTCTAGTCTAAAGTCCTCTTTATTTTTTGTAATTATAATTTCTTTTTCTAGTCTACTTGTAATGTCTTCTTTATTAGCAATAAAATAGCTTGTTGTTCTTATTCTCAACTTACACTTCTTATTATTCTAGAGTGAGTGAGTGCATTTTAGCATTTTTCTTATTATTTTATTTCCTTCTTGCAATTTTACTTTGGTTACTTGTAATTTTACTTAGTTACTTGTAATTTTACTTTAATAACAATAACTTTGTCCTTTATCTCCATTTTTTCCTTGCATTTCCTTATTAATATCACTTCCAACATCCTGATGAGTGGATAACTTCCATTTAGTACTCGATCGAGACAATCTGAGTAATGAAATGATATTCTTTTCTTAATATTTAATTTCTTTTCAATTTTAAATGAATGTTTAGGATTTACCTTTGACCAACATTATGCGAGGTCATATCATCGATATAAGACATGTATTTCTGTTTTCATACTCTAGTACTTGAAAGGATCATGTGTACAAATAAATCACTCAAAGGTAAAAAGAGTTGAATTCAACCCTTGAAATAGGAAGACATAAATCTTTTGAATTGGAGTCAAATCTAATAGAGGAATCCACCATATAAATCTTGCTTTAGGGGTTTTGATTATAGAATGAAAGTTTGGTCGATAGACCTAAATTTGTTGGGCACATCCTTGAAAAAGATGCATTCATAATTTGGGAACCTCCCCGGTCCATGTATTTTCATTAAAGAAAATTAGAACTTTATTTTCTTTCAATTATTTTCATTCCAAGGTGAGTCAAGATTGAGTGCTAGCTTTTAAATCATAATCTAATTCCTATTTCAATTTGTAATTATTTTCCTTTATAAAACCTATCCAAAAATGGTAGTGATCAGATAATAGTAATTTCCTCAAAGTAAAAGTAATCAATGCTCCCCAGGAAATATGACCTTGGTATTTCTAAGTATCCTATACTATAATCGATAAGGTATACTTGCCTTTATTAGATATAGAATCAGAAAATATCTTTTCTCAAAATTATCAATTTTATCTATCACTTAAGCTTAATTAGATTTATATAATCTTTATATTTTGTTCCGGATTTGTTGGGTACATTACCAACAATGTTCTAGATTTGAAGAAGTTCTCAAGTCAATGATAAGTACATGTTGTATTTAATGATTATTAGACTTTCCATGTTCAGGGATAATTTAATTTCATATAAATAAATTTAAATGAGTAAGGAGAATGGTAAAGACCAAAAGAATACTAAAACACTTCATAGAATTAGTCTAAGTGCAGAAGTATTGTGTGAAGATGCAATAGTGATGAATTTATTCATATAGCCATAATAAGAAAAGTTCTAAGCACAGAAGCATCGTGTCAATGATCAACACACAACGTCATAACTTCACAGAATAAGAACAAGGTCTAAGTACAGAACTGTCGTGTTGAGCTAAGAATATCATCGTGTTAATACTCAACACATAATGATAGCTTTGTGTTAAGGATAAGTTAAAAAGTGTCATGACAATAGATAGCACATAATGCTATCATTGAGAAAGTCTCCACAAAATAAGAAGAATTCTAAGTTAAAAAGTGTCCTGTTAATGGACAACACACAATGCCATAACTTCACAATAGTACAAGATAAAGATTTAATAAAGACAATGTCGTATAATGTCTTCACCATGATAGAAGAAACTGATAAGTTAAAGAAGAATAAATAGCTTCATGCCAAGACAGAATAACATCATGGTACTCCTTAATTTATGAAAATTCAAATCACCTATATAATGATAGGGGATCAGGAGAAAACCCAAACTTTGAATTTTTAAATCAATAGAACAGTAATCCTGTATTGCCCTAAAGTTCCTGAAATTGGGAAGGAGTTGATTTCTGGGTATTAACACAAAGCGGTACATTAATGCCAGTGGTATCTAGCTGAATTAAATTAACCTTCGTTTTAGGAAGGTACCGTGCAGCGGTAGAAAGGTAACGTGTGGCGATACCACTCGATGCACTGTATGAAGTACTGAGAGCCTACCGTATGGTGGTAGTAAGGTATTGTGCTGTGATAGCCGAATTTTATTCAGATTAATCTCGGGATGGTACCTCTTGGAGGTAGTGGTAATGCTGCCGATAGCTTGCCACATGTTAAATAAGGTTAAGGCAGTCTTAAGTGGGAGAGCGGCGCTGGCTAGGCAAAGCATCCACCACTTATGATACTGTACGGCGGTAGCAAGATACAGTGCAACGGTAGCTTCCTGATAATGGCTTGGAATGAGATTTACTTCTCATTTTTCTCTCATTCTCTCTCTCTCACTCTCATGGTTCTTTAGGAAAGAGAAGGAAGAAGTCATGAGGCAAAGGGTAAAGGTGACCCAAGGCGTTCTTGTGATCGAATTCGGGTGTCGGAGCCAGATCAATAGAGAGGAAGCTGTGGTGATCAGTTCTATCCAGATCAAGAGCAAGAGCATGGCTCCTAAGCGATCAACAAGGGTACTGACCTTTCTCCTTGGACAAATTAAGTCCTCAATTTGCATAAGTGTATGGAACCCCTCAATAAAAGGTGATGAAAAAGGGTGGTTTCCAGCGGGTAGATCATTGTGATCCCCGGAATAAATTGCATATAAAATTCGGAATCGAAGTACAAAATAAGTTTGTTGTGTGAAGCCCATCTAGACAGGTTAGTATGGATTGGTGATGATTGATTTGCTTGCTGGAGAATACTTTGTGGATAAACGTGTAGTTTTTGGGGTAAAGGGGAGTGCAGTATGTTGCAATGATAGTACTGGAGATACTCTTTAGGAAAAAGCCCCAAAGCGGGGAAGAAACAATATTCTATCCACTACTGTATGACGGTAGTGATACTATCGGCGATAGCTCCCAATGAGCTATGAGTGGCCTGTCTGCTCGAGACAAGGTGCGTGGCATGAGAAGTTGTTAAGCCTGGAGAGCTGATGGGTAAAATTTAAGATAAACAATATTTTCAAATTCTACAAACTATAGACAAGAGCACCTATTGTTCATAGTATAAGATATTTCTAAAAATATCAAGTGTCGTATTTTTCAAGCCTGTTGACTACTTCTACTCATGTAAATTAATATTATTTTATCGAAATATAAATAAAAGGTTAATTTAACTATAAAAAGAAAATGAAATAAAAAAATAATACTTGATCTAGAATCCCTTTGGATTAAAATAAACTTTCATGAAATGCAACCTTCTAAATTATATACTTCAACCATGGAGGTCCCCAAAATATAAAAGCGTCTCTCTCGAGAATACACTCTTGACTAAACTTAGGTTGATTGATTAAGACCCCTAGGCCAGTCGAAACCCCTAAGCTTTCTTTAGGTGGTGAACCCCAATATTAGATTTAACCTCAATCCGAAAGATTTATGTCATGCTCTCTCGAGGAGTGCATGCAACTCCTTCTGCCATAGAGTGATCTACTCATATCCACAACCTCTCGGTAAATCTAGGATACAGATCTAAGGTCGAAAACATATTAATGAAATGTGAATTCGATACAACTTAAATCAAAGATAAATCGAAGTGATAAATAGAGCTTGATAAATAAGATAAGTTTATTTTATTCCAAAGTTTATCATGATCAAGTGCTAATGAATATTAGCTATTTAACATGATACAATAAATACATAAAAAAGATAAAGAGAGACATAATTAAAATAAACGAACACTTAAATTAAATTAACAAAACTAAAAGTTATACTATGAAATATAAATTATAGAAAGAAATGTGAAAATACTAAGAACTAAACAACCCCAATCTGCATCTCCAGCTTCTGACAATGTCTGAAATTTATAGTAACTTTTCTGGAGAGTCACGCTCGTGACTCGGGAGCATGTAAAGAATGAAACTGTCGTCTTAAAATCCTTAGAATGTTGGGGAAAAACTACCAAAATGTATAGTTTCTGGGGTCATGCCCCTAGGTTAAGCCCGTGACCTAGGTTGTGTATTGACTGTTCCTTGAAACGGCGGGAACTAGAAATGGTAGGAGTAAATTTAGCAGTGGATGAATAGGTCATGCCCCTAAAGAATGCTCGTGACCTAGGGCATATAAGCATGGAACAGCTTAGATCAGAAATTAGCTTCATAATGCTGCGTCACGCCCTAAGCTAGAAGTCACACCTTTGAGTCACGCCTGTGACCTTAGGGTCATGCCCGTGACTGGGGCATGTAACTTTGAAATGTCGTGTAATTGGAATTTGGAGCTCTTTTGGTCAGTCACTCTTGTGACCCTGGTAATGCCCCATGTCACGCCTGTGACATAGGGGCGTGTAAATTTAAATGATGTGGATTTGAGTTCTAGAACATCTGGTAGGAGGCACGGTCATGACAATGATCATTCCCCTTGGTCATGCCCCTAACTGAGGCATATACTTGTAATTTTTCCAGATTTTCTCAGCTTCTTCTCCTGATTAGTACTGTCAGCTTCAATTTGATAATTACAGCCCAAATTAACCTAAAATATAAAAAGAAAGTAATTTAGGTAAATATTATTATTAAAATAAATTAAAAGTAAATATTAATTAAATAAAAACAAGATTAAAATTACTATAAATCTTGCTTTAACAAATACAGTCATACTTAAGCTTTTGTTATTCTAGAGCAAAACTATGAGAAAGACTTATAAGAAATTAATTTAATTTTTTAATTAAACTAAAAATTTATTAAATCAAAAGAAAGTTGAAAATAAAATTTAGGGATTCAAAATTTATGTCCTAAAATATGAAATTAAAATGAGAAGAGCAAAGTATTTAACAAAAATTTCTCATATATAAATTAATTAGCCTTCAAAATTGAGTTTTTTAGCAAACAAAATTAGATTGGAATTATTAATACCCTTAACCAAAAAGAGACTTAAAGGAAATTTTAAACTACTACTTATGCTCGCTTAGTATTTTATTTTACTCTAAAGCAATTATATTAGCTAATAGGTTTTGGGAACAAGGAGAATGAAGAGGTTTTGGATTGGTGGTGATGAATTTTATCCTCTCACCACACATAATATTTTTTTTCATTTTTTCATATATCACATATTTACCAAGAAAATGATGAATTTTATCCTCCCTTTTTATATGACATATGAACAAATTTATTTTTTCTCTCTTCATGAAAAAAACCAAATTGATTGGGAGTAATGAATTTTATCCTCTTACTACATTTTTTATTTTTTGGGTTGCATATGTGTTCCAAGAAATGTTTGATTCTCATGACATATGATCTAACTAGAAAAAGAAGAACACATATGTTTACCAGGACATAATGAATTTTATCCTCTTATCCACGTGACATATGATCTAACAAGAAAATAAAAAAAAAAGGGAATGCCTAGAAAACTTTTTAGATTAAATTTTAAAAAAAACTTAGACAGCAACTATAGTAAATTAAACTTTCCTAAAAATCTTATAGCATAAAGTCAATATAATTAAAATCTAAAATTATTAAGCTAGGTACAATAAAATTGAAACTAATTAGAATTGAAAGAGAAAAAGAGCTAAATGAATTACTTTAATCAAATTTAATTCATTAGTTATTTCTTAAAATTAAATCACCTAAAAATTAAATCTAACTAACAATGATGAAATAAAAGATTAGCAAAACAAAAATTATAAAGATTATAATAAATGAACTCAAAATAAATTTATGAAAATAACAAAGAAATTAAGGAGGGGTTTTTTTTAATTTTTTTAAGATATAAATACTAAAGAACGTAAATTATAATCCTAATTTTTTTTGTTATTTCTTGGACTTCCCGAGTACTACCCAGTGACAGGTTCGCAAGCAACTAGGCAGTTTTGTGGGATGAAAGCCCAACATGGCCCTTTCCAAGAAGTTAAATTTTCGATATTGTAATTTTTTTGTATTTTTGATTAACATAAAAAGTAAATAAAAATTTAAATAGAGGAACAAAGCATAATAATAAAATTTTTGTAAAAAAAATTCAAAACTAAGAAACATTTTTTTGTACTTTTAAATAAAAATAAGAATATGAGATCTCACCCCATACTTAAAAATAAATATTGTTCCAAATGTTTATAAGCCAAGTAGGAGGGGGAAAAGAAAAAAAAATTTAAAGAAAATATAAGAAATTAAAAGATAAACAAGGAGTGTCTCTCAAGAGCGCTTTTCTTTTTTCCGTCTTTAAGTTAAATGGTTATTGTTAAGAAAAAGGAAAATAAAAGTAAAGATGTACGGGCAACTCCTTTCATTAACATTTCGGCAAATGTGCCAAAGTCGGACGCTCGGCTACTCCTCCACTTATTTCTTGATTTTTCTTCTTTGAACGGTTAGCTAGAGAATATAAATTCAAATCACATATACATACCAGAGGTGATTTGAATTTTTGTAGATGAGAGGAAAATGGATCGGGGATGACGTTTCATTGCCACTGCTCATCTTCTACTTGAAAATTGTTAGTATAAGAAAAATCAAAGGTAAGCATTTCAAAAACAAATTCGCAAGGAGGAGGCTCCTGCGAAACTATTTGTGTAAGCTCTGATTGTTTATTTTCTAAAATAAAATTATTATCAAAAATTTTATTTATAAAATTATTAGACACAATATTTTCATGAATTTGAATTCCTAGTATATATAAGGTTGGGCTTGAAAATTCATGAATAGAAAGAGAAAAATTGGGAGAAGAAAGAGAAGAAACATGTTCTTCTTCTATTTCACTCGGTGTGCCCAATCAATAAATAAATTCTTGAAATAATAATTTTTAATCATCTTTGGAATAATGAACTACGAGGGTACATGAAGATTCATGTACCTCCATAGGAGAAATATTTGAAGACGAAGAAAAATTATTGGAATAAGTATTAATAGTCTCTTAATTTTGGGGAGGAGAAATAAATTGAATTTGTGAAACTTCCCCAAAATTTAAACATCTGGTAAGAGGCACGTCTGTGCAATGGTCACGCCAATGACTGGGGCGCGTACATGTGATTTTTCAAGATTTTCTCAACTTCTTCTCCTGATCAGTCATGTCAACTTCAATTTGATAATTGCAGTCCAGATTAACCTGAAATATAAAAAGAAAGTAATTTAGGTAAATATTAATATAAAACTAAATAAAAAGTAAATATTAACTAAATAAAAACTACATTAAAATAACTATAAATATTACTTTATCAAGAGACCAGCTTTTATGTCCGTTAGAGCCATTGATGTGTGCATTACAAGCTCGGGTCCTTGGGACAATATGAGCGGCCCTTGAAGCTAAGAGCCTGAAGTGCCCAACCAAAAAGCCTAGAGAGCTGAATGGGCAAGGGGAGGTTGACCCGCATCTTGTCGTTCTCCATGATGGCTTTAACTGCTGGCATTGTCATGGCGATTTGAGCAACGGGCTATAGATGAACCATACACGTGTTATGTCATTCAGACTAGATCGCCTTAAGTAATTGGCTTTCATCGTTGGCATTATGAGAGTCCTAGACTACGGGCCAGAAAGACTAGAATGCTCATGTGTGAACCATCAAATCTAGGACTGTGGATGGTGGTGGGACTCAGAAAAGTATGGTACACCAAGAATGTGCCCTGAGTGCACAGTACGTGTGGCCGATTGAGCCTATGTCCGTGGAAAATGGTGCTTAAATGCACTTTTTTTTTGTTAAAAGATACAAATGCTGCTGGGAAGGAGAACTGTTGACCCTAGTATGGGGTAGGGTCTTTATAATTTGGTTAGCTAATGTTGATCGTTCCTTTGTTTTGCCATATTTTGGTGGGACGTTCTATACAGGTGCTGGAGAACCAAGTGGAAAGTAGCGAGCTGAAGTCCTTATACTACGATTGGCTGGCCCTTGAAGGCCCAAAGGATAACGTTTACTTTTTTCTTGTGTGGTCGGCTTGTGAGCCGATTTATGGAAGATACATTTTGAAACGAAAATAGTTGTAAGGTCTTAAGGCCAAGACATGTATATTAAATATCATTCTTATATATTATAGTGGACATTTAAGGCATTTTGGTTCTATAATTAAGATATCTGCTTCCGTTAGAATGCACTATGAGTTAAGATGGGTCAATGAAATGGTTTCAATTAGTAACTCCACTGACTGTCCGGGTAATATGGCGTCGGGCCCAGGCCGAACCTTCTATTATATTCTACGAGACAGATAGAGGTGTTATAAATCCACTTAAAGAGCGGCCATGATAGAACATAGAAGAAGAAGAAAATTTCAAGGAGGAAAAAATATATAAGAAAATATTGAAGGCCTCTTTGTATTGCTCAAACTCTGATCTATACAAATCTTTTTAGAGAAAAAAGTGTTCTATTCAAAAAGGTTTAGAATACATCTTATTCTCAAAGGACACTTAAAGAAGATCTATTGTTATACCTGAAGAGCGCTTTTCTCTATAAATCCAAACAAGACTTACAACTTCAAATAGTTATTTAAATTGAGTCAATATCTATTGTAAAAAATTATTTTACTTCTGCTTCTGTTAGATTTCTTTGAGATCTAAGTTTTAGGCTCTTGAAGAGGACCTGAGGTTTGATTTATGTATAAATCTGAAGTAGGGCTTTTATTGAATATTAGAGATAGGGTTCTAGAGTGAACCAAGGGTAGGGTAGATGAACCTCTAGGGAACAATATATTATTCATGAGTTGTAAGATTCTTAGACTCTGAGGTGTATGATCTATTTGATCTGAGATTTGGAGAAGTTGGCATAGTCTAGCACACTACTAGATAGGTGGAGTGGGATAGTAGATGCACCCATAACTGGGGAACCATTATAATTTCTTGCATGATTTCTATGATGCTTTAATTTACTGTGCTAGATTACTTGAAATATCTTAAAAAGAATCAATATCAGAAACACATATTCATCCCCCTCTAGGTGTTTAGGTTGTCTTGAACTTTCAAGTGGTATCAGAGCAAGGTAGTTAAAAAAGGCTAATGTTGGGAATATTGCCCTCAATGTTCCCTGAATTTGAAGATCCATCACCATCAATACTAAGATCATAATTGTATTTGATGTATGTTAAAGTTCAATGTGTGCAGGATGTTCTTTGGAACAATGATTAGACAGGTTGTCGATGTGATAGTGACAGGTAGACACAAGAAAGAATGCTAGAAAGAATAGAATTTGTATAAGTCCACATACATTGAGTGAAGCCAGTTCACTCAATGTCATATGCCAAAAAGGGCTGAGTAAACCATGGCAGTCAAAGACTGACTAATTGACAGAGCAAAATTTTGGTTAAGTCCACAGGTGTTGAGTGAAGCCATTTCACTCAATGTAAAGAAAAATTCTTGTTAAATCCACAGGCGTTGAGTGAAGGCAGTTCACTCAACACCATATAAAAAGAGGCATCGATTAAAGCTCAGATAGTCAAAGCTTCAGCATTGGCAATGAAAAAATCTGGCTAAATCTAGAAGCATCGAGTGAGATTAGTTCACTCTACACCTAATGAGAGAAGCGTTGAGTCAAGCTTGAGCTGTCAAAGCATATGAAGATCTGTCAAGAATTCTGGCTAAGTCCAGAAGTATTGAGTGAAGGTAGTTCACTCAATGTCTAGAGAAGAAATCTTCGACAGAATAAAGTTCAGTCAAAGCCTCAGAAGATGTAGACAGAAAAATCTATCTAAGTACAAATGCATTGAGTGAGGACAGTTCACTCAATTCTAACTCAACAAAGAAATCAACTAAGTATAGAAGCGTTGAGAGAAGGCAGTTCACTCAATGCCTCATCGAGAGGACAAGCAAATGCAGAAAGCCTTGAGTGAAGACAGCTCACTCAACACATTCACAAAGATGGAAATCAGCTAAGTATAGAAGCGTTGAGAGAAGGTAGTTCACTCAATGCCTTAGCAAGATGGCAGGCTTCAGAGAAGCGGCTAAGCCCAAATGCATTGAGTGATGAAGGCTCACTCAACGCACTCAATACTTATAAACAAAAAGTTTGTCTAAGGACAAAAGCTGTAACACCCCATCCGTCGTATGTCATATAACAGAAGGTTCAGCTACAACCCGACGCCATATACCACGGACAGTCGAAAGGGTTATATAATAATACCAAATACTAAACTACTCGCCCTAACAAAGAGCATTCTAGCGGAAGCTTTTAAACAGTTTAAGAGAACCCAAAATTTCACAACACTAGCATGAATGTCAACTATTCACCACAGGAATGAAATATAACAAATACACAATAGAGTACTTGGCCTTTTGGTCTTACAAATGTTCACTTAACAACATAATGTTTTACAGACATCAGCTTGCAGGCCGGCCACACATGATAGAAATAAAATAACAGTTCGCTTTGGCCTTCGAGGGGCAGCACAGCCGCTTTGGCTTCAGCCGCAATTTGGTACTTGGTTCCACAGCACCTGCAAGAAACATTCCACCGCACGGTGGCAAACAAAGCAAAGGTCAGCTAAATCTGACCAAATTATAATGACCCCGCCCCTTATTCGGGACGGCGGTGCTCCTTCCCTGCATTTCATTAGCCCAGCTAAACAATTAAGTGCAAAAGTATATTCCACCACAGGTGTAGGCTCGACCGGCGAAACACCCTGTGCACTTAGGGCACATTCTCGGTAAATCCGGTAAATTCCGTGGCTTCACCACCATCCTTGGGATGACAAACATTGTGAGCATTTTATAGTCTTTCCGATCGCAGTCCAAGACTCCCGACTATTCCAACGGCCAGTTCCACTTTAGGGCCTCTAGCACCGAACCGCATAGTCCAGGCCCGTTTCCACTTGCCCGTTGCTCACTCCGCCTAGTCACTTTAAGATGTATGCGCGGGCCAAGCTTCACCAGGATCCTAATTCATATCCAAACATCACATAACCTAGTTATGTTCAAGGCTGGCTCCCCGGTCGCCAAGTTAGCAAAATTATGTTTCTGCCCAGTTTTTCGGGTGCGCCTTGGAGTTAGTCCCCAAGGATCCCTGCTGCAATCTACTGCGTAGAAACCCGAAAACACAAAGCACGGAGTATTCTCTGGCAATCCATATAATATGCAACATCACCGATCCAGACAACCACGTCCGGGTAGGCTTCACACATAATGCCTAAGTCCATACTTCGATTCCGGACTCTACATGCCACACAAGGGGGACTATTCACATATACCCCAAGGAACACCACGCACTCACCGCACACTCACGGGAGCGGGTTTTCTATGCAGAAAAGAAAAGGACTTCACATTTCCAAGTGGATAATCGTTACCCTTAAAGTACGCTTTGGCGCCATGTGAAACTAGCCGGATGGAAGACTTCGCAAGGGAATTCTCTCCACGGATCTGGTCTTAGGTTCTCAATTTAGTGCTCTGATGCTCCGCCGGTGGCCGGATTCCTCCCTTCCTTCTTCCTTGCTCTCTTATCTCCCTAACTTCTTAGAAAGAGAGAATTTAAGAGGAAAATGAGGGATTAATCCTCTATTCCCAAACTTAACACAGCAGGATCTCATCTGGGCCGTCAGATTGTATTTAAAGAAAATGAACGGCTTAGATAAGCCTAAAATTTCTTAATCCTGGGCCGAACACGGCTTTGCACACGGTCGTGTCCCAGGCTGTGTGCCTCGATCCAGCCACAATTATCGAGCATAGACAAGAACACGGGTTGGAATACGCCTGTGTTTGGTCCTCGACACGCCCTTGACCAGGGGTCGTGTCGCAAATAACCGCCACACAAACCATCACGTCCCATAGTGGACACGGGTGGCGACATGCCTGTGTCAGACTTGATACGGCCGTGTCAACCAATACATGCCCGTGTTCCAGGTCGTGTCCCTCAGTCGATACAGGACCAAACTTTCCAGAAAAGTACACGCATATGTGACACAGCCGTGTCCCATGCCATGTGCCTAATACGCCCGAGGACACGCCAGTGTCCCAGGCTGTGTTCGAGCACTCAATGCTCGTCGACCTCAACTCGATGGCCCGACCGTGTTCACCCTACCAAGACCCAAACTTAGTTCAAAAACCGCTCGTTTCAGTTTTGAATTTTGGGGCGTTACAAATCTCCCCCTTAAAGAATCTCATTCACGAAATTATGTAAAGGCACACAAAATAATTTAAATATTACCTGAGTGGAATAATTTGGGGTATTCTTCCAACATAGTCTACTCTCGCTCCAAAGAAAGCTCCTCATGTCCGCAGTTATCCCAACGGACCTTCACTATTTGGATTTCCTTGTTGCGGAGCCGTTTGACTTCAAAGTCTTCAATGCGAACTGGCTTGACCTTTGTCGTCAACCCATTATCAATCGGCACTTGATCGACTGCAATGACCTGCGAAGGCTCTTGTACCACCTTCCGCAATACCGATACGTGGAATACATTATGTAGCCCATTCAACTCCACCGACAACTTCAATTGATACGTTGTTTCGCCAATCTGCTCTTGGATCTAAAATGGTCGAAGGTATCTCGGACTCAGCTTCTTCAAGCGTTGAATCCGCGAGACACCCTTTAACGGCTTGATTTTCAAATACACCCATTCACCAACACTGAACTCCACATTCCTATGCTTGGCATTATAATATATTGCCTGCCCGTCCTGAGCGATCTTTAACTGTTCCTGAATCGTACGTACCATCAAAATGGCGTCTTCCACTGCCTGAAGTTTGTATAACTTTGACTCGCCTATCTCCAACCAAGACAATAACGTGCGACACATTCTCCCATACAGGGACTTGAAAGGCGCCATTCCAATACTCGCTTGATAACTATTATTGTATGTAAACTCTACCATGTACAGGTGATCTTCCCACTATTTTTCAAAATTCAAGATGCACATGCGGAGCATGTCCTCCATCGTCCTATTGACCCTTTCGGTCTGACCATCCGTCTACAGATGAAAGGTTGTACTGAAACTCAGCTTAGTTCCCAACAACTTATGCACCAGCCTCCAGTCATTTGACGTGAAGCGTCCGTCTTGATCACTAACAATACTGCAGGGCACACAATGCAATCGTACAATATAATCCACATAGAGCTTGGCTAACTTTTCTACCGGATCTTCCTTCCTATTCGGGATGAAGTGCGACACTTTTGTCAATCTATCTACGACCACTCAGATGGCCTCGTTTCCCTTCTGCTACCTTGGAAAACCATGCACAAAATCCATGGAAATGTCGTCAAACTTCCATTCCGGGATAGGCAAGGAATTCAAGAAACCTCTGGGATTTTGGCACTCTGCCTTCACCAAGGCACAAGTTTGGCATTTCTCCACATAAAGTGCTACATCCTTCTTCAACCCTAGCCACCAAAACAACTTCTTCATGTCCCTATACATCTTCGTGCTCCTCGGGTAGATTGAGTACTTGGTATGATGAGCCTCGTACATCAACTCCACCCGAAGATTATACGCACTAGGGATGCATAGGCGACCGTCCTTCCTTAGCAGTCCATCTTCAACCGCAAAATGAAAATTTGACCCATCCAACGATTCATCCAAGATCTGCTTCATACTACTATCCTGAACCAAAGCCCGCTGAATCCTATCAGCTAGGTCATACTGCACCTCCGTCCAACACAATATTACCTCGGCACTAGACTTCTTGTCAATGCAGGGGATCTCCAATGCCTCCAAATCATGGACCAAACTCTCATCATGCACCGCCAACCAGTTGTCTTGCGCAGGTTCCCTACGACTCAACGCATCTGCCACTGCCTTTCCTTTCCCGGGCACATAAGGTATTTCGAAAGTGTAGTCCCCCAGGAACTCCATCCACCTCCGCTGCCTCATGTTCAGGTCCTTTTGATCTAGCAAATACTTCAGGCTCTTATGATCGGTATAGATATCAACCTTTACACCGTACAGATAGTGCGTCCACAGCTTTAGAGCCAAATCACGACCGCTAACTCCAAGTCATGGACCGGATAATTTCTCTCAAGAACCTTCAACTGTCCTTATCGATAGGCTATCACGCTCCCATGCTATAGCAGAATACAGCCCAAACCACTGCCCGAAGCATCACTATAAATTTCAAACCCTTTGGACCCACTCAGCGAACGCAAAATAGGTGTCGTGACCAAACGCCTCTTGAACTCTTCAAAAGCCTACGCACACTCCAGCGTCCACACAAACTTTTGATCCTTCCTTGTCAATGTCGTGAGTGGTAGCACTATCCGCGAGAAGTTCTCTACGAAGCGTCTATAGTAGCCGGCAAGCCCTAGAAAGCTCCGGACTTCTGCCATCGTAGTCAACACTGACCACTCCTGAATCGCCGCTATCTTCGCTGGATCCACCGCTATCCCTTCACCACTAACAATATGACCAAGGAACGCTATTGAGGATAACTAGAACGCACATTAGGAGAATTTGCATACAATTTATTCTTCCTCAACGTCTCCAATACCATATGCAGATGCTTGTAGTGATCATCCTCACACTGCGAGTACACCAAGATGTCGTCGATAAATACTATCACGAAATGGTCCAGGTACTCTCTGAACGTCATGTTAATCAGATCCATAAACACGGATGGCGCATTGGTCAGCCTAAACGGCATGACCGTAAACTCGTAATTTCCAAACCGCGTGCTGAATGCTGTCTTTGGGATGTCACTCTCCCTTATCCTTAGCTAGTAGTATCCGGATTTCAGATCTAGCTTCGAATATACCGTTGACCCAACCAACTGATCAAATCGATCATCAATCCTTGGGATCGGATACTTATTCTTTTCCCTAAGCTTGTTCAACTCCCGATAGTCGATATAGAGTCGCAAGCTCCCATATTTCTTCTGAATGAAGAGGACCGGTGCGCTCCAAGGAGACGAACTTGGACGCACAAATCCTTTCCCTAACAATTCTTGTAGTTGCACTTTCAGCTCCGCCATCTCCTTAGGCGCTATCCGATACGGAGAGCGTGACACAGGTTTGACACCCGGCACTATCTCAATTTTAAAATCAATCTCCCGCTGAGGAGGGGCTCCTGGGAGATCGTTTGGGAATACATCAGGATACTCGAACACTACTGCAATAGTGCCTAGACTAGGTTTAGGCATTGAAGCCTGCACTAAAGTGACAAATAGCTCTGCCACAGACCAAACTACCTTAATAACTTGAAGAGCTGTCATTAAAATCTTGCTCGACCCTTTCATGCCAGCAAACGTGGTCTCCCAATCAGTATTCAGCCCCAACTTAACCTCCTTTTGGTTGCAATCAATGCGTGATCACTGCTCCGAGAGCAAGTCCATTCCAAAGATTACATCGAGCTCCACTAATGACAGCACCGACGCTTGCAAATCAAACTCTTGATCCCCGATCCGTAACTTTACCATACAGACTCTATCCGCGCACATTGAGCACCCATTGGGCAATAACACATCCAACTTGTCTTTTGCCATCGAGGAAGGAACTCCGATGCGCGATACGAATCTTTCGGACAAGAAGGAATGCAAAGCTCTGATGATGCATATTTTAGCTTAATTTATTAGGGTAAAAATATGTTATTTTCATTTTAAATCTCTTTCTTTATGTTATTTTATGCTTCTTTTTATGTAAATATTATAAATAATATTTATTTTCTGTTTTTTGCAGGTTTCAGCCAATTTCCAGAAAAAAACCCCTGACACGCCCCCCTGTCACGCCCTCCCTGGGCATGACCCAGGGCGTGTCACCCGTTCCCGTTGATGAAAGCCGCAACAGACCGCTTCCCGCCAAAAATCCCCTATCACGCCCCATCGACACGCCCTCCCCGGGCGTGTCACCGGGCGTAACACCGGGCGTGTCGCCCTCTGCCCGAAGTCTGCCGCCTCCTTCAATGCATTCTACAACGCTGCACACAACAGTACTGTCACGCCCCATGTCACGGGCGTGACCTGGGGCATGACTGCCCCCATTTCGACGTCTAATGGACCTGCGACTGCTGAATTTGACTTGACATGCCTGTCACGCCCCCCTGTCACGGGCGTGACCTAGGGCGTGACCACCATCGTACCGAAATAGTCATCATTCCCACCAGAATTCAGCTCCCGAGGTCAAATCCGTACTTGTCACGCCCCCTGACACGCCCCCCCTAGGGCGTGTCGGAGGGCGTGACCGACCCGAGAAAAAATCTATAAATAGAGACCCCCCTCTTCATTTCAGGAAGCTTTTGGGGAGAGGGGGAGGTGCTGCCCCTTTAGTTCTTCATCTTTTTTATGCTTTTCTCTCTCTCTCTCCCTCTTTTTGTAATTTTTGTTTAACCCTAGTTTAATCTTAGTTTGTTTTAGCTTTTGTTGTAATCTTGCTCTTGCTTAGTGCTACTCGTAGGGCCAGAATAGGACTTTAATTCATGCACTTGTTATCTCAATTTCATTAGTGTAACTTGCTCCTTTTAATTAATATAAGTGCTCTTCCTTTACTAGTGTTCCTTTTATATGCTTTACTACTCATCCCCCCCTCCTCCACTCCATTATGATTACCTAATCCTCCTTGTACTCGATCTTGATGATCCGAGGTTAGAGCGATTAAGTTTTGATGTTTTAATTAATCTTTTCTTTTTAGGTTAGGGCCTTGAATTACTCTTGATTAATCACGGGTTGGAGGTATATTTTCGATATATACTCTCCGCCTTTGCTTTCATTCTGGGCTAGCCAAGAGGCCGAAAGAATGAAGTGAGCATTCAAGAGTAAAGGGAGTTGTACGCACCCCTCGAGAGAGGCAGACGTCCAAATCTCCCGGATTGGAGTAAAATCCAATAATTGGGTTCACCGCGTAAAGCGAGTTTTAGGCCTCCGATTTAGACGAGAGTCGGTCGGACCTTCCTAAACTCAGTTGGGCATGACTTCGAGAGAAGCGTGTTCAAGCTTTAGGAACCTCCACGGTCAAGGACCTTTATCCTATTAAGTTCAGATTTTTCTATCGCATTTTCTTAATCGTCTGTAGCCGAGATGATTCTTGAATCGAGTGCGCCTCTTTATTATTACCTCTAACTCTTTTTATCCTGCAAGTAGTTTAGTTTTCTTTTTATTTTAGTATTTTAATTCCTGTTTTTAGTTTAACATTTAATAGAAATTTAAATTTATAAAATAATAACATTCTCCTTTGAGTAGAAGTAGTCATTACGCCCCAGGGAAATACGACCTTGATACTAATCTTTAGTATCCTATACTATAACTGATAAGGTACGCTTGCCTTTATCGGATATAGAATCGGAGAATATTCTCAACCACCACATCCACTTTCTCTTCTCTTCTCTCTAACCCTCTCTCTCCGCCATTGCGAATAGCTGTATCAAGTTTTTGGCGCCGTTGCCGGAGAATGTTTTGATATTTTGAAAAAAGGATAGCTATTAATTTTATCGTTTTTGTTTTATTTTTATTTTTTTTCTTTTCTTTTTTCTCTCATCTCTTTCACACCACTCTCGCGGTTGATTAATTTTATTTTAAAATGTGTAATCTTTGTTTTAATTGTGGAGAGTTCGGTCACTCTCGTGAGGAGTGTTGGGTAAGGTATCCTTCATCCTCCCATGATTTTATCCCTTCCGGATCGAATCAATTTGGCCAAATTGATCCGTCCGCGAATTTTTTTTCATGGGGTTACGATGGTTTTCAAACGCCTTCCCACCCTACTCCTCCGAATTTTTCTGATTTTAATTCTTATGGAAATTTCTTGAATGGACATTTTGATCCTAGCCCTACTTTGAACTACTCAGGGTGGCAACACCCTGATCATTCTTGGGGCCAAGGTGATCATCAATCCATTCCATCTCAAGATTTTTCCACTTTTTCTCCGCAAGTTTGCGCGCCTCCCATTTTTGATTCTAGCGAAAATGAAGTCATTTTTGATGGTGTAGCATTTGATGCACGCATCAATGCTCACTTCAAAGTGATTTTTGACGCTTTGGCTGCTGAGGCCGCATCTTTTTCTTCCCCTCCTCCTCCTATTTATCTTTCGAATGATGAATCTTCGGATATTCCGCAGTGCCTTCAATCACTTGCGGAAGACGATTATTCAGAAATTCATTTGTGCATTCAACCTCTCGAGGAGGAAATTTCCCCCGATATTCCGATTTTTTTTCAAGTTTCCGAGGAAGACGAACTTTCTTGTGTTCGATCTTCTGAAGAGATTGATTTTTCGGATATCCCGGTTTGCTCCCAATCTACCGAAATGATTGATATTCAGGTGGAGCAACCGGAATTTTCTATCCAACCATTTTCTTGTGATCAACCGCCGTCGCCTTCTTCTTTTTCTTCTCTTCCCCCTTCTTGCGAAAATTCTGTTTTCTTTTCTTATTTTATTTTTCCTTCTAGTTTAGTTTCTTCTTCTTCTTCGTCCCCTTCTAATAGTATAGTTTCTTTTTCTAGTTTTTTTTCTTTTTCTAAATCTTCTTGTTTTTTGTTTTATTTAAAAAATAAAAAATTACAAAAAAATATTTTTTTTTTCATAAAAAATGTTTTGGCACTCGCGCCGAAACGCATAATGCGCGAGCTGCCATTACATTTCGTTTTTTATTTTCCATTTAGCTAACCATAATACGTCGAGCTCAACGACGTTTTAAACAAAGAGCGCTCTTGGGAGGCACCCCTTGCTTATCTTTTTCTTTTTTTTTTGTTTTTGTTTTTGTTTTTCCTTTTTTTTATCTTTTGTTTTGTGCAGGAATAAGCTCCCGCGTGTTTGTGCCGCTTTTCGCCTCGCAACTTGGACTGAAGCCGATCTTTAGCTCAAGTTTGGGGGACGCATTTTCCAACGTCTGGGCATCAATCGCTAGGGAAGCATCTTCTCCCTCTCTTTGCATTTCTTTTTTCTTTTTTCTCTCTCTTTTCTCTCTCTTTATACTTAACATTAAACATTGGGGACAATGTTTAACTTTAAGTATGGGGGAGTGTTCCCTTAATATTTTACTTTAGAAAAATCAAAATAATAATAAAAAAAAATCATAAAAATTTTAGAAAAATCAAGCAAAATGTAAAATATTTGTTGTATATATTATATTTTTGAAATATATATATATATATATATATATTTGAAAAAAAATCCCAAATTAAATTGAGTTAATTTTTGCCAAATCAATTAGTACCCCGCTACTTTGTTTTTTATTATTTTTTCAAGCTCATGTCTACTTGCTTAGTTAGAATAAATTTGATTAATTTTTTGTTTAAATATGTTTAGCGAGTAGTATGTTGACTCATGCAGTGTTCCTATTTAGGGTAGTATGCTATTTTTGAAATTTTTTTGAAATTTACTTTACTTTTCCATAGCCTTTCTTTTATTTCTTTTACTTTTATAAAACCCATCATCCCTTATTTTTCATTATTAAAATCTTTTTAAACGTTAATTAGTATTAAGTGTAGTAGACACAAAACGGTCTAGACGCTTATTATCATTATTTTCATGAAAGCAAATTCTCTATTTTTTATTTTTTTTGTGTTTATCCTCTTTTGAAATTTCAAAACTTTACTTGGAGTAGATTTAGGAAGCATGAAAATGATTTAGGCATTTCTTTTGTAACGTTTGAGCCTTTGCACCTCGCCTAACAATAACCATTGCTAGCCATTTTTGTGCCTTTTCCTTTCCTTTCTATAGCCCCACTTTTTATTTCACCACGGCCAAATACCCTACCTACATGCACACTTTAAAATTATTTTTGAGCTTTAATTGCTAATGTGCATCTTTTTGAAAAATTAGTGGAAAATCTTTGTGTTATCTTTTGCTACAAAGGTGAAAAGTTATAAGTATAAAAAAAATGAAAAATATGATGAACATAAGTGAAAAAAGAAAAGGTAAAAGAAAAGAAAAGAAAAGTATTTATTTTGGCTAGTTTTATTTTGGCAAAGCTCATTTTCTTTTTGTTTTAAGTGTGCAAATATCCCTCGTGTTTATCTTTTTGAATATTGCACCCTTAAAAACCTAAGCCTAACTATACGCCTAATTAAAGCCCTAATGATTCATGCTTTCTACGTTTACTTTTTAGTATAATAGCGAGAAACTAGATTGAGTAAGTATTTTTGATAGAAATATTGAATTTTGTCTTGATTGACTGTGGTTTTAATTTGTCTCTTAGACATTAGTAGTGACTCAATGCGCTTTTTACTTGTTACTTTATTAAGTTTTAATTTTGTAAAAATTTGGGATGATTTGTTTTTATATTTAGTAAAATTTATAAAATTATGTGCTAAGTTAAAGTAAGACTTTTCGGTTCTTTTTCAAAAATTTCTCTACCTCTAAATTCCCGTCTTACTCGTTTATAGCATTTTTAAACTTTTCAATTAATCCTTTTTATTTTCTCTAACTCGTAGTCTTTGCTTGAGGACAAGCAAAATAATAAGTATGGGGGAATTTGATGATGCATATTTTAGCTTAATTTATTAGGGTAAAAATATGTTATTTTCGTTTTAAATCTCTTTCTTTATGTTATTTTATGCTTCTTTTTATGTAAATATTATAAATAATATTTATTTTCTGTTTTTTTCAGGTTTCAGCAAATTTCCAGAAAAAATCCCCTGACACGCCCCCCTGTCACGCCCTCCCTGGGCGTGACCCAGGGCGTGTCACCCGTTCCCGTTGATGAAAGCCGCAACAGACCGCTTCCCGCCAAAAATCCCCTGTCACGCCCCATCGACACGCCCTCCCCGGGCGTGTCACCGGGCGTGACACCGGGCGTGTCGCCCTCTGCGCGAAGTCTGCCGCCTCCTTCAATGCATTCTACAACGCTACACGCAACAGTACTGTCACGCCCCATGTCACGGGCGTGACCTGGGGCGTGACTGCCCCCATTTCGACGTCTGATGGACCTGCGACTGCTGAATTTGACTTGACACGCCTGTCACGCCCCCCTATCACGGGCGTGACCTAGGGCGTGACCACCATCGTACCGAAATAGTCATCATTCCCGCTAGAATTTAGCTCTCGAGGTTAAATCCGTACTTGTCACGCCCCCTGACACGCCCCCCCTAGGGCATGTCGGAGGGCGTGACCGACCCGAGAAAAAATCTATAAATAGAGACCCCCCCTCTTCATTTCAGGAAGCTTATGGGGAGAGGGGGAGATGCTGCCCCTTTAGTTCTTCATCTTTTTTATGCTTTTCTCTCTCTCTCTCTCCCTCTTTTTGTAATTTTTGTTTAACCCTAGTTTAATCTTAGTTTGATTTAGCTTTTGTTGTAATCTTGCTCTTGCTTAGTGCTACTCGTAGGGCCAGAATAGGACTTTAATTCATGCACTTGTTATCTCAATTTCATTAGTGTAACTTGCTCCTTTTAATTAATATAAGTGCTCTTCCTTTACTAGTGTTCCTTTTATATGCTTTACTACTCATCCCCCCCTCCTCCACTCCATTATGATTAACTAATCCTCCTTGTACTCGATCTTGATGATCCGAGGTTAGAGCGATTAAGTTTTGATGTTTTAATTAATCTTTTCTTTTTAGGTTAGGGCCTTGAATTACTCTTGATTAATCACGGGTTGGAGGTATATTTTCGATATATACTCTCCGCCTTTGCTTTCATTCTGGGCTAGCCGAGAGGCCGAAAGAATGAAGTGAGCATTCAAGAGAAAAGGGAGTTGTACGCACCCCTCGAGAGAGGCAGACGTCCAAATCTCCCGGATTGGAGTAAAATCCAATAGTGGGGTTCACCGCGTAAAGCGAGTTTTAGGCCTCCGATTTAGACGAGAGTCGGTCGGACCTTCCTAAACTCAGTTGGGCACGACTTCGAGAGAAGCGTGTTCAAGCTTTAGGAACCTCCACGGTCAAGGACCTTTATCCTATTAAGTTCAGATTTTCTATCGCATTTTCTTAATCGTCTGTAGCCGAGGTGATTCTTGAATCGAGTGCGCCTCTTTATTATTACCTATAACTCTTTTTATCCTGCAAGTAGTTTAGTTTTCTTTTTATTTTAGTATTCTAATTCCTGTTTTTAGTTTAACATTTAATAGAAATTTAAATTGATAAAATAATAGCATTCTCCTTTGAGTAGAAGTAGTCATTACGCCCCAGGGAAATACGACCTTGATACTAATCTTTAGTATCCTATACAATAACCGATAAGGTACGCTTGCCTTTATCGGATATAGAATCGGAGAATATTCTCAACCACCACATCCACTTTCTCTTCTCTTCTCTCTAACCCTCTCTCTCCGCCGTTGCGAATCGCTGTATCAAGCTCCCGTATCAAACAGGGCTCTCTCCAGACTATCAAAAACTAACACAAAGCCTAGCACTAACATAACGACCTAACCGAGTAAACTCGTGGAGATACTCATCCACGCTTCTCTCTCCCTGAGTCAAACCAAGGTACTTATTCTCCATCTCAAGCTTCTGGGCAGAAGATAGGTATCTAGCCAAGAACAACCTTGAGTATTCCTCCATCGGTACATCAGCTAGTTGCCTTCCCACTAAGAGATGAACCTCCAACTCGTCCCACCACATCCTTGCCTCACCAGCCAATAGGAAGGTTGCTATTGTGGTCTTCTTCCACTCCGCAGTTTCTGTGGCGGTCATGACCCTCTTCATCATAGAGAGCCAATCCTCAGCTTGAGTTGGCGTTCCTATCCCTTCGAATACCGGAGGATTAAAGCTCATCACATGCTTGAGCTGTTTCTCCGTGGCTCTCCTTTGTGTTACTGGATCAACTGCCCCACGCTCTACCACTCCCGGCTCTGCTACTCTAATCGGTTCTTGCTCATTAGCAGGTGGTGCGTGTTGCACTTGTTGGGTATTTATCATGGCAAAGACTGCTTCAGCCACCAATCTGATGGTTTCTGCTGAAGGAGGTGTTATAGGCATGTCATTTGGTGCACTACTTTCCTCCGATTGCGGATGCTCCGATTGCCCAGCACCGCTCCTAGTTACCCATAATAGTATAAACCCTTGATTAGGCGACACACAAATTGCTAAAAGCAATCACTGGAACACTCAGGTTCCTCAAAACAAGTGTATTTTTCCATTTCTAAGTGGACATTCATGGGTTCTTTTATGTTATAACGATGATGCACATAAATGTGCTCACCCCTCCTTAAAAGAATTTGCCCACGAATTCAACTACAGATGATCGAAACCTAATTGATACCAAATTGTAACACCCCCATCCGTCGTATGCCATATAACAGAAGGTCCAGCTAGAACCAAAATGCTATATACCACGGACAGTCGGAAGGGTTACATAATAATACCAAATACTGAACTACTCGCCCTAATATAGAGCATTCTAGCGGAAGCTTTTAAACAGTTTAAGAGAACCCAAAATTGCACAACACTAGCATGAATGTCCACTATTCACCACGGGAATGAAATATAACAAATACACAATAGAGTACTTGGCCTTATGGCCTTTCAAATGTTCACTTTACAACATAGTGTTTTACAGACATCGACTCGCAGGCCAGCCACACATGATAGAAATAAAATAACAGTTCGCTTTGGCTTTTGAGGGCTAGCACAGCCGCTTGGGCTTCAGCCCGCTATTTGGAACTTGGTTCCGCAGTACCTGCAAGAAACATTCCACCGCACGGTGGCAAATAAAGCAACGGTCAGCTAAAGCTGATCAAATTATAACGACCCCGCCCCTTATTCGGGACGGCGGTTCTCCTTCCCTGCATTTCATTATCCCAGCTAAACAATTAAGTGCATAAGTATATTCCGCCACAGGTGTAGTCTCGCTCGGCAAAACACCTCGTGCACTCAGGGCACATTATCGGTGAATCCGGTCAATTCTATGGCTTCACCACCATCCTTGGGACGGCAAACATTAAGAGCATTTTTTAGTCCAAGACTCAAGACTATGCCAACGGCCAGTTCCACTTTAGGGCATCTAGCAATGAACCACATAGTCCAGGTCCGTTTCCACTTGCCCGTTGCTCACTCCACCTAGTCACTTTAAGACTTACGCGCGGGCCAAGCTTCACCCGGATCCTAATTCATATCCAAACATCACATAACCTAGTTATGTTCAAGGCTGGCTCCCTGTTGCGCGCTAGGGTTCGAAGAAAATAAACGCAACTGAACTAGCAACCCGATGAGGCAAGTATACCTATCGAATTGTAGCAAGGGGACACAAGTGTCGTATTGAAATCCGGGAACTGTTGGCTAAGCTTACTCACACGAACGCTATTATCTTATCGACGGAAAAACTAGGGTTTTAGAAAATCTAAGTGCAGGGGAGAAAGTAAAGTTATACTAGAAAGAGAAACACTGCAATTAAGTAAAGCTGTTAAGTAAAGAACTATGCTAGAAAGGAAACTACTGCAGTTAATTAAAGAGCACAATATATGAGATTACTACGAAAGGTAGAAAAAAATGAAATGGAAATGCACCCGATCAAGATTCACCTCGGCTAAAGACGATTAAGAAAATGCGATAAAAATCTAAACTTAATAGGATAAGGGTCCTTGACCGTGGAGGTTCCTAAAGCTTGAACACGCTTCTCTCGAAGTCGTGCCCAACTGAGTTTAGGAAGGTCCGACCGACTCTCGTCTAAATCGAAGGCCTAAAACGCGCTTTACGCGGTGAACCCCACTATTGGATTTTACTCCAATCCGGGAGATTTGGACGTCTGCCTCTCTCGAGGGGTGCGTACAACTCCCTTTACTCTTGAATGCTCACTTCATTCTTTCGGCCTCTCGGCTAGCCCAGAATGAAAGCAAAGGCGGAGAGTATATATCGAAAATATACCCCCAACCCGTGATTAATCAAGAGTAATTCAAGGCCCTAACCTAAAAAGAAAAGATTAATTAAAACATCATAACATAATCGCTCTAACCTCGGATCATCAAGATCGAGTACAAGGAGGATTAGTTAATCATAATGGAGTGGAGGGGGGAGATGTGTAGAAAAACATAAGAAGAACACAAGCTAAGGGAAGAACAATTTTATTAATGAAAAAGGGCAAGTTACACTAATGAAAATAAAATTACAAGTGCATGAAAATTAAACCCTATTCTAGCCCTACATTAAGCACTAAGCAAGAAGAAAATTACATTAAAAGCTAGCACAAACTAAGATTAAACTAGGGTTAACCAAAAAGTACAAAGAGAGGGGGAGAGAGAGAGAGAAAGCATGAAAAAGGATCAAGAAACAAAGGGGCAGCACCTCCCCCACTCAACCAAAGCTTGCTGAAATGGGGAGGAGGGGGGCTCAATTTATAGAAAATTTCTCGGGTTGGTCACGCCCTCCGACACGCCCTAGGGGGCGTGTCAGGGGGCGTGACAAGTACTGATTTGACCTCGGGCTCTGGATTCTGGCGGGAGGCATGATTGCTTCGGTACGTCGGTGGTCACGCCCTAGGTCATGCCCGTGACAGGGGGGCGTGACAGGCATGTCATGTCCAAATCATTGGTCGGAAATCCGTCAGTTGCCGAAAAAGGAAGGTGTCACGCCCATGTCACGGGCGTGACATGGGGCGTGACAGTACTATTTGCGTGCTGAGGCGGAAGGGCATTTAATGCGGCGGCAGCTTTGCGGCAGAGGGCGACACGCCCCTGGTCACGCCTAGTGACACGCCCAGGGAGGGCGTGACAGGGGGGCGTGACAGCGGTTTTGACCGTTTTCTGTCCCTTCCAGCAGGTGTTCTCGGGATCGGGTGACACGCCCTAGGTCACGCCCAGGGAGGGCGTGACATGGGGGCGTGACAGGCCATTTTGGCAATTTTTCTGAAAACCTGCAAAAAAGACAGGAAAAAGTTAGTGGCAATAAAATTTACATAAAAAGGATAAAAATAAACTAATAATAGACATAATTTGTACAATATAAAATATAAAATACGATAATAGTTTAGGCTACAAAACGTATTATCAAATTCCCCCAAGCTTAAGCTTTGCTTGTCCCCAAGCAAAAATATAAAAACTAGATATTTATAAAAAGGACTAATCAAAAAGTTCTAATTATGCCTACACAAGTACTATGCGAAATTCTTAGTAGGGAAAAGGTGAAATGTAAGTCTAAAACAATTATTTAGGTATGGTAAAACTTTTATAAACTTTACTTAATAAAAACAAATCATCCAAAATTTTAACGAGATTTTTTTAAATGGACTTAAGTAAAGCAACGAAAATGAAAAACACGTATTGAGTTGTTACTAGATCCAAGCAACGTATTATAAATATATCAATTTAATTATCAAAAATCTAGGGTTAAATCTAAAACTAAAACTGATTTACTGTTTTTCTTTTCTTAGTTGTTAAATAAAAAATCAAAAAGCGTGAATCAAAAGGACTTAAATAGGACAGAAACGTTTGGTTTAGGAAAATGATTAGGAGTGGAATTCAAAGATAAACTTGAAGGTTTTAAAATCACACTAAACCAAAGCAAAGAGTTTCAAAAAATTTCATAAAAATATATACACATTTTTTTCTTTCTTTTTCATTTTTTTCTTTTCCATTTTTTTTTCTTTTTTCAAAACAAAGGCCATAAATATTTTTATTTTCCTTTTTGAGTTGGCCAAACAAAAATAAACATCACTTTTGAACATACTTCCTTTTTTTTTCGAAAACCTTTCTCCACAAAAAAAAAATCACAAAATACCCTATCAAAATCGTCAAAATAATTTATGAAACTCAAAAAGGCTAGTGTGATTCGATAGGTTGGAAATTTTTGGCTTTGGTGAAACTGAAATGAAGGGAGGAGTTATCAAATGAAATCGAAAAAAGGCTCAAAAACGGCTAACTAGTGGTAAAAGTTTTTTTAGGTTGGCAGGAAAGCTCAAACGAAAACAAAAATGGCCTAAATCATTTTCACGCTTTTGAATTTATTTAAAACAAAGGTTTGAAAAATTTTCAAAAAGCGAGTCCTAGATAATAAAAGAAGATTGATGAAATAAAATAGAAATAATAGGTGACTTGGATCATTCACATCTACTACGTTATTCAAAAGTTGACTTTACAAAAATTATTCAAAAACGAGAAAGAAAATAGTGGATGATGAATTTTTGAGAAAGTAAAGGAAATAAACAACAAAAAACCATAATAGAAATGCTAGTTTTAGAAAAATATTTCACCTTAACATGCTACCGTGAATTAGAAACACAGCATGGCCAACATTTTACTTGTGAAACATAATTAAAAAGAACGATTAGAAATATTATAATTAACTAAGTTGTTTATAGGAGATTTTGAGTAAAACAAAACTAAAAACTAGGGGTACTATTGAAATACCAAAATGTTTAAACTATTCAAAAACACATATATATTTTTTATTTTGAGAAATATTCTCTTTTTTTGGATTTTGGAAAATTTTTCTCTTTTTTTTGGAATTTTAAGATATTCATTTTTTTTTTGGAAATATTTACAATATATACAAAAAAAGAAGATTATTTACACTACGCAAAAATGAAGGAGGAAATCCTCCCCCAAGCTTAAAACAGACATTGTCCTCGATGTCTAAAGAAGGGGATTGGAGAAGGAGAGAAAAATAAAGTACAGAATTGAAAGACAGAATTGAAAGACAGAATTGAAATACAGGTACTTCCCCGGATTTATTTGCTGCGAAAACTGAGTGATGCCACTCCCCGAATGTCTTCTTTGGACTTTGTGATGGATTCAGCAATGTTGGAGCAGGCGATCGCAGAAGCTTCAGCTTGTCGAAGCCGTCCGAGGCAAAAATTGTAAAATAAAGAAAACAGAAAAAGATAACTTGGGTTGCCTCCCAAGAGCGCCCTTTGGTTAAAGCGTCGTTGAGCTCGACGCATCAAAAAAAAAATAATATTGTCCAAAAATATTGTTGTTCCGAAATAAAATTGTTTTTAGCAAAAAATTAAAAGTTCAGATTAGAGTTCGTGAAGCAGAAACTTAATACTGTTTGGACTGACATCATCATCACCAGAAAAATAGAGTTTAAGACGCTGACCATTCACTTTGAAATTACCCTTATCAGGGTGAGAAATTAAAACAGTTCCATAAGGAAATACTTCTAAAACAGAAAACGGGCCAGACCAGCGAGATTTTAATTTGCCCGGAAATAAACGTAAACGAGAATTATATAAAAGGACTTGGTCGCCCGGCTTAAAGTTTTTAGGGTGCCTTAAGTGTTTATCGTGTAAACGCTTCGTCCGCTCTTTATAAAATTTATTATTTTCATAAGCATAAGAGCGCCACTCATCGAGTTCATTTAGTTGAAATTTTCGAAGGTCACCGACTAAGTGGGGATCGAAGTTTAAAAATTTTAAGGCCCAAAAGGCGCGGTGTTCTAACTCTACGGGTAGATGGCACGATTTTCCATAGACCAGCCGATACGGCGTACATCCGAGGGTGGTTTTGTACGCTGTTCGGTAGGCCCATAGAGCATCGTCAAGTTTGGTTGACCAGTCTTTTCTAGAAGTTGAAACAGTCTTTTCTAATATTATGTTTATTTCTCTATTAACTACTTCGACTTGACCGTTAGTTTGGGGGTGGTAGGCAGTGGACAGTTTATGCGTAACGCCGTATTTAGTAAGGATTTTTGAAAATTGCGCGTTACAGAAATGGGAACCCCTATCGCTAACGATTGCGCGAGGCGTACCGAATCTAGAAAATAATTTTTTTATAAACGTGACTACAACTCGGGAGTCGTTCGTAGGAAGAGCTTGGGCCTCAGCCCATCGTGAAACATAATCAACAGCAACTAAAATATATTTGTTTCCGAAGCTAGAAGGAAGGGGGCCAACAAAATCAATTCCCCAGAGGTCGAAAATTTCGCACTCTAAGAAATAATTTTGCGGCATTTCATTTTTATTAGAAATATTGCCCGACCGTTGGCAACTATCACACCTGCTCACAAAGGTTTGCGTGTCTTTAAAGAGGCTAGGCCAGTAAAAACCCGCGCAAAGCACCTTATGAGCGGTGCGAGCAGCTTGATAGTGCCCACCTGTCGGACCTTCATGCAAATGTTTTAGAATATCAATTCCTTCATCAAAAGAAACACATCTCCTTATCACTTGATCCGCACAAATTTTGAAAAGATGCGGGTCTTCCCAGAAGTAGTTCTTCAGCTCAGAAAAGAATTTCTTCTTTTGCTGAGAGGAGAACTCTTTTGGGAGCACCCAGGCCACTAGATAGTTGGCGATGTGCGCGAACCAAGGAGAAGTAGATGTATTAACTAAAAGCAGCTTCTCATCAGGGAAATAGTCATTAAAAGATTTTTCATTTAATTTTTCTATAAAGGGGTTATCTAATCTTGATAAATGGTCGGCAGCCAAGTTCTCGGCTCCTCGCTTATCACGGATCTCTAAGTCAAACTCCTAGAGGAGTAAGACCCAACGAATCAAGCGAGGCTTGGCATCCGTTTTGGCAAGAAGGTACTTGAGGGCCGAGTGGTCCGTAAAAACAATGATTTTTGAAAGTGTAATGTAAGGGCGAAATTTATCAAACGCAAATACTACAGCTAAGAGCTCCTTCTCGGTTGTGGTGTAATTTTCTTGTGCAGATGTGAGGGTTTTACTAGCGTAATAGATGGGGTGGAAGTTCTTAGATATGCGTTGACCTAATACGGCCCCCACCGCAAAACAACTCGCATCGCACATAATCTCGAAAGGAAGGTCCCACACCGGAGCTATCATAATTGGCGCGTTAATTAACTTTTCTTTAATTAATTCAAAGGCAAAAATACAAGAGTCATCAAAAATGAATGGAGCGTCTTTTTCTAAGAGATGGGTGAGGGGCTTAGTGATCTTGGAGAAGTCCTTTATAAAACGATGATAAAAACCAGCGTGGCCTAGGAAACTTCTTATAGCTTTTATGTTTGTAGGCGGCGGCAACTTCTCAATAACTTCTATCTTGGCAACGTCTACCTCAATACCTTTAGCAGAAATTTTATGACCCAAAACTAACCCTTCCCTCACCATAAAATGGCATTTTTCCCAATTTAGGGCAAGGTTAGTTTCTTCGCATCATTCTAAGACTTTTTCGAGATTTTCTAAACATCTATCGAAGGTATCGCCGAACACGGAGAAATCGTCCATGAATACCTCCATAATGCTTTCTACGTACTTGTCAAATATTGCGAGCATACATCGTTGGAATGTAGCCGGCGCATTGCATAATCCAAACGGCAAAGGGAAGTGCTCCTTGCGGGTGGCGTCATTTAACTTACGGTAATCTATGCACATACGCCAACCCGTCACCGTCCGTGTCGGGATTAATTCATTATTCTCATTACTAACTACGGTTATCCCTCCCTTTTTTGGAACTACCTGAACGGGGCTAACCCACTTACTGTCTGATATAGGGTAGATAATTCCTGCGTCTAATAGTTTCATAACCTCGCCCTTAACTACTTCTTTCATATTCGGGTTTATACGGCGCTGAGGTTGAATAGAGTTACGCGAATTATCTTCCATTAGAATTTTATGTGTACAGAAAGATGGGCTTATGCCCTTGATATCAGAAATTTGCCAAGCAATAGCCCGGCGATGCTTACGTAGAACTAGAAGAAGTTTATCGTTCTGCGTGTAACACCCCTATCCGTCGCATAGCATATAGCAGTAGGTCCGGCCGGGGCCCGACGCCATATACCACGGACAGACTGGTTGGTTACGCGTTGAAACCACACAACCAATCAGAGCGTCCTACATAACAACTAGCGGAAGCAATTTAATTAAGTTGCAAAAAGTTAAGAACCCTGCCACGGAGCATGAATGTCCACTATAACACAGGAATGAGTACATACACAAAATAGTTCACGGCCTTAAGGCCTTACAGAAGTGTTCGCTTAACAAAATAGCGTCTTTCATACATCGGCGCGCAGGCCGGCCATACATGAATATGAAAAGCTAATATCTAAGCCTTCGAGGGCTGGCGCTGCAACCTGGGCTTTAGCCCGCTATTTGCCGCTTGGCTCCGCAGCAGCACCTGTAGAAACAACCCACCCAAGAGGTGGCAATACAAAAGGGCAACGGTCAGCAAGAGCTGACCAAATTATAACGACCCCGTCCCATTTCTCGGGACGGCGGTGCTCCTTCCCTGCATATAAGACTATCATAGCAATTATATAAAGCATTCTATTCGCCACAAGTGTCGGCACGCACGGCCGCACACTCCGTGCTCTCAGGGCACTAATCGGTGAACCCGGTCCGGACCCAGTCCGACACCGCGATTCCACCACCATCCCTCAGATGGCAACACACGTGAGCATTTAGCCCTTTCAGCCGAAGCCTAGGCCCGTTTCCAGCCCCCCGGGAAGTCCCATGTACTTTAGGTCGCTTCTACCGAGACCACTTGGAATGGGTAGAGTTCCACCCGCCCGTTGCTCACTTCACCACGGCCATTTAGCCATCGGTGCGGGCCAAGTTTCTCCTCATTCCCACAAACGATCAAAACACGCACATAACCCCGTTATGTACCGATTTGCCCTCCAAGGCAACATCGTGGCGGCAATTCGATTCCGCCCAAGCTTTCCGGGTGTGCCTCGAGGTTAACCCCTAAGGATCCCTGTATGCAATCTACCGCGTAGAAATTTCGGAAAACTAAAACCATCGGCGCGGAGTCTTCTCCGGCCATGCAATGCAAACATCACCGATCCGGGTTAAACCCGAATAGGCTTCACACACAATGCCTACGCCCATACTCCGATTCCGGGCTCTAACAACGGGGACTTTACATTTCTACCCGAAGGGATTCCGCGCCTCAACGCTCACTCGCGAGAGGGGGATTTCCCCATGCATAGAAAGAAGGGCGACTACACATGCCCTATGAAGAGGATCGTTACCCTCGCATTTTTCCGCGGCGCCATGAAGATGTAGCCGGATGGAAAGCTTCGCCTCGCCCTTGCCTTCGAGGATCCGGACTCGGATCGCGAATCGGTGCTCCGGTGCTCCGCCGGCGGCCGGAATTTGGGCTCACACCACCAAAGGAGTTCTCCCCTCTCTCTAAGATGAAGAAAGAGAAACTCAAAGTGAAAATGAGGGTTTCTCCCCCCATTTCCCGACTAATAACCCCCCAGGAGCATCCCCCACCGTCGGATTTAGATCCAAGGGAACGAACGGCCGAGATTAGATCCAAAATCCCAAAAACTGGGCCGAACACGGCTTGACACACGGCCGTGTGTCTGGCCGTGTAGCTCATTCGCCGATCGATACGGGTCTTGACACGCCGTGTTCGAGGCCGTGTGCCCCACACACGGCTTGAGACACGGCCGTGTGTCTCAGGCCGTGTCCTTCTCTGACTCGAGACTGCACAAAAACGCATTCGACCACTGAACACGGGTAGGCACACGGCCGTGTGCCTGGCCGTGTGCCCCTGAGATGACCTCAAATCGAAAAGTGGTCAACATGAAAGTTGTAGATCTCGTCGAGACGAACAAAATTCATGTTGACCATTTTTCCACCCGACACCGTTTTGACCCTCAAAACGGTGCCCGAACGCGATCATCTCCGAGGTTGGGGTCTTACAACTCCCTCCCCCTTAAGAGAATTTCGTCCCGAAATTAAGAACAGAGACTACACAAAAACAAAACAAATCGAGTACCTGAGGGGAACAACTCGGGGTACTCCTCGCGCATTGTCTGCTCTCGCTCCCAAGAGAGCTCCTCGCGCCCGCAGTTATCCCAACGGACCTTCACCATTCTGATTTCCTTGTTCCGAAGCCGCTTGACTTCGAAATCCTCAATAGATATGGGATTGACTTTCGTTGTCAACCCTTCCTCAACCGGTACTTGATCAGCCGCGATCACCTGCGAAGGCTCTTGCACCGCCTTCCGCAACACAGAAATGTGAAACACATCATGTAATCCACTCAACTCCACTGATAGCTTCAAACGGTATGCCGCTTCGCCGACTCGCTCCAGTACCTCAAACGGCCCAAGGTATCTCGGACTCAACTTTTTCAAGCGTCGAATCCGTGAGACACCCTTGAACGGCTTGATCTTCAAGTACACCCAATCGCCTACCGCGAACTCCACGTTCCGGTGCTTGGCATTGTAGTACTTCGCCTGCCGGTCCTGAGCGATCAACAAGCGCTCCCGAATGATTCGTACTAACGAGGTAGCACTCTCCACCTCCGGCTTCTTGTACAACCTTGCCTCACCCGCTTCAAGCCACGATAACGGCGTGCGACACTTCCTACCATACAGGGCCTCGAAGGGTGCCATTTGTATGCTCGCTTGGTAGCTGTTGTTGTACGCGAACTCCACCAAATAGAGATGGTCTTCCCAATGCTTACCGAAGTCCAGGACACACATGCGTAGCATGTCCTCCATCGTTCTGTTGACCCTCTCGGTCTGCCCATCCGTCTGCGGATGGAAAGCTGTACTGAACTTTAGCTTTGTTCCCAACATCTGCTGCACCAACCTCCAATCATTTGACGTGAACCGCCCATCGCGATCACTCACAATGCTACGAGGCACACCATGCAGCCTAACAATATTGTCAACGTATAACTTTGCCAATTTCTCGACTGGATCATCCTTCCTATGCGGAATGAAATGCGACACCTTGGTTAGCCGATCTACGATCACCCAGATGGCATCGTTCCCCTTCTGCGACCTTGGCAACCCGTGCACAAAGTCCATAGATATATCGTCGAATTTCCACTCTGGTATAGGCAAGGACTTCAGAAATCCTCCCGGCTTTTGGCACTCCGCCTTCACCAAGGCGCATGTTTGGCATTTGGCCACATACAACGCCACATCTTTCTTAAGCCCCGGCCACCAAAACAACTTCTTGAGATCACGATACATCTTCGTGCTCCCTGGGTGGATTGAGTACTTGGTATGATGAGCCTCGTACATCAACTCCGCCCGGAGGTTGCCCCCACTTGGGACGCACAAACGATGATCCTTCCTTAATAACCCATCTTCCACCGAGAACTGGGAATTTGACCCATCCGTAGCGGCCTCCAAAAGCTCCTTCATGGAGTCATCTAACTCCAATGCCTGCCGAACCCGGTCAGCCAGGTCATACTGCACCTCTGTCCAGTTTAACATTGCCTTGGCGCTCGACTGCTTGTCAACGCAACAGATCTCAAGCTCCTCCAACTCCCGCACTAGCCGCTCATCATGCACCGACAACCAGTTGGCTCGGGCGGGAGCCCTGCGGCTCAGCGCATCCGCAACTGCGTTGCCCTTCCCGGGTACATAATGTATTTTGAAGGTGTAGTCCCCCAGGAACTCCATCCACCTCCTCTGCCTCATATTGAGATCCTTTTGATCCAACATGTATTTTAGGCTCTTGTGATCGGTGTATATATCGACCCTTACTCCGTATAGGTAGTGCCTCCACAACTTGAGTGCAAATATCACGGCCGCCAACTCCAAGTCGTGCACCGGATAATTTCTTTCATGCACCTTTAGCTGACGCGATCCATACGCTATCACGCTACCATGCTGCAACAACATGCAGCCCAAACCGCTACCCGAAGCGTCGCTATACACCTCAAAGCCCTCGGTCCCACTCGGCGAACTAAGCACTGGCGCCGTGGTCAACCGCCTCTTCAGCTCCTCAAAAGCTTGCACGCACTCTTGCGTCCACAAGAATTTCTGATCCTTCCTTGTCAACTTCGTGAGAGGTAAGGCTACCCGCGAGAAGTTCTCTACGAAGCGCCTGTAATAGCCGGCAAGCCCAAGGAAACTACGGACTTCCGCTACCGACGACAACACAGGCCACTCCCGTATCGCAACTATCTTTGCCGGATCCACCGCTATACCTTCCCCACTCACTATATGACCCAGGAATGCTACCGAAGGTAGCCAGAACTCGCACTTGGAGAACTTTGCGTAAAGCTCATTCCTCCTCAAGGTCTCCAATACCAAATGCAAATGCTTGAAGTGGTCTTCTTCGCACTGCGAGTACACCAAAATATCATCAATAAATACGATCACGAAACGATCCAGGAAATCTCTGAACGTCCTGTTCATCAGATCCATAAACACCGATGGCGCATTCGTCAGTCCAAACGGCATGACCGTGAACTCGAAATGCCCATACCTCGTACTGAACGCCGTCTTTGGGATATCACATTCCCTGATCCTCAGCTGATAGTACCTCGACTTCAAGTCCAACTTGGAGTATACAGATGATCCGACTAACTGATCAAAGAGATCATCAATCCTCGGGATCGGGTACTTGTTCTTTTCTGTCAACTTGTTCAATTCCCTGTAGTCGATGCACAACCGCATACTACCGTCCTTCTTTTTAACGAAGAGGACCGGTGCGCTCCAAGGCGACGAACTTGGACGCACATAACCTTGCTCCATTAGTTCCTCCAACTGAACCTTCAGCTCTGCCATCTCCTTTGGCGCCAACCTATAAGGAGCACGTGACACGGGTTTGGCACCCGGCACGAGCTCGATCGTAAAATCAATCTCTCGCTGCGGTGGGGCTCCAGGAAGGCTATCCGGGAACACATCGGGGTATTCGCAAACCACGGGGATGCTATCCAACGGGGACTTTGGCTCCACAGCCCCCACTATCGCAAAGAACAGCTCTGCACCAGCACGAACCGCCTTCACCACCTGAAGAGCAGACATTAATGTCTTGCTCGACCCCTTAAGCCCCTCGAAAGTAGTCTCCCGCCCTACACCCAGCTTGACCTCCTTACGGTCGCAATCGATCCAAGCCTTCTGCTCTGACAGCCAATCCATTCCAAAGATAACATCGAACTCTACTAGCGGCAGCAATGACGCTAGCAAGTCGAACTCTTGGCTCCCAATGTGAACCTTCACGGCGCACACTCTGTCCGCACGCATCGAGCACCCGTTTGGTAGCAACACATCTAGCTTGTCCTTTGCCATCGAAGAAGGGACTCCGATGCGCGATATAAACTGTTCGGACAAGAAAGAATGCGAAGCACCAGTGTCGAATAGTGCTCGTGCCGGACTATCGCTAATCAACACAAAGCCTAAGCAAAAGACATTAGCTTAACAAGCAATAGGTAATAGTATTCTCAAGTCAACTTGCATAAATTAACTCATACCTGTCACCACATCCGCTTGCTTGATGGCCTCCTGCTGGCCCAAGTTGTAGACTCTAGGCTGAGTCGGAGCATAGTGGGACGCGGTCGACTCCACCGCTTTGCCCTTTTCCTCGTAGGTGGCTCCTTGCTTCCTTTCGGACTTTGCGCGTCCACTCCAGCAGTCACGGGCAAAGTGCCCCGGCTTTCCACACGTGAAGCAAGTGCTCGGGGTCCGATGGGTAGTTGCCCCCGAGGCACCTGCAGAAGAAGCTGGACCCGATGTCTTAGCCTTCTTGAAGAATTTATGGTAGCCCGACTTCGATGTAGTCGGCGCCTTGAACTCTGATTTCTTGCCACCGGATTCCCTTTCTTTCTTTGCTTGCACGTTTCTCATATCCTTCTCCAAGGACCGGGCCGAACTGACCAGGGTCATGAAACCCTGCGTCTTGGGCCCCGACAGCAGCAACCTCAAATCATCTCTTAGCCCTTCATAAAAGCGGCTCGTCTTGCGCTCCTCGTCTGCGAAGGTAGCGCCGGCATATCTCCCCAGCCGAGTAAACTCGTGGAGGTATTCATCAACGGTGCTATCACCCTGCACCAACTTCTGGAATTCGCTCTCTAGCGCAATCCTCTGCGCCGAGGGGAGGTATCGAGCCATAAATAGTCTCGCAAACTCCTCCATCGGGACTTCGGCCAATGGCCTTCCCCTCAACTGATGCAGCTCTAGGCCCTCCCACCACAGTCTTGCGTCCCCATCCAAAAGGAACGTCGCTATAGTGGTCTTCTGCCACTCTTCAGTTTGCGTCGCAGTCATCACCCTGTTGACCCTTGAGAGCCAATCCTCTGCTTGGGTCGGGGTTTCTACCCCCGTGAACACTGGTGGGTGAAAGCCCATCACGTGCTTCAGTTGTCTTTCTGTTGCTCTCCGCGGCAACTCTGGCTCCAAAACTACTTGCTCAACCCTCCTTCGCTCTGCCGTCTGAACCGGTACTTGCTCCACAGCAGGAGCAGGCTGCTGCACCTGCCTTGCAGGCTGCGCATTTATCATTGCCATGACCGCTTCTGCCACCAACCTAATGGTCTCAGCAGACAAAGGTGTTGCAGGCGCATCGCTTGGCGCACTGCTCGCCTCAGAACATGGCCGTTCAGACGGCCCAGCACCACTTCTGGTCACCTAAAATCGTGCAAAAACACCGATAAGCGACCAAAAATTACTGCAAACAGCAATTATAGGAACACGCAGGTTCCTCAAACATGTGTATTTTCATTCCTAAGTGGACATTCATGGGTTCTTTTCATGTTATAACGATGAC
Organism: Platanthera zijinensis; assembly: GCA_039513925.1. NCBI lineage: Eukaryota > Viridiplantae > Streptophyta > Magnoliopsida > Asparagales > Orchidaceae > Platanthera > Platanthera zijinensis. Next base: position 63,793,619 of record CM077094.1, on the reverse strand, counting down.
ACACACCATGTGCTCACCACCCCTTAAAGTGAATTCGTCCACGAATTCATTTAAGCTTGACCGAAACCAGAAGTCTGATACCAATTTGTAACACCCCTATCCGTCGCATAGCATATAGCAGTAGGTCCGGCCGGGGCCCGACGCCATATACCACGGACAGACCGGTTGGTTACGCGTTGAAACCACACAACCAATCAGAGCGTCCTACACAACAACTAGCGGAAGCAATTTAATTAAGTTGCAAAAAGTTAAGAACCCTGCCACGGAGCATGAATGTCCACTATAACCCAGGAATGAGTACATACACAAAATAGTTCACGGCCTTAAGGCCTTACAGAAGTGTTCGCTTAACAAAATAGCGTCTTTCATACATCGGCGCGCAGGCCGGCCATACATGAATATGAAAAGCTAATATCTAAGCCTTCGAGGGCTGGCGCTGCAACCTGGGCTTTAGCCCGCTATTTGCCGCTTGGCTCCGCAGCAGCACCTGTAGAAACAACCCACCCAAGAGGTGGCAATACAAAAGGGCAACGGTCAGCAAGAGCTGACCAAATTATAACGACCCCGTCCCGTTTCTCGGGACGGCGGTGCTCCTTCCCTGCATATAAGACTATCATAGCAATTATATAAAGCATTCTATTCGCCACAAGTGTCGGCACGCACGGCCGCACACTCCGTGCTCTCAGGGCACTAATCGGTGAACCCGGTCCGGACCCAGTCCGACACCGCGATTCCACCACCATCCCTCGGATGGCAACACACGTGAGCATTTAGCCCTTTCAGCCGAAGCCTAGGCCCGTTTCCAGCCCCCCGGGAAGTCCCATGTACTTTAGGTCGCTTCTACCGAGACCACTTGGAATGGGTAGAGTTCCACCCGCCCGTTGCTCACTTCACCACGGCCATTTAGCCATCGGTGCGGGCCAAGTTTCTCCTCATTCCCACAAACGATCAAAACACGCACATAACCCCGTTTTGTACCGATTTGCCCTCCAAGGCAACATCGTGGCGGCAATTCGATTCCGCCCAAGCTTTCCGGGTGCGCCTCGAGGTTAACCCCCAAGGATCCCTGTATGCAATCTACCGCGTAGAAATTTCGGAAAACTAAAACCATCGGCGCGGAGTCTTCTCCGGCCATGCAATGCAAACATCACCGATCCGGGTTAAACCCGAATAGGCTTCACACACAATGCCTACGCCCGTACTCCGATTCCGGGCTCTAACAACGGGGACTTTACATATCTACCCGAAGGGATTCCGCGCCTCAACGCTCACTCGCGAGAGGGGGATTTCCCCATGCATAGAAAGAAGGGCGACTACACATGCCCTATGAAGAGGATCGTTACCCTCGCATTTTTCCGCGGTGCCATGAAGATGTAGCCGGATGGAAAGCTTCACCTCGCCCTTGCCTTCGAGGATCCGGACTCGGATCGCGAATCGGTGCTCCGGTGCTCCGCCGGCGGCCGGAATTTGGGCTCACACCACCAAAGGAGTTCTCCCCTCTCTCTAAGATGAAGAAAGAGAAACTCAAAGTGAAAATGAGGGTTTCTCCCCTCATTTCCCGACTAATAACCCCCCAGGAGCATCCCCCACCGTCGGATCCAGATCCAAGGGAACGAACGGCCGAGATTAGATCCAAAATCCCAAAAACTGGGCCGAACACGGCTTGACACACGGACGTGTGTCTGGCCGTGTAGCTCATTCGCCGATCGACATGGGTCTTGACACGCCGTGTTCGAGGCCGTGTGCCCCACACACGGCTTGAGACACGGCCGTGTGTCTCAGGCCGTGTCCTTCTCTGACTCGAGACTGCACAAAAACGCATTCGACCACTGAACACGGGTAGGCACACGGCCGTGTGCCTGGCCGTGTGCCCCTGAGATGACCTCAAATCGAAAAGTGGTCAACATGAAAGTTGTAGATCTCGTCGAGACGAACAAAATTCATGTTGACCATTTTTCCACCCGACACCGTTTTGACCCTCAAAACGGTGCCCGAACGCGATCATCTCCGAGGTTGGGGTCTTACACTGCGTATCCGTGAGGTAGGCCGAAACGATAACTGGTAACTTGGAGTCTTTTTCTAAGAAAGCATACTTAAGGTGTTCGGGAAGTTCTTTAAGTTCTAGGGTAGGGGGTTCTTCATAAGGGGATTTTGAGATTCTTTCTTTTTCGAAAATAATATCTTCATAAACTTTTTTATAAGGAACGTAATAAGGGGTGGGGCTAGCAGCCAAGACGGCTTCTTGTACAGATTCAGTGGTAAGAAAAGAGGAAGAACAAAAATCAGAAAACTCTTTTTCAAACTCAGAAAGACAATAAGAAGATTCATCACTTCCTTGCAGTGATTCTGTTGTAAGAGAAGAGGAGCAAAAAGTAGAAAATTGTTTTTCAAAGTCGGAGAGGCAGTAGGAAGAATCATCACTCACGGCGTCTACGAAAAAACATGAGTCATCATTCGCTAAGGTGTTCTTCATCGAAGGGGTGATAGGAAATGTGACTTCGTCGTCGCCTACTCGAAGAAAGAGCTTACCATTGCTTACGTCAATGATGGCTCGGGAGGTGGCGAGGAAGGGTCGGCCAAGGATCAGGGGAACCTCGACGTCTTCTTCGATGTCCAAAATGACAAAGTCCACCGGGAAGATGAACTTGTCGACTTTCACTAGAACGTCCTCCACTATTCCTAACGGGTACTTGACGGATCTATCGGCTAGCTGGATACTCATACGCGTGGGGTTAAGGCTACCAATCCCTAACTTTTTGAACAACAAAAAGGGCATCAGGTTTATACTTGCGCCTAAGTCGGCTAACGCGTGTTTAACAAAGTGATCACCGAAGACACACGGGATAGAGAAACTACCCGGGTCACTGATTTTCTTCGGCAAACCGTTTGTTAAAACGGCGGAGCACTCGGCGTTTAGCGTGACGTGCAAAAGATTCTCTAACTTCTTCTTGTTTGTGAGGAGGTCTTTAAGATATTTGGCGTATTTCGGCATTTGCGAAATAGCCTCGTGGAAGCGAAGATTAATGTGGATTTGTTTGAAGATTTCTAAGAAGCGGGAGTACTAATCATCTTGACGTTGTCTATTAAGTTCAGAGGGGTATGGAGGAGTTGAATTATTTTTGAAGATGGGTGGTGGAGTGAGATTATTTTCTAAAGTGGGGGTGATTACTTCTTCAGCAGAGGGTGGAAGCGGAGCAGAGCTTTGATTTTTAAAAGCGGGAGCGGAGCTTTGATTTTTAAAAGCAGAGGCGGAGCTTGCCTCAGGCTCTTCACTTACCATACCGGAGACTTGCTTCCCACTCCGAAGAGTTATAGCTTTCGCTTGCTCTCTCGGGTTGGGTTCGGTATTGGAAGGAAGAGACCCTGCGGGTCGCTCAGAAATTATTTTCGCGAGCTGTCCTACCTGATTTTCTAAACTTTTTACGCTTCCGGTTAAAGTTCTTATGGTAGCGTCATTTGTGGTGATATATTTAGAAAGTAATTCCTCCAAGCTCGAAGGTTTTGGGTAATTTTGAAGAAGTGGTGGTGGTGGTGGTTGTGCAGAAAAATCATTTTGCGGAGGTGGGCGCATCGTATTCGATGGATTACTCCATGAAAAGTTCGGGTGATTTCTTAAAGCGGGGTTATAACTATTCGGAAAATTAAAACCAGGCGGATGAAAATTCGCAGCAAAAAAATTATTAAAAGCAGTTCTAGGCAAATTATTAACATAATCTAAATGTTCTGGAGTAGGGGTTGCAGATTCCCATACCTGAGGGGCGGAGGCAGCAGTCATCTCCGTTATCTTTTTGCTTAGGGTTTCTACTTGCAGAGCGAGCTGGGAGACGTTATCCACTTCATAGATACCTGCAGGCTTGTTCGGGCGGGACCTAGGCACATTCCACTGATAAGTGTTCATGGCCATGTCCTCAAAAAGCTCAAGAGTGGCTTCCGGGGTCTTATGATTTAAAGTACCGCCAGAAGCTGCGTCTATCATTTGCTTCGTGCTTTGATTTAGCCCGTTATAAAACGTCTGCACTTGTAACCATACAGGCAGCGCGTGATGTGGGCATCGTCTTAATAATTCTTTAAATCTCTCCCAGGTTTCGTAAAGGGTTTCAGAGTCTATTTGTCCGAAGGCAGAGATGTCGTTCCTAAGTTTTGCAGTTTTAGCTGGCGGAAAATACTTCGCCAAAAATTTTTCAGTTAATTCATTCCAAGTGGTTATGCTATTTTTCGGAAGTGTGTTAAGCCACTGCTTAGCTTTAGTTCTTAGAGAGAAGGGGAAGAGTCTTAGCCTTATCGCATCATTTGTGACACCATTTATCTTGAAGGTGTCACAAATTTCAAGAAAGCTAGCTATATGTGTGTTCGGATCTTCATCTTGAAGTCCGTCAAATTGCACATATTGCTGCACCATTTGAATTATGCAAGGCTTTAGTTCAAAGTTATTATTTGCTATAGTAGGGCGGACTATACTCGATTCTGTTCCCTCGAGATTCGGTCGTGCATAATAGGACATAGTCCTTTGCACGGCCTCATCTACGTTGGGTTCTTCCATTCTTAAAGTATTAAATGACTCGGAGTCCTCAACCGGCACTTGGATAGTAGGACCTTGAAATCGCGATCTTCTCCGAAGAGTACGCTCAATTTCGTGGTCCAAGTCCAAAATAACCGACGGACTCCCGCGGGTCATGCACTAAAAGAACAGAAAAGAAGAAGAGAAAGAGAAAAAGGATAAACTAGAAAGAAAAACTAGATTTAGAAAATTAAAAAAAAAATTCTTTTTGAAATAGATTTTTTTTTATAGATTAACTCCCGAACTTCCCAAGGACTACCCCGTGAAGGGTTCGCAAGGTACTAGACAAGACAGTGGTGCTTAAAGCCCTTTGCCCTTTTCGAGAGAATTAGGTGGCGTAGAAAAATTGTGAGGTTGGTTTCTATTAAGAGCGGTGATAATTTTTTTTTATTTTTTAAAACTTTAAAGAAAGGGGATGAGAAAGAGAAGAGATAAAATTAATAGGTTCGTGTTTTCAAAATATCAACGGAAGTTGGGTCCCCGGCAATAGCGCCAAAAACTTGTTGCGCGCTAGGGTTCGAAGAAAATAAACGCAACCGAACTAGCAACCCGATGAGGCAAGTATACCTATCGAATTGTAGCAAGGGGACACAAGTGTCGTATTGAAATCCGGGAACTGTTGGCTAAGCTTACTCACACGAACGCTATTATCTTATCGACGGAAAAACTAGGGTTTTAGAAAATCTAAGTGCAGGGGAGAAAGTAAAGTTATACTAGAAAGAGAAACACTGCAATTAAGTAAAGCTGTTAAGTAAAGAACTATGCTAGAAAGGAAACTACTGCAGTTAATTAAAGAGCACAATATATGAGATTACTACGAAAGGTAGAACAATATGAAATGGAAATACACCCGATCAAGATTCACCTCGGCTAAAGACGATTAAGAAAATGCGATAAAAATCTAAACTTAATAGGATAAGGGTCCTTGACCGTGGAGGTTCCTAAAGCTTGAACACGCTTCTCTCGAAGTCGTGCCCAACTGAGTTTAGGAAGGTCCGACCGACTCTCGTCTAAATCGGAGGCCTAAAACTCGCTTTACGCGGTGAACCCCACTATTGGATTTTACTCCAATCCGGGAGATTTGGACGTCTGCCTCTCTCGAGGGGTGCGTACAACTCCCTTTACTCTTGAATGCTCACTTCATTCTTTCGGCCTCTCGGCTAGCCCAGAATGAAAGCAAAGGCGGAGAGTATATATCGAAAATATACCCCCAACCCGTGATTAATCAAGAGTAATTCAAGGCCCTAACCTAAAAAGAAAAGATTAATTAAAACATCATAACATAATCGCTCTAACCTCGGATCATCAAGATCGAGTACAAGGAGGATTAGTTAATCATAATGGAGTGGAGGGGGGGGAGATGAGTAGAAAAACATAAGAAGAACACAAGCTAAGGGAAGAACAATTTTATTAATGAAAAAGGGCAAGTTACACTAATGAAAATAAAATTACAAGTGCATGAAAATTAAACCCTATTCTAGCCCTACATTAAGCACTAAGCAAGAAGAAAATTACATTAAAAGCTAGCACAAACTAAGATTAAACTAGGGTTAACCAAAAAGTACAAAGAGAGGGGGAGAGAGAGAGAGAGAAAGCATGAAAAAGGATCAAGAAACAAAGGGGCAGCACCTCCCCCACTTAACCAAAGCTTGCTGAAATGGGGAGGAGGGGGGCTCAATTTATAGAAAATTTCTCGGGTTGGTCACGCCCTCCGACACGCCCTAGGGGGGGCGTGTCAGGGGGCGTGACAGGTACGGATTTGACCTCGGGCTCTGGATTCTGGCGGGAGGGATGATTGCTTCGGTACGTCGGTGGTCACGCCCTAGGTCACGCCCGTGACAGGGGGGCGTGACAGGCATGTCATGTCCAAATCATTGGTCGGAAATCCGTCAGTCGCCGAAAAAGGAAGGTGTCACGCCCATGTCACGGGCGTGACAGTACTATTTGCGTGCTGAGGCGGAAGGGCATTTAATGCGGCGGCAGCTTTGCGGCAGAGGGCGACACGCCCCTGATCACGCCTAGTGACACTCCCAGGGAGGGCGTGACAGGGGGGCGTGACAGCGGTTTTGACCATTTTCTGTCCCTTCCAGCAGGTGTCCTCGGGATCGGGTGACACGCCCTAGGTCACGCCGAGGGAGGGCGTGACAGGGGGGCGTGACAGGCCATTTTGGCAATTTTCTGAAAACCTGCAAAAAAGACAGGAAAAAGTTAGTGGCAATAAAATTTACATAAAAAGGATAAAAATAAACAAATAATAGACATAATTTGTACAATATAAAATATAAAATACGATAATAGTTTAGGCTACAAAACGTATTATCACTCCCCGACCGCCAAGTTAGCAGAATTACATTTTTGCCCAGTTTTCCGGGTGCGCCTTGGTGTTAGTCCCCAAGGATCCCTGCCGCAATTTACCGCATAGAAACCCGAAAACAAAAAGCACGGAGTCTTCTCCAGCAATCTATATAATATGCAACATCACCGATCCAGACAACCACATCCGGGTAGGCTTCATACACAATGCCTAAGTCCGTACTTCGATTCCGGACTCTACATGACACACAAGGGGGACTATTCACATCTACCCCAAGGAACACCACGCACTCACCGCACACTCGCGGGAGCGGGCTTCCTATGCAGAAAAAAAGGACTTCACATGTCCAAGTGGAGAATCATTACCCTTGAAGTCCGCTTTGGCGCCATGAGAAACTAGCCGGATGGAAGACTTTGCAAGGGAATTCTCTCCACGGATCTGGTCTCGGTTCTCAATTTGGTGCTCCGATGCTCCGCCGGCGGCCGGATTCCTCCCTTCCTTCTTCCTTGCTCTCTTCTCTCTCTAACTTCTTAGAAAGGGAGAATCTAAGAGGAAAATCAGGGATTAATCCTCTATTCCCGAACTTAACGCAGCAGGATCTCACCTGGACCGTTAGATCGTATTTAAAGAAAATGAATGGCTCAGATTAGCCTAAAATTTCTTAATCCTAGGCCGAACACGGCTTTGCACACGGCCGTGTCCCAGGCTATGTACCTCAATCCAGCAACGATTATCGAGCACAGAAAAGAACACGGGTTGGGACACGCCCGTGACACAACCTGACACGCCTGTATCGGGTCATCGACACGCCCGTGACCAGGGGCCATGTCGCAAATAACCGCAATGCCAACCGTCACGTCCCATGGTGGACACAGGTAGCGACACGCCCGTGTCAGACTTGACACGCCCGTATTAACCAGTACACGCCCGTGTTCCAGGCTGTGTCCCTTAGTCGACACAGGACCAAACTTTCCAGAAAAGTACTTGGCCAGGTGACATGCCCGTGTATTATGTCGTTTGCCTGATACGCCGTGGGACACGCCCGTGTACCAGGCCGTGTTCGAGCACTCAATGCTCGTCGACCTCAATTCGACGACCCGAGCACGACACGGCCATGTGACACGCCCGTGTCATAGGCCGTGTTCACCCTACTATGTCCCGAACTTGGTTCAAACACTGCCCGTTTCACTTTTTAGTTTTGGGGCGTTACAAAAGCGTTGAGTGAAGGCTATTCACTCAACGCTTCCTCAACAGAGATATTGGCTAAGTCCAAATTCATTGAGTGATGAAGTTTCACTTAAAGCCTCACAGTGCAAATTATTTAGCTAAGTGTTTTTGTGCTGAGCGAAGGCTATTCACTCAATGCACTCAATGCTTGAGATGAACTGTCTGAATTTGGCTCAGTTCACAGATGCTGACATCAGCAAAATTCAAAATATTTGCGGGAAGTCTACAGTACACAACAAATGGCGCTGCAAGCCTAATGTACGACATTTACTGATAAAGCAAAGTTGCAGCCAACAACTACAGTGGGTCCCACTGCTTAAAGAGACGTTTGACACTAGGAATAAAAGAATTGAGATCAGCAAAAAGAAATTAACACTTTTTTGATTTCGAAAAAAAGACGGAACTTCATCTTCTTCCTCTCGACACAGTTACAGAGCCCGAAGAACAAGTTCAATCTTCTGATCTAACAGTTCAAGCAGATAGTTATTGCCATTCTCACTTACAACAACAAGATAAGAGATAACTCTCTGAGAAAGAAGAAAAAGCAAGGGATAAACCTAGCTATAACATCTGGAAGCTGATCCAAGTTAACTGTTGTCATTCTCACCTGTAACAGCAAGTTCATAGACACTTCTCTGAGAAAGAAGAAGCAGCCAAGGCAAGCCCTAGCTGTAGTAACTTCACAGCCTGAGTAGATCATTCCCGAAGAACTTTTTCTGGAGCTGTGAAGAAGATAGGGCTGAGTTAGTCTTAGTCCAAGAAGGAAGGCTCAGAGAATATTTCTCAGGAGTCAAATCAACACCAACAAACCATTCTCTCTGTAGGATCTTTTGGATCTAAGTGTAGGCCAGAAATTATAAAGGCTGAGTGTAGGATCCTTGTATGGATCTGAGGTAGGGAACGTATGCCTGAGTTGTTGGACTTGGACTCAAGTTTGAGGTAGGGAAGTTTGCTTGAGGTAGGAGAGTCATTCTCTCTGATTTGTAGGGCCTTTGTGTCTGAGTTGTAGGATCCTTCTGTAGATCTGAGGTAGGGCCTTAGTGCCTAAGATGTAGGAGAGTCATTCTCTCTGAGTTGTAGGACTATCCTCCTAGCCTGAGTGTAGTACTTGTGCTCAAGTCTGAGGTAGGTGATCTTTGGATCACTGAGCTATAGGATCTAGTCTTGGATCATAGTTTTAGGGCTTTATGCCTGAGGTAGGTCTTGGAAGAAACTGAGAGATCCTGAGGGATCTATGTTGTAAGCTCTTAGGAGCCGAGTTTGTAGAAGTGACTTATCTAACACACTGTTAGAAAGGTGGGAGGGACAGTGAATGTACCCATAATCTGGGGAACCAATATAAATCTTGTGTGTGTTGTTGTTGACTGTCTTGAAAGAAAACCATAACTAATGCACAAAATACCTAAAATGAGAAAGAAATTAAAAAGGCCCAAAAACCTATTCACCCCGCTCTAGGTGTTTAGCTATCCTTGAAACTAAAGACTTTCAATTGGTTTTAGTGGGAGGTTAATCAAAAAGGACTTAACAGTCTGAGTTGATCTCCAAGGGTAGCTAAAAGGAGTATTCCTATGGGTTCAGGAGAGAACTATAATAGATGGGTTCCACGAAGCTTCCAATCTGCTGGAAGGAAAGCTTTGGGATCTGGAAGGAGAGGGTCAGGCTTTTTATGAAAGCATTTAACCCAAGGATCTTTATAACTGTTCAAGAGGGACATTTCATCCCCATGAAAGTCTCAACTCTAGATGCAACTATCTAGACACCTAAGAAGCATTCAGAGATGACTAAGGATTAGGTCAATTTGGCTACCATGGACAAGAGAGCTCGGAACATCATAGTCAGTGCTATTGATGATTCTACATTCTAGAATCTTATCCACTGTGAAAGTTAGGGTAAGACCAATCCTACACTCTAGAGGGGGGGTGAATAGAGTGATTTAAAATAATTTTGCTAATTTAAAAATTATTCTAGCAGTGGAAGACTTGATTTAATAAGTGTAGAGTGCTAAGCAGAAACTGAAATAAAACAACTAAAAAGAGATAAATTCACAGCACACAGCACAAGAGAGGGCAAGCAATCTAGAAGACACAAGGAGCTATAGTGGTTCCCCAAAACCTGGGTACATCCACTCTTCTACCACCCTTGGTAGGAATCAACTGCAGGATGAGTTGATCAGGTGTCCTGGGCACCACTAAGCTTTTGATCAGGTGCTCAAAAAACCAAACTAGATTTTTTGATCAGGTGTCTTACCACCAAAGCAGAACTTTTGAAGGGAGTTCAAAACCCCTTTTACAGGAAAGGAAAAAGAAGTAGATGTTGTCTTCTCTATCAATGATCTGAGAGAAGCACTAGTGGATAAGATGTTGTCAAAGCTCCCCCTGAGATGTAGCAGAAGTTAAGGAACTAGAAGCTTTGCAAGGGTGATAGGTCTTCAATGAAAGGATTGCTCCAGCACTAGATAATTTCAGCAAAAACTGAAATGTTTTTTTATCTGGAGAATGGAAGATAAAGACTTGAGAAAACTTTTGATCAGCAGGAATCAGAAAGAAAACTTGTTCTATTTTATTTGTTGTTGATCTCCTTTTTCTTTCTGTATATCTTATTCTATATTATATGGAGCTCTATGTTTGTATCTTTCTTTTGTCTCTCTATATGAAATCTAGTTGTCCAATCTTCTTGATAGCCGTTAGCAAAGTAAAAATGATTTCCTTAATTGTCAACTGTCTCTGGAGGAAATAATCTAAGTACATTCCTTCTTTGTTTCCTTGAAACATGCTCCAGATTTATTATAACGGCTTGAAATCTTCTTCATTAAATCTCTGATTTTAAATCCTTAATAAGCTGACAAAATCCCAGAAATCGTCGATCTCAAAATAAAATCGTCGATCTGAGCTCAACTATCGTTGAACTGAGCTCAGAGATATTGGAATTTGACTTGCACAGAAATCGTCGATCTGAGCTCAGAGATCGTCGAACTGAGGTCGATGCTTTGTCAGCCTGAACTTAGAGATAGTCGAACTGAGTTCGACGCTTCGTCGATCTGAGCTCGACGATAACTTCAATTCTTCTTCTTGGTTTCTCATCTGAACTAAGAGGTCTTTGTGAAAGCTTCAAACCTAAGTCCTAAGCCTCAGACCTAACTAGTTAACCTTTACTCTATACAACAAGGTCAAAGCAACAATCCTATAGACATAGTGATCCTGACCCAAATTAGTAATAGGGTGTTCAAACAATCTCCCCCTATTTGGGTTAGGATTACTATTTACATGAGTTATAGAAAACAATAACAACAGAAATACAAAAACAACATTGCAGAACCACAGATATGATTATATCATAGCACAAAAGTAGTTCAGCAGAGATATAATATAGTTTTCAGCTTACATCCAGATTAATGCTTGTCATCAGTTCTTTTCTTAAAGATGATTTCTCTGTTTGGATTTTCTGAGTCTTTCTTTGATCTGAAGTCATCAGCAACACCAAGAGTCCTTTTGCTTTTGCTTCTAGGAACTACAGCTTCAGGATGAAGCTTCATGTACTCCTCAGTATTGAAGAATCTCTTGGAGCTGTATCTTTCAAGTTCCTGTCTTCTTTGTTCTGATAGAGTAGATATATTAGAAGTGTCTTGGCCCTTCTCTCTTGCTTTCTTAATTTGATCTAGAGCAGCCATTTATTTAAGTCTAGCGGTCTAGGAAACTGGATTGTTCTCTGGATCTTCACAGGGTACTGGTGGCTCATACCTGTTCATGGTGTCAGTAGGAGGAGATTTTGAGCGAAAACTTTCTTTGAGCTTGTAAGGAAAGGGACAAGTAGTTGAGTCAATTGGGCCTTGTCCTTTCCTTTGATAAGGTTGTTGTCTAGGCTGTCCTCTTGAATAAACTTGATAGTCTGTTTGATTTCCTCTAGAGTGTCTTCCTCTAGGCTGATTTCCTCTTTGTTGATAACCTCTGGATTGAGATCTTCCTTGATAGGTTTGCTGGAGTTGAGAAATGTTGGATGCTTGAGGAGCTGAGTCTCCACCAGATCCTGTGCTTAGAGAAGGAGGAGGAGGAGGAGGATTGAGGTGAGAAGTTCCTTTGTCATACTTTCTTCTCTTCTTTATTGCTTTCAACTGGTTCTTAGAATATTGCATCCAATGCTCAGTAATAGGACAATTGTGCAGAATGTAATATGGTATGTCATGATCAGTTGTTGCTTTGGTCAATTGAACAATTTTCATAGCCTTGCTTCTGGCTTTCCTCTTCTTTGTAATAGGTGTAGAGGAATCATCAGAGTGAGTTCTGAATTCATCATTATCATCAGAACTCTGAGGCTCATCATATAAGATATCTATTTCCTTGTAAGCTGCTTTGGAGGTGGAAACAGGAGCAGAAGCAGGAGGAGCAGAAGAAGAAATAACAGCAGCAGCACTTGAAATAGCAGGAACAGCAGTAATAACAGGAACACCAACTGAAGCAGTAGTCTCAGTAACTGAACAAACTGGCTCTTCAACAGCCTTTGAAGAATCAACATCAGCAGCAGCAGCAGACTCATGAACCACAGAATACTTTCCACAGATTGAACAGAATTTAAATACATATCTATTAGGTTTTGATCACAGCAGGAGAGGGGAACAATGGCCCTGGTTAAATCTTCAACAAGAAGAGGTACTGGGAGATAGCTGCTGTAAACAGAATCAAACAATGATAATAAAGAATATCAATCTATTGTAGGATTGATGGTTGGAGCTGGAGCTGAAGCTGGAACTGAAACTTTCTCTGAAGCTGGACTTTCTACAATTAGAACTTCTGATATCTACATTGCTGAAGCAAAATCCTCTAAAGGCAGCATTTCTTCATAAGGCATCTCCCCCTGCCTAGTTTTAGTGACAACTGAATCTAGGCCCCCAGAAGAAGGGGTGGCCTGAAGGGAGAAGGAAGAAGAGAGTCTAACAAATAAATCAGTCAGATTCTTGACTAAGGGATCCAAGGCTGAATCCAGTAAGAGTGTTAGCTTGGGGGACAACAACTCATACAGTCTATCTGCCAGAGGAAGAAGATCTACTTGCTCAAGATTAACTTGAGTAGAGGTAGAGGGGTGTGCTGCAGATATGGATGGAATGAATGCTGGGTGAAGTGGTATGGATGGTTGAGAGATGGGGATGGATTTAATAGATGGAGCTGGGATGGTGACTGTTGGTAGGAATGAGGAGATGGTAGGGGAAAAGTATGGCTGAGAGATGATGTCATGAAGGATTTGTTGGAATGATGATGAGGTGGATGGAATTTCTTAAGGTGAAGAAGGGGAATCATCCATGAATGAATCTAAGTCAATGGATGAGAAGTAATGTAGTGGAAGGAATGCTTCTTAATGGATTGCTGGAGGAGGTGGAGAAGTTATTGGAGGTGAAGGAATGGATGAAGTAACTGGAGGCGGAGAGGGGGGGAGGATATGGATGGTGTAACTGGATGTGAAGATAGAGGAGAGGAAATTGAGTGGGATGCCAACACTTCTGTTGGGTTAGTGGTCTGAGGAGGAGTGACTGATTCAGTCCTTATGCCTGAAGAAGTTTTTGTTGCAGGAGCCCTGCTGGGTTTGACAATTTGTCTTTCCTACTTGCCAAAAAGAGCTGAAGAGAGCCTCTTTGAAGCATTGATATGCATCCCATTTGACACTAACAGCTGAGGGAACCTATTCAGCAGGAATAGGCCAAGAATTCTTCCAAAATTCACAAAGTTCTTTTTGATTTTTCTTCTTGATCAAATCAAAGAAGAGGGCTCCCCAATCCAAGTGTTTCTTATCTACTATGGCAGCCATTAAGCAGAACTGATGTCTTGATATTGTGTCATGAGCTCAATTTTTGGCTAAAATCACTTTTCCTACAATGTCTGCTAAAAATCTATACTCCATAGACAGATTTTTCTTTAACAGCTTATTAGGGTTTTCAAAATTGTGACCCATTCTATCTAACATCTCTGTAAATTCTACCCCTGATAGGTCTATGCTATCATGTCCAGTACTCAACCCAAAAATTTTTGTAAGAATGGCCGGGGTTAGGGATACCTGAGTTCCTGAGATGGTTCTAATGACTGTGTGTTGATCTAGATTGTGGGCAGTATAGACCCACTCTTTAATTTCATCTGCTGCTAATTTTATTCTTGTTGTCATGATGTTCACAAGTTGTTGCTCCTTAAACAGTTCCAGAATATCCTTGAACATTTGATCAGTTCCTTCAAATGAATCCATGTCAATGTCAAAACCAGTATCGAACTTCATTGCTGCTAAAACGGCGACTGAAACTGACATGTTTCCTGCAAAAACAAACACAATCAAGTGTAGAGGAGTTTGGAGAGAAATAAAGTTCTTGCAGAAAGTATGAAAGCGCAAAGGAGAACGATGCCTGAAAAAATGATTTTATATTAGGGTTCGACGCAGAAAAGGAGAGATCGTTGAACTCAGTTCGACGATCTATGGCCCTAGGGGAAACTGAAAGGTCTCAGCATCGTCGATCTCCGTTCGACGATATTTAATATCGTCAACCTTCGTTCGACGATAATCGAGATCGCTGACCGAGAAGGATAGTCAAGCACTATCTGGAAAACGCTGAGCTCCGTTCGACGATTCCTAACCTCGTCGATCTCCGTTCGACGGAAAACAAAAGATCGTTGAATACTATCTGGAAACGACGAGCTCCGTTCGAAGATCTTCAGTAAAATCGTCGAGCGCAGTTCAGAGATAGAGAAATCCTATAGACACTAGGAAATTCAAATTTTTAGCCTAGTCTTTGTTTCTTTTTATGTTTAAAGATCTTAGAACTTAATTAAGACTTCCTCCATCTAACATTCCTAACTGATTAAGGAAGAAGGTGTGTTTCTTTTCATCCAAGGGTTTGGTGAAAATATCTCCTCTTTGTAAATCAGTTGGGATATATTCCAATTCAATTTTATTCTTCTCTACATTATCTCTTAAGAAATGATGCCTAATCTTTATGTGTTTTGTCCTACTATGGAGGACTGGATTTTAAGCTATTGAAATAGCACTAGTGTTATCACAAAATATTCTGGACTTTTCTAAGTTATAGCCATAGTCTAGGAGCTGATTTTGAATCCACAATAATTGTGAGTAACAGCTACCTGCTGCCATATATTCAGCTTCAGCAGTTGAAGTAGACACAAATGTTTGTTTCTTGCAAAACTAGGAGACAAGTCTGTCACCAAGAAACTGACAAGTTCCATTGGTGCTTTTCCTGTCTACTCTACATCCAGCATAATCAGCATCTGAAAATCCAGTTAGATCAATTCCTGAATCAGTTGGATACCAGAGACCTAGATTTGGATTACTTTTCACATACCTAAGAATCCTCTTAACTAATGTAAGGTGTGACTCTCTAGAGCTGACTTGGAATCTAGCACATATACATATAGCAAACATTATATCAGGTCTACTAGCTGTAAGATACAATAAGGAGCCAATCATTGCTCTATATGATGTCTGATAAACTGGTTTCCCATGTTCATCAGCATCTAATACAACATTAGTAGGCATATGTGTTTTCACCAAATTTCTTAACCAATTCTTTTGCATACTTGGTTTGAGAAATAAAGATGGCATCAGTATTTTGTTTGACTTGCAATCCTAGAAAGAAGGATAGCTCACCCATGCTACTCATTTCAAATTCGGAATGCATTAGGTTGGAGAACCTTTTGCACAAATTTGAATCAGTAGAACCAAAAATAATATCATCTACATAGATTTATACTAGTAGGATATTGGACTTATGGGTTCTAATAAAAAGAGCTTGCTCTACTCTACCCCATTTAAAATCATTTTTCAAAAGAAAGCAAGCTAGGGTCTCATACCATGCTCTTGGAGCTTGTTTGAGACCATATAATGCTTTATGCAACTTATAAACAAAATCAGGGTGAGTTAGAGAGATAAAACCTGGGGGTTATTTTACATAAACCTCTTCCTTAATGTCACCATTTAGGAATGCACTTTTGACATCCATTTGATAAACTTTGAACTTCTTGTGAGCTGCATATGCTAGGAAGATTCTTATGGCCTCCAACCTTGCAACTGGTGCAAATGTTTGGTCATAGTTTATGCCTTCTTCTTGAGAGTAACCTTGAGCAACTAGCCTTGCCTTATTTCTCACTATAACTCCTTGATCATCTAACTTATTCCTGAATACCCATTTTGTTCCAACAATGGGATGATTCTTTAGCTTTGGTACTAGTTCCCAAACTTTGTTTCTTTCAAATTGATTTAATTCCTCTTGCATTGCAATGATCCAGTTTGGATCTTGTTCTGCATCTTGTATGGATTGAGGTTCAATTTGAGAAAGGAAGCAAGTGTGCATCAGATTTTTATTGAATTGGTTTCTTGTTTGCACACCAGCTGTGATTTCTCCAATCACTTGGGAGATTGGATGGTCTCTTGATGTTACTAAATCAATAATGGGTGTTGACTGTTCACCAACCTGTGTTGTTATTTCCTCTTATGAAATAACAATTGGCTCTTCATTTGGATTGTCACCATGACTTACTAAAATCTGACTATCATCTTCATTCTCACTTCTTTTAGCTTCTTGTTGAATGGATGAAGGTGATGGATCTTGTTCAATGATATGTAGCCTGTCCAAATTTTCTGATATAGAATATACCTGCAAAGGGTCTATGGTAGAAGTGCTCTTCTCCTTGTAAGACATGTTAGTTTCATCAAAAGAAACATGCATAGTCTCTTGAACTTTATGAGATGATTTATTAAAAACCTTATAGGCCTTACTAATCATAGAGTATCCCAGAAATACTCCTTCATCAGCTTTGGCTTCAAATTTTGCTAAGTATTTTTTATTGTTGTTATGAATGTAGCAAATACAACAAAAAATCCTAAGATAATCAACTTTAGGTTTCTTCCCTTTGAGTAATTCATAGAGAGTCTTGTCCTTTAGCTTATGTATCAAACTCCTATTCAAAACATAGTTTGAAGTGTTCACAGCCTCTGCCCAAAAGGATAGAGGGAGGTGAGCATCTGTCAACAATGTTGTGGCAGATTCAATAAGGTTTCTATTTTTCATTTCAGCTACCCCATTCTGTTGAGGAGTTCTAGGAGCTGAGAAAGTCTGTCTGATCCCTTCCCTCTGACAGAACTCTTGCATAAGAAGAGAATCAAACTCCGTCCCATGATCACTTCTGATCAGGGCTATGTGAGTATTGAACTCAATCTGTATACATTTAAGAAACTCTGTCAAACACTTGAAGTTATCAGACTTCTTCCTCAGAAAGAACACCCATGTGAATCTAGAGAAGTCATCTACAACTACTAAAGTGTAAGATTTCCCTCCTAGGCTTTGTAAATAAATGGGTCCAAATAGATCCATATGTAACAATTACAAAATCCTAGGTGAATCACTCTTATTAAGTGACTTAAAACTGTTTTTATTTTGTTTGCCTAACTGACAAGACCTTCAAAGTCCTTCCTTCGTGTAGGGGACAAAAGGTAGTCCTCTAATAAGGTTGTCATTGGATAGCCTAGCAATGGTTCTAAGGTTGACATGTACTAATCTCTTATGCCATAATTCATTAGGTTTGCTAAGAGAGTTAAATAAACAGATGTCTACCTTGGTTGAATGAAAATCTACTAGATAGATGTTACCTCTTCAGTTACCTGTCAAAAAAGTTGTGTTGTCTTCTGATTTGATGATGCATGAAGACTTGTTGAATGTAACCTGGTAGCATTCATCACATAGCTAACTGATACTGATAAGATTGTGCTTCAGTCCTTCCACATATGCTATCTTTTTGAATGTTACTGATCCTATTTAGACTGCACCATAACCTTTGGTCTGTCCAAAGTTTGAATCTCCAAACATGACTTTGGGTCCATCTTTAGCCTTGAATGATGTCAGGTTATCCTTGCTTCCTGTCATGTTCTTGGAGAACCCACTATCCAGATACCAATGATGGTCCATGGTTGGATAGGTCTTCACCTGCACAAATAACAGTTTATTTGTTTTTGACCCAGTTTACCTTGGGTCTAGCTTGGTAAACTTTGAAATCAGAAATGAAAGACATCTCTGGTTGACTTTTATATCCTTCAGGATGATATCTCCTAGGAGGAATTATCCATTCAGTATAAGAGTTGAACCCTTGAGATGTAGGGTATTTAAAATTAATTTTTGATGTACCCTTTGAGAATTAGTCAAATCTCTGAGCTCTGTATGACGATCATGGAAATGAGTTTGACGATCTTGGGTCAGATCGTCGAGCTCTGTTCAGTAATCGATCTTGTCTGTGTTCAGAGATAAGAGATCGTCGACTTGAGTTCGACGATTCAGCATGAAATCGCTGAGCTCCGTTCGAAGATCGTCGAGCTCTGTTCGACGATTTATGTTGAACTTTGTTCTTTTGGGGTAGATCAGAATTTTTTCTAGGTACCTCCACAACTCCTTTTCCTTTATCAGAGATAAATTTAATGGGAGTTGTTAACACAATAGCTTGGCTAGATGAAGCACCCAAGCCCAGTGTACTATTGAGTCTTGAGTTCACTGTGCTTGTGATGTCCATTAGTTTGATACTTCTCCCATTGAGGTTTTCTTCAAACTTCTTGGCCTCAGATAGTTCACTTTTCAGTGAAGCTATCTGCTCACTACAACATTCTAACTCATCTGAGAGTTTGCGGTTATCTGAACTCAAGGTACTGTATTCAGATAACTGATTTCTGAGAGAGATAATTTCTTTCTCAGAATTGAGTAGATCTAAAAACAGTGCTTTAAATTCAGACTTGAAGTCCTCAGAATTAAAATAAAAAGACTCAATTACCTAGTCTTCTTCCAGCTCTGGTTCAGATTCTGATTCAGATGCATGTTCTGAATCAGTGTTGTTTTGTGATGCATTGATTGCCATCATGCAAAAATCCTTTTCTTATGCATCATCTTCATCATCACTTGAGCTTGATGTTGCATTAGATTCTTCTTTAGTTTCACTCCAGGTTTCAGCTACAAATCCCTTCCTTGTATGCTTGTTCTTGCTAGAAGAGGATCTGTCAGAGTGATTTCTTCTAGAGTCTTGATCTTTTCTCTTTTCTCACTTGTCCTTCTTGTCCTTGTTTTGACTTTCTGGACAATCAGGCAGTATGTGGCCTGGTTTCCTGCAACCAAAATAAATAATCTCTTTATTATTTGATTTATCATATCTTGGCTTTTCTTGGCCTCTGGATGACCTTTTTCTGAAATCATTCCTAGCCATTTTGTAGAACCTCTTGGCTAGGAGGCTCATTAGTTCTTCATTGCCTGTGACTTTGTCTTCAAGCTGTTCTTCTGTTGCCTTGAAAGCAATTGACTTCTCCTTCCTGACTGCTGGAGAAGTTGTCTTTTGTTCTTCTTCTCTATTTTTGATGAGCTGCTCATAAGATTTGAGCTTGCCCAATAGAGCTTCTGTGGTAATCTCTTTCAGACTTCTGGCATCCTTGATTGGCCAGATTCTTGAATCCCAAGTGCTGGGAAAGCACATTAGAATTTTGTCATTGATCTCTGTGAGAGAGATCTCCTTGACCAAAGTTTTGAGTTTACTGACAATTAAGCTTAGTCTGTTGTACATGTCAGCTACTGACTCATTTTCTGCCTTCTTGAAATTTTCATATTGGGTGATGAGATGAGATCTTCTGTCTTTCCTCTCATCAGCTGATCCTGATACAATTTCAGATAGTTTGTCTCAAATTTCCTTAGCTGAGTTGCATTCAGCTACCTTTTGAAAGATATCATCAGACATTGTCTGTGCCAGGATGTTCATAGCTTTTGCATCAGCAACCTTCCATTTCTTTATATCAGCATCTATTCCTGAAGGAGGTGGAACAACATTTGTACTTATGCTTGCAGGAGGCTTTGGGCAATCTGTCAAAACAGAATTAAATATATCTTCATCAATAGAATTCATGTACAATCTAATCCTTGCCTTCCAAAGTGCAAACTTAGAGAGATTGCACACTGGGGGTCTGGTGCTAGCATAATCCATGTTTTGTGCCTTGAATTTAAACTGAAATAGATATAATAAAAATAACCCTCTATAAGGATGGATCTTAAGATAGATCTTTTGGTTCAGATGTTAGTCCTTATTAACAATCAATTTGGTTGAGCAACCAGCCTCCCTCTGATACCAATTGAAAGTGATAGTAAGACCAATCCTACACTCTAGGGGGGTGAATAGAGTTATTTAAAATAATTTTGCTAATTTAAAAATTATTCTAGCAGTGGAAGACTTGATTTAATAAGTGTAGAGTGCTAAGCAGAAACAGAAATAAAATAACTAAAAAGAGATAAATTCACAGCACATAGCACAAGAAAGAGACATCAATACAGAAGACACAAGGAGCTATAGTGGTTCCCCAAAACCTGGGTACATCCACTCTTCTACCACCCTTGGTAGGAATCCACAGCAGGATGAGTTGATCAGGTGTCCTGGGCACCAATGAGCTTTTGATCAAGTGCTCAAAAACCAAACTAGATTTTTTGATCAGGTGTCTTGCCACCAAAGCAGAACTTTTGAGGGGAGTTCAAAAACCCTTTTACACGAAAGGAAAAAAAGTAGATGTTGTCTTCTCTGTCAATGATCTGAAAGAAGCACTAGTGGATGAGATGTTGTCAAAGCTCCCCCTGAGATGTAGCAGAAGTTCAGGAACTGGAAGCTTTGCAAGGGTGATAGGTCTTCAATGAAAAGATTGCTCCAGCACTATATGATTTTAGCAAAAACTGAAATGTTTTTTTTTGGAGAATGGAAGATGAAGACTTGAGAAAACTTTTGATCAGTAGGAATCAGAAATAAAACTTGTTCTATTTTCTATGTTGTTGATCTCCTTTTTCTTTCTGTATATCTTGTTCTATATTGTATGGTGCTCTATGTTTGTATCTTTCTTTTGTCTCTCTATATGAAATCCAGTTGTCCAATCTTCTTGATAACCATTAGCAAAGTCATAAATGATTTCCTTAATTGTCAACTGTCTCTGGAGGAAATAATCTAAGTACATTCATTCTTTGTTTCCTTGAAACTTGCTCCAGATTTATTATAACGGCTAGAAATCTTCTTCATTAAATGCTCTGATTTGAAATCCTTAATAAGCTGACAAAATCCCAGAAAATGTCGATCTCAAAATAAAATTGTAGATTTGAGCTCAACTATCGTTGAACTGAGCTCAGAGATATTGGAATTTGACTTGGACAGAAATCATCGATCTGAGCTCAGAGATCGTCGAACTGAGGTCGACGCTTTGTCAGCCTGAACTTGGAGATAGTCGAACTGAGTTCGACGCTTCGTCGATCTAAGCTCGATGATAACTTCAATTCTTCTTCTTGGCATCTCATCTGAACTAGGAGGTCTTGGGAAAAGATTCAAACCTAAGTCCGAAGCCTCAGACCTAACTAGTTGACCTTTACTCTATACAATAAGGTCAAAGCAACAATCCTATAGACATAGTGATCCTGACCCAAATTAGTAATAGGGTGTTCCAACACACTGCAAAACATCCAAGGAGATGTAGGACACTTTGGTGGTCTACATGGATGGAACTGAAGAAGTCGAGGATGATATGAAATCCCTACTTAATCAAGAGTATGAAGCCTTCAGGCAGACCATGAAAGATAGCATATCTGAATGCTTTGAGAAATTCTTCAGAATAGAGAATGAGCTGATGACCTATGGGAGGGTCTTCAGCCATTATGAGCTTAATGACAAGTTCCCCGGGTCTCTAACTAGAGACTGGGACACAAAGATCTTTGTCATTAGAGAGGTGGTAAAGCTAGCTGATACTCCACCTCACACACTATTTAGGAAGTTGCTCTCCTATTAGATGCATCTATCTGCCAGGAAGGAGGATGAGACAATCAGCAAATCTCAGGCAAAGCAAAAGACTGTGGCCTTCAAAGTAGAGAGCACCAAGAAGAGCATGGTGAGGATTGCCTCTCCTCCCAGGAGGCCTGCTGATTCAGATAGCTCAGAGCCAAGCACATCAGACAACAACAGTTCTGATAGAGAATTTGCTGCCTTCTCTAGGCAGTTTCAGAAGTTGATAAAGAGGGAGTCGAGGAGAAGACCTTCCTCCTCCTCTCATCACAGGAAGGACCACTACAAAGCTGAGAAGAAGCACTTCAAGGGAGACTGGTATGACTCTAAACCTAATAAATAACTTTCTTTTAAAGTCATTTTATATTGTTGCAGCAAACCTGGGCATGTAATTGGAGACTACCCAGTAAAGAGAAAAGAGTCTATTTAGAAGAAGATCCACCATCACAAGAGGAAGAAATAAAGGGCCTTCATTGCTATGAATAAGAAGAGCTAGGGTCAATCTAACTCATCTTCCTCAGAGTATGAAGAAGAAGTGGCATATATAGGGTTATTTGCTGCAGAAGATGTTGAAGACTATCCTGTTGCTAGGATAGGGATCAGGTCTCTTCTGTCACATTCAGACAGTGACTCAGAGGAGGAGGATGATGAAGAAGATGCCAACAACTAATATGGGCTGATGGCAATGTCAGATAAAGAATCCTGCCAGGATTAGCCTAGTCCAACTAAGGTACACTCTCTATCTAGCTCATCATCTGATTCAGAATATAAGATAAGTCTCAATTCTAGTGCATCTTCATCCAGTGATGAAGATTACTCAGAATCTGAGGAAGATATCAATTAAATTTTTGATAAGTATGGTGCCCTTCTGGATGCTTTAAAAAGAAGCAATAAGTTGGTCAAAAAGCAAGTTTAGTAGATTGTATCCTTATAGCTTGCTGCTTCCCAACAGGCTGAGATAGCATCCTTGCTGGATAAGAAGACAAGGGAAGCCAGCCAACTGAAGAACATTACACTCATCTAGATTGGGACCATTAGATATAAGGATAGTCTCATTTGGGATCTTGAAGAGAAACTCTAGAGAGAGAGAAGGATTGTGGATAGTTACACTAAGCCCAAGTCTGTGTTACCTATAATTGACTCCTCTCAGAGAAACATGAGGGTCTTAGGATTCAAGGGAAACACTAGAGCTGTCACTTTCAAAGGAAAAGGGAAAAGCTCCAATTCAGCCTCCCATCACCTTTGAAAAGATAATGCTCCCTTCTAACAGGTATGACTAGGACAACATGTATGGTCACTGGAAGAATGAGAATTCTTTCTGGAAGAATACAAATGTACCTTCTAAGGGAAGGAGAAATGGAATGGGATTGAATGCCTTTAAGGCTCCCCATGAAGAAATTCAAATGGCCCATCATGGACCATTTGTATTTGGTGCTCTAGCCCCCGCTCTCAAGAATGTGGCAATGGCCAACTCTCAATGTCATCCATCAAAGACCCAGACCAAGAGTAAGTCTATCAATAAGCATGATTTGTCTATAATTGATGCTATCAAGAGCCTGTTCTCTGTAAAGAAGAGTGCAGTTAATGGCATTCAGAGCAAGCCAAGTAAGTCTCTTGGAAGACTCACTTTCAGTCAGATCCTTGCTGAAAAGAACCTGAAGAAGACTGTTGTTCTTCCTTCTGAACAGGCAACTGCTGTCAACCTAGCTACCAGACCTGATCAGAAAAGAAGTCACAATACCCATGAGTGTTGGTGTTGTGGCAAAGTGGGACATTTTGCCTTAGATTGCTGGCACAATACTACTGTGCCCAGAGCAAGTGGTAGTCTTCCTATAAGAAAATCTGTTGGAAGACAATTTCTATTTAAGGATAACCAGAACCTAGGAAACAATAAAAATTGGGGTCCTAAGGTAAATTAAACTATGTCATATAGGATAGTCCAAGTGCACATCCCCTTATATGATACTTGGACAGTGGATGTTCTTTGAAATTGGCATTAGCCTAAATATATGTAGCAAAAAAAGAGGAAAGTATACAGAAAGATAACATCATGCGTCAAAATAAGAGAGAAAACATGGGTAAGGGGCATATCCCTAACACAATCAAAATCGGAATAGCAAGCATTCTTAGCGAGGTGGTCAGCCGCGGAGTTTGTCATGCGATCCACAAGGGATAATTCCACTCTTGGGAAGTCCTTCATGAGGCGGGCCGTTAGGCTTTCGTGCTATCCAGGTGAGCATCCAACAAGGATTCGGGATATCCTATTGATGGCATCCATCAAGTCTCCTTCGATGATGAGGCCCGAGGTCCCCCCGTAGTGTCGTGCTGCTAGGCGAATCCCAGCGATGGCGGCCATGAATTCGGTCATACACACAGATCTGCTGCGGTGGACAATGCCTTTGGCGATGATTAGGCAACCAGAAGAATCACGGATAGGGCAGCCCAATCCCTCAAGGTTGTTCTCCATAACAGAGCCATCAAAGTTTAATTTCAGCCATCCAACAGGCGGGGGCGACCAAGTATATTGGTGGTTACAAGGTGGTGCCGAACTCCCACGTGATGCGTCTGAAATAGCATTGATGATGATTGAGGCGGGCGGGGCATATGGTTCCCCGTGCGCCATTGCGTTTCTTGATTTTCAAATGTTGTAGATGATCGAAGCAATGAAACTAGCAGCCTCCAGATTTCTGCTTGTTCAGCTTTCATTGTTAATGAATTCCAGCAAGTCTTGACCGAGTAAATGGGGCTGGATGGATATCCTGCCTCCTTCAGCTTTTATCTTGGAAAAGAGCCTACAGTTTTGGAGGATATGTTGTAATGATTCATCGACACCACATCCCCAAGGACAGCGGGCATCATTTCGAAGCCGATTGTTACATAACCAGTGGTTTGTAGGTAGAAAGTTGTTTACAGTTCGCCAAAGGAGCATAAGCATTCTCGGTTGTGCTTTGATTTTCCAAATGTTGTTTCTGGTAAGTAGGGATGGCTTGCATTCAGCATTATAGACAGCAGCCACATCCATTATCACACTCTCGGTATGCGCCCAGGCAAGCAGATCCACCCCGCCCGCATCAACTCTCCTCAGGCCTTTGATGATATCTGTAACGGGCGGGCAAAAACAAGTAAGGTTGGAGTCCAGCCATTCCCCATCTCCATATAGCAGTCCGACAACTTTGTCAGGAAGAGTATGAATATTAAGAAATGTTGGCCACTTTGAGAGGGGGCAAATCACCCAACCAAGTGTCATTTAAGGTCGAAACTGAGAGGCCGTCGCCGATCATCCAGAGCGCATGTATGTTAACAATACCATTTCCCAAAGCAAATGTTTTCCAGATTTTTGAGTGAGATCATTTGCGGGAAAATAAGTCCGGCGCACCATACTTGCATCCAAGGGTGCGGGCGAGGAGGCTTCCGTCCTTGTTCAGGATGCGGGCGGCAATTCGGCCCATTAAACCCGCCACTTGATACCCAGCCCTCCCTTGTCTTTAGGTAGGCAGCAGTTCTCCCAGCAAGTATAGTGAATTGCACTTTTGTTGCTTTGGCCGCTCCAGAGGAAATTCTTAAGGAAGCTGTTAATTTTATTTATGATCGAGCATGGCACAGGAGTATTGGAGAGGGCGTGCATAGGAATTGCCGCCAAAGAGCTTTGAATCATAGTAATTCGGCCAGCCATGGAGAGATGCCATGAGCCCAAGCTACGGAGCTTGGAGGCCATGCTACTCAGTAGACTGTCAAAATCACTAGGCTGAGATCGCCCAGGCCTGAGCTTGATCCCAAGGTATGATATAGCTGCAACTTTTTTATGGCCCAGCTACTGGAGTATCCTTTCTTTTGAGCTTGGTTGCACTTTGGGCCCAAATAGAATAGTTGCCGATCCAAACAAGACAGTGTCGTCGGCAAATAATAAATGTGAAATTTAAGGAGCCGAGGCACTAAACTTGATGCCCAACCCTGGATATTGTTTACTTTTTATTAGGAGAGAGAGAAATTCTGAGCAGATGATAAAAACGTAGGGCGACCGAGGGCAGCCCTGCCTTAGGCCACACGAGGCATTGATCCAGGCAGATTTAGCCCCATTGACTAGGAGGCCATACCTTGGGGAGGAAATACCTTCCAGGATAAGATTAATCCACCCTGCAGGAAAATTGAAAGCTTGTAAGGCGCGCCTAACGAGGCTCCATTGTATTCTGTCGAATGTTTTTTCCATATCTAGCTTGATAGCCATGAATCCATCTTTGCTCTCTGTTGAGTGCAATCGGTGTAAGAGCTCTTGGGCCAAGATGCAATGATCGTAGAGCGAACGCCCTGGCACAAAAGCGGCTTGCTCCTCTGAATAAGATTACATAACAACGGTTTCATTCGGTTGACAATAATTTTTGCAGCAACTTTGTATATAGATTAGCACAGGCTGATTGGTCGGAAGTGCTCTGGCAGCGTCCGTTGCGCACATTTTGGGATGAGCATAACGAGAATTTCCTTCCAACTTGCTTCCATGCGGCCACTGGCAAGAAAGTCCTTCACGGCCGCAACGATTTCAGTCATGGCGAAGCCCCAAAAGTGTGTAAAAAAGTAATGGATGATTCCGTCAAGCCCGGTGATTTGTTGCGGCCAAAGGAAAATACCGCAGCTTTGATTTCAGCATCCGAGGGAAGGGATAGGAGATTCTGAGCATCATCCTCGCTAACCAACCTTGGCGGAGTCGGCAAGCTGTCCTGGGAAGTGACATCAGTCAAGCACCATCTGGTTGTGAAGTGTTTGACAAATTCTTGTTCAATTTCCTGCACATCAGTAATGGTAGCCCCATTTCGACGAAGAGAAAAAATCTGGTTCTCGTGCTTCCTCTGTGAGGCAGCCGCATGGAAGAGCCGAGTTACGATCCCCCTGAGTGATCGAGTTACAGTTGGCCCGCTACAACAACCAGGTGTCCAGCCTAGATTGAATTTCATTGTAATTGGCGACAAGCACCCGCAAAGAATGCAGCTCAAAGTCGTCCAAGGGCCGGTCAATCTCCCGCAGTTGCAAGGCTTTCATCTCGTCTTCTAGCTTATTTTCTGCCTCCTGTTCTTTATTAGCATTGAATTTGCTGCAGCGGGCAAGGGCTTTAATTGGCTTTAATTGTTCTATTGCATTTATCGGCTAGGATTTTGCTAGGCTGACCCGATGCACTTCTTCTCCATTCCCCGAGCACGACAGCATACGCATTTGGAAGCGAAACCCAGGCCTCTTCAAACTTCAGGCGGTCTGGAGAGGAAAATGTGAGTTTGTCAATCTCCAATAGCAGCGGGGTGTGATCCGAAGCTATTCGGGGGAGATATGATGGGTGATTGTACCAGGAAATTGAAGGAGTGCAGAGGAGTTGAGCAGGATGCGGTCAAGCCTGGACAGAACGGGCGACGTGGGATCCCTATTGTTGCACCAGGTGAACGTGATGCCTGTGAATGGTATCTCATGCAAACCGCATACCGTAATAAAATTTGCAAATTCCTGTGGCCTTTTGTTCAGGTTGAACACCCTTCCTCCTCTTTTTTCATTTACCCGCAAAATGCAGTTGAAGTCTCCTCCAATTATTGTTGGAGTACTCATGTCAAATCTTGGATAATTACTCCCAGATCAGCCTTCTCCTGTGCAGATATTTACTAGCATAGATTCCGCCCAGTTGCCACGTAGCGTCGGTTGGTAATGTCATAGAAGCGATCAAAAATTGCGGGGTTGTTTTTACAATATTGCTGACTTGTAGTATGTCATGCCACCAGAGGAGGACGATTCCACCCGTTTTCCCGAGTAAGGGAATTACCTTAAAGCTCCATTGCCGACCAATGAGTCTATCAACCTCATGCC
Source organism: Platanthera zijinensis (assembly GCA_039513925.1). Lineage (NCBI taxonomy): Eukaryota > Viridiplantae > Streptophyta > Magnoliopsida > Asparagales > Orchidaceae > Platanthera > Platanthera zijinensis. Next base: position 63,765,874 of record CM077094.1, on the reverse strand, counting down.
TTGTAAATGACTGTTTGCGGGTTTCCAATAGGAAGATGGCTATAGGGCGATGTCGCTGGACAAGCTCGTGGAGATAAGCACGAGAGGAGAGCTTTGTTGGAGCTTTGACATTTTGACCGGGTCCACATGCATGGGGAGTTACATAATTTTTATAGCTTTAATTGAAAGGGGGGATGAATGTATTTAATGTGAGGAGTTGAGAGCGTGATAGTTAATGGGTGTCTTTAATGGTTCGCCACTTGGCGTTTTCTTACTCGTTGTAATTGCCTATATAAGGGCTTGTAGGTTCATTTGGAAAGTTTGATGAAATAGAGAGAAAATCCTCCCATCTTCTTGTTTTTCAATTTTGAGAGAGGAGCGCTGCAGCGCATAGTGAGTGTAAGCGTGGTTGTGTTTTTTTTGCCGGTGGAGATCTTGCCGAGCGGGTAGGAGTTTGTCGCCAGGCGAGTAGGACATCTCGTCGGCCTGGTGTTCTCGTCGCTTGTGGTTCTCGCCGGAGCAGTCGTCGCGCGAGTAGAGGGACTAGCCGGAGTCGGTCTCGCAGGGTGTCGTGCTCGCCGGCCTGTTGTTCTCACCGAGTGAACTCGCGCCGGGTGTACTCGCCTGGAGAGTGCTCGCCAGGTGTAACCGCGAGAAGTAGTTGGTACTCGCCAGCAAGAAGGAAGGAGCTCGCAGGGAGAGTGCTCGCTGGTGCAGCTCGCGCGGGTAGGCGGCTAGAGTTGGCGAACTCGCTGGTTACTCGGTGGATTTTGTGCTAAGTGTTTTAGAGGTGTAGTCCGAAGCAGGGACCCATTCTCGTTTCCAACAAGTGGTATCAGAGGGAGGTTGAGACCCCTGGAAGTTGTACTCGGAAGTTTGTGAAGTAAAGTGATGGAGACAAGTAGTGGGATGCCGGGGCAGGTCCCGAAGTTGAGCAAGACGAACTACGGGAACTGGAGCATTCAGATGAGAGTACTACTATCCTCCAAGGAGTTGTGGGAGGTAGTAGAGGATTGTGTTGAGCAGTTTACTGCCGAAGCAGAAGCTGCGTTGACGAACGCTCAGAGGGTGGCGTTGAGAGAAGCCAAGAAGAAGGACAAGAAGGCGCTGTTCATCTTGTACCAAGGAGTGGATGAAGCAACGTTTGAGAAGATCTCGGACGCCGAGACTTCAAAGAAAGCATGGGAGATACTGCAACGCTCCATGCAGGGAGTGGACAAAGCAAAGAAGGTGAAGTTGCAATCACTTCGAGCTCAATACGAGGTGATGAGGATGCAGAGCTCAGAGAAGGTGGGCGACTATGTGACCCGTCTTCGGACGCTGACAAATGAAATGAAGAGGAACGGAGAGGTGACTGACGACGTCAGTTTCATGGAGAAGCTTCTGCGGTCGATATCCAAGAAGTTCAGACACGTGGTGGTGGCTATTGAGCAGTCGAAGGACCTCACCACGATGGCGGTGGATGAGCTTGTTGGCTCGCTACAAGCACATGAGTATCGGATGGTGCAAGATGAGGAGAAGTCGAGTGGCTTGGGGAAAACACTCCAGACTCAACTCAATTTTGGAGAAAGCTCAGGAAGAGGAGGAGGTCAGCGCGGTCGAGGCTACCAAGGCAAAGGTAGAGGAGGAAGAGGTGGAAGAGACTTTGGAAGGAATCAGTACAACCAGCGTGAGGTGGAGCAACCTCAGGATTGGAGACACAAAGCAGGAGGAAGAGGAAGAGGCCAAGGAAGGGGCCAAGGTAAAGGTCAGGGAAGAGACCAAGGCAGAGGTCAAGGTAGAGGAGGAAGAGGAGACATGTCCCAGACCCAATGCTACAACTGTGGCAAGTTCGGGCACATGAGCTACGATTGTTGGGCTCCTAGGAAGGGAGGAGATGTCAACCATTATGCGGAGACTAGCAACATGGGAGGCGCCCTGATGATGTTCCTTACCGTCCAAGGGGCTGGAGGCGGAAAGAATGGAATATGGTACTTGGACACCGGAGCCAGTAATCACATGTGCGGAGAGAAGGAGCTGTTTACGAACCTTGAACAAAATGGTGGTGAGGTGAGTTTCGGTGACGCTTCTAAGATCTCAGTTGAAGGAAGAGGAGTAGTGGCGGTTGTGTTGAATGAGAAGGAGGTGCTCATCAATGACGTCTTCTACGTGCCAGACTTGAGGAGTAACAGCCTAAGCCTCGGGCAACTGGTGGAGAAGGGCTACCGGGTCTTATTAAGGGATGGCACCTTAGCCATGAAAGATGGTCAAGGGAAAGAAGTGGTGAGGGTGAAGATGACGATGAATCGTCTCTTTACCTTGAGCATGGATGTGAAGGAGATGGCGTGTCTCGCGAGGACTGAAGAGGAGGAAGAAGCTTGGCTGTGGCACCACCGGATGAGGCATCTGGGGTTCACAGGACTGAAGCTGTTGTCTGGATCCAAGATGGTGGAAGGGCTACCTATGATCACACCTCCTCAAAGGGTCTGTGAGGCATGCACGAAGGGGAAGTAAAGAAGGGAGACATTTGAGGGTGGCAAGTCCCGGAGAGCAACAAGGTCATTGGAGTTAGTTCACTCGGACATCGCTGGTCCGTTTGAGAGTACTTCAATTGGTGGAAGCAAGTACTATATCACATTCACCGACGACTTCAGCAGGAAGTGTTGGGTTTATTTTCTAAGAGGGAAGACCGAGGCTCTGGACAAGTTCCGAGAGTTCAAGGCGATGGCTGAGAAGGAAGTTGGGCAGCCACTGAAGGTGCTCCGGACAGATAGAGGCAAGGAGTACACCTCTAGGCTATTTGATGACTACTGCAGAGAATGGGGGATCTCACACTAGCTGACAGCGGCATACTCGCCTCAGCAAAACGGAGTGGTGGAAAGGAAGAACCTAACCATCATGAACATGGCGAGGAGTATGGTGAAGGGCAAGGGGTTGCCAAAGAAGTATTGGGCGGAAGCAGTACAGGTAGCAGTGTATGTGCTAAACCGTTGCCCAACCAAGAGCGTCAAGTTCAAGACGCCGTTCGAAGCTTGGTGTGGAAGGAAGCCCAGTGTGAAGCATCTGAGGGTCTTTGGGTGTGTTGCTTATGCTCACATCCCGGACCAGGGGAGGAGGAAGTTAGATGACCGGAGTGAGAGATGCATCTTTGTAGGCTACGCTCCTACGAGCAAGGCTTATGTTGGGTATTGTATCCACAATGTACTTGATTTGAAGAAGCCATTGTACAAGCTAAGGTAAATAGACATTGTATTTGATGATTTTCTTCAAGATGTGCTTGCATTTATTCCACGCTAAGTACACACCGATGTCAGGGTGTAGTGGATCAATATACACGGATCTGCGCAACGTAATCCCTCGTTGAGCAGATCAGTGTGTTGGCCTACGTGTACTCTCTCTATTGGAGTGTACTTACTTTCAAGTACAGGGCTGAGAAAGATCAAGAGCAGACAAGGAGCAAGGATGGGCCAAAGAGCAGTTCACGGGTGGAAAGACGAAAAATCGTCTAAGTAGAAATCGTTGAGAATCACTAAGTGATTCTCGCCGATTCGACGAGAATCACTAGTGATTCTCGCCGATTCGATGAGAATCACTAGTGATTCTCCCCGATTCGTCGAGAATCACTCGCTGATTCTTGCCGATTGCAGCCGGCTGTCTCAACGCCGTCTTGATTTTTGCTTAAGGCAGAATCGTCGAGAATCACTAGTTGATTCTCGCCGAATTGACGAGAATGATTTTGCATTCTCGCCGATCCGTCGAGAATGAATATTGATTCTGGCCGATTCTCTCCAGTTGGCTATATCTTCAGCCAGAATTCTGCCAAGTAGAATTCGGCGAGAATCATAAGTGATTCTCGCCGATCCGTCGAGAATCACCTTTGATTCTCGCCGAATTTGCCTTGGGCGAAATTCTTGTGATCGCTGGACCGGACCAAGTTTCAGGCACTGTTTTGAAACCGGAGCTAGGGTTTCTTTTAGTGGGGCTCACAACGGTCATTTTGTATGACCTACTGTATAAATACATCAGTATTTTGAAAAGTAAGGGTACGAACATACAAGAAAGAATACCGAGCCCCCGACGTAACCAAAATCACGGATTTCTCTTCCGCCGCCGCCATCGCTCGGGAAGATTGTCGCCTCCTGGGATCGTGGATACCTCCTGATCTCCCGGCAACAGAAGCTCAGCCAAGCAACGCGTCTCACGTGTCTATCCAGAGATCTTTTGTCTCTTGGTTCGTTGATCGGGAATACCTTCCCTTTCCAAATCGATCGAGACGATCGATCCTAGTGTGGCCGTTGGTAGACCTTGACTAGCTTAGCTACGAAGGTTGGATTTCTAAAGCTCAGCTGCCGCACTTCTTGCCGCCGCCGATCCCGAACGCCAAGCCGCCGCTCTTCTTGCTGCCGCCGGTTTCGTGGAGATTCATTCTAAGTGAGAGCTAGGTCGTGGACTCCTCGCCTTCGTCAAGAACGCGTCATCGAACGAAGAGGGACACCGAGCACTCCATAAGAAGTTTGTATAGTTTATACATTCCATTTTATTTTTGTTGCAAAGGAATGTAGGTTCCTCGTTGTAAGGGTTGGGTGCAGCCCGTGGTGGATGAGTGGTGACTCTTTCGTTTGGAAGGGTTCCTTCCGTTAGTGTGAGGATTGGATTTCAATCCGGTTGGTGAAGAGTCTGAGTCGTCCCTTGTTGGGAGATAGGTCGAAGGGAGAAAGTGGACGTACCCAAATCGGGGAACCACTATAACTGCTAGTGTCTATTTGTGCTGTGTTGTTTTGTTTACTTGTGCAGGTAGAATTTTAATTCCGCTAAAATCGCTGCAAGACACCTATTCCCCCCATAGGTGAAGATAGTTTGCACTAGGTGGACTTTCAAGTGGTATCAGATGGAGGTTACTCATCAAAGGGGTTAACAACTCGAGTAAGTTCCTGCCACTAGTGTCAAGAAGAAGGCAGATATCTACTATGGATGGACTCAAGTACTCAGGCAAGATCCCAGAGTGCACCAGGCTAAACTTTCCTATCTGGAAGGAAAGGATTAGATTTTACATGGAAGCAGTCGACCCTCGACTCTTTGTAGTCGTGGAGGAGGGACCTTACATTCCCACTAAGGCCTCCACCATTTATCCTACCAAAAAGGTGCTAAAGAAGGTTTCTGAAATCGACAAGGACGAGATGGTGCTTGTCGGACTTGACAAGAAGGCACAGAACATACAGATCAGCGCAGTCGATGACTCCATGATGCAGAACTTCTGCAACTATAGTACAACAAAGGATATCTGGCACAGCTTGATTATCCTGATGGAGGGCACAGATGAAGTGAGGTATGATCGGAGATCCTTCCTGAATCAGAAATATGAGGCCTTCAGGCAGGGGCCCAAGGAAGAGATCGGAGTTACCTTCGAGAACTTCCTCAAGATCGTCAATGCTCTCAAGGGATATGGAAGAGTGTTCACTAATGGTGAACTTAATGATAAATTCCTTAGGCCCCTTACTAAGGAATGGGACACGAAGATCTGCGCCATCCGAGAGTTTGGCAGATTAGCTGAAATTGATCCTCAGATACTCTTTGGGAAGCTCATGTCCTATGAGCTCCAGTTGAACACGAGTAAAGCTGAAGAAGAAGCATAGAAGGCCGCAGCCAAGGAAAAGACTGTGGCCCTAAAAGCCATTCACTCCAGGAAGGGCAAGGGTGCGGCTTCATCCCGTGCCGGGAAAGAGGATGAGGAGGAAGACTCCGAGCCATGCTCCTCCGGCTCAGAGTTGTCTGAAGAAGACTTCTCCCTCATCACCCGAGAATTCAAGAAGTTCCTCAAGATGAGAAATCAAAGAAAGAGAGACGGCTCCTCCTCCAGAAATCAGAAGAAGAATTATTCTTCTGACAGGTATGAATCAAAAACGAACAAACATCATAATACTGACATCATTTGTTTTGGATGCAATAAGCCAGGACATGTCGTGGCTGACTGCCATCAAGGCAAGAGAGAGAAGGGGAAGGGAGAAGAGCACAGGACCTCTATAGATAAAAAGGAGAGGAGCTACATCGCCAAAAAGTCAAAGACACTGAGTGAGTCTGATTCCTCAGACTCCAGTGATGATGAGGAAGCCTACTTCGGGCTGGTGGGTCGCTCTGACTCAGAAGGAGAATGCCCCCCATTCACTGGGAAGGTAAAAGCTCATACCCCCCTCTCTGACTATGAGTCTCCTGATGATGATCTCGAGGACAGCCCATCTGCCCGAGAAGCTGAGCTCCTCGAAAAGGATGAGCTTTTGCTCAACACCTTCGAGGAATGCCACAAGAGATTGAGGGCTCAGAAAAAGGAAGTCAAATTCCTTAAGGTCGAGGGTGTCTCCCTAAGGGAAGAGATCACTAGCTTGATTTCTCTCCAACAGGAGCACCTAGACCTGATCTCTAAGCACTCAGAGTCTCTAAGTCTCCTTTACCTTAAACAAGAATAAATCAATAAGTTGGAAGAACAACTTACGGCAGAAAAGAAGATTGTCCAAAGCTTCTCTATGACAAAGACTGTTCTTCCACTGGTTGATACCGTCTCTGCTTAGGATAAGGGGACTGGCTTGGGGCATGTGGGTGTACCTTGTAAATCATCCAGGAGAAACAAAAAGCAGAGGAGAAATATGGCTGCTAAGAAGGCCTCTACTGCAGAAAAGGGAAAGGCCCCACTCAACCCTGTTGTATTCAGGAAGCCTGGCTATCCCTGAAATGAACAGGACTTTGAGTCAACTTATGGCCACTTCTTCCGGCCCTCGGTTGAAAAGCCCAAGAGCCGGTATGAGGGGTGGGCCTTCCCCCGCAACTTTGGCGAGAGTGTCTTCAAGGCACCTTATGAGGAAGTTCAGATGGAGGATTATGACCACTTCTCTAGCGGCCATAATAGGAAGCAGGAACCCAAGGCCAAGCCTGTTACACTGAGAAACCAGGAGGTGAAGAAATCATGCGACTGTTATCATCATGATGCCTCCACCTCCAGGTCCGAGGCCCCGGCTGAACCTTCCGTTCCAAGGGTGAAGCAGGTGCCTAGGAGAAAGTATAATAGATTTGACTGCTAGTGCTGTAGCAAAGATGGTCACTTTGCCGTGGATTGCTGGTTTAATCCGAGGAATAACGAGACTCCTCATGTTGGCAATGCGAGGCAGACCACTCGTAGGGCTAACCATCCGAGGGGGAGCATACTAACGAGGAATCAAGGACCCAAGTTCGATTGGGTTCCTAAGGGAAATTAATTCTGTTTTGCAGGAATGTCCAAAGGCCACCAAAACTCCCATATGGTACTTGGACAGTGGATGCTCCCAGCATATGACTGGGACAAGAAGCCTGCTGCGTGATTACTCTCCAGTCGAGAATGGACCCAAAGTCATCTTTGGGGGATCAGATCGAGGAGTTACCAGGGGTTACAGTATGATTTCCAACGGTATAATCTCTATCACCGACGTGGCTTATGTTGAAGGGTTAAATCATAACCTGATCAGTGTAAGTCAGTTATTTGATAAAGGATATGACGTTAAGTTCTGCAAGGATAAGTGCCTGATAATATCGTGTGCCTCTTCGGAGACGGTATTAACGGGCATTAGGAGCAGAAATATCATTTGTTTAGATTTTCTTAGTTTAGATTCTTCTACCCCCGTGTGCCTGGTTGCAAAAGTCAGTGCATCTCTTTGTGAACAATGGCACAAGAGATTGACAAACATTAATTTCAAGACAATTAATATGCTGTTTTCTAAAAGTTTAGTAAGGGATGCTCCCATCATTAAGGTTATCAAAGATAGCCCCTGTTCTGCGTGGTGATGACTAGTTTTAGTCATCGTTTTTGGGGTAATTTAGTAGCCTAAATGCCTAAGTTTATTTATAATTTATGCTTGTCATTTCATGTTTTAATGTCTTTTTATAAAATCCTATTTTTATTTAGTTATTTTATATTATGATATAAAAAATTAATATAATCTTATTATATGTATTATGCTACTATATATATTAGATTATAATATAATTACAATTAATGTTATGTTCTATGTTTAATTTTATATTATATGTTTAACTTGTGTTTTATTTTGAATATTAATATTATGTATTATGTTATGTTATGTTATGTTTTGTTATATTATGTATTATGTTTTATTTATATTATGTATTTTGTTTTGTATTATGTATTATATAATCATTAACTAATGTTTATTTGGTTTTAATGTAGGTGCAGCCCATGCATGATAAAGCCCACTTTAAGAGCAGCCCTCCTCCATTGCAAGCAGCCCGGCCTCCTCCAAAGCATGCTACCCGAGTCCAAGTCCATATGGAGCAGCCCACTTCATCACCAAGACCTACCCGAGCCCCTACATGGAGCAGCCCATCACTAAGCCCAACCCGAGCCCACCAAGATCCTCCACCTATGTGGCCGGCCACTCTCATGCATGCATTCTCCCCCCTCTCTCCTCTTTATTTCTTATTCATTCCCCTTGCATTTTCTTTTTTTTTATTTCTTTTAAATAACATGCATGCACCTTGCCATCCACATTCATCTCTCTCCCCTTTATTCTTTTCTTCTACACACTTCCATTCATCTCCCCTTCTCTTTATTTTATATTTTCCATTTTATTTCATTTAATATAATACATTGCATCCATGCATTCTCTCTCCCCTCATTTAAAGCCATGCATGAACCAATTCCCCCTCCATGTGGCCGGCCACCCTATGTCTCCCTCCTCTTTATTCCCTTTTAGATCCTTCTCCTTCATCTATAAAAGGAACCCCTCCCCCTCTTGTTTATGGGAAGTAGTTTTTGGTAGAGAGTGTTATGGTAGAAAGTGTTAGTAGTTCTCTTCTCTTCTTCCTTGTTGCTAAGTAGATTTCTTTCTTCATTGTTGTAATAGTTCTCTTACTAGTACAATATTATCTTGTTTTTATTTTGTATTCTCTCTCTTTTATCATGCAATGAAAACACTTTCTTCTTCTTTTATTTTGGTTTTCTTTCTTATCATGCGTAGCTAAATAATTTTTGTGCCCGATCGCGATGATCTTTGCGATATAATAACGTATCTTTATTTTTATGTTTTCCTTTGTACTTTTCTATTTTTGATCCTTCCTTGAAATATCTCGTATCGACTCCGTATTTCTAGTATACGGTAGTAGATTTCGATCTCATATTCGAGTGGCCGAGAGGCTCGTGAATATGAAAGATCACTCAAGGAAGGAAGGAGTTGAACGCACCCCTAGAGATAGGATGACGTAAATCCTCCGGATTGGAGTCAAATCCAATAGTGCGGGTCACTTCGATAATGCGACTTTAGGCCATTTTGACTTGTAAAGAGATTTCGGTCAAAACGTCTACAAGTTAGGGGATTTAATGCTCTAGCGAGATTACTTCCTAATATCGGATCCGTCACGGTCTTAATAGATTTACAATTGTTAAACTAAATTATTTCGTTATTTTATTTCAAAGTGAATCGTCGATCGCGCACACTTTTCTCGTAATAGTTTATTTCTCTTTAAGTTTAGTTTATTTTAATTTTCAAAACTCATTAATCGTTCGGTAGGATAATAGAGTCATTGTGAGTAATAGTACTTGCTTGCCCCGAGTTTTTATACGACCTTGATATTTTTCATATCCTATGCTATATTTCGATAGGTACACTTGCCTTAATCGAGTATAGATTGGAGAATACGATTTTCTCTATCACGTTTTTGGCGCCGTTGCCGGGGATTTTTTTTGGCAATATTACGAAAGCATCGAGTTTATTACTTCTACTAAAAAAAACAAAAAAAATTATTATTATTATTATTATTATTATTATTATCCACCCACCTCATCTAAATTCTACCCAACCTAAAATCTCTCGAAAAGGGTAAGGGGCTTTAAGCGCCACCATTTTACCTAGTACCGGGCGAACCCTTCACCGGGTAGTCCTCGGGAAGTTCGAGAGCCAATCCATTAAAAAAACCTATTTTAAAAAAATATATATATATATATATCTAAAAAAAACAAATAAAAAAAACAATTAGTTTTTCTTTTCCTTTTTGGTAGCAGTTTATTTTTTTTATGGAATCGTCGTATTTTTGCGCTTCTTGCGGGTCGCCCGACCACTTTTATTCGGAATGTCTTTCGGGAGCCCCTCCCTCTTTTGATTTCAATTTTTCTGGAGCGGGTCAAACTGGACAATTTGACCCTTACTCCAATTTTTGTCCAACTTGGGAGATGGGCAACCCGTATTTTTCTTATGATTTTGCCCTGCAAAGCGCTGCGCCTCCTACTTTTAATTTTAATTCTCTCGATAATGGGTATTTTGAGTTGCAAACTTCTCTTAATAATATTAATTCGCATCTCAAAACCATTATGGATTCTTTTTCTCGTGAGGCCGCTTCTTTTTCTTCGTCTTCTTCTCCGTCTCCTCCAATTTCTTTATGTAATGAGTCACCGGATATCCCGGCTTGTCTTGTTCCTCTTGAGGAGGATAACTATTCGGATATCCCGGATTGTTTCCTTCCTCCTTTGGAAGACGCCTCTATGGATATTCCGGTGTGCTTCTTACCCGTTGAGGATGACGAGACGTTTTATATTTCTCATTCCGAAGACGTTTGCGATTCCATTACGCTTTCAAATTCAACTATTCCAAATTTTTCTCTTTTTAGCGAATCTACTTTTTCTTCTTCTTTTTTAGATAATTCTTCTTTAGTCCACTCTACTCCTTCTTCTCCCGAAATTTCACAAGACTCTCCTTCTCCTTGTGAAATTTCCTTTGATGAAAATTCTTTTTCTACTTCTTTTATTCCTCTTTCTATTTTTTCTTCTTTTTATTCTCCTTCTTTTGACGACCCCTTCTTTCTCGTTTTACATTCGGCGGAGTTCTTCTATAACTCCGTCCGTTCTTTTTTGGGCGTCAATCCTTTGAAGATTTCACCGCATGTCGGTGCAATTCTTCTTTTCTTCCTTTTTTTAGTTTACTCTCCTAAGCGCATACTTAGGGAGTTACCTCTTCATTTCAGTTTTTATTTTCCCTTTAGCTAACAAATAATGTCGGGCTCGGCCGACGTTAAACAGAGAGCGCTCTTGGGAGGCACCCCTTGCTTATCCTTTTTCTTTTTTCTTTTTCATTTTATTTTATTTTGCAGGAATAAAACCCCCGGCGGTTCGTTTGGCTCCATCAATTCATCTCTTCCTTAGGCCTGAGCCGGTGTCCAGCTTAAGCATGGGGGAGGGATATTTGCAATCGGCCTTACGACTCCGGGGAAGTCGTTTTTTTTGTATCCCCCTCCCCTTTCTTCTTCCTTTTACTTTCTTGTTTTTATTTTTCATTGAGGGCAATGAAAGGTTTAAGCATGGGGGAGGGTTTAGTTATTTTATTTCTTCTTTTTCTTTTCAAAAATTGTTTTAAATTTCAAAAAAATTAGTATAGTTTTATTAAGTTTTTTTTTATCTTTCTTTAGTACTACTATTTAGCCTTATCAAAAACCCAAAAAATTAGAAAAATCAAAAATTCCAAAAAAAAGATCATATCTCAAAAATCCAAAAAAATTGAAAAAAGTCAAAAAATCAAAATATAATAAATCTCATGCTTAGCTTTTTGTTATTTTTAGAACTTTAGTTTGAGTTAGTTTATAAGCATTTTTATTTGCTAATCTTTATTTCATCATATTTAGTTAAATTAACTTTTAGTGATTTAGTTTTGAGGAAAATCTTATGTTTTAATTGGATTAGAGTAATTTATTTAGCACTTTTCCTCTTTTATTTTAAATAGTTTCAATTTTGTAGTAATTTTGCTAAAACAATTTTGGATTCCAAGTATTATTACTTCATGCTTTTAGATTCTTAGGAAATCTCAATCTACTAGTAGTTGCTCTCTAGTATTTTAGTTTATTTTCTAAAAATTTTGTTTAACCCCATCATTTTTCTTTTTATTTGTTAGATCATATGTCATGGGAATAAGAGGATAAAATTCATTATTCCTTGGTAAACATATGCAACCCAAAAAAAAAATGAAGAGAGGAATTAAAAAGTTCATATATGTCGGGGGAAGTGATAGGATGTTAGTCTATCATTTTCTGGTATTACATATATATTATTTAAAAAAAAACAAAATTGTGTGGGGTGTGAAAAAAAATATGATGATCACCTCCAATCAAAGACCTCTTCATGTTAATTTCCTCCCTAAAACCCCCTTAGCCATTATCATTTTCTTAGTCTTTAAATTAAAATATGTGGAGAGCATAAGTAGTAGGTTGTCTTCTTCCTTAAGTTTCTTTCAAGTTATGGTTTTTATAATTTCAATCTAACCTTGTTTGCACTTTACTCAATTTTGAATGCTAGTTAATTTATTAGAGAATTTTTGGCTAAATTCTTCTCTCTTTTCACTTTAATTTCATAATTTAGGACTTGATTCTTAAATTCCTAAATTTTACTTTTGCCTAGATTTTGATGTAAATAAATTTTTAGTTTGTTTGAAAATTATATAATGCCTTATAAATATTTCTCTTCCTTTTGCTCTGGAATAGCAAAAGCCTAAGCATGGGGGAGTTTGATGACTAGTTTTAGTCATCATTTTTGGGGTAATTTAGTAGCCTAAATGCCTAAGTTTATTTATAATTTATGCTTGTCATTTCATGTTTTAATATCTTTTTATAAAATCCTATTTTTATTTAGTTATTTTATGTTATGATATAAAAAATTAATATAATCTTATTATATATATTATGCTACTATATATTTTAGATTATAATATAATTACAATTAATGTTATGTTCTATGTTTAATTTTATATTATATGTTTAACTTGTGTTTTATTTTGAATATTAATATTATGTATTATGTTATGTTATGTTTTGTTATATTATGTATTATGTTTTATTTATATTATGTATTTTGTTTTGTGTTATGTATTATATAATCATTAACTAATGTTTATTTTGTTTTAATGTAGGTGCAGCCCATGCATGATAAAGCCCACTTTAAGAGCAGCCCTCCTCCATTGCAAGCAGCCCGACCTCCTCCAAAGCATGCTACCCGAGCCCAAGTCCATATGGAGCAGCCCACTTCATCACCAAGACCTACCCGAGCCCCTACATGGAGCAGCCCATCATTAAGCCCAACCTGAGCCCACCAAGATCCTCCACCTATGTGGCCGGCCACTCTCATGCATGCATTCTCCCCCCTCTCTCCTCTTTATTTCTTATTCATTCCCCTTGCATTTTCTTTTTTTTTATTTCTTTTAAATAACATGCATGCACCTTGCCATCCACATTCATCTCTCTCCCCTTTATTCTTTTCTTCTACACACTTCCATTCATCTCCCCTTCTCTTTATTTTATATTTTCCATTTTATTTCATTTAATATAATACATTGCATCCATGCATTCTCTCTCCCCTCATTTAAAGCCATGCATGAACCAATTCCCCCTCCATGTGGCCGGCCACCCTATGTCTCCCTCCTCTTTATTCCCTTCTAGACCCTTCTCCTTCATCTATAAAAGGAACCCCTCCCCCTCTTGTTTATGGGAAGTAGTTTTTGGTAGAGAGTGTTATGGTAGAAAGTGTTAGTAGTTCTCTTCTCTTCTTCCTTGTTGCTAAGTAGATTTCTTTCTTCATTGTTGTAATAGTTCTCTTACTAGTGCAATATTATCTTGTTTTTATTTTGTATTCTCTCTCTTTTATCATGCAATGAAAACACTTTCTTCTTCTTTTATTTTGGTTTTCTTTCTTATCAAGCGTAGCTAAATAATTTTTGTGCCCGATCGCGATGATCTTTGCGATATAATAACGTATCTTTATTTTTATGTTTTCCTTTGTAGTTTTCTATTTTTGATCCTTCCTTGAAATATCTCGTATCGACTCCATATTTCTAGTATACGGTAGTAGATTCCGATCTCATATTCGAGTGGTCGAGAGGCTCGTGAATATGAAAGATCACTCAAGGAAGGAAGGAGTTGAACGCACCCCTAGAGATAGGATGACGTAAATCCTCCGGATTGGAGTCAAATCCAATAGTGCGGGTCACTTCAATAATGCGACTTTAGGCCATTTTGACTTGTAAAGAGATTTCGGTCAAAATGTCTACAAGTTAGGGGATTTAATGCTCTAGCGAGATTACTTCCTAATATCGGATCCGTCACGGTCTTAATAGATTTACAATTGTTAAACTAAATTATTTCGTTATTTTATTTCAAAGTGAATCGTCGATCGCGCACACTTTTCTCGTAATAGTTTATTTCTCTTTAAGTTTAGTTTATTTTAATTTTCAAAACTCATTAATCGTTCGGTAGGATAATAGAGTCGTTGTGAGTAATAGTACTTGCCTGCCCCGAGTTTTTATACGACCTTGATATTTTTCATATCCTATGCTATATTTCGATAGGTATACTTGCCTTAATCGAGTATAGATTGGAGAATATGATTTTCTCTATCACGTGGCAGAAGGGAAAACAGACTCGGGCTACCTTTAAGGGCATTGCAGACAAAGACTCTTCCAGATGTCTTTATCTTCTGCATATGGACTTGTTTGGTCCAGTGCAAGTTCACAGCCTGGGAGGCAAGTCCTATACGCTAGTGATTGTTAATGATCACTCTCGGTTTACATGGGTGTTCTTCTTAAAAAGAAAGTCAGATACGTTTGACATCTTCACTAATTTTGTCAAGCAGGTTCAGAACGAATTTAACTGCTCAATGGTCAAAATCAGAAGTGACCATGGAACAGAATTCGAATCTGGTGCTATGTCAGAGTTTTGTGAAGAACATGGTATCTTTCATGAGTTTTCCTCCCCGCGTACTCCTCAGCAAAATGGGGTTGCAGAGAGGAGAAATAGAACGCTCATTGAAGCTTGCACGACAATGTTGAAAGACACTTCTCTCCTAGAATACTTCTGGGCAGAGGCTGTCAATATTGCTTGTCATGTACAAAACCGAGCATTGATCAACAAGACTCATCGTAAGATGCCTTATGAGCTACTGAAAGGTAGGAAACCAACCATGTCCTATTTAAGGATCTTTGGCTGCAAATGCTATGTACTCAATAATGGGAAGTACTCGCGTACTAAATTTGGTGAAAAATGCTTCGAAGGCATATTCATGGGCTATAGTAGCCATAGTCGGGCATATAGGGTTTTCAATAAGAAAACCCTAGTGGTTGAAGAATCAATTAATGTTGTATTTGATGAAGGAAGCTTGCTTAATAGCAATTCTTCCAGCGGTATTCTTGAATATGCAGGTGCAAGACTTGAACAGCTGAGTCTCGATGAGACTGCTAAAGATGTAACTCCCAAGTACATCAAGGTTTCTACCTCAACGTCAATTGGAGAAGTTGAAGATCAGAATGGAGCAAACCTCTTAGAAGAAGGAGAAGCTCAAGAAGATGTCAGAGCTCCTGATGCCAGACTCCTAGAGCTCCGACACATGAGGGATCATCCTAGAGATCAGATCATCGGAGATCCTCGTGACGGTGTCAGAACTCGAAGAGGTACTATTAACGAGATTTTGCATCTTAGTTTCCTGTCACATGTTAAGCTAAAGAAGTTCGACGAGGCGAACAAAGATGCGGCATGGATATTGGACATGCAAGATGAACTGCATCAATTCGAACGATGCAACGTCTGGACGCTGGTTCCCAGACCACAAAAGTAGAATATGATTGGCACCAAGTGGATCTTCAGAAACAAACTGGATAAACACGGTGTCATCATAAAGAACAAGGCCAGGCTGGTGGCTCAAGGGTACAGATAGGAGGAGGGGATCGACTTCGACCAGACCTTTGCACCAGTGGCAAGGCTCGAGGCAATCAGATTGTTCCTGGCGTATGCTTCGCACAAAGGATTCACTGTCTATCAGATGGATGTGAAATCTGCTTTCCTCAATGGAAATCTGAAAGAGGAAGTATATGTCGCACAACCCCCAGGTTTTGTTAATCCTACATTTCCCAATCATGTATATTTTCTTAATAAAGCTTTATATGGCTTAAAACAAGCTCCTCGAGCTTGGTATGAGACTCTGTCTAGTTTTCTTCTTGAGAACAAGTTCTCTAGAGGAAAAATAAATAAGACATTGTTTCTTAGGGAGGTCAAAGGCAAGATCTTGCTAGTGCAAATCTATGTCGATGACATTATATTCGGCTCAACGGACAACAATCTTTGCAAAAAGTTTTCTAAACTTATGCAAGGAAAGTTTGAAATGAGCAGTATGAGAGAGCTAAAGTATTTCTTTGGACTTCAAGTGAAACAGTCTGAGGATGGAATCTTCATCTCTCAGACGAAGTTCACAAATGAACTCCTCAAGAAATTCGGAATGGAGAATGCAACCTCGATGAGGACTCCAATGGGATCCACTATGCCTCTGGATAAGGATGAGAAAGGGAAACCTTTTGATGAAACCAAATACAGAAGCATCATTGGATCCCTGCTCTACCTTACTGCAAGTAGACCGGATATCATGTTTTCCACATGTGTTTATGCCAGATATCAGGTGAACACTAAGGAATCTCACTATGTCGCTGCAAAGCGAATTCTTAGATACCTTAAAGGTACCCCTAATCTTGGCTTGTGGTACCCGAGAAACAATGATGTTGAGCTAATAGGCTTTTCAAATGCTGACTTTGCAGGAAGCAGGGATGATCAGAAAAGCACTTCCGGGACGTGTCAATTCCTCGGAAGAAGGCTTATATCATGGAATAGTAAGAAGCAGAATTGTGTTGCAACCTCCACAACTGAATCTGAGTATATCTCAACAGGCAGCTGTTGCGCACAACTACTATGGATCAGAAACCAGTTAGCAGACTATGACCTTCAGTTCAAGGAAGTACCAATGTACTGCGACTCCTCCAGTGCAATTGCCATTGCGAACAATCCGGTATCGCACAGCAGAACAAAGCATATTAAAGTGCGCTACCACTTCATTCGGGAGCATGTGGAAAACAAAGATATCTCTCTCTGCTATGTTCCCACGGATAAGCAGATCACATATATCTTCACGAAGCCCCTAGACGAGGCCAAGTTCAGTCTCTTCAAAACTTAACTCGGCATGCTGAACAATGAAGAGTGAAGACTGTACGGCTCAAGGCTCTTGGATCAAGGGGGAAAATCAGCAAGGAACTCAAGCTCGAGCATGGATGGAAGATCTGAGGGGGAACATGTGGCTCCAAGTGAAGTCCTAGTGTTACAGAAGCCGAAAAGGGGGAGATTACCCTCTCGGGTGCTAAGGTGGCTCCAAGTATGCTCTCAGGAAAATGGTAATATGGTAATGAATTTCACTCTCAACTCAAGTTTAAGTTTATGGTTTTCATTCCCATACGTTCTATGCACCTTAGCTTGTAGGGTTTAGGCTTCTTTAAATAGGGGGAGATTGTTGGGTATTGTATCCACAATGTACCTGATTTGAAGAAGCCCCTGTACAAGCTAAGGTAAATAGACATTATATTTGATGATTTTCTTCAAGATGTGCTTGCAGTTATTCCACGCTAAGTACACACCGATGTCAAGGTGCAGTGGGTTAATATACACGGGTCTGCGCAATGTAATCCCTCGTTGAGCAGATCAGTGTGTTGGCTTACGTGTACTCTCTCTTTTGGAGTGTACTTACTTTCAAGTACAGAGCTGAGAAAGATCAAGAGAAGACAAGGAGCAAGGATGGGCCAAAGAGCAGCTCACGGGTGGAAAGACGAAAAATCGTCTAAGTAGAAATCGTCGAGAATCACTAGTGATTCTTGCCGATTCGACGAGAATCACTCGCTGATTCTTGCCGATTGCAGCCGGCTGTCTCAACGCCGTCTTGATTTCTTCTTAAGACAGAATCGTCGAGAATCACTAGTTGATTCTCGCCGAATCGACGAGAATGACTTTGCATTCTCGCCGATCCGTCGAGAATGAATATTGATTCTGCCCGATTCTCTCCAGTTGGCTATATCTTCAGCCAGAATTCTGCCAAGTAGAATTCGGCGAGAATCATTAGTGATTCTCACCGATCCGTCGAGAATCACCTTTGATTCTCGCCGAATTTGCCTTGGGCGAAATTCTTGTGCTCGCTGGACCGGACCAAGTTCTAGGCGCTGTTTTGAAACTGGAGCTAGGATTTCTTTTAGTGGGTCCCACAACGGTCATTTTGTATGACCTACTGTATAAATACATTGGTATTTTGAACAGTAAGGGTACGAACATACAAGAAAGAATACTGAGCCGCCGACGTAACCAAAATCGCAGATTTCTCTTCCGCCACCGCCATCGCTCGGGAAGATTGTCTCCGCCTGTGATCGTGGATACCTCCTGATCTCCCGGCGACAGAAGCTCAGCCAAGCAACGCGTCTCACGTGTCTATCCATAGATCTTTTGTCTCTTGGTTCGTTGATCGGGAATACCATCCCTTTCCGAATCGATCGAGACGATCGATCCTAGTGTGACCGTTGGTAGACCTTGACTAGCTTAGCTACGAAGGTTGGATCTCTAAAGCTCAGCCGCCGCACTTCTTGCCACCGCCGATCCCGAACGCCAAGCCGTCGCTCTTCTTGCTGCCGTCGGTTTCGTGAAGATTCATTCTAAGTGAGAGCTAGGTCGTGGACTCTTCGCCTTTGTCAAGAACACGTCATCGAACGAAGAGGGACACCGAGCACTCCATAATAAGTTTGTATAGTTTATACATTCCATTTTATTTTTGTTGTAAAGGAACGTAGGTTCCTCGTTTTAAGGGTTGGGTGCAACCCGTGGTGGAGGAGTGGTGACTCCTTCATTTGGAAGGGTTCCTTCCGTTAGTGTGAGGATTGGATTTCAATCCGGTTGGTGAAGAGACCGAGTCGTCCCTTATCGGGAGATAGGTCGAAGGGGGAAGTGGACGTACCCAAATCGGGGAACCACTATAACTTCTAGTGTTTGTTTGTGCTGTGTTGTTTTGTTTACTTGTGCAGGTAGAATTTTAATTCTGCTAAAATCGCTGCAAGACACCTATTCCCCCCCCATAGGTGAAGATAGTTGGCACTAGGTGGACTTTCAGCTTACAAGTTGTATAACCCGGAGATAGAGAAAGCCATCATCTCTAGAGATGTGGTGTTTGAAGAAGGAAGCTACTGGTGATGGAATGAGGAGGTGAAGAACACTAAGGGGATGTTCTACGAGGATGATGAGGAAGAAGGTGGAGAAGAGGCTGAAGCCGAGATGGGTGGAGCGGAGCCACCATCACCACCTAGCAGAGGTTCAGGGGGAGCTCTCACCCCTTACTCTAGTGGTGCAAGCACAAGTGGAGGCAGCTCTGGCGGAGCAAGCACCAGTGGGAGCAAGTATAATCGACCTCAGCCCAGGATGAGGAGGCTGGATGAGATCTATGAGAATACGGCACCGGTCCTTAACAATTTTTCATTGTATTGTCTTTTGGCAGATGTTGAGCCGTGCTCCTACGATGAAGCTGCAAAGGAGAAAAGCTGGAGGAAGGCGATGGATGCGGAGATCGCCTCCATCAAGAAGAATGAGACCTGGAAGCTGGTCGACCCACCTGTAGGCCACAAACCCCTCGGGGTGAAGTGGGTGTATAAGGTGAAGAAAAATCAAGATGGAGGCGTGGAGAAGCACAAGGCGAGGCTGGTCGTGAAGGGCTACCGCCAAGTTCAAGGTGTGAACTATGATGAAGTCTTCGCACCGGTAGCACGGATTGACACCATCCGCTTGATCATCGCCCTAGCTGCTAATCATGGGTGGAAGATTATGCAGATGGACGTGGTCTCTGCTTACTTAAATGGGTACCTGGAGGAAGAGGTGTACATCGAGCAGCCTCCAGGGTACGTGGTGAAAGGGAAGGAGAGGAAAGTCTGCAAGCTAGATAAGGCATTGTATGGACTCAAGCAAGGAGCAAGAGCTTGGAACGGAAGGATAGATGCATTCCTGCAGAAGCATGGCTATCAGAAGAGCCCGAATGAGTACGTTCTCTATACCAAGGTCGACAAGGACGGAGGCATTATGATAGTGTGTTTGTACGTGGATGACATGATCTTCACGGGGAACAACACAGCTATGTATAAAGAGTTCCGGGAGATGATGAAGAAGGAGTTTGAGATGACAGACTTAGGAGAACTGAGCTACTTCCTGGGGGTGGAAGTGAAGGAGGGAGAAGACTGGATCTTCATATCCCAGAAGAAGTATGCAGAGGAGATTTTGAAGAAATTCAGGATGTAGGATAACAAGCCTATCTCCACTCCTGCCGACCCGGGAATGAAGCTGAGCAAGGAGTCGAAGGAAGGAGCGGTGGACTCCACCTTATTCAAGAGCTTGGTGGGTAGTCTGCGCTACCTTACCTTCACCTGACCGGACATCATGTATGCGGTCGGGGTGGTGTGTAGGCATATGGAGGAGCCAAAGGAAGACCACTTCACAGCAGCGAAGAGGATCCTTAGGTACATCAACGGGACGAGAGGCCATGGGCTGAAGTATGCTACTGGAGAGGAGCTGACACTAGTAGGTTACTCGGGCAGTGACTACGGTGGGGATGTGAATGACAGGAAGAGCACTTCCGGATATGCTTTCAACATGGGAACAAGAGTGTTCTCTTGGAGTTCAAATAAGCAGGCCACGATAGCTCTATCGTCCTGCGAGGCAGAGTACATTGTGGCGGCAGCTGGTACCTGCCAAGCCATCTAGATAAGGAACATCCTGGAGAGTTTGCAGCATGGAATGGATGGGACAACGACCATGTTGGTGGATAACATGTCGGCCATCCAGCTAGCGAAGAACTCGGTGCTACATGGACGTAGCAAGCACATTGAAACGAGTTATCATTTCCTCAGGGAGTAAGTGGAGCTGAAGACAGTGGAGGTTAAGTATTGCCCGACCGGAGAGCAAGTCGCGGACATCTTTACCAAGGCGTTGAAGGTGGAAACGTTCTTAAAGATCAAAGGCAAACTTGGCATGTGCTGCCAAGTTTGAGGGGGAGTTTGTTGGAGCTTTGACATTTTGACCGGGTCCACATGCAGGGGAGTTACATAATTTTTATAGCTTTAATTGAAAGGGGGGATTAATGTATTTAATGTTAGGAGTTGAGAGGGTAATAGTTAATGGGTGTCTTAAAGGTTCGCCACTTGGCGTTTTCTTACTCATTGTAATTGCATATATAAGGGCTTGTAGGTTCATTTGGAAAGTTTGATGAAATAGAGAGAAAATCCTCCCATCTTCTTGTTTTTCGATTTTGAGAGAGGAGCGCTGCAGTGCATAGTGAGTGTAAGCATGGTTGTGTTTTTTTGCCGGTGGAGATCTTGCCGAGCGGGTTGGAGTTTGTCGCCAGGCGAGTAGGACATCTCGTCGGCCTAGTGTTCTCGCCGCTTGTGGTTCTCGCCAGAGCAGTCGTCGCGCGAGTAGAGGGACTAGCCGGAGTCGGTCTCGCAGGGTGTCGTGCTCGCCGGCCTGTTTTTCTCGCCGTTTGAACTCGCGCTGGGTGTACTCGCCTAGAGAGTGCTCTCCAGGTATAACCGTGAGAAGAAGTTGGTACTCGCCAGCAAGAAGGAAGGAGCTCGCAGGGAGAGTGCTCGCTGGTGCAGCTCGCGCGGGTAGGCGGCTAGAGTTGGCGAACTCGCTGGTTACTCGGTGGATTTTGTGCTAAGTGTTTTAGAGGTGTAGTCCGAAGAGTGGACCCATTCACATGTCCAACAAGCTTGCTGGCCCCTCAGCAATCCTAGAAGATTATGCCTGGCATTGCTGTGTAGGGGCTTCCCCCGCTACGTCATCAAAGGTATCTTCAGTAGAAGCTGGCTTCTTTGATTTCTTTCTTGTTCGATCGGGACTAGAGTCGCCCTTACGGCTGGGCCGTGAATGAGAGCGTCCCCGATTGGTCTTCTCGGCATTCTCCAAGTAGTCCTCTGCAGTTTTGTTTTTCCGCAGAACACCCACAGGAGCTGAGCGGCTGGCACGAGCTTTTTCGGTCTGCTTTAGGCTTTCGTCCGGAGTAGAACTCTTTGTATTTTTAGAAAGGTGATTGGCTTCAACATTATTATTTGTGGGATCCACATTTTTTTTGGGAATGGCGTCATCAATATTCTCCATATCTGAGAGAATCTCAAGGCTGTCAAATTTTGTAGCGTGAGCAACAACATTTCTGTCAGGGATTTGTTCTTCACCCAGAGCCCTAGGTGCAGGAGATGATCCATTTATTTTAGCTTCATGTTCATCTTAAGGCTTGCGAGATTTTGGCTTAAACTTCCTGGGGTTGATAAGGGTCAAATCATCAAATCCAGTAGTTGGGTTTATTATGGGAATTACACCATTCTTCTCTTAGATGGAAGGAGGAGGCCTACATGGATCATCAATGTGGCCCGCAAACCCGCATTCCATACAAAGCGAGGGGATATTTTCATAGATGAATTTCTGAAAATATTTACAAGTTGCTTTTCTATGAAGCCAGATTCCTCCCAATAGTGGTGATGCCAGGTTCCTTCGAGTGCAGACTCGGGCAAAGATTGTTCTCGATCTAGATTTTGTGGAAAAATCAATGAATAGAGGTTCACCAATCATCGCAGCTATACAACAATGATTCTTTTCACCCCAGAAGTGGAGCGGCATGCCCGGGAAGCGGACCTAAGTTAGAACACACATATGCGGGTTTTTGAAGGAATGAAGCTTTCAGACCAACAGTCCAGCCCCACTGCAAGGCCTGCCACATGCCATGGCCCGCCTAACAAAAATTGATCCCTACTTTCACGGTTAGCAAATAAGAGGATGAAGCAACCGTTATCGAGATCATTGATGCGAAAACCCGGATACGTGCCCCACCTAGCTTGCAGTTGTGATGATAAAAAATTCAAACTTGAAATTCTTTCTCAGGACACGGCCAACAAGGGCATTATGAAAATCTGATTTGATTTCTGCAGCTTCGTCTTCGTCCAGAGTGACAATACCATCTTTGAAGAAATTTTCCTTGGGTTCCATTGGAGTTGTAAGAACAGTGGGGGAGGAACAAGCCCAGGCTCTCGGAAGTAGCTTAGGGGGTGAAGATGACTTCATATGCGTTTTGCCAGCGATATTTGCAGGGGCATCTGGACGGGCTACAATGTTTGAAGGCAGCGAGGAGAAGGCAGAATCACAGCATATGTTAAACAAGGCGTCCACCGAAACCGGGGTGAAGGGTTTTTTATTCAAGTTTAGATTGCTTGTACCATTAGGCCGTGATGGGGTAGAAATAGACATAATGTTCTCTGGGGCATATTGTCGAACTTCTTGTGAGCAAAGAACACTTGTACCCGGGAAGGAGGATGACGGAGGGGCTGGATCCAAACCATGTATAGTATCATCAGAAGCAAGCAAGAGGGAAGTGGAAGCATTAGAACGGTCGTCATCTGACCCGTTCTCAGAGGAATCAGACTTGTCATCCTGGAAAAAAGGAGCGATTTCGTCCTGGGTCAGGGATGATTTTCCAACTTGCAACTTTTCTTTGCCTTTTTTCTTAATGACAGCAGCATCAGGAGAAGAAGAATGGGCCTCGGAATCAGGCAGAGCTTTTTTCGAACCCATGGGACTAGCACTCGTAGGTTTCTTACCTTTTGCCTTGCGCCCCATAGTTGATGGATCAGCAGTCGCAACGCCCCCCCCCCCCCCCCCCCCCCCCCCCGTCCAGATCTAGGAGCAGCCAATACCACGCTAAACCAGCAGGCTCACCCCCAGCCGTACACCACCACCACCGCACCGCCGCCACTGTACCCTCACTCTCCCTCTCTAGAAAATGCTCCAGGACAGTGGATGTTCCAGGCACATGACTGGAATAAGGAGCAACTTCAAGGAGTATACTCCAGTGAAGGATGGACCCAAAGTAATATTTGGTGGTTTAGATAGAAGAGTAACTAGAGGGTATGATAAGATTACCAATGGTATAGTCACCATCTCAAAATTTGCTTATGTTGAAGGGTTGCAACACAACCTGATAAGCATAAGCCAATGCTCTGATCTTGGCTATGCCATTATATTCTAAAAGGATGGGTGCCAAATTAAGAGGTCAAGTGACCAAGAGGTCATCTTGACGGGCACTAGGAGTGGAAATGTGTATTGTTTAAACTTTCTTTTTTTAGGTAAAGACTTCCCTATATGTCTAGTTGCAAATAAGAGAGTCTCATATTATGTACAATGGCACAAGAGACTTGCTCATTTGAACTATAAGACCATTGGTAAACTCTTCAGTGAAGAGTTAGTAAGGAATGATCCTAAGATGAAATGCACCAAGGAGGGCATTTGCTCTGCATGCTAAAAGGGCAAGCCAACCAAAGCTTCCTTAAAGAGAATTGGGACTAAAGACTCTATTAGGTGCTTATATCTCTTGCATATGGACTTGTTTGGTCCTATGACAGTTCATATTCTAGGTAGGAAAGTCTACACTCTTGTGGTTGTTGATGACTTTTCTAGGTTTGCTTGGGTTTCTTTCTTAAGAAAAAGTCTAAAACCCTTGATATTTTCAGGACTTTTGTCAAGTAGATTCAGAATGAGTTAGACAGTACTGTGATAAAAATCAGAAGTGATCATGGGACTGAATTCTAGTCTGAAGGCATGACAAGATTCTCTGAAGAGCAAGGGATTCATCAAGAATTTTCTTCTCCAAGAGCACCATAGCAAAATGGGATTGCTGAGAGGAAGAATATAACTCTTATAGAAGTTGGTAGGACTTTGCTAAGTGACACTTATCTCCCAAAATATTTCTAGGTTAGGGCAGTAAATACTTCATGTCATGCCCTAAATAGTGCTTCTATTACCAAAAGTCACGAGAAGACTCCCTATGAGATTATGAAGCGCAGAAAACATAACCTGGCCTATCTCAGGATCTTTGGTAGTAAATGTTATGTGCTAAATAATGGAAAGTCCTATGTGACTAAGTTTGCTGCCAAGTACTATGATGGGATATTTTTTGGGTACAATAATCATAACAAGGCATATAGTATCTATAACTTGAAAAACCAAGTTGAAGAAGAGTTTATCAATGTAGCATGTAATGTGTCAACTATGATTAATAATGAGTTGCATAGATCTTCATTTAGACCTACAGGTATAGAGGTGATGATGGACAAGCTAACCATCAAGAAAGCTGCTCTAGTAGTCCAAGATGAAGATAATGGAGTGTATATTCTAGAAGAAGTAAAAGGCACACATGATGTGGATGAAGATTAGCAAGATGCAGCCACTGAAGCTCAAAATGTTGAAGCAAGATTGCCTCCAGCAATTAGGCATCTAGGAGATCATCCCAAACACCTGATAATTGGTGATGCTAACCAAGGAGTTATTACAAGGAGAAAAAGTCTGAATACAGCCTGTATTCAAGCTTGTCACAAGTTGAGCCCAAAAGATTTGAAAAGGCCAACATAGACCAGTTTTGTATTATGGCAATGTAAGAGGAACTGAACTAGTTCAAGAGGTGCAAGATCTGGAAGCTGGTTCCCAATCCTCAAGGACATAATGTCATTAAAACAAAGTGGATCTACAGGAACAAGCTTGATGAAAATGACATTATAATCAAGAATAAGGCTAGGCTGGTGGCTAAGGGATACAAACAAGAAGAAGGTATTGACTTTGATCAAATCTTTACCCTAGTAGCCAAATTGGAAGCCATCAGACTATTCCTTGTATATGCTGCACATAAGAGATTCAAAGTCTACCAGATGGATGTGAAGTCAGCCTTCCTGTATGGTGACTTAAGGGAAGAAGTCTATGTTGAACAACCATTATGTTTTGTTAAACCTAACTCTCATGATTATATTTATAGACTTAAGAAAGCTCTATATGGGTTGAAGCAAGCCCCTAGGGCATGATATGAGACCCAATCTAGCTTCCTGATTGAGAACAAATTCTCAAGGGTGAAGATAGACACGACTCTATTCCTAAGGGAATCTAAGGGCAAGATCATCCTAGTCCAAATTTATGTAGATGACATAATTTTTGGGTCTACTAATGACAACTTTTGTAGGAATTTTGCCAAACTTTTGCAAGGGAAGTTTGAGATGAGCAGTATGAGTGAGCTTAATTTCTTCTTGGGCCTCCAAGTAAGACAGATTTAAGATGGATTGTGCATATCCCAGTCTAAGTTCTCTAGGGAGTTAATTAAAAAGTTTTGAATGGAGAGTGCCTCTACTATGAAAACTCTCATGTGGTCAAGTATGTCAATACACAAGGATGAGACATGGAAGCCTGTTGATGAAACCTTGTATAAAGGCATAATTGGCTCCCTATTATATCTGACTGCATGTATACCAAACGTCAAGTATGCTACATGTATTTGTGCTAGATATCAGGCTAGCCCTAAAGAGTCTCACTACTCTACTACTAAGAGAATTTTGAGATATCTTAAGGGCACACTAAATCTTGGCCAATGGTACCCTAGGAATAGGGATTTTGAACTAACTGGCTATTCAGATGCATATTTTGTAGGCTGTAGTGGGGACAGGAAAAACATATCAGGCACATGTCAGTTCTTGGGAGGAAGACTTGTGTCTTGGAGCTGCAAGAAGCCGATCAATGTGGCTATTTATACAACTGAGTCAGAGTATATATAAGAAGGAAGTTGTTGTGTACAGTTACTATAGATCTATCATCAGCTCTAAGACTACAACATCAAGATAAGTAACGCCCCAATATACTGTGATTCAACTAGTGCAATCTCCATTTCTAGGAATCCTATCACTCACTTCAGGACTAAGCACATTGAGATTAGGTATCATTTTATTAGGGAGCATATGGAGAAGGAAGATATCAGTCTTGAGTTTGTTCCTATTGATAAGTAAGTGGCTGACATCTTCACTAAGCCACTAGATGAAGTCAAGTTCAACATCTTCAAGTTTGAGTTGGGAATGTTGAACTTAGTATAACTTCAGTTGCTCCTTACTTTGTTTTTGTTGGAGGAATTACTCTTCTTGCAGGTTGTTAAGTTCTTCAAGTGGTATCAAGACTTAAATGGACTCAAGTGTCCATTGTAGAGGATGATAGTAGATTATCCTATAGAGGGGGAGCAAAACAAGATGCTCCTGTTGAGGGGGAGAAAGTCCAGCACTTGCAGGAATAGGTTCAAGTTCCTGTTGAGAGGAAGTAAGTAGCTACAATAGTGGAATTCCAAGATCAACACTATTGATCTGCATGTCCGAAGGATAGTGCACAGACTAGGGGGAGATTAACTAATCTCCCTACTCTAGAGATTATTTATGACATTGTCATAAACTTCTCTGAGTATGAGATGGTATGCTGCTGCTGAGAAGACAATGATCAAGGAAGAACCATTCAAGTTTCAAGTGGTTGCTTTGGAGTGTTGAGTCAGTGGTATCAACTGAATAGGTATAATATCCACTCAAGTGGAATGATCACTATTATAGTGGAATCAGGCTAGGATCAAGAGAAATGTTCTCCCATGATCCTATCTCCTTCTTCATTAGATGAATGCTTATTGAAGAAGCCAGAAAGGGGGAAGATAGGGAGAGCAATACTTAACATGACTTGACATGTTGAGTCAATGCATATACTTAGAGGAGTGGGAGAGCAGTGTCTATATGTTGAGTCAGTGCATATTACTTGGAAACATTAAAGTAGTATGAGGAGAGGAATGACTTGACAAATCAAGTCACTGCATTAAATTGGAGAAATTTGAATAAGCTACATCTGCTAGCTAATATTTTCTTAATTGATATGTTTTATGTGTTAATGCATCTTAGTATTGTTGTATGTTCCGTCTTCTTCAAATAGGGGGAGATTGTTTGGAATATTGCCCTCAATGTTCCCTATATTTGAAGAGGCATCACAATCAATACTAAGAGCATAATTGTATTTGATGTATGTTTAAGTTCAATGTGTGTAGGATGTTCCTTGGAACAATGATTTGATAGGTTGTATTAGTGATAGTGACATGTGGACACAAGGAAGAATGCTGGAAAGACAGGATTATTTCTAAGTCCATAGGCATTGAGTGAAGCCAGTTCACTCAATACCAGATGCCAAAAAGCACCGAGTTAAGCATGGAAGTCAAAGCCTTATTGATTGACAAAGTAAAATTCAGGTTAAGTCCGCAGACATTGAGTGAAGCCAGTTCACTCAATGAAAAGCAAAATTCTCATTAAGTACACAGGTGTTGAGTTATGGAAGTTCACTCAGCGTAACAAGAGGCGTAGAGTAAATCCCAGATAGTCAAATTTTCAACATTAGCAAGTAAGAAATCTGACTAAGTCCAGAAGTGTCGAATGAGGATAGCTCACTAAACGCTTGAAGAAATAAGCACTGAGTCAAGCTCGAGCATTGAAAGAATTTGAAGATTGATCAAGAATTCTGGCTAATTCCAGAAGCATTGAGTTAAGGAAGTTCAGTCAATGCCCAGAGAAGAAAGTGTCGACAGAATAAAGTTCAGTCAAAGCCTTAGAAGATGTAGACAGGAAAATCTGTCTAAGTACAAATACGTTGAGTGAGGATAGTTCATTCAACGCCAACTCAATAGAGAAATCAACTAAGTACAAAAGCATTGAGTGAAGGCAATTCACTCAATGCCTCATCGAGAAGACAGGCAAAGGCAAAAAACTTTTAGTGAAGTCAACTCACTCAATGCATTCATAAAGATGGAAATCTGCTAAGTACAAAAGCGTTGAGTGAAGGCAGTTCACTCAACGCCTTAGCAAGATGGCAGGATTCAGAGAAGCGACTAAGTACAAATGCGTTAAGTGATGAAGGCCCACTCTATGCACTCAACGCCTATAAACCGAAAATTTGTCTAAGGACAAAAGCGTTAAGTGCAGGCCATTCACGCAACACTTCCTTAATAGAGATATTGGCTAAGTCCAAATTTGTTGAGTGATGAAGGTTCACTCAAAGCCTGGCAGTGCAGATTATTTGGCTAAGTGTTTTTGCGCTGAGTGAAGGCTGTTCACTCAACGCATTCAATGCATGTGATGAACTGTCTAAATTTGGCTAAGTCCACAGATGGTGACGTCAGCAAAATTCAAAATCGTTGCGGGAAGTCTACAATACGCGAGAAACGGCGCCGCAAGCCTACTGCAAGACATTTACTGATAAAGCAAAGTTGCAGCCAACAACTACAGCGGGTCCCACTTCTCAAAGAGACGTTGGATATCGGGAATAAAAGAAATGATATTGGCGAAAAGAAATTAACACCTTTAGATTTCGAAAAAAAAGTCGGAACTTCATCTTATTCCTCTCGACACAGTTGCAGAGCCTGAAGAACAAGTTCAATCTTCTGATCTAAGAGTTCAAGCATATAGATGTTGTCATTCTTCCCTACAACATCAAGTTCAGAGATAACTCTCCGAGAAAAAATAAGTAGCAAGGGCTAACCCTGGATGCAACATATGGAAGCTGATCCAAGTTAGCTTTTGCCATTCTCACCTGCAACAGCAAGTTTAAAGACACTTCTCTGAGAAAGAAGAAGAAGCCAAGGCAAGCCCTAGCTATTGCAACTTCACAGCCCAGGCAAATCATTCCTAAAGAACTTTTTCTGGAGCTGTGAAGAAGATATAGATGAGTTAGTCTCAATACAGGAAGGCAGGCTAAGAGAATATTTCTCTTGAGTCAAATCAGCACCAGCAAACCATTTTCTCAATAGGATCCTTTGGATCTGAGTGTAGGCCTGAAATTATAAAGGCTGAGTGTAGGATCCATATATGGATCTGAGGTAGGGCATGCGTGCCTGAGTTGTAGGACTTGTGCTCATGTCTGAGGTAGGGCAGTTTGCCTGAGGTAGGAGTGTCATTCTTTCTAAGTTATAGGGCCTTTATGCCTGAGTTGTAGAATCCTTTGGTGTCTCTGAGGTAGGGCCTTGGTTCCTGAGCTATAAGAGAGTCATTATCTCTGAGTTATAGGGCTATCCTCCTAGTTTGAGTGTAGGACTTGTGGTCAAGTCTGAGGTAGGTGATCTTTGGATTACTGAGCTGTAGGATCTTGTCTTGGATCTGAGTTATAGGGATTTTTGCCTGAGGTAGTGTTGGGTATTGTATCCACAATGTACCTGATTTGAAGAAGCCCCTGAACAAGCTAAGGTAAATAGACAATGTGTTTGATGAAATCTTTTAAGTTGTGCTTGCAGTTATTCCACGCTAAGTACACACCAATGTCAGGGTGCAGTGGGTCAATATACACAGGTCTGCGCGACGTAATCCCTCATTGAGCAGATCAGTGTGTTGGCCTACGTGTACTCTCTCTATTGGGGTGTACTTAATTTCAAGTATAGGGCTATGATAATGCAAGAGCAGACAAGGAGTAAGGATGGGCCAAAGACCAGCTCACGGGTTGAAAGACGAGAATCGTCTAAGTGTAAATCGTCGAGAATCACTAAGTGATTCTCTCTGATTCGTCGAGAATCACTAGTGATTCTCAACGAGTCATCGAGAATCACTAGATGATTCTCGCCAGGTTGGGCCGGCTGTCTCGACGCAGTTAGAAAATTCTCTAAGGCAGAATCGTCGAGAATCACTAAGTGATTCTCGCCGATTCGTCGAGAATGACTTTGCATTCTCGACGATTCGGCGAGAATCAAATGTGATTCCCGCCGATTCTCCCCGGCCTCTATAACCTGTGCAACCAGAATTCGCCAAGTAGAATTCGGCGAGAATCGTAAGTGATTCTCGCCGATTCGTCGAGAATCACATACGATTCTCGCCGATTTTGCCTTGGGCGATTTTTCCGATTTCCTGGACCGGTCTATGTTACCTGCAGCTATTTGAACCGGACTTTGGTCTTTGCTTTGGTGGGGCCCACAACGGTCATCTCCATGACCTATTGTATAAATACACAGGTATTTGTGTACAGTGGTTTTACGAAAAAAAGCAAACGAAAGCCGAGCCGCCGACTAACCCTAAAATCGCGAATCTGCTCCGCCTCCGTCGCCGCCGCTCGTGTAGTGGTCACCGTAGCCGATCTTGATCTCCTCCAGATCCCCGGTAATAGAAGCCAAGTCTTGCACAGCGTGTCACGCGTCTAACCAGAGATCTTTTGTCTCTTGATTTGAGATAGGGAAATCCATCCCCGTCCGAATCGATCGAGACGATCGATCCTAGTGTGACCGTTGGAAGACCTTGCCGACTTCGCTAAGAAGATTGAATCTCCAGTGCATCGCTGCTGTTTTCAGTTGCCGCATCCAACACTGAGAGCCTTGCCGCCGCCCTTTGCCGCCGCCGGTCTCGGGGAGATTCTCTCCAAGAGAGATCAAGGGTTGTGGACTTTTCGTTACCTACAAGAACAAGTAGTCTAACGAAAAGGGACACCTAGATCTTCAAGTTGTTTGTATTTCTTATACACTCCAATTTCTTTTTCATTGTAAAGGAACATTTGGTTCCTAGTTGTAGGGTTGGGTACAACCCGTGTTGTGGGAGTGTTGACTCCTACGTGTGGAAGGGTTCCTTCCAATAGTGCAAGGATTGGATTTCAATCATGTTGGTGAAGTGACCGAGTCGTCCCTGGTTGGGAGATAGGTCGAAGGGGGAAAGTGGACGTACCAAAATCGGGGAACCACTATAAATTGATTGTGTCCTTTCTGTGCTGTGTTGTTTTGTTTTCTTGTGCAGGTATAATTTTAATTCCGCAAATACGCTGCAAGACACCTATTCCCCCCCTATAGGTGAAGGTAGTTGACACTAGGTGAACTTTCAAGTGGTATCAGAGGGAGGTTGCTCATCAGAGGGGTTAACACCTCGAGTAAGTTCCTGCATCTAGTGTCAACAAGAAGATCAGACTCAAGCATGGAGTTGGATTATAATGTCCCTCCTCTAAGACTCCCCTCATGTACAAAGGAGTACTATCCTGTATGGAAGATGAGAGTACTATTTCATCTGGAGGCCATCGACCCTCGAGCATCACTCATTCTGGAAGAGGGTCCCTTCATTCCCATGAAGGCTTCTAGCTCGGGGAAAGATCTCCAAATCCCTAAGTGTCCCAAAGAGATGTCGGAGACAGAGCTCTCACTATTCAACCTGGATCGGGTGATTCGTCAGATCATCACTGATGTCTGGTCTGGACCATCTCGCTCTAGAGTGGAAAAGTGTAGGACAGCCAAGTCCATGTGGCAAACCATCTCAGACCTCATGGAGGGATCAGAGAAAACAGGGACCAGTCGTCAACAAGAGGATGAAGCCTATGTAGGGGTCCTCATTTCTGAAGATGAAAGGCATGATCAATCTGTCAGTATCAGGGCTCCTGTGTCCTTGTCAGAGACTGAAGAAGAAGTTGAGGAAAGCAGTTCTGATGAAGCTGACTCAACAGTCTCTGCCGATATTAACGGTAACCCTGAACAACAAAGCCAAGAGTAGGTAACTTCTTCCTCATGCCCCTCTCCTCTTGAAGTTCTGGAAGACAGGAACAATTTAGAGGGTAGTCCTTCCAGAGATGCAAGGGATATGGATAGCTTCAATCAAAAGATTGAAAATCCTGATTCCCTTGTGAGTGCCCTTCAGAAGAGCAACTTACTTGTGAAGAAGCAAGCTAAGGAGATTGCTCAGCTGAAAATCTTATTGGTTCTCCAATTGGCATCCAATAAGGTTAAGGACTCTAAAATCTCAGATCTAGAGAGTAGTCTAGAGAATGAGAAGAGGATAGTATCCAACTTTTCCAAGGTTGATGCTATCAAAAGAAAGGAAGAAAATGGGTGGATCTCCCGAATTATCAATTCATGGAGAAATGGGGAAACAGTATTTAGACCCCCCACTCCAGGAAGGAAAAGTACTCATCATGCCTACAGGTATGACCATAGGAACAACCATTGTCACTGCAAGAATGATCAGCCCTCATGTGGAAATACCCACAGTGCCAGAGCTGTCATGGCTACCCCTGAGAGAATACCCAAGGCTCATCCTGAGCCCTTTGTATTCTCGGCCTCAGCCCCAACTCATCATGAATCTACCGGAACCAGCTATCACTGTAGTACTTTCCACCCTAGGACACAGGAAAGGGGGGGTCAGGAAACATGTGGTAAGTAACCATGGGGCCTCTGGAAGCGTGCTGACTGAAAGAAAGGCACCACCTCCAAGGCCACTTGACACTCACCACATGCATTCTTTCCACCCTCCCATGTGTCACGGTGGAAAAGGCAATTTTGTGAGCAGAACCGGCTTTATCCCGTTTAGACCTAAGATCATGACTACCCTAGTCAACAGATCAGGTCAGAAACGGCGATACAACATTCACGAGTGTTGGTGCTGTGGCAAGGTGGGTCACTTTGCCGTAGATTATTGACACAATCCCTCTGTGCCAAGGGCAAGGGTATGTCCACTTCCTCTGGGCAAAGTTAGTCTTCCTGACAGGATTCCTGCAGGAAGGCATTCAAGATTTTATGCTGACAAGAACCTAGGACCCAATACATATTGGGTTCCTAAGGAAAGGTAATGCTTTTTTGCAGGATAGTCTAGGTACCCAGGTACATGATGGGACCTAGACAAGAGATGTTCCAGGCTTGCCATGGAACAAGATTAAGGGAAAAGAGATAACGCTAACTATGGTGCAAGGCTTGAACAACTAAGCTTAGATGAGACTGCTAAAGGTGCAACTCCCAAGTACGTCAAGGTTTCCACCTCGACGTCAGCTGGAGAAGTTGAAGATCAAAATGGAGCAAATCTTGTAGAAGAAGGAGATGCCCAAGAAGTAGTCGAAGCTCCTGACGCCAGACTTCTAGAGCTCAGACACGTGAGGGATCATCTGAGAGATCAGATCATCGGAGATCCTCGTGACGGGGTCAGAACTCGAAGAGGTACCATTAACGAGATTTTGCATCTTAGCTTCCTGTCACAGGTCGAGCCAAAGAAGTTCGACGAGGCGAACAAAGATGCTGCATGGATTTTGGCCATGCAAGATGAATTGCATCAATTCGAATGATGCAACGTTTGGACGCTGGTTCCCAGACCACAAAAGCAGAATATGATTGGCACCAAGTGGATCTTCAGAAACAAACTGGATGAACATGGTGTCATCATAAAGAACAAGGCCAGGCTAGTGGCTCAAGGTTACCGACAGGAGGAGGGGATTGACTTCGACCAGACCTTTGCACCAGTGGCAAGGCTCGAGGCCATCAGATTGTTCCTGGCGTATGCTTCGCACAAAGGATTCACTTTCTATCAAATGGACGTGAAATCAGCCTTCTTAAACGGAGACCTGAAAGAGGAAGTATACGTCGCTCAACCCCCAGGTTTTGTCAATCCTACTTATCCTAATCATGTATATTTTCTTAATAAAGCTCTATATGGTTTAAAGCAAGCTCCTCGAGCTTGGTATGAGACTTTGTCTAGTTTTCTTCTTGAGAACAAGTTCTCTAGAGGAAAAATAGATAAGACATTGTTTCTTAGGGAAGTCAAAGGCAAGATCTTGCTGGTGCAAATCTATGTCGATGACATTATATTCGGCTCAACGGACAACAATCTTTGTAA
This sequence comes from Platanthera zijinensis, assembly GCA_039513925.1. Taxonomy (NCBI): domain Eukaryota; kingdom Viridiplantae; phylum Streptophyta; class Magnoliopsida; order Asparagales; family Orchidaceae; genus Platanthera; species Platanthera zijinensis. Next base: position 63,731,597 of record CM077094.1, on the reverse strand, counting down.
AAAGTTCTCTAAACTTATGTAAGGAAAGTTTGAAATGAGCAGTATGGGAGAGCTAAAGTATTTCTTGGGACTTCAAGTGAAACAGTCTGAGGATGGAATCTTCAACTCTCAGACGAAGTTCACAAATGAACTCCTCAAGAAATTCGAAATGGAGAATGCAACCTCTATGAGGACTCCAATGGGATCCACTATGTCTCTAGATAAGGATGAGAAAGGTAAACCTTTCGATGAATCCAAATACAGAAGCATCATTGAATCCCTGCTCTACCTTACTGCTAGTAGACCGGATATCATGTTCTCCACATATGTCTGTGCCAGATATCAGGTGAACACTAAGGAATCTCACTATGTCGCTGCAAAGCGAATTCTAAGATACCTTAAAGGTACCCCCAATCTTGGCTTGTGGTACCCGAGAAACAATGATGTCGAGCTAATAGGTTTTTCAGATGCTGATTTTGCAGGGAGTAGGGATGACCGGAAAAGCACTTCCGGGACGTGTCAATTCCTGGGAAGAAGGCTTATTTCATGGAACAGCAAGAAGCAGAATTGTGTAGCAACCTCCACTGTAGAGTCTGAGTACATCTCGGCTGGCAGCTGTTGCGCATAACTCCTATGGATAAGAAACCAGTTAGCCGACTATGACCTCCAGTTCAAGGATGTACCAATGTACTGCGACTCCTCCAGTGCAATTGCTATTGCCAACAATCCGGTATCGCACAGCAGAACGAAGCATATTGAAGTGCGTTACCATTTCATTCGGGAGCATGTGGAGAACAAGGACATCTCTCTCTGCTATGTTCCCACTGACAAGCAGATTGCAGACATTTTCACAAAGCCCCTTGACGAGGCCAAGTTCAGTATGTTCAAAACTGAATTGGGGATGCTCAACTATGAGGAATGAAGACTCCAGAAGCTCCTGGCTCGTGCATCTAGGCGGAGCATCTGCCAGAACTCAAGTGTAAGCATAGGTGCAAGAACTGAGGGGGAGCATGGTGTCAAATGCACCAGACCCAGATTTGCAGAAGCCGAAAAGGGGGAGATTACCCTCTCGGCTAAGGCTATGGTGGCTCCAAGTTTGCTCTCAAGTAATTGGTAATGAATATCTCTCTCAACTCAATTTTAAGTTTATGATTTTCATTCCTATATACTCTATTCACCTTAGCTTGTAGGGTTTAGGCTTCTTCAAATAGGGGGAGATTGTTGGGTATTGTATCCATAATGTACCTGATTTGAAGAAGTCCCTGAACAAGCTAAGGTAAATAAACAGTGTGTTTGATGAAATCTTTTAAGTTGTGCTTGCAGTTATTCCACGCAAAGTACACACCAATGTCAGGGTGCAGTGGGTTAATATACACGGGTCTGCGCAACATAATCCCTCGTTGAGCAGATCAGTGTGTTGGCCTACGTATACTCTCTCTATTGGGGTGTACTTAATTTTAAGTACAGGGCTATGATAAAGCAAGAGCAGACAAGGAGCAAGGATGGGCCAAAGACCAGCTCACAGGTTGAAAGACGAGAATCGTCTAAGTGTAAATCGTCGAGAATCACTAAGTGATTCTCGCTGATTCGTCGAGAATCACTAGTGATTCTCGACGAGTCGTTGAGAATCACTAGATGATTATCGCCAGGTTGGTCCGGTTGTCTCGACGCAGTCAGAAAATTCTCTAAGGCAGAATCGTCGAGAATCACTAAGTGATTCTCGCCGATTCGTCGAGAATGACTTTGCATTCTCGACGATTCGGTGAGAATCAAATGTGATTCCCGCCGATTCTCCCCGGCCTCTATAACCTGTGCAGCCAGAATTCGCCAAGTAGAATTCGGCGAGAATCGTAAGTGATTCTCGCCGATTCGTCGAGAATCACCTACGATTCTCGCCGATTTTGCCTTGGGCGATTTTTCCGAATTCCTGGACCGGTCCATGTTACCTGCAGCTATTTGAACCGGACTTTGGTCTTTGCTTTGGTGGGGCCCACAACGGTCATCTCCATGACCTATTGTATAAATACACAGGTATTTGTGTACAATGGTTTTACGAAAAAAAAGCATACGAAAGCCGAGCCGCCGACTAACCCTAAAATCGCGAATCTGCTCCGCCTCCGTCGCCGCCGCTCGTGCAGTGGTCACCGTAGCCGATCTCGATCTCCTCCAGATCCCCGGTGATAGAAGCCAAGTCTTGCACAGCGTCTCACATGTCTAACCAGAGATCTTTTGTCTCTTGATTTGAGATAGGGAAATCCTTCCCCGTCCGAATCGATCGAGACGATCGATCCTAGTGTGACCGTTGGAAGACCTTGCCGACTTCGCTAAGAAGATTGAATCTCCAGTGCATCGCTGTTATTTTCAGTTGCCGCAGCCAACACCGAGAGCCTTGCCGCCGCCCTTTGCCGCCACCGGTCTCGGGGAGATTCTCTCCAAGAAAGATCAAGGGTTGTGGACTTTTTGTTACCTACAAGAACAAGTAGTCTAACGAAAAGGGACACCTAGATCTTCAAGTTGTTTGTATTTCTTATACAGTCCAATTTCTTTTTCATTGTAAAGGAACATTTGGTTCCTAGTTGTAGGGTTGGGTGCAACCCGTGTTGTGGGAGTGTTGACTCCTACGTGTGGAAGGGTTCCTTCCGATAGTGCAAGGATTAGATTTCAATCCTGTTGGTGAAGTGACCGAGTCGTCCCTGGTTGGGAGATAGGTCGAAGGGGGAAAGTGGACGTACCCAAATCGGGGAACCACTATAAATTGCTTGTGTCCTTTCTGTGCTGTGTTGTTTTGTTTTCTTGTGCAGGTATAATTTTAATTCCGCAAATACGCTGCAAGACACCTATTCCCCCCCATAGGTGAAGGTAGTTGACACTAGGTGAACTTTCAGGTAGGTCTTATAGGAGACTGAGAGATCCCGAGGGATCTATGTTGTTAGCTCTTAGGAGCTGGTTTTGGAGAAGTGCATTGTCTAACACACTGTTAGAAAGGTGTGAGGGATAGCAGATGTACCCATAATCTGGGAACCACTATAAATCTTGTTTGTTATGTTGTTGATTGTCTTAAAAGCAAAGCATAACTAACTCACAACACACCTAACACAAGAAAGAAATTAAAAATGCCCAAAAACCTATTCACCCCATCTAGGTTTTTAGTTATCCTTGAAACCAAAGACTTTTAGCTAAACAGCTGACAAGATCCTCAAATGGATAAATAGTATATACAACATAAACTCAAGTGAGAACTTCAAGGAGCCAAGTTACATGAAATCCCTATCTACAGAAAGGAAAGTTTTGGAATCTAGAAGTAGATGGTTAGGTATTCATAGAAGCCTCTGACCATAGGATCTCTATAATTATTGAAGAGGGACTCTTCATTCCTATGAAGGTCTACACCATTGATACTAAACTTAGAGTTCCAATATAATATTCTAAGATGATAAAGGATGAGGTTGTTCTGGCCACCATGTACAAGAGGGTCAAGAACATAATTTTAAGTTCAATAAATGACTCCACTTTCCAAAATCTGATCTATTGCCAAACTGCTAAGGAAATGTGGGATACATTGATTGTTTACATGGAAGGTACTAATAAGATATGAATAATAAAAAATTCCCATTGAATCAAAAATATGAAGCATTCAGTCATGGGAAGAAAGATTCTATTGCTGAATGTTATGAGAAATTTTTCAAAATTATGAATGGTTTAAAGGACTTCACAAACTATAACTGAAATGACAAGATCTTGAGATCCCTCAACAAAGAATGGGATACCAAGATTTCTGCAATAAGAGAAATAGGGAATCTGGGCAATATCTAACCCAGATTCTATTTAGAAAATTGATATTCCATGAGTTGCACCTGAACACAAGAAAATCTGAGGAGGATAACATGAAATCCAGTAGTAGTAAGAAAAATATGGCTTTCAAGGAAAAAAACTCCAGGAAGTGTAGAGAGAAGACTCCCTCTTCTTTAAGAAGACTGTCTGAGTTAGAGAACGTTGGAGCCTATGGTTCACATCTCTTTTGTTTGACAATATCAAATTCCGTGTTGTATTTGATCATATGAGGTTTGGGTATAGTGTGTAGGTTCATAGGTACAAAAGAACAGGAAATCAATTTCTAGAACCTATGATCTAGCGCTAGCTTCTGGAATTAATTCAGGACAAGGGATCTGTGACCTACCATGTGGCGCTAGCCTTACTGCGGAAATCTAGATCTCTTCACAAGCGTCGAGTAAACATGCTACCCCCAGGTGATAGCTACGTATGGTACCACGATAGCCCGAAAAAGCGAAAAAAATTTTGTTTTTAATTTTTTTTTCCAAATCAGCAGGGCGGCTGTCACATCAACGCGCATTGACCTATTGCTAGGCGCTAGCTCTACCATCAGCGGAAGCTTATTTTCTTAAGACGTATAAAAGCACACCTATTTTCCTAGAGACCAAAAAAAGAGAGATATATTCTGATTCTAGGGTTCGTAAGCCATCTTAGAGCAAAGTTCCCCCATCTGTGTCATTGGAAGAGAAACCTGCTCCCTCACATTCACAGACGAAGATCTTCGACAGTCATTTGACTACAATGACCAAGAGGAGTTGATCAGTTGCAATAGAATGAAGATCTTTAGCACTGGTCACGCACTGCTCAATGGAGGAAACATCTTGAGGGAGAATGACTTTAAATCTTATTTATTCTTTTATTGTATTTTTCTCCTTTTTAACAGTTTTGTGGGTGAGGAAAATCGACCAGTGAAGGTCATCAGAATACGGGAAGGATTCCATTAGAAATCATCCTGAGAATGGGATTTCTAGATTGGGGGATCTAGTGGGGCTTTAAGATACTTTCGGGAAGGAAGGTGAAGAGCTGGATCGAATACCTTTCTGGGAAGGCAAAGGTAGAGAGCAAATCGGTCCAAGTATTGGGTCGGTATAGAAAACGAAAAGAAGTTTGTATTTTGCCGCCTCCGATCTCCGATGTCATGGAGATACAGTGTTTTGTAACTATAAAGCACTTTCATTTCTGTTGAATAAAATTATTATTTGTTCTTCATTCTTATTGTAATTCCGTGACTATGTACTGGTAGATACATGTAGGGTGTGTACATATTCAATACAAAGTTTACCAAGAAAATGAGTTAACACTTCTGAATTCAACACTTCTGAATTCAACACTTCTGAAGTTGGATTTTTTGATAGTTAACTTTCTTTGTTCACAAAGCAGCTAAAGAAGATGATGAGCAAGAGAAGGCATTGGAAAAATAAGCCTACATACTATTCTAGCTCAAGGAAGTACTACAACAATAGTGAAAGGACAAAACACAACTCTAACAAGGATAAGTATGATCACAAGCAGGCCAAAATTTTTATTACTGATGTTATTTGTTATTATTGCAACATGCCTAGACATGTCATTACTGACTGTCTAGTCAAGAGAAAAGAAATTAAGAAGTCTGAAGAGAAGGAATATTACAAAGGCAAAAAGCCTGAGACAAGCTTCATAACCAAAAATCCCATGGGCTTGGGTGAAAGTGATTCATTTGAGTCAAAAGAAGAAGCCTATATTGGGTTCATTGCATTATTAGAAGAAAAGGAACTAATTGAATATCCTCATGCAAAGGCGTGTATCAGGGCACCCCTAATACTATCTGACAGTGATTCTGAAGAAGAAGAATGTTGTGGCTACATGATAATGATTGATGGGGAAGATCATGATGATTCACATCCTGATGATGTAAATATTGAAGCATCCTTATCTCTATTTGAATCTGACTATAAAACTTGTGATGTGTTAGAAGCATGTTGAACATTTAATGTTGCGGGTGATTCTGAATTAGTAAATAAATTTAATAATTTAATTGAAAATTATGTTATTCTCCTCGAAGTAGTAATGAAAAGTATGAATCTTATTATGAAGCAAGAAGAGGAGATCGAAACTCTAAGGGTTGCTAATTCTAAACTCATTAAGAAAGCTGAAGGGCCAACTCAAATGATTAAGGAAATAAGCAACCTGAGGGGAACATCTCTGATCCATATTAAATATATCTGCTAGAAGAATACGATCATCAAGGATCTTGAGGAGATGCTTCTTAATGAAAAAAACTTATGTCTAGGTTCTCTAAGCCACAAACTATACTGCCAATTATTGAAAGCTTTTCTGCACCATATAGAGGTGGTGTAGGATATACTAAAAAGGCAGAAGTGAATGATAATAATAAATGGAATACACAAATGGAATCAACAAAATTCTATAAGGTTTTTCTACCATCAAACAACTATGACCAAGAAAGTATGCATGGGCACTTGAAGAATGGATGCTCCTCTAGTAGGGGTGACAATACACCTCACTAGAGAGGAATAAAGGACATTGGGTTGAGTGCATTTAAGGCACCCCATGAAGATATTTAGATGAAATAGTATAGATCATTTATATTTGGCACACCAACACCAACACTCAAGGGAAATAAAAAGTCCATTCCTCAAAGGCATTTCTTTATAAAAACTCTATGGTTGTGCATACCACTCTTCATCGTGCTCACATTCACAAAATCTACCAAAGAAATGAAAAAAATGCTCTGGCCTACTCTTCTGAGCATGAGTACACTCATCCCATGCAAAATGTGTCTCAGAAGAGAAAGTATAATAAGTTTGGATGGTTGTGCATGGCAAGGTGAGACACTTTGTTTTCGACTATTGGTATAACCCAATAGTGCCAAAGACAGAGAATAATATATCTTTTAAAAGATTTATACAATAATATGCTGTCATGATTAATAAGAACCTAGGACCCAAGCCTTTTTAGGTTATTAAGGGAAATTATTTTTTGCATGATTGTCTAAAGAACAATCAAATATAAATGCCAATGATAATTGGACAGTGGCTACACCAGGCGTAAGACTAGGAGAAAAAGTCATCTAAGAGGTCGCACTCCTGTGAAAATTGGACCCAAGGTCATCCTAGATGAATTATATAGAGGAGTGACAAATGTCTATGGTATGATCACTAATAACATAGACATTATAATAAAGATAGCTCATGTAGAGGGGTTGTAACATAATCTCATAAGCATAAGTCAACCTTATGGTTTAGGCTATGCCATTGAATTCCATAAGGATTAGTGCATATTCAAAAGGTTAAATGACTTTGAGATAATTCTTACAAGCACTAGGAGTGGAAATATGCATTTTTTGAATTTTCTTTGTTTCGAATCTTCTATGCCACTATCTTGCAGCAAATGAAAAGGAATCTTTTTGTGTGCAATAGCACAAGAGATTAGCTCATATGACCTACAAGATAATAAATAAAATACCCTCAAAAAATCTAGTTAGAGATGAACCAAATTTCAAATAAATTAAAGATGGGTCTGGCCAAGCATGCCCAATGTACAAGTAAATCAGGTCATGCTTTAAGAGCATTGCTCTCAAGGACTCCACTTTGAGATCAGATATCTTCACCATGACTCCCATTCAAGAAAATCTAACCTAGAATGAAGTGGATAAATAAATGGAATCTATCTTATATATTACTTAATTCTATAAACAATAGGTTCTAGAATACCTACCAGGTGTGCAGGAAGAAAATAAGATAGTTGCTAGGGAATAAATATAATACAAGTCTGTGGTATCGTGTTCACTTTTGTGGCAATGTTACAACACGATGCTATGATTGTGATAAGTGTCAAATAAATTTCACTAGACCAATTTTCTCAACTATTGGATCTAAACATTATTGTTCCTTTAGGTACTCACCATTTTATATTCGAAGATAAAATAGATTATAAATAAGACTAGTGTTTAGAATAAGATTGCGCCCTCATTTGCCCTAAGTCTTCTACACACCAAGACCTAGTACACACTATGACTACTTCTATGTCTTCTCTCTCTTCCTTCAATGGATCTAAATAAAGGTGAGGATCCATTTAATATGGGATATGAAGTAGTGCAATGTGGATTTAGGGATGTAAGTGAAGACCTCTAGTCCGTTATTAGATTACTTGATGCCATCAACCTAGAGTACTTGCTCTCATTGCCTACCTTGATAATGAGAAGTGAAGTAATGAATTTTTTACGAATTCTAGGATAAGCTCATCTAGGGAAGGCATAACGACACAGATAGGTAACACAAATTGAAAGTCAACCGTAAGAAATTGGCTAAGGTTGTGCACCTTCCTAGGTTTAGTGAAGATGAAGATGATGAATAAGTGTCTGAAAAGGACATCAGTGATGCACTGGTATGTTGTGCACACTCTGGGATGATATATGGTTCTATTAAAAAGAATAACTTTAATCAAAAGGGAAAGCTATTGGGATACATTATTGGTAATACTATTTTGTTTAAACCTGGTTCACATGAAAAGATTTCAAAAAGTATATTTGGAATCATGACAATGATAATTTTAGTAAAGAAAACTAACTAGGCAAGACTGTTGTTTAAAAGAATTTAGGAAGATTTTAATACATCAAAGTTTGTAAGGATTATATCTCTGTACTTGCTGAATTTTATTTCAAAAAAGCTCAACAAAAGGTTAGGAGTCAAACTCTACCATGTGAACAAAATTGATATCAATATCCTGAAAAGATGTGAGAATATACTGATAAGATACCTAGTGGAAAATAAAGAGAAGAAATCATAGAAAGGGAAAGTGGAGTCTAAGGAAATTGAAGAAGAAGGATCATCTAACAGCAATGGGCCAAATGATAATAAAATCCCTACAAGTTCTGAGGAGAAGGTGGAGAGGAGATATTTCACTATTCAAGTGTCCCTATCAGGCAATGAGTCAATGGATACTGAAGTTCCCATATTAGTTGTGCCTGACATCATGGATGACCCAATTCTTGAAGAGACTATCAGGGATGAGATTAACCGCATCAAAAGCATTCATGAGGTTTTTAAATACTTTAGTAGTCCTGGGATTGTAAAAGAAGGGTTGTTTAGTTGAGGGGGAGTAATACCAAATAGACTTCTCTATTCATATACCCATATCAATTGAGCCCGCTATCATAGTTGAGGTAGCTCATGGAGAATCAATCAAAGAATCTACCTGATAAGGACACTTGAATAATAAAGTATTATTAGTATATGGGTAAATGAATAGAGAAGTCTTACACCCACACTGGGTTGGCAGTCCAAAAGGACTTGGTAGACCGATGAGAAAGAGGTTGATGAAGATGTGATAAGGAAGGTCAATCTAGGTAAAATACTTATGATTGAGAAGATAGTAGGAAACATCTATAGGGAGATCATCCCTTTTGAAGCCAAAATTAGTACTAGAGAGAGACACATACCAATTCTTGAGAGAAAATCCCTCTATTCAATGTATGAAGAGGAAGAAGTGACTGATTTAATGGAAGAGATAAGTAGGAGGCATACTGAGAAAGAATCGTATATTCCCACCTCACAAAAAGCTCATATCCCTAAAGAATCCTCCAGCTCAATGCTCAGTCATATATAGATGCTCCTGAATGATCAAAGGAGGTAGATTAAATAATATGTGGATGTTGTTGTCAGAGATCTAAGGAGAGAATTATTAAATGAGACTGTTAAGATAAGGATTGAGATGAATCTTCTAATACAAAATACATTTAATTTCTTCATGAGAGCATCTGTTGAATCCCTAGTTAGATTTGAGCTAGGTTCACTAATTTAGGCTGAGTCTGACCCACCTTATATAGCCAAGGTCAAGTCTAGTAGTCCTAGAGTTTAGCCTAAGTATTTATGTTCAACCTTCTTAGACCAGCCACCAGAGGATCTCAGAAGACTAAGAATTAGAAGAATTAAGAGTTCAGATATCAATTCGAAGTTCTTCGAACTCAGCTCGACAATCGTCGATCTCAAATCGACGAACTCAGAGTTAATTATCTGAGGTGAGCTCGACGATACTCGAGCTCAGGTCGGCGATCAGTTTTCTTCAGTCAGATTCTCAACTCAACGATCTCAGAATACATCTTTGGTAAGTCATTCTCAGTACGCAGTTCGCAGAGCTCAGGTCAACGAACAGGAATTCTCAGGTCGATGATCATAGAACTCAGGTCGACAAATTTTGTTCAGAGGTCGATAATTTCTGTCCTGCTCTAAAATGAAAATTTTTCTTCTTTCTGTTCCTTACTTTCTAAATTAATTAGCATTAATATTCCTGAGTAATTAATGCTCATATTCCTTTGAATATAGCCGTTATTGGCAGCATTAATTATGGTATTCATCAGGGTAATTACTTGCTTATTTTATTAGGGACAGTTGGGGAAACTCATTTATGACAGACATTTCAGCCGTTTGTATTCTCCAGATTAGTCAGCAATTAATACAAAAATTTAAAAAGACATTCCTTCTTCAGTCAACAAGTATATACAGGAGATACAAAGAATATTAGAGAAGTAGAGACACACAGAGCAATACACAGAGAAGAACATCTAGAGCACTGAAATAGATTCTGATCATTCAGAACTTTCTCCTGTGTGTACTGAAAACATTTATGCTCTTTTCCTTATCAATACTGATATCTGAAGAAGAACATTCATCACAAATGAAGAGTCTTCATCAGAGCCTGGAATCTTTAGAGACATCCACTCAATATTAGTCTACTGGATTCTTGGACATTGATAGAATAAGGCTGAAGACCTACACCCTGAAGCAAAGCTCCAGTCTTCCTGAACCATTCAATATCTCAGGGGGAGCTTTGTCAACATCAAAGATCCACAAGTCTTCTCTGTTGATTAGAGAAAGAGAAGACACCATCACCTCCTCCCACCTCCTGTAAAAAGGTTTTAACTCCCTTCAAAAATTAACCACTTAGCTGTCAAGTCACCTGATCAAAAGACTTGATTGGTTTTTGGGCACCTAATTGAAAGCCTAAAGGGTTATGATATCTCCCTGCAAATAGATATTATGGTGGCAGTCACTTGATCAAAACCTACTAGTCTATTCCTACCAGGGTGGTAGAAGAGTGGATGTACCCAGTTGGGGAACCACTATAAAATTCTTGTGTTGTCTGGTTGTGATCATTTTCTGTTTTGTTCTTACTGTGGCTGTGATAGATAGAATAACTTAGCCTGCTTTTCTTTTTTTTATATATTATTGGTATCGCCTACTTTCACACTGATATAAAAGTTTAATTAGCCTAAATTTTTAAATACTCTATTCATCCCCCCTAGAGTAAATCAGATCTAACCCCTCCTTTCAATTGGTATCAGAGGAAGTTCTCTTGGTTGAATAAGGTAACACTTGAACCAATAGATCCTTCTTAGATCTAAATCTCTCTAGCTTATTTCTTATAGCATGACACAGAATAAGGATTATGCAAGAACTAGACCTCCAGTGTGCAACTTAAATAAGTTTGCTATCTGGAAGGCAAGAATCAAACTCTATATGAACTCTATTAATGAAGACATTTTTAATTCCATTTTGACAAGACCTCCTTCTTTAGTGACTGCATCCACCTCAACATCAAGCACACATGCTGTTCCACCACCTCAGTGGACAAATGCTCAGAAAAGGCCAAGATTTCTCATGCAAAAGCCATGAATATTCTGGCTCAGACTATGTCTGATGACATCTTCCAGAAGGTGGCTGAATGCACATCAGCCAAGGCTATTTGGGATTCTCTTAACCAGATGGTAGCTGGTTCTGCTGATGAGAGAAAGGATAGGAGATCCAACCTCATCTCTCAATATGAGAACTTCAAGAAGGATGAGTCAGAGACTGTTGGTGATATGTATAACAGATTAAGCTCAATAATCAATGAGCTGAAGACATTGGATAAGGACATCACTCTAACAGAAGTGAAAGACAAAATTATCATGTGCTTCCCTAGCTCATGGGATTCTAGAATCTGGCCTATCAAGGAAGCTAGAAGCCTTAATGAGATTTCCACTGAATCTCTATTGGGCAAACTCAAATCTTATGAGCAACTGATTAAGTCAAGGGAAGCTGCAGAATAGAAGACTCCTTAATCTGGGAGAAAAGAGCAAAATATAGCATTTAAAGCTACTGAAGATTCAGAAGACACAACTATCAATGAATAATTCCTAAGTCTCTTAGCCAAGAGATTTTACAGAATGGGCAAGAGGGACTTCAGAAGAAAGTCATAAAGGCAAGATGACAAACCCAGGTATGAAAAAATACCAACTAAAGAAGTTGTTTGTTTTGGTGAGTCTTTGATATTGGATGATCGATCACACCGTCGTCAGTACGTTGACTCGGTGCAGACTAGCTGGTTGCTAGGAATAGTACGGAAATGTACAAAAGGGGCAAGACTAGGTAGTGTGATTACCAGTCTAGGAGTGGAAGGTCCACCCCACTATCTCCGTCCGGCCACGTCGGAGGCTCCTGTGGAGTTTAGCTCACTCCAGAAGAGGGGAACTAAAGGTCTGTGCGCATAGAGTCGTGTGGGTGAGTTGCACTTGCCTCAGTATTCCATAGCATATTTGCATGACATAGCATAAACATTGCATATAACCCCTGACACCTAACGTATAAAGTGGTATGGGACGTTTTATACGATATGCCCTGCAAAACGACCCCTTGGTCTATAGGGGTAATCCCTATAAATCAATGGTTATTTTTCTAGATTTCTTTACTTATTATCTTACCACCTATATTTTACTATTACTTTTGTTGTACTCTCATTTACTCATGCATAGTTAAGTTATAATCTTGTACCCATTATTACCTTACTTTCCTTAAGATAGTAGTCACCTGCTTGTTTCCACCCTGCTTTTGGTCCTCCTCTTCACTCCTCTCCGCCCGGTGCCTAGGAGCCACAGGTATAGGGGTGGAGGATTGTTTGACTGAGTCTAGTTTGACTGACGGTCGTTTGACCACCACATTTTAGGTGCTTCGGATGGGAGACAGGGAGCAGCCGTAGGAGATGCAGCACCAGAGGCCTACGGTGCAGATGGAGATGCCCAATGTAGTTCGGGTGGATAGGCCTTCGGATCAGTGAGTGGAGCTCACTAGATATAGTAGTTTTCATTTCTGAGTGGATTGTAGTGAGGCTTATGATGTACTGGGCATAAGACCACATTTACCTTCTGTTTGCGTACTTAGACCTTATGCTGGTGATGGTTTGATTTCTACATGATTTCCTCTTTTTATTATTGTGGACTTGAATGCTTTGCTTTTCATTCAATATATATATATTCTGTCGATGGTGATTGAGATGGCCGGCAGAATCGGCATTTTATGGTGTCGACCATCCCGGAGGATGGTGACGCTGCAAAACGGCGGTTCTGGGCCTAAGACAACGGTGGTTGTTGCAAAAAAAAGGGCTCTTACAAGTGGTATCAGAGGGAAGTTTCGATACCTCCCTCTAATACCACATGTAAGACTTCATTTTTTTTGCAAACACCCACCGGGGGTCTTAGGCCAAAAATCGCCGTTTTGCGGTGACACCATCCTGCAGGACGGTCGACACCACAAAACGCCGATCCTGCCGGCCATCTCAATCACCATCGATAGAAAGTATATAGAGTGAAAATGCTAAGTACTCAAGTCCACAGTAACAAAAAGAGAAAAACATGTAGTAAGTAAATCATCACCAGAATAATGTCTAAGTACGTAAACAGAAAGTAAATACAGGCTTATGCCCGGTATATAATGCCTCACTACAATCCTCTCAGAAATATAAAACCACTCAACCTAGTGAGCTCCAACCACTGATCCGGATGCTTGTCCACCCGAACTACACTAGCCCCTCTCAACCTGCACCGTAGGCCTCTGGTGCTGCATCTCCAGCAGCTGCTCCCTGCCTTCCATCCAGAGCACCTAAAATATGGTGGTCAAACGGTCGTCAGTCAAACTAGACTCAGTCAAACATTCCTCTACCCCTAAACCCGTGGCTTCTAGGCACCGAGCAGAAAGGAGTGAAGCGGGGGACCAAATTACAGGGTGGAAACAAACAGATGACAACTACCCTAAGGAATGTACAGTGAAAGATTTGAAGGGTTTATAAATTAGACTAACAAGAATAGTAGAGTGTAATAGGGTAATAACATGAAGTAAGTAAAACGACAAGTAAGGAAAAGTAAGGAAAATAACCATGATTTATAGGGTTGCCCCTATAGACAAAGAGGTCGTTTTGCAGGGCCTATCGTGTAAAATGTCCCATACAATTTTATACGATATGTGTCAGGGGTTATATGTAACGACATGCTAAGATATACAAATATGCTATGGAATGCACATGCAAGTGCATCACACCCACACGACTCTATGCGCACAGACCTTTAGTTCCCAATGTTCGGAGTTAGCCTCACTCTGTGGAATCCCCGCCATGGCAAAATGGAGACAGTGGGTCGGGCACCCCCACTACTAGACTGGCTATCACACTAACCAGCCTAGCCCTCCCGTACGTTTCCGTACTATTCCTAGAAAACAAGCTAGTCTCCCCGAGTCAACGTACGAACGACGTGTGTGAACGGTCGTCCAATATCGAAGACTCACCACTGTTATGCACATGCAACCATGATAGATATATTTGTACAAGTTCTCTTGTTACCGAGCCTCAAGCTCTCTAGACTACCAAGTATTCTAATTTACCAAACCTTCCGAGCCCACGGCTCTCCAGGCTCCTCAAGTCTCACTTATCTAAGCCCCCGAGCATCCAGCTCCCCGGACTTTCCAATCACAAGCCAGACCATTTGACATGACTAGTAGGCCCTCAGACCACGGACCTACTCTACCCATTCCATGCCAATTCTTCTTCCTAAGTGAACAAGTGTAGGTGTGAGGTGCAACTATTATTAGGGTTACTCTTGATCATTTTATTCCTACGATTTAAGGTTAACCTTGGATTTCCCGAGGTCTACCCGGTGAAGGGCTCGCAGCGGTACTAGGAACTACGATGGGGTGAATCTCAAGGCTCCCTTTCCAAAGCACTTATTATTATTGATTTCTACCCTTAATCCCAAACCATTCTTTATATTAAGTAGCTCTACTCCTAGGCGACTTTAACCTCCGAGCTAGCCTACTCCAGTCCTATCACTATATGCAGACCACACTAAACTACATGGTGCTCCCGTTAGGGGGTACTCCAATTTTCTCATCCAAATACCCTAAAATCAATACTGGGAGTCTACCATGACCTAATATAACTAAGTCCAAGATTTCCAAATTTTTCCTATTTATCGGGCATTTAATTTATTTAATCTAAGCCTCCCAATGCCCTATTATGAACATGAAGTGCACTAATTATCCAACAATAAATAATCATAAAATCAGTAAAAATCCTATGAGGCATTTAAGCAGTATTTCCAAATTTTGAGAAATTTCAGAGGGGTTTAGGCCTATATTTCCTAATTTACAATTTTAGGCCACTTCTACTATATTATGAAGCAAGTAATGTAAATATGTATCCAAAATTCACAAGAAAATTACAGAAGCTTGATGGTGACCTAAAATAATCATAAACCAATTCCCATGATTTTTTTCTCTAATATTTGGGCTCTAAATTTATTTTAATGTAAAATACTAATTTCCTAGCTTTGTGAAGGTGGTACTATTTTTAATTATCCAAAAATCCGTAGAAAATTACAGGGTGACTATCATGGTTTGAAACACCCAGTGACCAAGTTTCATAATTTTACAAATAATAAATGGGTATTATTTGTATTTTTGACTACATATCGCAAATGGTGAGTTAAAGAAGCAAGTACTCAAAATAATCAGATAAAACTCCCAAGAAAAATAAAAAAAGTATAACATGCTATATGATGCTCTAATACAAGATTTCATAACAATTCAGTGAACAGAAATTCCAGAATCATCAAAATAAATATATAGGGCATAACTAGGGTTGTGAATAAAGTACTGTATAAATTTACCCAAAAATCTCAACAAAATTATATTATGGCCATTTAGACCAGAAAATCACCCTGCCCAAATTTTATTTGATTATAAGTTCATTTGAGAGCATAATAGTTCAAATTAAGATTGGTGCCCTAAACTAGGGTTAGGATTTTAGGTGGCCTAACTTACTCCAAATCCCCTAAGATTTTGTCAAGAAAACTATAATGGCCCTATGGTCCTCTCCACCAAATTTAAAGTCAGTCCAATGTCATTTGACCCCACGACCTTCACAACCCTAAAAATCCTCATTAAGGGACCTACCCTAGGGTTTTAGGGCTACCCTACACCAAACCACCCCAAACTACATAGTTAAGCGTGCTTGGGTGATAGTAGTACTGGGATGGGTGACCTCCTGGGAAGTCCCTGTACGGCCCAACTTAACCGTCGAGTTCGCTCATCAAAGGGAGGCTGTGTCCACTAACAACCCGCCAGTGGGCTGGAGAGGGGTTGGGGTGCTTGGGCTGTAGCCCGGTAGCAGATGCACTGAGCAGGAGAGCTGCTACAGCGGGAACAGAGACTCAGCTGATGTCTATGGAGCTGATGCAGAGACTAGAGGACATGCACATTACTCTGGTGTCGTCTGACGACCCTGAGCTCTATGAGGAGTACTTGCCCGCGATGGGAATCACTGATGACATTAGGGACCGGGTCAGAGAAGGACAGAGGCAGGATGCTAAGTTAAAGACCATCTTTCAAGCCTTGGAGGCAGGCACTGTGAGAGATTACACCCTAAGGGACGGTTTGGTGTACTTCAGAGGACGGGTGTACATACCAGAGGGAGGCCAGATCCGGGAGGATATTATGACTGAGGCGAACTACAGCTTGTATTCTGTGCACCTGGGGATGACAAAGATGACGAATGATTTGAAGAAGACTATGTTCTGGCCGGGCATGAAGAAGGATGTCACTTACTTCGTGACCCATTGTGAGACATGTCAGCTAGTGAAGGCGGAGTGCAGGAACCCAGCAGGATTGTTGCAGCCACTCCCAGTGCCGGAGTGGAAGTTTGATGACGTAGCCATGGACTTCCTACATGAGCTTCCCCGGTCTCGGACAGGGAATGACTCGATCTGGGTGATCGCTGACAGGTTGACGAAGGTGGCTCGATTTATACCGATCAGGAAGGACGATTCAGTGGGAGTGCTGGTGCGGAAGTTTGTCGAGCAGTTCATTCGTTATCATGGCGTGCCCAGGACGATAGTGTCAGATCGTGATGGGCGGTTTACATCTAGGGAGTGGCGGTCATTTCAGGCATACCTGGGCACTCGATTGACTTTTAGCACAGCCTTCCACCCTCAGAGGGACAGGCAGACAGAGCGCACAAATCGGATATTGGAAGACCTGCTACGTCTGTGTATTCTAGACCGAGGAGAGCCATTGGAGAAGATGCTGCCACTAGTAGAGTTCTCATACAACAACAGTCATCAGGCCAGTATAGGCATGGCTCCCTACGAGGCTCTATATGGACGAAGGTGCAGGACTCCCCTGTCATGGATATGGAATGAGGATCTGAAGGATCTGGGCTCGGAATTTGTGGAGGACACCGAGGCCCAGGTGAGGCTGATACGAGATCGGATGTTAGAGGCGCAGAGCAGACGAGCTAAGTATTATGACGCATGACATCGTCAGGTGGAGTTTCAGGTAGAAGACATGGTGTTTTTGAAGATACAGCCGATGCACGGAGTCTCTCGAGTTCGCGGACGGAGGAAGAAGCTCAGCCCAAGGTACATGGGACCCTACAAGATCTTGGAGCGAATCGGTCTCTTGGCATACTGACTAGAGCTGCCACCAGAGCTGGAAGGTCTGCACGATGTCTAGCACGTCTCCTCCCTCAGGAGGGCCCTATTACGGCCAGAGCAGCAGATAGACACCATGGATTGGCCGGTAGCATCTGATCGGTCAGTGCACATGGAGCCGGTCCGGATTGACGATACGGGTATGTCGGTCTTGCGCCGCAAGAAGGTCCCACTAGTCAAGGTTCTGTGGAGAAATCACAGCCAGGAGGAGCACACCTGGGAGCCGCAGGACTTGATGCAGCAAAGGTACCTGGAGCTCTTCGCCTCAGGTAAACTCTAATCTAAATTTTGGGATGTTACAATTTATTGCTCTGGTAGAAACCCCGTAGGCCTAACCTGAATTTCGGGGATGAAATTTTTTTTATTATGTGTTGGGATTTGTAACATCCCCCAGAAAACTAGACCCCCCAGGTGACTTTGTCATGACTGGGTCATTACAAGGCCTTTGTAGCTTAGGAACCTCCTTGACACAGACCAAAAATAAGGATTGCAGCACCTTGGTCTGCAAATAGTAATTTCCAAATATTCAGCCTAGGGTTTGACTAAAGGACTTTAACTTGACTCAGTGACCCCACCACAACATACCTAGGCCATCTAGGAGCCCAGGGGGACATTGAGGACCCATTTGGGCCAGTCAACATGTCAAGTTGACCAAAGTCAACCCTAACCCTAATTAGGGCAAAATGGTCAATTCCCCAGCAATTGACCAAACTGACCATCACCATATGGAATTGACTTCACTTCTAGGTCTAAAACGTCATAAGAGACCTAGTGGGCCAAAAATCCCCATCCTAGGGTCACCACAGGGCAAAATGACCAAAATACCCCTAATAGGTCAAAATGGTGATTTTCCATTAAACACCCTTATTGACCTCCACAACTTAAAGTTGACCACACTCCTAGGGTCATAACCTCATAAGGGACCCAATGGCACAAAATTCCATGGTTTGGTCAACCCTAGAGCCCAATTTGACCAAAAGTCAAACTTGGTCAACTTAGGTCAAATCACTTAAACCTAGCCTAACCCTTTGTGCTAGGCCCAAAGTGAGTGGTAAACAAGCCTAATGGACTGATATTAAACAAGGGGAGAGAGAGAAATTTCGACCATAGTGATTAGGAGTGAGAAAAGGGGGATTTTTCCCCAATTTGGAGGAGAGAGAAAGTGGCCATTCATGGCCATTAAGGTGACACACCCCTTGGCATCCCCCATTACACTCTCATTCATCTTCTCTGATGAATTTGAGAAGATTCCAGCCGTTTCTAGGAGGAATTAGGGCAGGGGGATGCAAAGGGTCGGCCATGGGAGGGGAGGTGAAGAGGCCATTAATGGCATATGGGGTTAAAGCCACTACCACCCCCAATTAAACCCCCTATCACCTTCACAAGCCTCTGAGCAGTGAAACCCCCCCATTTCCTGAGAGTTTAGAGGTCTCCTTGCAAGAAATCGGATGGCACCCAAAGCTTGGAGGAGGAACAATGGCGGCCGGCGGATGGAGCAAGGAAATGCTCCAAATGAGGTCCGATCCTCTTCCCCTATCCTTGTGCTAGATCTAGATTGATTTAGGTGGAGAAATCGGGCTCAATTGAGCCTGATTGGGAGCTTGGAATTTCGGATTTTTCCATTAAAAATGGCGGTGTGAGTTTGCCGGAAACCGCCGCCTCTGGCGGCATGGTTGCCGCCAAACGCTAGCCACCACCTCAACGGAGGTGGTGGCGGTGGTGGCCGGACAAGGAGGTGGTCGTGGTGGTCGGAAATTGGGCTGGAAGGTGCTACAGGCACGGGAAATCTCAGCCCTTGGCTGATTGGGGAAGATGAAGGGATCCCATCCAAAATAAACTTATATTAATTATGTTATGATGATTTTGTTTTTATTCCCTGAACAAGAACTGTCTTGAACCCGAAATATGAGGCCCTTTAAGACCCCTACTGTAACAGTGGTCAACATTGAAAATGTTGCCCTTGAAGTCTAGTTTAATGGAAAATTAATTTCACTCGATTTGGAGTCTTGATTAGACCACATCACACAATTTGGTGAGGTCTATCCATAGGGCTGTCCTGAGATTGATTTGGATGCCCACATCAATCCAGACATCCAAATGACTTGAAATTTGGGGTATGAGCTATTATTTGCCATAACTAGGACATATCCAAAAATCAGAATTTTTGGAGAATATTTTTCAATAGGTTTTGTAAAAAATTAATAATTCATGTATAATTTAATTAGGTGTCCTAAACACCTCAAAATCCCCCCAAATTTGGGTGGGAGGTCTTAGGAGGCATATTAGAACTCTCTTAAAACTTTAACCTCATTTGGAGTTGTTTTGATTAAGTTTTTACTCAACCCTAGTTTGGCCCTTATAGGGTTAAATAGGTCAATTCATCCCCGTTGGGATTTGAGTGGTCAAATCACCTCAACAGAGGCTGATATTTTGGCCACCAACTTTTTATGGCATGACACACTCTCCAATGGAATTTGGGGTGGTTTGGGGTAGGGTAGCCCTAGAACCCTAGGGTAGGTCCCTTAATGGGGATTTTTAGGGTTTGAAGGTCATGGGGTCAATTGACCTTGGAATGACTAGAAAACTGGTGGAGAGGACCATAGGGGCATTATAACCCTCTGGATAAAACTGTAGGGGATTTGGAGACCTTTAGCCCACTCAAAACCCTATCCCTAGTTTTGGGGCACCAAACTTGTTTTGAACATTAGGCAAGCAAATGAATTTAAAATCATGTGAAATTTGGGCAAGGTAGTTCTCTGGTAGAGATGACCCTGGAATAATTTTGGTGGAATTTTTGGGTTATTATAAATATTACTTTATTCACAACCTCAAATGTGCCCTAAGAGCTAATTTGATGATTATGAAGTTTTATGTTCTCTGGAATATTATGGAATTATGGAATAGGGCATTTTATAGCATGATAGATTCTCTGGACATTTCTTGGAATTTTAAACTGGTTACTTCATGTACTTGCTTCATAAATTTACTATTTGGGATTTTTATTCATAAATAAAAACAATGCCCCATTATTGCTATAAAAATTATGAAATTAGACCAGTGGGTGTATCTAACCATGTTTGTTATTCTGTAATTTTCTCTGTATTTTTAGATAAGTAAAAACAGTACCTTATTCATTAAGATAGGAAATGATAAGTTTACATTAAATTAGATTCAGAGCCCCTCATGGAAGATAAAAATTGTAAATCTAGGTGTTTGATGGTTTAAAATCATTATTAAGCTCCTGTAATTTTGTTATAATTTTTGGATGCATAATTACAGTACTTGTTTCATTAATACATGGCTAGTAGATTTTGATAATAAATTAAATTAGGGGTTTTTATTCTCTGAAAAATTTGGGAGAACAATTTTAGGGTGTTTTTAGGCCATGATACACTTACAAGAATTTTGCTATAATTTTTAGAGTATTATTTATGGCCTTTGCTTCATTAAATGGTGTTGATGACCTTTACTTGTAAAATATGGAAGAAAACCCTAAACACCTCTATAAATTCTCAAACCTTGGAATTGTAGTTTAAATGTCTTGTTAAATTTATCATAATTTTACGGTGATTTATTGCTTAATTAATGGTACACTTCATGTTCAGAATAGGGCATTTGGAGCCATAGTTTAAATAAATTAAATGCCCCGATAAATAGGAAAATTTGGAAACCTTGGAGTTAGTCATATTAGGTTAATATAGACTCCCAGTACTTATTTTAGGACATTTGGATGAGGAAATAGAATACCCCCTAACAGGAGCACTATGTAGCTTGATATGATCCGCATATAGTGATAGGTTTGGAGTAGGTTAGCTTGGAAGTTAATTTCACTTATGAATAGTGCTACTGAATTTAAAAAGAGTTTAGTAAGGGTATAAAACAATAACATTAAGTTCCTTGAAAGGGAACTTTGAGATTCACCCCGCGAGCCCTTCACAGGGCAGACCTCAGAAAATCCAAGTTTAACCTAAAATCTTAAGAATAAAATGAACAAGAGTAACCCTAATATTAGCTGCACCTTACACCCATAATTATGCACTTAGGCAGATGAATTGATATTGAATGGATAGAGTAGGTCCGGGGTCTGAGGGCCAACTGGTAGTGTTAAGCAGACTAGGTCATGAACGGGAAGTTCAGGGAGCTTGATGCTCGGGGACTTGGTATAAACTTTGGAGTTCGGGGAGCTAGATGCTCGGGGACTACAAGAAATGTGACCTGGTAGTCTAAAGAGCTGAAAGCTCGGTGTTATGTAGATAAATATAACTGCCATGATTGCATGTGCATAAAAGTGGTGGGTCATTGGTACTGGACGATCAATCACACCGTCGTCAGTACGTTGACTCGGTGCAGACTAGTTGGTTGCTAGGAATAGTACGGAAACGTACAAAAGGGTCTAGGATGGGTAGTGTGATTACCAGTCTAGGAGTGGAAGGCCCACCCCATTGTCTTCGTCTGGCCACGTTGGAGGCTCCTGTGGAGTTTAGCTCACTCTAGAAGAGGGGAACTAAAGGTCTGTGCGCATAGAGTCGTGTGGGTGAGTTGCACTTGCTTGGGTATTCCATAGCATATTTGCATGACATAGCATAAACATTGCATATAACCCCTGACACCTAACGTATAAAGTGGTATGGGACGTTTTATACGATATGCCCTGCAGAACGACCCCTTGGTCTATAGGGGTAATCCCTATAAATCAATGGTTATTTTTCTAGATTTCTTTACTTATTATCATACCACCTATATTTTACTATTACTTCTGCTGTACTCTCATTTACTCATGCATAGTTAAGTTATAATCTTGTCAACATTATTACCTTACTTTCCTTAAGATAGTAGTCACCTGCTTGTTTCCACCCTGCTTTTGGTCCTCCTCTTCACTCCTCTCCGCCCGATGCCTAGGAGCCACGGGTATAGGGGTGGAGGATTGTTTGACTGAGTCTAGTTTGACTGACAGTCGTTTGACCACCACATTTTAGGTGCTTCGGATGGGAGACAGGGAGCAGCCGCAGGAGATGCAACACCAGAGGCCTACAGTGCAGATGGAGATGGCCCAGTGTAGTTTGGGTGGACAGGCCTCCGGATCAGTGAGTGGAGCTCACTAGATATAGTAGTTTTCATTTCTGAGTGGATTGTTGTGAGGCTTATGATGTACTGGGCATAAGACCACATTTACCTTCGTTTTGCGTACTTAGACCTTGTGCTGGTGATGGTTTGCTTTCTACACAATTTCCTCTTTTTATTATTGTGGACTTGAATGCTTAGCTTTTCATTCAATATATATATATATATATTCTGTCGAAGGTGATTGAGATGGCCGGCAGAATCGGCATTTTGTAGTGTCGACCATCCCAGAGGATGGTGTCGCCGCAAAACGGCGGTTCTGGGCCTAAGACCCCGGTGGTTGTTGAAAAAAAAAATGGGGTCTTACATAAGGAACATTAACCAAATGAATTAACTTTTGATAATAATAATATAGCAGTGAGATTATGTCAATCACATGCATTATGCTCTAACATTAAATGTTATCAAAGATAACAATCAAAAAAAATTATTTCATGAACCATAAAGCATCAAGCTTATAGGCACACAACATTTCAAATTTAAATATAAAATTAGATGTCTAGATGAGATATATAAGTCCATTATAGGTTTTAACATAACTACATCAAAAGAAATTTTAAATTTCATGAGATTGGATGATTGTCCACTAGTTGGTTTACTGAATCAGTTCTCATCCTCCTTTGAGTAGAACTCGATCTTTATCCTTGACTAGTAGACTTCCTTTCAACACTCTTTGCTTTGTTATCTTTTCTCTTATAGTACATGAATGACTTGGGAATATACTTGAAGGGCATTCTCTTTGGATTGTCCTTTCTAACCATGTTCTCCTTGAAAATTCTTTCCCATAGGGTGTTCCTCTCCAAATGCTTGATCCACTGTTCACTTGGATACATACTATCAATGTTCTTTGAGATCTGTCCATGATGGATCCAAAAATTGATTATGATATCTCTTGAATCATCATTCCAGTACTCAAAGTCTGGATAACTAACCTGTTCAGATCTTATCTAGGCCATGTTTTCTTCAAGTAACATGAGGCCTTTCTTTTTCTTCTTGTTGCAAGTTGTGCATCTTGAGACACTCTTGCTTCTGCTGGAAAACCAAAATATTCAGATCTATTTTTGCCCAAGTGGGGCAAATTAAGAATAATCCATATTCCCTAAAGAGCCCAATGGGCTTGCTTAGCATTGTACTTCTCTCCCTTTCTAGCTTCTTCAATAAATCTATTATCTAGATGCAAGGTGTTTGCCTCAAACCTGCTAGACACAGTTTGAAAAATATTTTTACTCTCTTCCAAAAGAGCATCCCTTAACACCTCAGTCAGCTGCATGGCTTGAAGTTGTGTCTGACACCCATAGTCCTCAATGTGCTCCACTCCAAGTATGATTACCTCAACAGTCTGGCTTATATAGTGCTTCACACTAGTTATATCTTGAGTAGATTCCTTTAGGCTATCATCCATTGGCTTTAAAGTGGTGACTTTCTGTTTAACTATGCTTGCAGCTAGGTTAAACCATCTATTAATCACACTATTTTGGTGTGCAATGTTACCTTCTAGGGAATCTAGATTAGCCTTAATCTCAGCTTTTATTTTATGAACTTCAGATATTATTTCAGCTTTCACTCCTTATACAGATCCATCAATATAAATTTTTAGAGATTTGTCTTGCTCATCAAGTAGAGCATTTATTGATCAAAGGATGGAACTTTCTAACATGTTGGAAGATGGTTGAAGTTGGGGTACTTGTTTAATTTCAACATTAGCAAGATGTGATCTTGTCCCTTGGTCCTCTTGACTATCAAAATCAAGGTGAGTTAATGTCTCATCCACCTAAGATGCTGCTAGACCTTCTCCCTTACCAAGGACTTTAGTATGAAGCTCCCCTTCAATTTGATCATCTGTATTTAAGAAATGATCAAGGGGATTGTCTATTATGTCTCAATAATCAGCTCTTGCTCCCCCTTGAATAAGAGCAACATTCTTTTCTTGAGCCACCAGCTCTTCCTCATCCTTTTCCTATGGATCATCTGTGATCAGATCAATCCTTTCCTTGAGATTATCTAAGATCTTATCTATCTTTTCCTGAAGAACAAATGTTGACTGTTCAAACTCCCACTCAGCTTGGGCATCAGTCCTTTCTAGAACATTTGTTCTATCATATTGGACACATCATCCATTGCTGGATCATCTTGATCTCTTTGATTTGTTTCATGATCTGAATTTGCATTCACTTGCATACAGAAATCATGAACATCATTTTCTTCTTCACTTGAACAAGATAGGCCAGGATTATGAATTGGTGTCCTATCACCATCACTCTAACCTTCTTGATTCCAATTCAAAACAACTTTCTTCAACTATTTTCTTTCTCTTGATCTTGGTTTGATCCTTTTTCTCTACTACTTGAATCTTTGGTAGGACCCTTGTGAACCTTTCAAGGGTCTTAATGTCCATCCTTTTCTTGTAGTGGATCTTTACCCTTTATTTCTTATTGAAATGCTTAGGGTAATAATTAATGAGGTTAAAGGGTAGAATCCTACCAAGGTTTGGATCCCTTAGGTAGTCAATCATCTTCTAAAAAACTACAAGTGACCAGTTTGATTTTTTTATAGAATGACTCTTTTTATTAGTTCAAACATTGGCATGGAGATGCTATCATGGGAATCGGTTTTACACAAGATGTTCTTCCCAATGAGGTTAGCAAGAAGTTTTCCCTTCTAGTTGATGCATTTATTTTTCAGTGATCCATATCTCTTTCAATTGAATCCATGCTATTCTTGGGCTGGTTCAATTTTTAGGGAAGATATCTTTTGTTCATCTTCACTGTTTGTTGAAGGAAGGTTTAGGGGATTAGTAATCTTATAGGGGGGGGGGGTTGATCTTGATCTTGATATTCCCTACTTTACTCTTGATGGTTTTCCTTGATGAGGAGAGCTTAGCATGGGAACACAATTCCAATGCTTCATCTTTCAGGATAAGTGTAGGTTCTAACAATAGAAACTCTAGGCTGACGGTTTCTAACAAGCTGATAACTTCCTTTATTTATCCAGAGGCATGTTGTAATCCTTTTCTAACCACCTCGCAACCTTCTTGAAGGATATTTGCATATTTTGGCTTCATTTGCAGAATTCTTAGTGGTTGAGAAGCAGATAAAGACGAAGCCGTGTTGATGGATTTTTAGGGTTTAGGTTTTTTGTTTTCAATTTAATCCATGTTTTAGATATATATAGATTTTAATATATATTTTAATTGGTTTAAATGGGAATTGAAGCGCCATACTCTTGATTGATCATTGAGAATTCATCTAACAGTTGAAAATGAATGAATTTTAATATATCAGCCCGTCTCAGAGGTATCATTGAGACCAGGAGATATACTATTGAGCATATTCTCAACAATCTCCATGATATAACTGAGATTTTCTCAGCTAATCTTCTTAGCTAATCTTCTCAGCTGAGCTCCTTAACTAATCTCCCCAGTTGATCTCCACCATATATTCGTCAATTAAACTGGTAGACAACTACTGAAAATGAGTCATTTTGCTCATTCTAATATAAGACATCAACTATGGTTATCTACCTATCATGCTACTGAACATATGTTTTCCAGTAGGTAACAAAAATGGGTTAACAGAATAAAGTCCTAGTAACTACCATAAATAAGTTATCTAAACCAAGTTACAATAATTAATAGAGTTATATTCATATATCATTGTCAACATAACACATTAATATTAGAATGAAATATAAGAAGGATAAACTATTCTACATTTAGCATTCCTAACTTAATTTTGACGAAATTGAACTTTGCCTCATCTAGTTGCTTAGTGAAGATATATGCCACTTGTTTGTCTGCGAGAACAAATTTAAGATAAATGTCTTCTTTCTCAATATGTTCTCTAATAAAATGATACCTTATTTCTATATGTTTTGTCTTGATATGTGATACATGATTTTTAGCAATAGAAATAATACTGGATGAGTCACAAAATATGGGAGAATTACATACCTTGAGGTTATGTTCTCTAGCTGATGCTAAATCCATTACAATTGTACATAATAACTCCCTGTAAATATATATATTCTAACTCAACTGTGGATATTGCCATACTAATCTGCTTCTTACTGCTCCAGGAAATCAATCTCCTTCCTAGAAATTGAAAAGTGGTACTTGTACTTTTCTTGTCTTCTTTGCAACCTACAAAAGATGCATATAAAAATCCTATTAGTTAAAAATAATTATACCTGGGGTACCATGTACCAAGATGTTGGCTACCCTTAAGGTATCTCAAAATCCTCTTTATAGCTGTGTAGTAAGATTCCTTAGGGCATGCTTGTTACCTAGCACAAACACATATAACATACATAATATCTCGTCTACTAGAAGTTAAGTACAACATAGATCTAATAATATACCTTTACATTGATTCATCAAAAGGTTTCCACTTCTCATCCGTGTCTAGGGATATATTTGATCCCATGAGAGTTTTCATGGTGGAAGAAGAGTCCATCCCAAATATCTTAAAAAGTTCCTTAATATACTGGGTATGAGAGATGAATATCCCCTCATCAGACTATTTCGCTTAGAGACCAAAAAAGTACTTGAGTTCTCCCATACTACTCATCTCAAACTCCCCCTACATAAGGTTAGCAAAACTTTTGCAAAGATTGTCATCAGTATACCCAAAGATTATGTCATCAACAAAAAATTGGACTAAGAGACACTTACCCTTTGTTTTTCTTAGGAAAAATATGTTGTCTATCTTCCTCCTTAAAAACTTGTTCTTAATGTGAAAGCTAAATAGGGTTTCATACAAATCCCTAGGGGCTTTCTTTAACCTACACAATGTTTTTCTAAGAAAATATACATGAGAGTTTAGGTTTTGATGTACAAAACCCGAGGGTTGAGTTACATATACCTCTTACTTTAGATTACAATTTAGGAAGGTATACTTTACATCCATTTGGTATACCTTGAACCCCTTGAATGTTGCATAGGCCAAGAATAATTTGATTGCCTCCAGTCTTGCCACTATAGAAAATGTTTGGTCAAAGTCTATCCCCTCCTCTTGTCTGTAGCCCTTAGCTACCAATCTGGCCTTGTTCTTTACTACGACTCCATGGTCATCCATCTTATTCCTAAAAATCTATTTGGTGCCAATGATGTGTGTCCTTGTGGCTTTGCCTCCAACTTCCAGACATTGCATCTCTTGAATTGCTGGAGTTCTTCTTGTATAGCTTTGATCCAGAATAGATCCTTATTGCCATCTTTAAACTTCATTGGCTCTACCTGAGATAGGAAGCTCATAAAGAGAGCTTCATTCTGAATTCTGCTTTTGGTGGTGACATCCTGGCTTGCATATCCAATTATAAGAGTGATGGGATGGTCTCTCAAATGTCTGGTTGTTCAGGCATCCTGTCAGCACCTTGTTGTCCTACTGGAATGATTCTTGCTAACTATAACTCTTCAGCAGATTCCTAACTTCCCTCATCTGGTTGAATATCCTAATTGATTACTTCAATTTGATAAGGAATCCTGCTTGATCTTGGCTTGTCTTGGATAGATAAATATTATATAGTTAGCTCAGAACCTGTATTATTAGCAATACTAGATCTATTCTTATATAGCAGACTAGTCTCATCAAAAATAACTTGTATAGACTCTTCTATAACTTGGGTCTACTGGTTGAATACCATATATGCTCAACTATAGGAGTTGTATCCAATAAGAGTCCCCACATTGCATTTTTCAGCATATTTTCTCAAAAGAGACTTTATATTATTTAAAATAAATCATTTGCAACCAAAGATTCTAAAATAGGATACGGTTGATTTTTTTGCCTTTTATGAGTTCACAGGGAGTGTTTTTATGGACTTTGTTTATAGAAGCCATATTCAAGACATGGCATGAAGTGTTAACTAGCTCAGCAAAGAAGTATTCTTGTAGTAAGGAGTCACTTAACATAGTCCTGGCTACCTCTATCAATGTCCTATTCTTTCTCTCAGTCACCCCATTTTATTTTAGAGTTCCGGGAGAGGAAAATTCCTTGGTGATACAAAGTTCTTCATAAAACTTTGTCATGGCTCCATAATAAAATTCTATACCATGGTTGCTTCTCACTCTGACTATAGAACATTCCATTTCATTTTGAATAGTTTTGATAAAATTCATGAAGACATTCAGGGTATCTGACTTCTTCCTTAAGAAGAATACCCATATAAATCTTGAGTGATCATCAATAATCATATGGGTGTACAGATTCCCTCCTAAACTCTGAATGGTTAAAGGACCAAATAGATCCATATACAACATATATAAACTTCTAATAGAGTCCTTAGGAGCTAAGCCCTTAAACATGACCCTTATTTCTTGCCCATCTAGCACGCATGATAGGGACACTCTTTAACACATTTTAACATAGGAGAATCTCTAACTAAATTTTTTGAAAATAGCAAATTAATTATCTTGCAATTAATATAAGCATGTCTCTTGTGCCATTGAACACACATAAACTATTTCTTATTAGCTACAAGACACACTTGAGTAGAATAATTTTTGCAAATAAAATCTAAGCAATAAACATTCCTACTCCGAGTGCCTAGGAGGATAACCTCTAAGTCAATTGACATCTCAATCAAACAATTATTATTGTGGAATTCAATGACAAAACCTAAGTAACATAGGTGACTTCCCATACTTGTCAATCAATTAATTGACATCAACCTTAGAATCTAAAATATCCTCATCATCAGAAGGGGAGGATACTTTAGCTTCTGGGCTTGTCGTATACTTTGAATTAGAATAGGAATTAGCAAGTATAAGTACTTCATCAGGATCATATTCATCATGTATTCCTTCTTTAGTCATGTCCATTAGCACACATCTTCCTTCTTCTTTATCTTCTTACTCATTGTCAATTTTTGGATGTGACCAGGATCTTTGATTCTAATCCTTACAGTAGGATGGACATCTTCTTCAGCAGCATCATATAGCCTAATGTAAGCTTCTTCTTCACATTCAGATTCAGAAGAGTCTGAGTGACTCCAGCTCTTCTCCTTCTTTGCAAGGAAGGTCTTTTCAATCTTCATTCCCCTTTGGTGATGCTTTATGTCACCTGCATCCTTTTTTATCTTTTCTCTTGACTGGAAAGTCAGCAATGACAAGCCTAGGATTATTGCAACAATAACAAACAAGGTTAAAAGAAATATGTTTTTTGTAGTTAAAAGCATACCTGTCCCCTTTGGAGATTTTTTGATACTTGTCAGATCTTCTATAGTCCTTATAATTTGACGAGGAGGAAAGTTATCTCTTCCACTACTTCCTCTTCATCATCTTCTTAAACTTCCTAGAGATGGTAGTAAGCTCCCCATTAGACATGTTAGCATCCGATGTGCTGGGTTTAGAAGATTCTGACTAAGCAGCTTTCCTAAGAGGAGAGGGGATTCTCTCCTTTTCTTTCATGACCCTTCAACCTTGAGAGACACTATCTTTTCCCTCTGGTGTGGCCTGGAAATAGTCTCCTCCTCTTTCTTTGCAATTAGTTGCATCTCATAAAAGAGCAGTATCCCATATATAGTATGGGGAGGAATATTGGCCAGGTTGCCCATCTTTCTGATGACACAAATCTTGTTATCCAAGTCTCTAATGAGAGATCTTAGGAACCTATCATTAATCTCACAATCAGAAAGGACCCGGCTATAGGTCCTCAACTCATTAACTATCTTGAAGAACCTTTCATAGCAATCAACTATGTTATCCTTATTATTCTTCCTGAAGGACTCATATTCTATATTGAGGAGGGATTTCCTATCATCCCTCACCTCTTATGTTCCCTCCATGCATACTATGAGAGTGTCCCACTTTTCCTTTACAGTTTGGTAGTGGAACAAATTCTAAAAGGTGGAGTCATCAATTGGACTGACTATGATATTTTTTACTTGTTTATCCATAGTAGCCAGCACAATCTCCTCGTTATTCATGTCAGTATATATCTTTGGCACTTGCAGTTTTGGATCAATGAAGGATACTTTTATGGGAATGAAAGGCCCCTCTTCTATTGTGATTTAGATCCTAGGGTCTGAAGCTTCCTTGAACAGCTTCACCGTTTGCTTCCATATGTCAAACTTCTTCTTTTGACAAATGTGAAATTTCATAGAGAACATCTCTTTATGAGGCTCAATATAAGTCATGGTGACTGGTTGGACTACCTCTTTATATGATACCGGTCAACCTGTTAAGTATTTTTTTGAGTAACCTCTCTCTGACACCACTTGATAGTTTGATGTTATGGTAGTCAAACTCACATAGAGGGGGGGGGGGGGGGTGAATAGGTGGCTTGCACTTTAATTACTTCTTTTCAGATTTCAGCAGATATGTAAATATAAATCATATAAATAGCAAGCACACAATTATATATAATGGTTCCCTAAGGTCTGGGTACATCCACTTTCCCTCTACACCTATATAACAATGAGCTAGACTTTGCAATCTCTTTTAAAACTCAGCTCAAAGAGCTTACAACACAATTCCCTCAATATTTCTCAGGTCTCCTCCAATACCCTACCTCAGTCACACAAGACCTACACTCAAGCTTATCCAAAAGCCCTACCTCAAGCACACAGGCACTATACTCGGACTTATCAAGAAGCCCTACCTCAAGCACACAACCCTACCTCAGAGTACTCTAACAACTCAAAAACACTCATGGTTTCCTACCTCAGACTTATCTCCAAGTCCTACGTCAAATTTACACATAAATCCTACATCTCATGTTGGGAATACAGCCCTACAACTAAGGAACAAAGGACCTATATTCAAATTTAAAATTAGATCCCACAAAAGAGATTTTTGTATGAAATACATAAGAAGACATAAATATATAAACCACTAGTCTTCTTGATCTTTTATTGTTCTTTTATTGATGGAAAGTAGCTGGATGAAGCCCCTGAAAAGTATTAGTCTTCAGATAGAGTTATTCTAGGGCTTCTCCTTCCTTGATCTTCTTTTTTAAAAGTAAGATCACACTTGTGTAAGAAGAATAACTCTTACTTTGTTCTTTTAAAGGCTTTCAGCAAGAACTATCTTTCTTTCTCTAGACCACAGTGCGTCATTTCTTGGTTTCACAATTTGAGCAATGGACCTGTTTTATTGCCCTAGCATGTCCCATTTATACCTTTGACTTCTGTAACGGTCTTGAGGAATGTCTTGTCATCAGCATGGGCAAGAATAGAATAGTTTATCCTCACTTTATCTGCTTCTGGCAAATTTGGATCCCGCAAATTTGTACGGTCTCAATGACAATATTTGAATCTTCTCGATGGTAATGCTGAGTAGAACCTTCATTTTCAGCATTATCTGCCTTGATGCGGAGTTCAGCGGCTTTAAACGGCTTCTCCATGGTATCATTGAGAATAGACTCTATTCTCAATGAAATAGTTCTGGTGCCTGTCTTGGAAGTCCATGGTATAGTGGATATTGATTTACCTTGTCAGCGGTATGGTGGAGAACCATAACCCATCTCAATAATATTCCTCTCCTTTGCTCTAAACCTGTTTTAGAGTAAATAACAATTTACTCGCATGCACGTAAAGTGGATATGCTATCAAATACAATATGCTCTTAGCATTGGAGTGATGCCTCTTCAAATATTTTTCAAATATTTCAAGATTGAGGGCAATATTCCCAACACTCAAGTCAATGATGGGTATATGTTATATTTAATGTTTATCTGACTTGTTGTGTGCATGGATTGTTTAATTTCATATAAATAAATGTAAATGAGTTAGGAGAATAGTAAAGACCAAAAGAACACTTTACCACTTCATAGAACTGGTCTAAATGCAGAAGCGTCATGTAAAGATGCAATATTTGTGAATTCATTCATAATAGCATTACAAAGACACACATGATCGAATTGGTTATCGTAATAAGAAAATTTCTAAGTATAGAAGGTCGTGCCAATGATCATCACCTGATGCCATAACTCTACAAAACATGTATAAGATCTAAACACAGAATTGTTATGTTGAGCTAAGAATATCATCGTATTAATACTCAGTATACACTGATAGCATTGTGTTAGGGATATGTTAAAAAGGCATTGTGATAATAGACAGTACACGATTCTATCAGTGAGAATAGTCTATATAGAAGAATAAGAATAATTCTAAGTTAAAAAGCACAGTGTTAATGGACAACAAACAATGCCACATCTTCACTCTAGTATAAGACAAAGGTCAAAGAAAGATAGCGTCATATGATATATTCTCCTTAATAGAAGAAAATACTAAAATAATGAAGAATAAATAGCTTCGTATCAAGGAAAATTAGCATAGTGACACTCCATAATTTGCGAAAATTCAAATTATAGATAGTATCAAAAGCAAACATCAAATAGGTATTTTCTAGAAATGCGTCAGGCACGTTTTGCTTCATTCTCGACCATTAGAGTGGTGAGACCTATATAAGGAGAGGAGATCGGGAGAAAACCCTAACTTTGAGTTTGAATTCAATAGAATAATAATCCTCTTAGAGAGTAGTGGAGACAGAACATATAAGAAGACTATTTCAAGGAGGAGAAAATATACTTGAAAATCTTGAAGGCATCCTACTCAAGCTCTGATCT
Source organism: Platanthera zijinensis (assembly GCA_039513925.1). Lineage (NCBI taxonomy): Eukaryota > Viridiplantae > Streptophyta > Magnoliopsida > Asparagales > Orchidaceae > Platanthera > Platanthera zijinensis. The sequence goes on along the minus strand of CM077094.1, from coordinate 63,698,309 downwards.
CCACAAATCTTTTGGAGTAATAAATCTTCTATTCAGAAAGGTTCAGAATAGATCCTATTCTCAAAGGACACTTGGTGAAGATCTATTGCTATAATAGAAGAAGTATTTTCTCTATAAAGCCTAAGAAGACTCAAAGCTTCAAAGATTTATTTAAATTGTGTCAATATATATTGTAATAAAATATTTTACTTCTACTACTATGATGTCTCTTGGTGATCTGAGTGTAAGGACCCTAAAGAGGTAGGATTTATTTATGAATCTAAGTTAGGGCTTTTGTTGAAGGCCTGAGGAAGGGTTCAAGAGTGAACTTGAGGTAGGGTTTAAGAGTGAACTTGAGGTAGCATTTGAGATAAACCTGAGATAGAGAATAGCCTGTTATTCCTGAGTTGTAGGGGTCTTGAACTTTGAGGTGTAAGATCTATTTGATCTTAGATTTGGAGAAGTTGGTCTAGTCTAGTACAATGCTAGATAGGTGGAGGGGGTAATGGATGTACCCATAACTAAGAAACCACTATAAATCCTTTTGTGCTTTCTGCCATGCTTAAATTTAATGTGCTAGATTACTTGAAAAGTCTTAAATAGAATAAAAAATCAGAAACACCTATTTACCCCCTATAGGTGTTTAGACTGTATTGAGCTATCAGGACTATTTGGTTATTTGAAGGAACTATTCGTAGAGTGCTCATGCAAAGGAAAGTCAAATCTTGCTTTTCCCTAAAAAATTACTTTGGTTTGCTTAAACTATTTCTTGAAATTAAATTTTATTGTTACGATTTGATCTCTAAGTCAAATTTACATACTACATATAGTATTTCGGGTGATAGAACCATCTTCTATGCACCTCTCCTAGGGTTGTATGTTAGTCGTACTACCACGTACCTTACCCTACATCATAAGGTTCAAATATCTTGTGATTGAAGGGCAGTTGTTTCATCATCCAAAATTCTTGTTCCTTACAACAAGGGATACTTAAAGCATATTTATATGCTGAAGAAACAATAATACCTAATAATTACTGCCCAATTTACTGCATAAGATACTTAGGCTTTCTTATGTGTCAACACTGATAATGGAGTGTTAAGTACAAGATCTAATTATAGGAGGATGTTACTTGTCTGGGATTGAGTAAGGAATTACTAGAGTAGAAGTATATAGCGGCGGATATGCGAATGACTACACATTTGGTTGTATTGGTTATTTGACCCTGGCACAACTACATTAAAAATCATATACGTAATTATAATGATACCATTATTTTGTATACTATTATTTTGTAGACCCTGGCACAACTATATTAAAAATCACATACATAATTATAATGATCACATACGTAATTATAATTATAATGATACGTAATTATTTTGTATACTATTAATGATACGTAATTATACTGATCACTTATGTAATTATTTTATATAATATGGTAGCTATTGTAATAAAGATTATTGAAATGACTAAAAGTACTTTTAGTTTGTCCTTCTTAATTACATTAATATGATCTTACTAGAACTACTGTTCTAATAAGGCTTGACCTTATCTCCCATCAACCTAGAAACCACCACCTCTTGTCTCCACCGACATTGTCTCTTGCAAGAGTCCTGAAATTGGGTTATCCTATTTCAAAGTAATATATGTTGATGTATACAGATATATTCTGAAGGCATGGAGAATCAGTAGGGCAAGTGTTGGTGGACGTAGGGTAGATGGAGTAGGAAATGTACTTGGAGGAGGGGCATACATGATAAGTATGAAATACACTTTTAGAATAGGTTTATCAGATGATATTGTAGGACTAAGATCTAAGATAAGTGATTTGACTTTCTTAGGAAAATATGATTTAGATTCAAAAAGGTGTCATTAACAACTACATATTGACGATTTGTTATGGGATCAATACAATGATATCCTAAATGGGTAGAAGAATAACCCAAGAAGGTATTTTTGATGTACAAACAAAGAGTTTATCGCATCCTTGTTGGATTATTGAGCAACTTTTATAGGGGAGGGATGAATAAGTGTTTTGAAAATTTGCAAAACACAGAATTAAACATAATAATAAATAGTAATTAATCATAATACATAAGACAATAAGAAAAGATGTTGAAATAATATTATACAAGTAAATAGTTAAAACCTCTGATACTGAGGCTAAGGAGATCGTGAAAACACTTAGGTTTTTATCCTGAATCTTGTCAGGTTGGCCATTGTCAATCAAAGAAGGAATTGTATTATAATATCCTAGTTTTGTAGACTTGAGGCTCTAGATGTGACCGCGTGGCATTAGGTCGCTATCGCCCAGCGGTAGCCTTCTTACATTGAGTGGAGGTGTTGAGTGGTATGCGTTGAGTGCGTTGAGTGGTAGGCGTCAAGTGCATCGAGTGGTAGCGTGCAACGTTAGCTAATTACAGCTCAGCGGTAGCCCAATGTGTTGTGACGGAAGCATTGAGTGAGAAACCGCACAGCTGCATTGCTACCACCGGCGGTAGTGCTGTATTATTTTTAATCAACGGCTCGGGAAGTCAATGCTGTGCGGTAGGTAACTACCACCCGGCGATAGCATGCAGGAGAAGTTTTGTAACAACTTACTTTAGGCTATAAGATCCTTCTTGGGATGTAATCCTATGGACCAAGAAACTCCGTACAAGGGACTTAAGTAGGGTTGAAAGTTGTTTTCCCTCATTCTTCTCATTTTGAGTGGGAGTTAGGGTTTGGGGGAGAGGATTTGGAGGAGGAAGAAGGACTCTCTCCACCATTAGCAAAGCTCCGACCATCAATTCATCGAGCCGAGGCCAGATCCGTGGAGAGGACTTAAAGGCCCATATTTTCGTTCATGCAAAGCAAGATCTCTATGGATATGAAGATGAGTTGTAAGGTAACAACACTTCTACTCTCGGTCTTTAGGATGCGTGCATGAGATCCGTTTTATTCTTGTTTCCTTTCAAGAACTTAGGTACTGAATATCTCAAATGAGAGGGGTTCGAGTTTCCATGGTTCAAGAGGAGCCACCAGGTCGATTGTGTCCGTCCCTGGCATGATATTGCATTAGAAATCCGATCCGCTAGTGGATTAGGCATCGTGGGTGAAGCAGTAGTCACGACCGTTAGTCCAACTCGGTGATGTTGCATAGCGAGCCTAAAGGATTTTGCTAGAAATCTGTTGGTGTCAAGAAGCCATTAGTGATGTTTGTCCCCCCCTATTTCGTGCGAGAACGAATGATGGATTCGGGCAGGAAAGGCTATGTTTGTTGATGGATGTGCAAAGGCTTGGTTTGTCTCTGTGGTCGGCTGGCTTGCCCTTGACATGTAAAACATGTGTGGAGAGTGTCCCAGAGAGAAACATCCTCTTCTATGAAACTGATGAGAACACCAAGCATTGGACAAGCCCGGGCGATGAATACTACGAGCGGGTGGGGTCAAGTAAGGGTTCTTAGCATCAGTTTGTTATTTGCGAGACGGAATCATGACGTGAGAAGTCAGAGCTTGTAGGCAATCCCAGGTTTTGAGACCCAAGAGCGAGTGGGGCCTTGGCAATAGTTCCGTATGGCTGCCTGAATGTAGTTAGGTGAAATGGAAGTACATGTGTGATGTGATGTGATGATGCATGATGATGTGTTAGATTCATGCACTATAGGTTTCCTTAGGTGAAACCTATGTTCGCATACATGCTTTATTATAGGCAGCTTTTATTAACTGCTAAACCTAGAAATGTGTTTGATGTATGTGACATCCTAACCTATTCCTTTACTCTATATGTTTATATACATTTGCATATGAAGTGTTCACCTGCGGGGTGATGGAGTGCCCCGGGGTTCGCTAGGGACGATCCAGAGGAGATGTGTTGGTAACACAGTTGAGGTCAACCTTTGATGACCCATGTTACAACAAATTTTTACCGGGCAAGGATCGCAAGTGGGTGCAAGCTCGCAGGCCAAAAATGCCTAAGCCTCATGAAGTGGATTCTCCTTTATTTACTTATGTTTTGTTGAATGCTATGCTACTTGAACTATAATCCGTCTTGCATGCCGAGGTAGCCTAGGAGTGATAAAGCACATTGCTCTATTTACTATTGTTTCATTTTTTGGACTCATGATTGTTGTAAGGCCTAAGGCCATTTTGATACTTCAATGATAGTGGATAACTTCTAGTGTTTGTGGGTATCCTCTATTTGTGTTCTGAGTGTTGAGATGCGTTGCTCTTTTATATCACTTTATAATGCTAAAGCTGTGGCTTCTATATGGTGTGGGGCCCCGGACCGACCCATATTATATCGTCATTATAGGGGAGATGTTACAATTTAGTATCAAAGCCAGGTTAGTGTCCAGGGCAAGGTTTAGTGGTCGATTTATCATAATCTGATCACGTAAAGAAGTTATCCATGTAGGAGTATCATGGGAACGTGAGTGTCCAAGTCTATAAGTTTTACGAATAGTTGCTTATTCTTGTTTTACCTTGCTTTTACTAAGGATGCAAGCGACGATGCAGGGACATTGAGGCCGCAAGAGGTGCCTTCGGAGAGCAGTGCTACTACACCGGGTCATATGGGTATGGGTGTAACCCCGACCGATTTCTATCGCATGCTTGTAGAGTTAATGGCGGCGGGCCAAGCTGCAGCGACAACGTAAGTTATTACCCATATTGCACAGGTAACGAATCCCATTGCCCCAGATGGGACATCAGTCATACAAAGTGAAGGAGACAGGTAGTAAGAGTCGTTGGCAGAGAGAGTGGTTGTTAGGCATGGAGACCGACAACTGAAGTACTTTTTAAGTTTCCATCCTCCAACGTTCAAGGGAGTCAGCACACCGACTGATGCAGAGTGATGGTTAGCGAGGATTCAGGAACTTTTGAGGGTGGTAGAGATGCTAGAAGAGAAGATATGTTTCCTGTGGAGATTCCTGGAGCACGTCCTTGGTGGGAGATCAATTTTTTGATTGAGTTAGTGTCAGGAGCTAGACTGGTGTCACGTCCTCCTTTTAGGATGACACCAAAGGAGTTAGCCGAGCTCAAGGTACAGTTGCAGGAGCTGTTGGAGTAGGGGTATATTAGGCCGAGCTCATCTCTATGGAGCGCGTCGGTGCTATTTGTAAAGAAGAAAGATGGTATTATGCGGCTGTGCATAGACTACCGTGAACAAAATAAACTAAACATTAAGAATAAGTATCCAATTCCATGGATGGACGACCTGTTCGACCAGTTTGTGGGGCCAGTTTTGAACTTTAAGTTGGACTTGAAGTCAGGGTGCTATCAGTTGCGGATTCGAGATGAGGACATACCCAAGACAACTTTTAGTACGAGGTGTTGCCACTTTGAGTTCTCGGTGTTATCGTTTGGGTTGACGAACGTGCCATCAATATTCATGGATTTGATGAACCGAGTGTTTCAGGAGTACTTAGACTCATTTGTGGTAGTTTTCATCGATGATATTTTGGTATACTCCAAATCGGAGGCGGAGCATGAGGCTTATTTGAGAGTAGTCTTGCAGACTTTGAGAAAGAACTAGTTTTATGAAAAGTTCTCGAAGTCCGTGTTCTGGTTAGAAAATGTGGTATTTTTGCTCCAAGCGATTAGTGGTGATAGGGTGGCAGTGGATCCGACGAAAGTTTAGGACATCAGGGATTGGCTAGTTCTGAGCACCGTGGCGGTAGTAAGGAGTTTGCTTGGACTAGACAGGTACTATAGAAGATTTGTGGAAAACTTTTTACGGGTAGCTCTGTCACTCACTACTCTGACTTGAAAGGATCAAAAGTTCGTGTGGACTCAGGAGTTCAATCTAGCATTTGATACCTTGAAGGAAAGGTTGATGTTGTATCCAATCTTAAGTCTCCCTAACGGGACTAAAGGATTTCAGATTTTCAGTGACGTGTCAGGTTGTGGTTTGGGTTGCTTACTAGTGTAACATGGCAATGTGATAGCCTTTGGGTCTAGATAGTTTCAATATCATGGGAGAAATTACCCCATCTATGACTTGGAGTTGGCGGCGGTAATTTTTGCATTGAAGTTGTGGTGGCACTATATGTACGGTGTGAAGGTGGATATCTTCATAGACTACAAAATCCTGAAGTATCTTCTAGATCAAAAATACTTAAACCTACGGTAATGTAGGTGGGTCAAGTTCCTGGGAGACTACGACGTGGTGATTCAGTATATGCCAAGCAAGGGCAACGTTGTGGCCTATGCCTTGAGTAGGATATATTCTTGACAAGGGAATTGGATTGAAGCTCATGATGAGCAGTTAGTGCGGGACTTTGAGTCCCTCAACATTGAATGTGTAGCAAGAGGCGAGTATAGCAAGGCTCAGTTGAACTAGATCGAGTTGTAAAGCAATTTATCCGATCGTATCCAGGAAGTAACCAGTGTGGATGTAGAGTTCCAGCCATTTGTGGCAGAAGCTCAAAAAGGCGAGGTTAGTACCTAGGATATGATTGGTGGGATCTTAAAGAAGGATGTAAGGGTATGTGTATTACAGTTCGACAAGCTCCTTGAGGAGTTATTGTTTTATGCCCATTTCACAAAGTACTTCATTCACCCGGGCAGTATAAAGATGTACTTAGATATAAAGAAATCCTTTTGGTGGCCTGGTTTGAAGCGGGATGTAGCCTTGTATGTGAGTCGATGCCAAACTTATACCTCAGTGAAGGCTGAATGTCAAAAGCTAGGCGTGTTCGTGAAGCCTCTTTCTATCCCTGAGTGGAAATTTGATGAAATCTCCATGGATTTTATGCATGGCTTACCTTGGTCGCAGCAGGGTAACGATGTGATTTGGGTGATTGTGGATCTCTTGACAAAAGTGGCTCACTTCATCCTGAATCCGAAGGAGGATAGTGTGGATAAGCTAGTAGAACAGTACGTTCGCAATATTGTGCGGTTCACGAAATTCCAAAGAGTATTGTTAGTGATCGCGATGGACGATTCACGTCTAAAGAATGCAGATAGAAGAGTCTGGGCACAAATCTCAAGTTTAGTACGATGTTCCATCCTCAAACTGATGTTCAAATGGAAATTACGAATCGTACAATTGAGGATATGCTGAGAATGTGTACCCTTGATTTTGGCAAGAGGTGGGAAGATCACCTTTTTATAGTGGAGTTTGTCTACAATAATAGTTTCCAGGCAAGTATCATGATTCCGCCATGCAAGGCTTTGTATGGAAGGCAGTGTCGAATACCGATGTCATAGATAGAGCAGGGAGACACCAAACTTTTTGGAAAGGTGGTGGTGGTAGATGCTTGCGAGGTGGTGCTAACAATTTAGGAGCGCATGAAGGTTTCTCAAGATCGACAGACAAAGTATTTTATTGCACACCATAAGAATGTGGAGTTTACGGTAGGAGACTGGGTGTAGCTAAAGATTAAGCCATTCAAAGGTGTTTCGTGGATTCGATGACTCAAGAAGTTGATTCCGAGGTTTTTGGGGCCGTTCAAAGTTGTGGAATGAATTGGAGAAGTAGCCAATTGGTTGGCGTTGTCCCCAGATCTGAGTGAATTACACGATGTCTTCTATGTTTTAGTTCTAAGGAAAGCCTTGGTGGAGACAAGTATTGTGGTTGAGACAACAACGGTGTATGTAGAAGAGGACTTGAGGACAAAAGTTCATCCAGTCGGCATAGAGGATTCAAAAGTTTGATAGTTACTAAATAAAGAGGTTAAGCTCGTAAGAGTGCGCTGCGATAATTGAGGGCAAGATGAATTTTCCTGGGAGCGTGGGCAAGCGATGCGGGAAGACTTTCCAGATCTCTTTGCATCAAGTATGCTTTATTGTTTGAATGCATGATTAATTTCGAGGACAAAATTCTTTTAAGTGGGGAGGAGTTGTAACAACCAACTTTTCTAGACTTGAGGCTCTGGATATTACCGCATGGTGGTAGGTCGCTATCGCCCGGCGGTAGCCTTCTTACATAAAGTGGAAGTATTTAAGTGGTAGGCGTTGAGTGCTCTGAGTGGTAGGCATCAAGTGCGTCGAGTGGTAGCACGCGACGTTATCTAATTACCGCTCAGTAGTAGCCCAATGCGTTGTGATGGAAGTGTTAAGTGAGTTACCGTACAGCAGTAATGTTACCGCCAGTGGTAGTACTGCATTATTTTTAATTGACAGCTCAGGAAGTCAATACGACACGGTAGGTAGGTATTGTCCGGTGGTAGCATGCAAGAGAAGTTTTGTAAAAGATGAGTTTAGGCCATCCGATCCTTCTTGGGATGTAATCCTATGGCCCGGGACACTCTGTCCAAGAGACTTAAGTAGGGCTGAAAGGTGGTTTTCCCTCATTCTTCTCATTTTGAGTGGGAGTTAGGGTTTGGGGGAGAGGATTTGGAGGAGGAATAAGAAAGTCTCTCTCCACCATTAGAGAATCTCTGAGCCTCCGTTCGTCGAGCTTAGGCCAGATCTATGGAGAGGACTTGAAGGCGCACATTTTCATCTGTACAAAGCAAGATCTTTATGCCTAAGCAGAGGAGTTGTAAGATAACGACACTTCTCCTCTTGTTCTTTAGGATGCGTGCATGACATTCGTTTTATTCTTATTTCATTTCATTAACTTAGGCACCAGATCTCTCAAATGAGAGGGGTTCAGATTGCCATGGTTCAAGATGAGCCACCAGGTCAATTTTTCCCATCCCCGACATGATGTTACATTAGAAATCCACTCCGCTAGTGGATTAGGCATCGTGGGTGAAGCTATAGTCATGACCGTTAGTCCGTCTCAGTGATGTTGAATAATGAGCCAGAAGGATTTTGCTATAAATCCATTTGCGGCAAGAAGCTATATGTGATATTTGTCCCCCCTTATTTCGTGCGAGAACGAATGGTGGATTAGGGCAGGAAAGGCTATGTTTGTTGATGGATGTGCGAAGGCGTGGTTTGTCTCTATGGTCAGCTGGCTAGCCTGTGACGTGTAAGTTATGTGTGGAGAGTGTTCTGGTGAGACAAGTCCCCTTCGGTGAAACTGACGAGAATGCCAAGAATTGGACAAGCTCGGGAGATGAAGCCCATAAGAGGGTGGGGTTAAGAAGGGGTTCTTCGCATCGGTTTTTTATTTGTGAGGTGGAATCCTGACGTGATAAGTTAGAGCTTGCAAAAAAGCCCAGGTTTTGAGACATACGAGCGGTTGGGGCCTTAGCAAGAGTTCTGTATGGCGGCTTGAATGTCATTAGGGGAAATGGAAGTACCCATGTGATGTGATATGATGATGCATGATGATATCTTAGATTCATGCGTTATAGGGTGCCATGGGTAAAACCTAGGTTTTCATACATGTTGCATTGTAGGCCCCTTTTTATTAACTGCTCAACCTAGAAATGTATTTGTTGTATGTAACATCCTAACCTGTTCCTTTACTCTATATGTTTATATACATTTGCATACGCAGTGCTGACCTACAGGGTGATGGAGTGCCCCGTGGTCCACTAGGGATGGCTGGGAGGAGATGTGTTGATTATATAGTTGAGGTCAGCCTCTGCTGATCCACATTACAACAATTTTTTACAGGGCAAGGATCACAAGCAAGAGCAAGCTCGCCGACAAAAAAGGCCTAAGCCTCATGAAGTGGATTCTCTTTTATTTACTTATGTTTTATTGAATGCTTTGCTCCATGAACTGTAATCTGTCTTGCATGCTGAGGTAGCCTAGAAGTACTAAAGCACATTGCTCTGTTTATTATTGTTTCAATTTTTGGACTCATTATTGTTGTATGACCTTACGGCAGTTTTGATACTCCTGTTATAGTTGATAACTTATAGTGTTTGTGTGTTTCCGCTATTTGTGTTCTGAGTTTTGAGATGCGTTGCTCTTTTATATCACTTTATAATGCTAAAGCTGTGGTGTCTATATGTTGTGGTGGCCTGGCTGGACTCATATTATATGGTATTACAGGGGAGGTGTTACATATATTACTAGACTAATTTCCTACCTGGAGATATCCTAGACTCCCTAGTCTAGTCACATCCTCCAAGAAGAATTCCCGAACGTCTCTCCCCGATCTAAGTCATTTCAACCCATCTATTTTGCAATACTAAAAAACAAAATCTGAATTAGAAATTATAATGTGATAGTAGAAAAGAGAAAAAAATAGAAATATCACAAAATGCTGACCTTGATAGGGGAAATATCCAGCAGATCTAGATATTGAATGCTGCTGATTGCCATTGATGATCTCTAGATTTCATAAAATATTTAAGGAGGAATTCAAAAGATCTAATGGAGGGAAAGTGTTGCAATCAATCTAGAATACCTCAGTATCTATAGATCCTTCTATTTCAATCATCATCTTTGATCCCCTTCAATAACCAGTGGCTAGCATAAGTAGACCACTTTATTTTGCTCTTTAATAAGTGTTGAATATGTGTTGGAGCTTTTGTATTTTGTCTCTCTCATTTTAAACTTGAAAAGGCAGTGCTTACATATAGGTAGATTTTTCTTGTAAGCTAATGTTTGGGCTATAAGTCTTAATACATACATTTTGAGTAAATTTGTTTTCTATCAATCTAGAGTGAGAGCTAATGTTTTGTATGGCAAGAGTTAATTCCCAAGATGTTAAAGAATATTATACTGAGCTAAACTTGCAGGTCAAAACTAATGCTGCAAATTTAGCTGATAGTCTGGGTGTTCGTGCGATTGAATTGTGTAAAATCCCATTTTAAAGACATATTATAAATGTCTATATTATATCTCCTTATTTATGTTACACCTTTAATATTGGTTTGATGTTACTATTTTTTGCTTTTGAGGGGTAATATAATGTATGCTCTTTAGATTAAATATATTGTATTTTTTAGTTCTCAACTTCGTTTAGTGCAATACATTTTTTTGCATTGTATCTTCAAATTTTTCATTCAGTATAACTACAATACAAGGCAAAAATATTATGTCATATCTCATACATTTACTGTAGATGATGCAAATTATTTCTATATGAAAAACATACAAAGCTAATGTGCGTGAATAAATAGGTCAGGGTCCCAGCATTCCTTTGCTTTTTTTGATTTATGTGTGAAAAAGTTGACAACTCCTCCCCGGCTCCATTCCCTCCCCATCCATCCCCTAAGGCATCAAATTTCAGGCTTGCATTATTGTTTTATTCCCCTCCCACTGTACAAACCACCATCAAGGGACAACATGCAACCACATCTTTGTCTCCCGTTGTCAAACCACTAGCAAAACCTTCACTCCCTTACGCACCGGTGACCGCTTTTTAAGGTATGAATTTCCCGCACTTATTTTCTCGCACAAACCTTTTATTATTATTGTTTAGGTGTATTTTGATATTTATACTTGTATGTAGTTTTATAGTCTAATATCTACTCCATTTGATATAGTTATTTAATGGTGAATTAAAAATTCATATTGCTCACAAACACATTGGAATTTATTAAATTGGTCTTTAAACCGAAGATATGAATTACCATGCATTTGAGATTTTACACTTTGTTTGGTTAAAAAATACTTCCGTTACTTCAATGAGCAGTTTTAGAGACCAAAATGTGTTTCTTATTATACAGTTACTTCTATGAGTAGTTTTACAGTCCAAAATCTATTTCTTGTTATATAGTTAGTTTTATGAGAAGCTTTACAGTACAAAATCCATTTCATGTTATACAATTAGTTTTATGAGTAGTCTTATAGTCCAAATTCTGCTAGTTGTTATACAGTTCAATTACTTCTTATTTTTGCAGATCCTATTTTTGCAAAAATTGTATGTATATTTTCTAATGGACCTTAAAGAAAGTAAAAAAATTCCTTAGGTTCAACTTATGTCAAACTATATTTTACTTTTGCTTACAAGTAACGAAGAAATTATTTTGTTTCCCTAATGTTTTGCTAAGTAGTCCAAACCTAATTCGCATATGCGCGATATCCACATTCATTTCTAATTCACATCTATTACTAGATGTTCTATCTGAGGATTAAAAAATACCCTAAATGAAGCACGGGCACTTCCACTATTTAGGGTATCTAAACATCCATAAAATATACCTCTCATTTATGTTATTGTGTGAGACTATAGTACAAAGAAAGACATATTTCTTCTTGATGTTTAGGTTTGTTAGTAATTCCTTGGATTATGTTTCAAATAGGTTTGTACATTGCATGAGGATGCAAGTGATGCCTTGCCATCCAGTTTCTTAGACTTGCCAATCAAGGAGGTCAAGGGAGTGCCAAAGTAGGAAAATGGGAATGAATGTAGAGTGTTTGTTATTAAGTGCACAGAGGTGGTTCTATCAAAGAAGGTTTATCTTATAGGAGGATTGCAAACGTTGGTAATCTAAAATTCCATTCTTTTGGGCTGAGATTGCAGTAGATATAATTCAGGTATTTCATGGTTTAATTCTAACAAGCATTTCTTAGCAAAGGGTTCTATTTTGGCCCTTCATATTATTTTGGATTTTGGTTGTTTCTTAGCAATGAGTTGGTGGAAGTTTTATATTTATGACACTGTGATATTGATAGGTTGGCGAAAGAATTCTAATTTTACATTTACTAATGTAAAAAACCGTTACATTATTATTATAATTTGACATTTACTAATGTAAATAAATGTTGCACTTTGACTTATCCCCCTAATATTGAAGAAAGTTTTCTGATATGTTTGTCACCCAAGGTTCCAACACTGTTTTTGCTAATTATGGAATACATCTTCTGTTTTCATTAGGGCTTGAATACATCTGAAATGCTAGAAAAATTAAATGTTAAATTAACAAAAAAGACATCATTTGAATCAAAACATTTAGGAGTGGCCGGTGGAGAAGCCTACTGCTCAGTAGTTGGACACCAAAGATGTTGAAATCTTTAGTACTTAGTACTGGTTGTGCAATCATCAATGCCCTCTTTTCCCTTACTATTCACTTTCTCCCCCCTAACACAAAAAAATAAAGGGGCATTACTACAATTTATAACAAATGGTTGTGTTAAACATATTAACAAAATCAAAATATAATATATTATGAGTTTTTTGGTTCCTCGCTCCCAATGATCTTCCAAACGTGCATTTGAGACAACTTTAGGTCTCTTCATCGGCGGATCCTTTACGATTTTTTTTTCATTTTCATTAGGTAACCTTTCATTTGTTGTTCATTGTTGTCAGTCAACTCATCTACTTTATTGGACATATCGTTCATTGTACTCACATGTTCCTTTACTAATTTGCAGTTTTCTACTCGGCCTATTAGGTCGTAACTGAATCGAATTAAGTGGTTTTTGAATATCAAGTTTGAATCTAAATATATCATAAATGGTGTATTGAGTAGTTAGATATCCTATTTGTCCTTTAAAGTAAATATTTTAATCGTGTACTTAGTCAGATTTTGCTTAGCATTTCTTAAATTGTAATCCTAATGATGTGTTGGCAAAAGATATCATTTGTCTCAAAACTATGACATAAGCATTGCACATCATTGTTTATAGAATGATAGCTTACAAACCATATTTTCTCAACATCAATTGCATCACTTTGCATTCTCAAGTATAATATGTTGCAGTCATCATATCTTGTTTCATTCACCATGTTAACTCCCACAACGCCCTTCATGAAAGCTTTTTTAAAAATGATAAATATTTCCCGATTATAAAGCTTTAAAATGTGATTCAGTAAGATACATATTTTGTATCATAAGCAAATAATATCATGCTTGCACTTAAAATCTTCATCATGCACACTTGTTGCCACCATGTGACAAGTTTTTCCAAACTAGAAAAATAATCAACAAGTGAAGGCTATTAAATAATGATGTCAATAAAAGCAAGATTAAACGTATTCAGTCTATACGTGGTGTTAAAAATTATGACATCATCAAAACTACTATAATCTATTTTTCTTTGCCCATCCATCCAGCAGAAGCTTGTCAGCTTATTAAATTTGTCTGTCTAAACATCGTATGAGTATATATTATTGTCTAATTGCTTATTCTGTAGTATATTAGACAAGCTAGAGTCATCACTTTCTATTAAAGTCTTTTTCCCATTAAACATAGTTGAAGGGAATAGTCTTGCAGAACTCTATGTTTACAATACCACCAGCTTCATTGGATAGGAATTTATATGAACTCAATGCTATTATTCTCATTCTTGTCATAATTTTCATAAGACAACCTTGTATTTCAGATATGTTGCTATGAGATCTCAATAAAAACATCTTTTTCTCAGTTGTCAACAGATGATTATGGTCTTCTACAAACTTTGTTACTGTCCAATTTTTACCTTCTCTATTTACTTAAAACAAAATTCAAGCAAGACATTCACTCTGTGTTTTCAATTTTTTGTACCTCATGGTTAAATTGTTGTACTCTTGAGCCTAGTTTTTCAGCACCTATACTTAGGGACTTTAACTACTCTTTCCTGTGTCCAATATGTTAGGTGTTATTTACTAACATTGAATCCTATCATGCAAGTATAATCACAGGACATCACATACACCTCTTCATCTGAATGGATGATGGGAAATTTAACTGGTTCCTTCTTGACCCGAGAGGGAAAAATTAAAACAAGTTTAACTCAAATTTACATTCTGAATTTTTACTAATTCAATGGAGTAGAAAACAAGTTGCTATCAATAAAGTCTGAATTTTACTTATTTCATATAATTAGAAATAGGTTGCTTAGAATACAATCTGAAGTTTACTAATTTAATATAGTTGAAAATAAGTTATTTAGTATACAGTCAGAATTTTAATGCATTCATACAGCTGAAAAAAATTGTGTATAATACAGTCTGAATTCTGATAAAAATTACAGATTTGACTCCATTCATATAACATAAAAGTTTTTTAAAACACAATCAATAATATGAATAGACATAATGTTAGGAAAAAGGCATCATAACTAAATCAAAAAAAGGTGGAAGAAGAAAATGTGGAAGATAAAACATGAAGTTTTTCATTCATTCAACATTAGATTTCCATTACATTCAACAGTAATTCATTTCATTGTTTTATATGTGCAATATGAAAGCATTAAAGACAGAGGTAACATTAAATTATAAAACGATTAAACTTCTGAGGTAATCTCTTGGATTATAATTCTTAATTACTGCTGTGATCAATTTTTGCACTGTTACAGAAATCAAATAGTCGGCCTGTTCATGTCTCCCAAAAAATACAACTAATTTTGACCTGAGTATTATAGCGGTAATTTCATTATAATACTAAAGAGTGCTTCCACACTACAAATCAGATCTCAAACCTAAAAATAACACATTAAACTTATAGTTTAAGTAGTAGCTTGTAATTTTGGAGAAGACATCTGGAAGTGGGGAGGATTTAGACAAAATGAAGTGCCTTCCTTTTATACATTTAAAAACCAAGTAAGAAACCTTGCTAACCATAAAATTAGATAAAATTTCACTTGCAGTTTCACACATCAAAGCTTTACGAAGCCTTCTTGAACAAGTTAGACCTACAAATATGATATCCAAGCTAAGAGAGTGATGTCATGGATCTTCATAGGGAGGTTTCTTAAAGTGAGGGATAGATAGACTTTACTCTAGGGGGGGGGGTGAATAGAGTATAAAAAATTTGTTTTGTTTTATTACGGAATTAAATTAATGATACTTATATAATAGAGGGAAAAACAGATAAACTATCACAGCATAGCTCAACACAAAAATAAAACACAAAGCATCCAGACAACACAATAAATTTTATAGAGGTTCCCCAAATCTGGGTACATCCACTCTTCTACCACCCAGGTAGGAATCCACTACAGGTTTTTGTTCAGGTGCCCTGCCACCACAAGATCTCTTTCAGGTAGATCTAGAGACCCTTTAAGCTTTTGATTAGGAGCCCAAAATCTAATAGGTTTTTGTTCAGGTGCCCTATCACCAAGAGTTCACTTTTGAAGGGAGATATAACCCTGTACAGATAGAGGTAAAAGAAAAATTAAAATAAATCTTCTCTATCTCAATCAAGTGAGAAGATTATGTGGATTGAAGAGAATGTCCAAGCTCCCCCTGAGATGTAGAATTTATTCAGGAAGATGAAACCTTGCCCTGGGTGTAAGTCTTCAAAAAATTGTAGTAGAGCTTTCTTAGATCTGAAGACTTAAAAAGATTTGAGCTCTTTGTGAATCCTTGAAGCCTGAGGAATGAAGAAGACATAAGAGAGATTTTAGAAAAGGTTCTCCTTCTTCCTTATTATAGCAGAGCAACAATCCTTGAGAGTAAGAGAAATAATAATGAATGATTATTTTCTGAAGAAAAGTTTATGTATATATATATATCCTTTTGATTGTCTGTCTGATTGTTCTCTTGTATATCCTTATTATATTCTGAATTATAAATTCAGTCAGAATAAAAATGGCAAGAATTTTAATTCCTTTGACAGTGCATAATATTCTACAATACTTTAGGAGCCCAAATGGCTAGAAACGCTGGCAACATAAATGCACTTCCATATCTGCCTTCATAAAATATGCTAAAGAAATATTCTGTGAATACCATAATTAATGCTTCAAGAAATACATCTATCAGCCTTGGGAATAATATCATTAATTATCAAAATATATTTGCCTTTAAGAAAATTGGTCATTAACAAAAAATGAATACTTCTGACTGATCTGAAAAACTCATAACTGAAAGCAGCATAAAATGGTAGAGCCCAGTTCAGAGATCGTCGAACTGAGTTAAGGGATCGTCGACCTGAGAACAGCTATCGTAGAACAGAGATTACTGCTGAGAAAACCAAATTTTCGATTTGAGCTCGTAGATCGTCATGCTCAATTCAGAGTACAAGACTCTGAGATCATCGATGGGAGATCGACGATCGTCGAGATGAGTTTGACTATAGTCGAACTGATATAGAAAATCCACATAAAATTTCTGAGTATAAGTCTGAGTCCACTACAATACTGGTCTTCACAAACCTGACCTAAACAGACCTAACTTAGACTAGACCAAGACCCTGACTATACATGGGGGTCAAGACATCCTAAGAGTGAACCTAGCACAAATCCAAACAAGGGTTCCAATAATCTCCCCTTATTTATGTGAGGTCACTCAGAAACAAAACTGAAAAGCAATAGAAATACAAAGACCATAAATATCTGTAGGGATGAAATAACATCAGCAGATATGTTATAGCAATGCATTGTACATAATTAGTTTAAGCAATAAAATATAATAGAGTACAAACTACAAATTATCAGAAGGACCAGAGGAGGGTTTAGAGAAGATTATCTTTCTGGTAGGATCTGATACATCCTTCTTAGAAGTCATCAGGTCTTGTCCACCAAGAGATGTTTGAGTGCTTGTCCTGGGCACAATTGCTTTTGGATGCAATGCCATATAAACAGCTGGATTGGAAACCTTCTTGCTAACTTGGAATTTATCCAGCTCTTTTTCTCTGTAGGAGGACATTGTAGTAAACCTAGATGGATCTTCTCCTTCTTCTACAGCTTTTCTAATCTGAGAAAGACCAATCAATTCTTGCAGCCTGGCCATCCTAAAGTTAGGATCAACTTCCTGTTCAATAGGTGGCTGATCATCTTGAGGTGGCAACACTAAAACTGCTTTGAACTGAGTGGATTGAGCATGAAAGCTTGTTGTACTATGCTGATCATCACTCTGAGAATAAAGGGATCTTGGAGGAGCCGCCTCACTATACTTTCCCTTGGGCTTGTGAGACTCATCATGTCTTCTGGACTGATAGGTGGCTGTCTTTTGAACTTTGGGTGGAACTTTCTGTTGTTGAGGAGGAGAGAAGGAGGGTTTCTGATAGATAACTTCTTTGACTTGTTCCATGGAACTATGATTTCTTTGCTGTTGACTACTTCCTTTGGACTGAGATCTGGATGATCTATCCTGCCTTTGATATGTCCTAGTGAAGTAAGAAGGCTTGGAAGATGCATCATAAGCTTGAGGATCAACCCTAGAAGCACCAGCAGCAACAGGAGGAGGAGGAGGACCTCTTCTGAACTTCTGAGAAGGTAAAAATCTCCTGCTCTTCTTCCCGGCTTTCTGCTCATTTTTAGATAACCACATCCAGCTTTCCATGTCTTGATATGGTGTGATTCCTTTCAAAATATAATAAGGAGTATCATTTGTATTGCCTGGCTTGGGTGCAACCTTAGGAGAAGCCTTTCTTTTCTTTAATATTTTATTTTTCTTGGAATCAGAATCCTTTAAATCATCATCCTCATCATCATCAGATGAATCAGGAGGATTGTCATACAATTTATCTATTTCCTGTGTTTGTTTGTCAGCAATCTTTTTAGCAGCCTTCTCTTTGGCTTCTTCTCGGATATCAAGTGCAATAAGATCATCTAGAGGGGGAAGAGGACTATCATCTATTGGATAGGAGGGTCCAATAGGACTTGGAACAGGATTAATATCCATAGAGGAAATTTCAGCAATAGGAGCACTTGACTCACAGAAGTTTATTAAACTTGTCTCTAGGGCTGAACTCATATTTCTGGCAGCCACTAGATGAAACAGTTCATCAATAATTAAGAGAGCATCTAGCTCAGCCTTATCTTTTATAACAGACATAGGCTCAACAACCATAGGAGATGGCATATTTGTACACATTATAACTGTCTGAATTTCTGTACACACTGGAACTGATTTGATCTACAAGAGCTGTTCCATAGCTGAGGAGATCATTGGTCTGGTATAACAGAATATGGCCGTGGAAGTATACAAATCCACTTGAGGCAAAACTGTTTTAAGCATAGAAAAAGAATGCAAAAGTATTTTAATATCAATGGTGGGATTGATGAAACAATCACCACTAGAGATGGTAGGTAATGACACATCAGTGTCCTCATCTGAAGTCAGCAAGTCTGAATATGAAACTATTCTGCACAAGATTTCTGAAAAGCTTCTTCTTCTTGTAGTGCTGGAGGAGACTGATCTGGAAGTTCTGCTAAGGCTGAACCTGCTACATCTTAATTGGACATCTCCCCCTGCCTGGTTTCAATGAGAACTGGAACCATGCCCCTAGATGAAGAAGGGACAGTGGAAGAAGCAAGGGAAGCAGATAGAGTTGATATAGAGAGAGCAAGACGAGAAATAGCCTCTGCTATTATGGTTTTGAGAGTTGGAGTGATGAGCTTTAGAAGATGAGAAAGAAAAGAGGGGTCAACTTGAAGAAACTCAGTTATAGTCTGAGTTGAGACAGAATGAAGAGAAGGAGGAGGAGTGAAATCAGTCATGGTTTCATCCTGAATAGGTGAGTTTCTAGGAGAGTTGAAAGGGGAATTGAGTGGACAATTTTGTGGAGTATCTTTAATATTGATGGGTGAATCATTTTGACGGGAAGGGGATGAGTGTGGTGAGAGTAGGTCAAAATTTGGAAAAGATATGGTCTGGAGGTTTTGAGATTCAAAAAGATGGAGGGGAAGTGATGATTGAGTAGTAGAAGATATGATAACACAGGATGAAGTAGATGTTTGGATCACAGTAGTAGGGATAGAAGAGACTCTGGGGATGACTGGGGACGCTGGAGGAGGAGGAGGAGGAGTAGGAACTTCTTCATTAGGGTTAGGAGTGACTGTTACTGCCCTTGTGTCCTAAGATAAGTTTGAGGAAGTTCCAACTTTGGAGGGCTTTTGAATTGTCCTCTCCCACTTCCCAAACAAGGAGGAGTCAAACCTCTTGCTGGCATTGATGGCTATGGTTGAAGAAACCAATAGCTCTGGAGTTTTCTACTGAAGGAAGATTCCCAGAATCCTTCATAGACAGACTTCCTTCTTACTGTTCTTTCTCTTTATTAAATCAAAGAACAACCCAGCCAAGTCTATGGACTTTTTATTAACTAAGGCAGATATAATGGCAAACTGTTGCCTGTTTATATTGTCATGTGCTGAATGCTTACCCAGCAGCACCTTGCCCACCAAATCAGCAAGAAACATATAAGCAACAGATAAATTTTTCACTAAAAGTTTAGATGGGATGCCCTCAGCATGACCCATCTCTAATAGCATCCTGCTATACTCAGAGCTATCCTGTTCCAGCTCATCTATTCCATTTTTCAACTCAAAAATTTCAGTAAGAATCGTAGAGTTTAGAGTCACCTGCTATCCTGAGATAGATCCGATCATTGAACCGTCATCAGTTGAAGAAGAGAAAACCCATTCTTTGATTTCTACGATAGATAACTTTATCCTTGTAGTCATGAAATTCTTCAAGCCCTGATCATCACATAACTGCATCATTTCTTGAAAAATAGGATTACATTTACTGAATGATTCAAATTCGACATCGAAGCCAGTGTCGAACTTCATCGCTGTAAGAACTGCTGGAGAAACCACCATGGAAAACCTGTAGGCTGAGGAGAGAAGAGATCACGAGCAAAGGGAAATTATGAAAGCGCGGGACAGAGATCAAAGAGAAACCTATATATAGGTTTTTGGAATATGAAAAGACGATCTCTGTCCGACGACAAAATCACAAACGTCGATCTTAGGTCAACAATTAATTTGGAAATAAATAGTATTATTGGTCTTAGATTTCAGTAGCGTAAATTGATAGTCGAGATTAGGTAGACCATTAATATACTTAAGCAAAGTCGTCGAACTCTGGTCGACGATTTTTGTCTTCACACAGAGCTGTCATCAAGCTCAGGTCGACGATTGAGCTCAAGATGAGTTCAAAGATCGTCGATCTCTGTTCGACGATCATTGATCAAATCTTTACAAAGACAAAATTCAATTTTAATCCATTCCATTTATCATTCCAAGCTGATTCAAAAAGAATAGATGTTTCTGCTCATCCAAAGGCTTGGTAAAAATATCTCCTCTTTGAAAATCCGTGGGGATAAACTTGAGATTAATCTTGTTTTTGTCTACACAATCTCTAAGAAAATGATGCCTTATTTCTATATGCTTGGTCCTAGAATGCAGGACTGGATTTTGTGCAATTGATATGGCACTGATACTGTCACAAAATATGGTGGTATTTTTGACAGAGTAACCATAATCCAGTAGCTGATTTTGAATCCACAAGATCTGTGAGCAACAACTACCAGCTGCTATATATTATGCTTCTACAGCTGATGTAGACACAGAAGATTATTTCTTGCAAAACCAGGATACTAACCTATCACCCAGGAACTTACAAGTTCCTGAGGTGCTTTTTCTATCAACTCTGCATCCAGTATAGTCAGCATCAGAATATCCAGATAGTTCAAATTCTGACTCTATAGGATACGAAAGTCCTAGATTAGGACAACCCTTTAAATATCTTAAAATTCTCTTGAGGAGAATTAAATGAGATTCTTTAAGGTTGACTTGAAATCTAGCACAAAGACATATTGCAAACATTTTATCAGGTGTACTTGCAGTAAGATATAATAGGGACCTAACAATGGCCCAATAATTTTTCTGATCAACAGGTTTACACTTTTCATCAGAATCAATTACTGCATTGGAAGCCATGGGTGTCTTCATAGCTGAGGCATCAGCCATCCCAAACCTTTTTTTACTAATTCTGTTGGTACCCTAGTTTGATTTGAGTTTAGTCCTCTCCTTTTGTCCCTTGACCCAAGAAATATCTATGGTCAATGGTTAGTGGTCTAGCTGTAGAGTCCTCGCTTTTCCAGATAAAGAATTTGGTTAAGTAGTTTTTTCGTTCGACTATAGTCGAACGCCGCTCGACTATCGTCGACTAACTGTTCGACGATCGTCTATCAGTTGCTCGACGTTCTGTCTGCGAGGATAGTTCGACTATCTGTTGATAGTTCGACTATCTGTGTGCTGTGATAGTTCGACTATCTGTTGATATTTCGACTATCTGTTTGTTTGATAGTTCGACTATCTGCTTAGATAGCTCAACTATCTGATAGCTCGACTATCTGTTGATAGGTCGACTATCTGCTTTCTTCTGATAGTTCGACTATCTGTTGATAGGTCGACTATCTGTTTTCCCTTGGTAGTTCGACTATCTGTTTTAATAGTTCAACTATCTGATAGCTCGACTATCTGTTGATAGTTCGACTATCTGTCATTGTTGGGTAGTTCGACTATCTGTTGATAGTTCGACTATCTGTTCTGCGTTGATAGTTCGACTATCTGTTGATAGGTCGACTATCGGTTTTGCTTTGATAGTTCGACTATCTATATGATAGTTCGACTATCTGTTGATAGTTCGACTATCTGTTGATAGGTCGACTATCTGATAGCTCGACTATCTTCTGATAGTTCGACTTTCTCCTGTGATAGTTCGACTATCTGGATCGTTCGACTATCTGTCCGATAGTTCGACGATCTTCGTTCTTCAGTCGACGATCTCCGAGGATCGTTCGACGTTTTCTGTCTGCCTTTTTATTTTGTATTTATTTATTATATTTAACAAATTAATATATTATCTGGCATGTTATTTCAGTTGTTTTATGATAATATTTCCAGGCAATATCTGCTCCATCTCTTCTGCCTGAGTAAAATCTTTTCAGATAAAGTTGTTTGTCTTATTAGCTGACATTGTATTTTACTTTATCTGCTGTCAGTCCTTTATAGCCGTTAGACTGAAAAGTCTTTCTTCTGCTATAAAGAGTTTGTTTCTGATGTGACTTTATTTAGTACCTATATTATCAGATTGCTTCCTACAGCTTCCTTGAAAAAGGTTTATACCTTTTATAGAATATTTTGCTGTAGAGATTGTTTGTCTTTTTGATATTTGCAGCCCAGGTCTCAAGTTTCAGAAGAAGACAAACAGTTCAAATTGAAGAGAGCCGTGGCTTGTTGCTGCTGTAAAAGGAATCCTTTGGAGAAGGATTTCAGCTAGCTAACCAGTTATTCATTTAAGCATTCAAGCCTTCATCAACACCAAGTTTTCTGCTCTCAGCAATTTCCATTCATCTGAGAAGTGTTAAGCTCTTCTGCTCTTCTTCAACCTGAGTTCTCCTGCTTCCAGGAAGTTCAAACTCAGAGTTCTTTTGAAGAAGAAGAAGAAGACAGCTGCTTGAAGATTTCTAATTTTATTATTTATTATCTTCTTGTAGTTTTTCCTTCAGATCTTTCTGAAGAGTTTTCTGCACTAAAGCAAGACTTCACCTGGACATTTTCGAGCTAGGGGGAGCCTTGATTCTTTAGAGCTTTCTAGCTCAGTGCAAGTCTTTATGCTTCTCTAATCTATTGTAAAATAGAGAAGACATCTTAACCTTCTTTCCCCCTCCTGTATAGGGTTATTACTCCCTTCAAAAGTATCCCTTGGTGGCAGGGCACCTGATCAAAAACCTGTGTTCGGTTTTTAGACACCTGATCAAAAGTCTAAAGGGTTTCTGGATCTACCTGAAGCAGATCCTGTTGGTGGCAGGGCACCTGATCAAAAACCTGAGTGGATTCCTACCTTGTTGGTAGAAGAGTGGACGTACCCAAGTTGTTTGGGGAACCACTATAAATTCCTTGTGTCGTCTGGATTGCCTTGTTTAATTCCTGCATTGTGGCTATGATTAGATATAACTAGGTTTGCTAGTTGCTGATTAGGATTTCCAAGCCTTAACTGTAATTACAGTTAGCTTGAGTTTGTGCACAACACTTGTGTTAGGCTTTAGGGTTATTTCTATATCTATAATCTTTTCATTCCGCATTTCACTCCAAGGGAGTTGGGTAGACCTTTAAGTTTTGTCTAGTGCAAAATTTGATAACTCTATTCACCCCCCCCCCCTCTAGAGTAATATCTATCCCTTCACTTTCAATTGGTATCAGAGGGAGGTTGACTGACTGAATAGGCTAACACCTAAGTCACAAGATCCTGATAGATACCAAAGTTTATAGATATTCACTATCACTATCATGGCCCAGTCCAAGGATTATTCTAGCACCAGACCTCCAGCATACAACTTAGCTAAGTTTGGCATCTGGAAGGCAAGGATAAAATTATATATGAATTCTATTGATGAAAGCATCTTTGCTTCTATTTTGTCAGGACCCCCAAGAGCACCTGCTGCTGCTACTGCCTCATCATCTGATATGAGTGCAGTGCCTCCTCCAGATTACAACGATGAGTACAAGAAGGCAAAGATAGCAGATGCCAAGGCGATGAACATTCTGGCTCAGACAATGTCTGATGAGGTATTCCAGAAGGTTGTTGACTGCTCTTCAGCAAAAGCTATGTGGGATACACTGAACCAGATTGTAGCTGGTTCAGCTGATGAAAGGAAGGACAGAAGGTCCAACCTTATCTCACAATATGAGAACTTCAAGAAAACTGATGCTGAATCAGTTGAATCCATGTACACAAGGATCAGCTCAATCATCAATGAGCTGAGGACCCTTGACAAGGACATATCATTGACAGAGGTCAATGATAAGATTCTTATGTGCTTCCCTAGCACATGGGATCTAAGGATCTGGCCCATCAAGGAAGCCAGAAGTACAAATGAGATTTCAACTGAAGCCCTTCTCGGCAAGCTCAAGTCTTTTGAGCAAGTGCTGAAGACAAGGGAAGCAGAAGCTGAAGCAAAGACCCCTACTCCAACAAGAAAAGAGCAATCTCTAGCTCTTAAGGCTGCTAATGCTTCTGAAGGCAGCCAATCCAATGAGGAACTCATGGCATTATTTGCCAAGAGGTTTCTCAAGATGGGGAAAAAGGAATTCAGAAAGAAGTCTTCACGCTATGAAGACAAACCAAGGTATGACCGTTCACCTGCTAAAGAAATTATATGTTATGGTTGCAGGAAGCCTGGACACATCTTACCAGATTGTCCAGAGGAGAAGAACAAAGATAAGAGGAAAGAAAAGGAACAGCACAGGAAGCACTCCAAGCCATCTTCCTACAAGAACAAGAAAAAGGAGAGAGGTTTCATTGCTGAAACCTGGAGTGATTCTGATGAAGAATCCTCCTCCTCAAACTCCAGTGAGGATGAGGAAGAGAAGAAGGCAAAGGAAGTTTGCCTGATGGCAATAGATGCCTGTAGCAATCACTCAGCTGCAGAGAGTTCAGATTCAGAAGAAGAAATGCCAACAAAAGATGAGGTACTATCTTCTTATGACTTCACTTCTGAAGAATTTAAATTAGATTTTAAATCTTTATGCTTAGACTTAATTAGTTCAGAAAAGGAGATTAAAGAACTTAGAAATAAGTTAGCTGACTCAGAATTAATTGCTACAGAAAATATTAAGCTAAAGGAAGATCTCACTACTTGTAGTGAAGAAATTAAATTTCTTAAAATGGAGTTAGCTAAGTCTAAGAGGTTAGAAGAATCACTTAATGGTAGAAGCCTTAAGTTATTAGAAATTACCAGCATGACTAACACTAGGTCAGGCAATAACAAACTAGGCTTAGGAGCTTCTCCTAGTGAACCCCCAGTTATTCTTAAAAATAATCTTTCAACTCCAGGGAACTTCATTTCAGCTAGTGGAATGAAGAACACTGAGCAAGTAAACCAAGTTAATAAAACTTTAAATAAAGCTAAGAGAGAAAAGAGGAAGAAATTTTTTAAAGAAATGCAAAGAGCGTCGAACGCCGCTCGACGATCGGAAGCTCAATGGTCGAACGAAGCTCGACGATCTGAGCGCCCATCGTCGAACGTCGATCGACATTTTCAATATGATTTTCAAAATCATAATCAAACCCGTAGAAACCTAAATTAAAATAGAAACCCTAGGTTTGTTGACCCATCATCTGCATGGAGAATCCCACCTAGGAGATCTCACCCATTAGGTTATCACCCTCAGCCTGCATTTTCATTTATTTATAGCTTTTCTTATGTGAAAAACAAGGGACCCAAGGTTACCTGGGTCCACACTATCTAAATAAATGTCTTGCAGGTGAAGGCCTATCCTATCACTCAAAATAAGTGGTATTTGGATATTGGATGTTCCAAGCATATGATAGGAAATAAAAATCATCTGTCAAAATTCAAAGCTAAGCTCGGCCCAAAGGTTATCTTTGGAGATTCCAGCTGTGGTCAGACTGAAGGCTATGGCAGGATTACAATTGGAGATGTTACTTTCAAGAGAGTTGCATATGTGACAGGACTGAAGAACAATTTGATCTCAGTCAGCCAGCTATGTGATGCTGGCTACCAGGTGTCATTTTCTAACTCCTCTTGCAATATTACTTTAAATAATAATGTTGTTTTAGTAGGCATTAGAATAGGTAATATTTATTTAGTAGATTTCAATTCATCTCACTCTGAAATTTGTTTATTTAATGAAGTAACAATTAATAATAATTCTTTGTGGCATAAGAGGCTTAGTCATGTTAACCTTAAAAATATATCTAGGTTATATAAACACAACCTTATTAGAGGTTTACCTTCTTGCCCCTACAAGAAGGAGAGCCTTTACAAGGCTTGTCAGCTTGGCAAGCAAACCAAAAACTCTTTTAAATTAGTAAATAAGAGTGATTCTCCTAGAATCTTGTACTTATTACATTTGGACCTTTTTGGCCCAATAAATGTACAGAGTTTAGGAGGGAAGTATTACACCTTAGTAATTGTAGATGACTTCTCTAGGTTCAGTTGGGTTTTCTTTTTGAGAACTAAGGCTGATAACTTCAAAGCCCTTACAGACTTTCTACTATGTGTGCAGACTGAGTACTCTACTCATGTGGCCTTGATCAGAAGTGATCATGGTACTGAGTTTGACTCTCTTCTCATGCAAGAATTTTGTGAGAGAGAAGGTATCAAACATAGCTTCTCAGCTCCTAGAACTCCTCAACAAAATGATGTAGTTGAAAGGAAGAACAGAACACTCATTGAAGCTACTAGTACATTGTTGGCAGATGCTAATATGCCTCTCTCCTATTGGGCAGAAGCTGTTAGTACAGCCAATTATGTCTTGAATAGAAGTTTGATACACAAGCTTAAGTGTAAAACTCCTTATGAGTTGCTTAAAGGAAAGAAACCTAAAATTAATTATTTTAGAATATTTGGTTGTGTAGTTTATATTCATAATAACAATAAAGAATATCTAAGAAAATTTGAAGCAAAAGTTTCAATGGGAATTATGCTTGGATATTCCCAAGTAAGCAAAGCTTATAGGGTTTATAACAAATCAACCTGTAAAATTGAAGAATCTGTGCATGTATCTTTTGATGAGTCTCAGATGTTTTACAAGGAGAAGGAAAATTCTCCTTCCTCTAGTTCATTGCAGGTACCTGATGCTACTCAAGAAATTCTTCAACTATCAACTCTTCAGATCACTGAATCAGACAGTGATGAAGACATTGCAGAAGCTGTTGTTGTACCACCAACAGTAGATCAAATTCCTCTTGAGGAATTAATCCCAACTGTTGCTGAAGATCACATCCCACCTGCTGATATTGTCACACTTAGAGATCACCCCACATCTCAAGTGATTGGAGACATATCAGCTGGTGTTCAAACAAGACATCAGCTAAGACAGGATGTGATGCACGCTTGTTTCCTCTCACAGGTTTAGCCCCTCACCTTTAAAGATGCAGAGCTAGATCCCCACTGGATCATTGCTATGCAAGAGGAACTCAATCAGTATGAGAGATGTAAAGTTTGGACTTTGGTTCCAAGACCTAAAGGCCAACTGATCATAGGCACCAAGTGGGTGTATAGAAACAAGTTGGATGCAAATGGAATTATTGTAAGGAATATAGCAAGGCTTGTAGCTCAGGGCTACAGACAGGAGGAAGGTATAGATTATGA
Source organism: Platanthera zijinensis (assembly GCA_039513925.1). NCBI lineage: Eukaryota > Viridiplantae > Streptophyta > Magnoliopsida > Asparagales > Orchidaceae > Platanthera > Platanthera zijinensis. The sequence continues at coordinate 63,670,771 of CM077094.1, read as the reverse complement.
CCAAACCTTTACTCCTGTTGCAAGGCTAGAAGCAATAAAGATCTTCTTGGCCTATGCAGCCTACATGAAGTTTAAGGTCTTTCAAATGGATGTCAAAAGTGCATTCCTGAATGGTGAGCTTAAGGAAGAGGTGTTTGTTGAACAACCACCAGGGTTTGTTTCTTCAACTCAACCCTCACATGTGTTTAAGTTGCAGAAAGCTCTTTATGGACTAAAGCAAGCTCCCAGAGCCTGGTATGAGACTCTAGCTAGTTTCCTTTTAGAGCACAACTTTACTAGGGGAGTATTTGATAGAACCCTTTTCGTCAAGCATCACAAGGACACAATCCTGTTAGTTCAAGTGTATGTGGATGATATTATATTTGGCTCCACTGATCCCAAACTTTGCAAAAGGTTCTCTGACCTGATGCACTCTAAGTTTGAGATGAGTAGTATGGGTGTGCTGTCTTACTTTCTTGGTCTCCAAGTTAAGCAAGATGCTGATGGTATCTTCATCTCCCAATCCAAATATACCAAGGAATTGGTAAAGAAATTTGGGATGGCTGATGCTTCAGCAATGCCTGCACCTATGGCTACTAATGTAGTTATTGATTCTGATGATCACGGCAAGCCAGTTGATCAAAATAATTATAGGGCCATTGTTGGTTCCCTATTATATTTAACTGCAAGTAGGCCAGATATAATGTTTGCTACATGCCTTTGTGCTAGATTCCAGGTCAACCCCAAGGAATCTCATCTGATTCTTCTCAAGAGAATCCTGAGATACCTGAAGGGATGTCCAAATCTAGGACTTTGGTACCCAGCTGAGTCAGAATTTGAATTAATTGGATATTCTGATTTTGATTATGCTGGTTGCAGAGTTGACAGGAAGAGCACCTCAGGAACTTGTCAGTTCCTGGGAGAGAGATTGGTCTCTTGGTTCTGTAAGAAGTAGGCTTCTGTCTCAACTTCAACTACAGAGGCTGAATATATAGCAGCTGCTAGTTGTTGTTCACAGATCCTGTGGATTCAAAACCAGCTTGTGGATTATGGTTACTCACACAAGAACACCAAAATCATGTGTGACAGTACCGGTGCTATCTCCATTGCACAAAATTCAGTGCACCACTCTAGAACGAAGCACATTGAGATTCGGCACCATTTCCTGAGAGATTGTGTGGAAAAGAACAAGATTTGTCTTGAGTTCATATCCACTGAGTTTCAGAGAGGTGATATATTCACCAAGCCCTTAGATGAACAGAAGCATCTGTTCTTTTTAGTTCAACTAGGCATGATCAATGGACGAGACTAAGTGTGACTATATCTGCCAATGTTGAAACCTTCTTGAAGATCGTCGAACGATGATCGAAGATCGTCGAACGGATCAAGCCTATCGTCGACCTCTGGTTAATGATAGCTTATCTGTTTGAAGATCGTCGATCGGCGTTCGAAGATCGTCGAACAGGTCGAGCTTATCGTCGATCTCTGGATGACGACAGCTTGTTTGTTTGGGAAGCCAGAAATAGTCGAACGATTGCTCGACTACTCTGCTTCTGGGCCGATCGTCGAACGGCCGTTCGACCATCGGGTCCAGTATCTTTTAAATAGATCGACTATCTCCGGTCTAATATAAAGCCGATAGTCGACCTAGGTTAAAAGATCTTTTGTTTTATCGTCGACGGAGCGTGACTTTTCACATTCTGTCTTCCCGCTTGTGATTTTCTGCCGCTTCGTCTCCTTCGTCTTCTCCGTCTTTCTCGCGCTCTTTCCAGCACTTCAATGGCGATTTCTCCAGCAGTGCTAGCTGTTGTAAAGTTCGATGCAGGTTTCAGCGTCGATTTTGACGCATTCAGTTGCTGTGAAGCAGGGAGTGTGGAAATTCTTCAGTTATGCCGAGATCAAGGTCTAGAAAGATTAATGTCTACAAGGATAAAGTTAAATGTTCCCGAGATTAAGGAATGGGCTTTCACTTCGTCTTCCTCTGACGATTCGATGACTGGCACTATTGGCGGAGAAGAGGTAATTTTAACTCCCGCCATTCTGACTGATGTTTTTGGATTAATAAATGGTGAAGAAGATTATGAGCAAGATGCTCAAGAGTTTGGAAGAATGCTTACTGAGCTGGGACATGCGGAGGGCATTCCCACGAAGCTGCTCAAGGTCAATTTCCCCTTCAAGATTAAATTTCTTGCTGAGATAGTTGGAAAAGTGCTCCTTGGGAAGCACTCTGCTCATGACAACATTACAAGGCAACAATTTGCACTGATGTGTGCAATTGTTAATCAGAAAAGGATTGATTGGGCAGGAGTAATGTTCGATCTGATAAGGAAAAAGAATAGTAAGAAAGAGGTTACCCTAGGCAGGGTTATTGGAATTTTTCTGAAGGAAAAGTATCCTCAGCTGCTGGTCTCCGCTGCTACAACCATAAATGCGAGCAAGAAGATGGACCCGAATCTGTTCTCCAAGTGGAAGAGGACTTTTGTGAAGCCCGCTCTCACAGGGGTTGCTCCAGCGACATCAGAGAGCACTAGGACTGATTCAGTCGCTCCTCACCCTCAAGAAGCTGGCTCAGCTCATCTTTCCCTTCCCTCATCTTCTTCTGCTATGCAGTCTGCTTCAGTTGCAGTTCCATCAACTTCAGCTGAAGTACGACTTTCTCCTTCTCCTGTTTGAGAAACAACCACGGTTGTTATTCCTTCTCCTCCAGCATCTCCTCTTCCTTCTCATCTTCCTAGGATATCTGCTCCTAGTTTTGATCTGTTAGGATCTGAGAGGATTCCAACACCTCCTCAGTCTCCTATTCAGTCTCCTATTCGCTCTCCAGATCATATTGATCTTCCAGCATCAATCCATAATTCTCCAGTTAACACTCCTGTTAACTCTCCAGCTCCATCTCCAATTCGATCTCCAGTCCACACCACTTTTCATCCTAACACTACAACCATCTCTACTGCATCTCCATCCACTGCAATTCCATCATCTTTTGAGAAAACCCCAGAATTCATTTCCAGCATTTTGGAGTTGATTACCCCTTCAATCAAAATCATGATTGAAGAGGCAATTGCTCCACTTGCCTCCTCCATTGCTACCTTGACTGCTACCATCCAATCCCTCTCTAAATCTGCTGAGCCCTCTTCTTCCAAGGGCCTAGTTTCAGTTCCCACTGAAATCAGGCAGGGGGAGATGTTCTGTGAAGATGTCTCAGAGCCTCCAGCCTCCCTTCCAGCAGTTCTTCCAGCAGTTCAAGAAGAGACTGCTCCAGCTCAAGATGAATCAGTTTCAGTGTTATCTGACAAAGAAATATCTGATGCAGTTATGCTATCTGAATTTGCTGTGAAAGTTTATTTAGAAGATCTCACCACTCCCTTGGTTGCCCGTTTCCTAAAATGCATTATAACATCCTATCTAGATGAATCCTGGGAGTTGGTAAAGTATGAAGGTAATTCACTCATCCGTTTTATTGACGAGTCAATTGATTTGCTAGCTTGTGAATACCTAGAAGGAATGATTTTAGCTTATTTAGCAGATTTGTGTTCATGAATCTACAGATTATATTAAAGAAGATATAGCTGCTCAGGTTATTGTAGTTGTTTCAGAAGCTGCTCCAGATGTTCCTGATGTTCAAGTAGATCCAGAACTGGATTCCTTTTTAGATGATATAGAAGATGTGTCTGAAAATCAAGAAGAGAAAGCAAGAGATGCTTGGAATCAAAGAGTACAATCTTTGTTAAAAGAAAAAGAAAAGGATTTACAAGTTGAAAAATCAACTGTTTGGGATGATTCCCCAGGACTTGACCTGGATTCCCTTCTGGCTCAGGATGCCATAGAAGAATAAAAGGAGAAAGCTGCTTTAAAGGAAAAGGCTGTTTCTGAAGCCTATGACCCATATGACAATCCTCCATCATCTCACTCTGAAGATGAAGAGGATTCAGATTTATCTGAGAATTCAAAGAAAAAGAAAGCTGCTCAGAAGAAAAGAAAAGCTGTTGCTCCTCCTCCTCTCAATCGTGATAATGACACTCCATATTATATTCTAAAAGGAATTGACCCCAAGTCAAAAGAGTTTCAACATTGGATGTGGTTCTCCAAGAACCAGCAAAAAGAGAGAAAGAGATCTAAGAGATATAATAGTCCTGCCTCCATATGGACACCCAGAGGTCCTCCTCCTCCACCTCCTGGTGCAGGAGCCTCTGGGAATTTATCTGCTAATCCTTCTGCTCCGTCAGCAAAATCTGCTCCTTCTTAGCCTCTTTCAAAGAAAAGTTCTCAAAGCAACCAAGGAAAATCATATACTGGTTCTCAAAGGCATGTTACTGAAGTTAAAGAACAAGTAAAGGAGGTTGTGTATCAGAAGCCAATATTTTCACCTCCTCCTTCTCCTAAGAAAAAGATCTCTTCTGGTATTCCAGTTCATGTTACTAAGGATGCTGCAAAAGGAAAAAGAACCATATTCTCTAAAAACTCAAGTAAAAAGTTTGCTGAATTTACTCCTCCTCCATCTCTGGTTATTCAAGAAGTAAAAGACACAGCTGAAAGTTTATTAGATTTATCAGTTAAGTTTAAAGCTGTTAAGCCTGTTGATACATCTTCTGAAAATGTGTATGAAAGCCAAGAACTAGATCCTGATTACAGGATGGCTAGATTTCTTGAGATTGTTGGCTCAGCTCAAATTTAGAAAGCTAAGGCTGAAGGAAAGGATTCTTCAGGATTTTCTACAATGTCAAAGTTCAGAATGAAGGAACTAGATAAAATCCAGGTTAGTCCTGAGTTCTTTGACCCTTCAAAGTATATGCAAAAGCACCCAGAAGCAGTTGTTCCAAGGGCTGCAGAATTAAAGATTATTGGCGTGCAAGACTTGAAGATGTCTAAGAAAGAGGCCATTGATCCTTTGCGGAAAGTTTCCTTTGTTCCTAGCTCTTCTGACCCTAAGCCAGACTCTGTAGATCCTTAGTTTTGTTTGACTGTTGTTATTTATCTGATTGACTGTTAATTGTTTATCTATTTCCTGTATTAATTTTATTGCTCTATAGCTAGTTCTATGTTTTAGTTTTTGAGAGACTTAACTCAAATAGGGGGAGATTGTTGGTACCCTAGTTTGATTTGAGTTTAGTCCTCTCCTTTTGTCCCTTGACCCAAGAAATATCTATGGTCAATGGTTAGTGGTCTAGCTGTAGAGTCCTCGCTTTTCTAGATGAAGAATTTGGTTAAGTAGTTTTTTTGTTCGACTATAGTCGAACGCCGCTCGACTATCGTCGACTAACTGTTCGACGATCGTCTATCAGTTGCTCGACGTTCTGTCTGCGAGGATAGTTCGACTATCTGTTGATAGTTCGACTATCTGTGTGCTGTGATAGTTCGACTATCTGTTGATAGTTCGACTATCTGTTTGTTTGATAGTTCGACTATCTGCTTGGATAGCTCAACTAACTGATAGCTCGACTATCTGTTGATAGGTCGACTATCTGCTTTCTTCTGATAGTTCGACTATCTGTTGATAGGTCGACTATCTGTTTTCCCTTGGTAGTTCGACTATCTGTTTTAATAGTTCAACTATCTGATAGCTCGACTATCTGTTGATTGTTCGACTATCTGTCATTATTGGGTAGTTCGACTATCTGTTGATAGTTCGACTATCTGTTCTGCGTTGATAGTTCGACTATCTGTTGATAGGTCGACTATTGGTTTTGCTTTAATAGTTCGACTATCTATATGATAGTTCGACTATCTGTTGATAGTTCGACTATCTGTTGATAGGTCGACTATCTGATAGCTCGACTATCTTCTGATAGTTCGACTATCTCCTGTGATAGTTTGACTATCTGGATCGTTCGACTATCTGTCCGATAGTTCGACGATCTTCGTTCTTCGGTCGACGATCTCCGAGGATCGTTCGACGTTTTCTGTCTGCCTTTTTATTTTGTATTTATTTATTATATTTAACAAATTAATATATTATCTGGCATGTTATTTCAGTTGTTTTATGATAATATTTCCAGGCAATATCTGCTCCATCTCTTCTGCCTGAGTAAAATCTTTTCAGATAAAGTTGTTTGTCTTATTAGCTGACATTATATTTTACTTTATCTGTTGTCAGTCCTTTATAGCCGTTAGACTGAAAAGTCTTTCTTCTGCTATAAAGAGTTTGTTTCTGATGTGACTTTATTTAGTACCTATATTATAAGATTGCTTCCTGCAGCTTCCTTGAAAAAGGTTTATACCTTTTATAGAATATTTTGCTGCAGAGATTGTTTGTCTTTTTGATATTTGCAGCCCAGGTCTCAAGTTTCAGAAGAAGACAAACAGTTCAAATTGAAGAGAGCCGTTGCTTGTTGCTGGTATAAAAGGAATCCTTTGGAGAAGGATTTCAGCTAGCTAACCAGTTATTCATTTAAGCATTCAAGCCTTCATCAAGACCAAGTTTTCTGCTCTCAGCAATTTCCATTCATCTGAGAAGTGTTAAGCTCTTCTGCTCTTCTTCAACCTGAGTTCTCCTGCTTCTAGAAAGTTCAAACTCAGAGTTCTTTTGAAGAAGAAGAAGAAGACAGCTGCTTGAAGATTTCTAATTTTATTATTTATTATCTTCTTATAGTTTTTCCTTCAGATCTTTCTGAAGAGTTTTCTGCACTGAAGCAAGACTTCACCTGGACATTTTTGAGCCAGGGGGAGCCTTGATTCTTTAGAGCTTTCTTGCTCAGTGCAAGTCTTTGTGCTTCTCTAATCTATTGTAAAATAGAGAAGACATCTTAACCTTCTTTCCACCTCCTGTATAGGGTTATTACTCCCTTCAAAAGTATCCCTTGGTGGCAGGGCACCTGATCAAAAACCTGTGTTCGGTTTTTAGACACCTGATCAAAAGTCTAAAGGGTTTCTGGATCTACCTGAAGCAGATCCTGTTGGTGGCAGGGCACCTGATCAAAAACCTGAGTGGATTCCTACCTTGTTGGTAGAAGAGTGGACGTATCCAAGTTATTTGGGGAACCACTATAAATTCCTTGTGTCGTCTGGATTGCCTTGTTTAATTCCTACATTGTGGCTGTGATTAGATATAACTAGGTTTGCTAGTTGCTGATTAGGATTTCCAAGCCTTAACTGTAATTACAGTTAGCTTGAGTCTGTGAACAACACTTGTGTTAGGCTTTAGGGTTATTTCTATATCTATAATCTTTTCATTCCGCATTTCACTCCAAGGGAGTTGGGTAGATCATTAAGTTTTGTTTAGTGAAAAATTTGATAACTCTATTCACCCCCCCTCTAGAGTAGTATCTATCCCTTCACTTTCAAATTCCTTAGCATACTTGGACTGAGATATGAAGATGCCATCAGGAGCTTGCTTCACTTGAAGACCAAGAAAGTAAGAAAGTTCACCCATGCTACTCATTTCAAACTTGGAGTGCATCAGGTCAGAAAACCTTATGCAAAGTTTAGAATCAGTAGATCCAAATATAATATCATCAACATATACTTGAGCTAATAGAATCTTATCTTGATGATGTCTTATAAATAAAGTCCTTTCTATAATGCCACTAGAAAATTTATGTTCTTAAAGAAAGCTAACTAGGGTTTCATACACAGCTCTTGGAGATTGCTTTAGACCAAAGAGAGACTTATGCAGTTTGAAAACATAAGAGGGATGGGTTGAAGAGATAAAATCTGGTGGCTATTCCACATATACTTCTTCCTTGAGTTCCCCATTGAGAAAAGCACTTTTGACATCCATTTGATATACCTTGAATTTCTTGTGAGCAGCATAAGCCAAGAAAATTCTGATAGCTTCAAGCCTTGCAACAAGTGCAAAGGTCTGATCATAATCAATACCTTTTTCTTGTCTATACCCTTGTGCCACTAGTCTTGCTTTGTTCCTGACAACTATTACTTGAGTATCCAATTTATTCCTGAAGACCCATTTAGTTCAAATAACTAGATGTCCTTTGGGTCTAGGAACCAAGTTCCAAACTTTGCATCTCTCAAACTGATTGAGATCCTCTTGCATTGCAATAATCCAGTGAGGATTTTGCTCAACATCTTTAATGGATTAGGGCTCTATTTGAGATAGGAAGCATGCATGCATCATATCTTGGTTAAGTTGATGCCTTGTCTGCACACCCACTGACATGTCTCCTAACACTTGAGATATGGGATGATCTCTAGGTGTAACATAGTCAGGAGGTGGAGTTTGTTCAACACCATCAGCATTATGAACCAATTCCTCTTGTGGAATTAAGTTTGCTGTTGGAGGGGCTTCAACAATTTCTAGAGATTCTTCTTCACTGTCTTCATCTATTTGTGAAGAAGGATGAGATATCACCTTCTGAGTGAGATTTAGATCATCCAACTTTTTACATATATTTGGTACCTGCAAATAATTACTGGTAGAAGCTTCCTTCTCCTTGTAAAACATATTAGCTTCATCAAATGTAACATGTATTGATTCTTCAATTTTCAGAGATGATTTATTAAAAACCTTATATGCCTTGCTAACTTGGGAATATTCTAGAAAGATCCCCATTGTAGCTTTAGCTTCAAACTTTCTAAGATAATCTTTGATATTATTGTGTATGTAACAGATACAACCAAAAATTCTAAAGTAATCTATTTTAGGTTTATTCCCTTTGAGTAATTCATAGGGAGTCTTGCCCTTAAGTTTGTGTATCAAACTTCTATTCAGGACATAATTTGATGTGCTTATAGCTTCTGCCCAATAGGATAGAGGCATGTGAGCATCATCAAGCAATGTGTATGCAGTTTCAATGACTGTTCTATTTTTCCTTTAACCTACCTCATTTTGTTGAGGAGTTCTGGGAGCATAGAAGCAATGCCTGATACCTTCCTTCTCACAGAATTCTTGAATAGGAAGAGATTCAAACTCAGTGCCATGATCACTGCTGATCAATGCAACTGGAGTAGAGTACTCAATCTTTATGCATTTTAGAAAATCTGTAAGAACTTTGAAGTTATCAGACTTATCTCTCAAGAAGAAAACCCAAGAGAACTTAGAGAAGTCATCTACAACAACTAAAGTATAGAACTTCCCTCTTAGTCTTTGTACAGCAATTGGTCCAAAAAGGTCCAAATGAAGCAGATACAAAATCCTAGGTGAATCACTCTTTTTAACTAATTAAAAAATATTTTTAGTTTGCTTGCCTTATTGACAAGCCTTGCAAAGGCTTTCCTTCTTGTAGGGGAAAGAGGGCAATCCTCTAACAAGGTTATCCCTAGATAACCTAGCAGCGTTTCTAAGATTTACAAGTCCAAGCCTTTTATGCCACAAGGTATTATTATTGCTAACCTGGTTGAACAAGCAAATTTCTGAACAGGAAGAATTGAAATCAACTAAGTAAATATTGCCTAACCTAATACATGATAACACAATATTACTATCTAAAGAAATATTATATTTTGATTCAGTGAAACATACCTCATAACCTGCATCACATAGCTTACCTATGGATATCAAGTTATGTTTCAGGCCACTTACATATACCACTTTCCTGAATGTGACAACTCCAAGTGTAAATTCTCCATATCCTTCTATCTGACCAAAACTTGAGTCTCCAAATATAACTTTTGGACCTAGCTTTGCCATGAAGTTACTCAGATTTGCCTTGTTTCTTATCATGTGCTTGGAGCACCCACTATCCAGATACCACTTATCATGTATGGTAGGATAGGTCTTCAACTGCAAAATAATAAATCATATATTTTGGACCCAGGTAACGTTTGGTCCTGGCTTCTTTTCATTCTTAAAGCTAGAAATATAAGAGTATTCAGTTTGACTTTTATAGCCTAAGGGATGAAATCTCCTAGGTGGGATTATCTAGTTAGTTAAGGGATGGAAAGGTTTAGAGTTAAAGTTCTTATAGAAATTTCTGTTGAAATTATAATTTTGATAAAATTGCTCTGGATTCGACGATTTATGTTGAGATCGACGATCTGCGTTCGACGACCAGTATTGATATCGTCGATCTTGGTTTTCAGAATAATAGGGGCTATTATCTGGGTTCCACGATCGTCGATCTCTATTCGACGATATATAAAGATATCGTCGATCCCAGTTTGCAGAGTGTTTAAACTCAATCTCTGGGTTCTGAGATCGTCGATCGTCGTTCGATGAATAATGCTGATATCGTCGATCTTGGTTCGATGATTTTTGTTCTAACTTAGCCTTTTGTTTTTCTTTATTTATCTCAACTTGTTTTAATATTTTGTTTACTGTTTTAATTTGTTTTGTATTTTTCTTTCCTTTATCTGAAATAAATTTTATAGGTTGTGAAAGATGAATAATATGTGGTTCACTGGATGATGCACCTAATCCTAACTTACTTCCATTAAGTCTAGCATTAAGTGTACTGGTAATTTCTACTAGTTATTTACTTCTACCATTTAGAGATTCCTCTAGGTATTTTGCTTTACTCAATTCAATATTCAGAAAATTGATTTGTTCATTACAAAGATCTATTTCATTGTTCAATTTAAGATTTTCTTATACCAAGCTATTATAGTTAAGTTGTTTATCTCTGAGAAGTTTGATTTCCTTCTCAGATCTAATTAGATCACTACACATAGATTTAAAATCAAGTTTAAATTCTTCAGAAGTAAAATCAAAGTCTTCCAATACTGATCACAATCTGGAAATTCTTCAGATTCTCCTTCTTCTGAAACATGTCCTGAAGCATTGATGGCCATCAAGAAAATTTCTTTGGCCTTTGCTTCTTCTTCATCTTCACTAGAACTGGAGGAAGATGATTCTTCAGTGTCACTCCATGTTTCTGCAACAAACCCTCTCTCCTTATTCTTGTGCTTGTAAGAGGATGGTTTGCTGGAGTGTTTCTTAGAGTCTTTCTCCTTTCTCCTTTCTTTGTGCTTGTTTTTTGGACACTCGGGAAGAATATGTCCAAGTTCTCTACAACCAAAATAGATAACCTCTTTAGAAGGGGTTTTGTCATACCTTGGTTTATCATCACTTTTTGATGATTTCCTTTTGAATTCTCTTCTCCCCATCTTGAAGAATCTCTTTGCAAAGAGACTCATCAACTCTTCATTTGATGGAGAAGTTTCTTATTTTTCTGAAGCTTTGAAAGCAATATTTTGCTCCTTCCTAGTTGGTGTAGCAGTCTTTTGCTATTCAGCTTTTCTTATCTTTAGCAGCTGTTCATTGGATTTCAGCTTTCCTAGAACTGATTCTGCAGTCATTTCATGAGTGCTTCTGGTCTATCTGATAGGCCAGATTCTAGAGTCCCATGATCTAGGAAAGCACATGAGAATCTTGTCATTTTATTCTGTGACTGAGATGTCTTTGTCAAGTGTTTTCAGCTCATTAACAATGATGCTGAGTCTGTTGTACATCTCAAAAACTTATTCAGTTTCTTCCTTTTTAAAATTCTCATATTGGGAGATGAGATGAGCTCTCCTATCCTTCCTTTCATCTGCTGATCCTGCAACCATCTTATTTAAGGAATCCCAGATAGCCTTAGCTGATTCACATTCAGCTATCTTCTGAAATATGTCATCAGACATTGTTTGTGCCAGTATGTTCATGGCTTTTGCATCAGCAATCTTTTATTTATTGTATGCATCAGTATAGTCAGGAGGGGGTACTACAGTCATGTTTGTGGAAGTACTTGGTGGGTCAGCTGGTGGAGGTACTCCTGTTAAGATAGAAGCATAAATATCTTCATCAATAGAATTCATATAGAGTCTTATTCTTGCCTTCCAGATTCCAAAATTTTGCAAGTTGCAAACTGGAGGTCTGGTGCTTGCAAGATCCTTATACTGTGCCATGGTATAATAGAAAAAATAGTAGAGTAAAAAAGAATATCTATCAAAGATCTTAGGTTCAGGTGTAAGCCTGTACAACATTAAAAACACACCCTCTGATACCAATTGAAAGTGAGGGATAAATAGACATTACTCTAAAGGGGGGTGAATAAAGTATAAAAATTTTGTTTAGTTTTATTGCAGAATTAAATTAATTATATTTATATAATAGAGGGAAAAATAGATAAACTATCACAGCACAGCTCAGCACAAAAAGAAAACACAAAGCATCAAGATGATACAGGAAATTTTATAGTGGTTCCCCAAATCTGGGTACATCCACTCTTCTACCACCCAGGTAGGAATCCACTACAGGTTTTTGTTCAGGTGCCCTGCCACCACAAGATCTCTTTCAGGTAGATCTAGAGACCCTTTGAGCTTTTGATCAGGAGCCCAAAATCCAATAGGTTTTTGTTCAGGTGCCCTATCACCAAGAGTTCACTTTTGAAGGGAGAGATAACCATGTACAGATGGAGGTAAAAGAAAAATTAAAAGAAATCTTCTCCGTCTCAATCAAATGAGAAGATTATGTGGATTGAAGAGAATGTCCAAGCACTCCTTGAGTTGTAGAATTGATTCAGGAAGAGGAAACTTGGCCCTAGGTGTATGTCTTCAAAAAATTGTAGCAGAGCTTTCTTAGATCTGAAGACTGAAAAAGATTTTAGCTCTTTTTGAATCCTTGAAGCCTGAGGAATGAAGAAGACTCAAGAGAGATTTTAGAAAAGGTTCTCCTTCTTCCTTATTACAGCAGAGCAACAATCCTTGAGAGTAAGAGAAATAATAATGAATGATTATTTTCGGAAGAAAAGTTTTTGTATATATATATATATCCTTTTGACTGTCTGTCTGATTCTTCTCTTGTATTTCCTTATTATATTCTGAATTATAAATTCAATCAGAAAAAATGGCAAGAATTTGAATTCCTTGGACAGTGCATAATATTTTGCAATACTTTCTGAGCCCAAATGACTAAAAATGCTGGCAACATAAATGCACTTCCATATCTGCCTTCATAAAATATGCTAAAGAAATATTCTATGAATACCATAATTAATGGTTCAAGAAATACGGCTATCAGCCTTGGGAATAACAACATTAATTATCAGAATATATTTGCCTTTAAGAAAATTGATCTTTAACCAAAAATTAATACTTCTGACTGATCTGAAAAACTCATTACTGAAAGCAGCATAAAATTGTAGAGCCCAGTTCAGAGATCGTTTAGCTGAGTTAAGGGTTCGTCGACCTGAGAACAGCTATAGTAGAATAGAGATTACTACTGAGAAAACCAAATCGTCGACCTGAGCTCATAGATCGTCGAGCTCAGTTCAGAGTACAAGACTCTGAGATCGTCGATGGGAGATCGACGATCGTCGAGCTGAGTTCGACTATAGTCGAACTTATATAGAAAATCCACATAAAATTTCTGAGTTTAAGTCTGAGTTTACTACAATGCTAGTCTGCACAAACCTGACCTAAACGAACCTAATATAGACTAGACCAAGACCCTGACTATATATGGGGGTCAAGACATCCTAAGAGTGAACTGAAAGTGTAAAGTTTTCAACCTAAATCACCTAGAGGGGGTGAATAGGTGAATCGTGCGTCTATTTGCGGAATAAAAATTTTAATGATCTTGCACAAGAATTCAAGCAATCACAAAAGACAAGAAGATTTATAGTGGTTCCCCAATCTTGGGTACGTCCACTTTACCTCACCGATCTAGCAAATAACTAGACTCGGCTACTCAACTATCTCGGATTGAAAACAATCATATACCTCAGAACCAAGTTCCAACAAACTCGATCCAAATGGATCTACACTCGGAAGATAAAAACTTCCTACAACTCAGAGAGCAACGCTCCTACACTCGGATAAAATCTCCTACAACAATAATAAAAAGATTGGAAATACAAATACAGTAATTTCTCAGATCTGGAAAAATAAGTCTCTAGGTCTTCTTCTTGAACTTTGCGGCTCTTTCAAAAATAGTTGAAGAAGACGTGTAGATCTGACCTAAGAAAGCTTTGACCTACTCGATCAAGGAGAGGATGAGGATCCCTTGAACAACAAGTCTTTCTTGATCGAAAATAGAAAACTCGATCTACTCGTGAGCGGTGGCGACGGCTTCAGAATTTGTTCCTTTTTTTCTTTGAGAGAGACGACCGATCCAGAAGATTTCAAAGGTACGGACTACCACTTCTTGTAAAATGTTAGGGTTTGGTCTTAATAAAAAGACCTTATATAGGATTACCCCTAACGGTTATAAAAGACATTAATGATGACACGTGGACCATTCACGTCAAGTCTTTTGAAAATCTGGCCGATCTGGACTTAAATAATTTTCTGAAAAAAATTTGACCTGCATTTCTCGAGAAGTAACATTAGTTCTCGAGAACTAGTTTGATTTCTCGAGAACTATACTGTCTGAACTAAAGTTAGTTTTCGAGACTTCAGGGCTAATACTTCTCGAGACCAATCTGGACTTCTCGAGAACCATATGCTGACTTCTCGAGAACTATGAAGCTAAGCTTCTCGAGAACTATAAGGACTTCTCAAGAGCTACACTGGACTTCTCGAGAGTTCGGACTTAGAAAAATTCTTGAAGCTGTCTGGACTTCTTGGGAACTAAAAGCTGGGACTTCTCGATAACTTTGAAGCTAAGCTTCTCGAGAACTATAAGGACTTCTCGAGAACTACACTTCTTCTTCTCGGGAACTATAGAATGCTTCTAGAGAACATCTAACTCTACTTATCGAGAACTAAGAGGCACTTCTCGAGAAGTGGACTTAGAGAATTTTCTGAACTTAGAGAAAATTTCTCTTAGTCCTATCTTCATCCCATGCTCCAGGTGTTTGAATATAAAGTGTATCCAAATTGAGAGGCTACACATGAGTCAACACCTTGGATCACAGAGTTAGGGATTACACTGTATGGTCCTATGTTCTTGACCCACTGTAGACTGTCATTGGTCTACACTTAGCACTGAGAATCTGCAAACACATAACTAGAACAAGGATATCAAATACAACTTAATTCATCTTAGTTCAAGGGTGACTTCAAGCAAATCTGGGTTATTGTGGATGCAATACCCAACAATCTCCTCCTATTTATAGAAGTCAGAACCCTCTACACTAAGGTGAATTATAACAATAAAGAAAGAACTTGAAATGAATAATTTAATCTAAATGCAATAAGAGATTAATTGAACACACAATTAGACAAAACTAGAAATTGTATATATGTAATGTTTTAGATTTTTAATCAAAAACCATTTCATCAAAATTCTCAAAAACATATCAACAAGAATTCATTCTTTGCCCTATTGTTGCCTGTCCTGCTTCTCCTGCTGTCTCCTCTGATAGCTGAAGGGCTTTGGATAGTACCTTCGAGGCTTTGGAGGAGCTTTAGAGTTATTATTGCCATACTCTCTATCATATATTCTTCTCTTGGTCATGGATTCTCATATAATTCCCACTCAAAGGATATGTAGTGGAGATTCCTGCTTTCATTAAAGTCCATGACTAATTGGAGAGTGTCAAGAATTAAGGCTTTAGAAGTGGAACTCTAGACTTCTGCAAACTCTTGGGCTTTCCTTTTCTCTGAGTCAGGCTTTGGGGCACTTCTGCTTGAAGATGGGCCTTCTTTATACTTCCTTTTCTTGGGGATGTGAATTTTAGGTAGATCTTGCGGAATATCATCATCCCAAACATAGGAATAGGAAGGGAGGAGGTACCTGGTCTTATGGCCTTGGAGAAAAGGTGGGCATTTGAGATTGAGGCATCCGGCAGGATTCTCCTTCAGTAAGGGGGTTGAAGTGATGTGGAATCACATTTGGATCAACTTGATAATCAAGGAAGATCATATTATGAGCCCATACAGCAGTATCATATGTATAGAATTTTACAGATTAAATATGAGCTAAAACATTCTTATTTATTTCAGTCAATTTCTCATTCCAGAGAGTTTGTGCATTGGCAGCAAGCTTTTCCACTTGTTCTTTCACTAGATTCTCCCCCTTTCTGAATTATACTGAGAGCTTCTCTATAGCTTCCTCTTTGAAAGTTCCAACTTCATTGCAGATTGTTTGTAGATTTTCTGTGGATTTCTTCTCTTGATAAATCTGATTGCTAGCAAGAGTAAGAGACTATTCCATAACCTGACCAACACTAGTAATTGTGTGGTCTATAGCTTTTCCACCTATTTAAAATAGACTTTTTAGAGAGTCAGTGTTATGTTGTATTTCAGCAAATCCTTGGCTCATTTCTTTTTCCAGAGCAATCACTTTGTCTTGCACTATTTTCAGCGAGTCATCAAAATGTTTCCTTTGTTCAGCCAGCAAAATTTCAATCTTACTCAAAATGTCAGAAGAGAGAGGGGTATCAGCAGCAGCAGCAACAGAAGTAATATCAACATCAGAGGTACTTCGGGGTGGAGGAGGAGCTACCTAGGGAGGGATCTCTTCCACTACCACAGAGCTCTTGGATCTTACAGTGTGAAGGACTGTATTAGCCTCCTCATCAACAATTCTGGGGAGGGAGAAGTCAAGGTTCTTGAGAGGGGCTCCCACTTCTTCAGGTTCTGGCTCATCCTCTTCAGAGAGAAGGATGGTCTCTAGTGCTGAAGTGTGTTAAACTGGAGTAGAATCTTTCCTTGGAGAGGGAGGAGTTGGAGCTGGAGTAGCTTGGGGTGAGGATGGTAGAGATGGTTCTTTTGATAGTTCTACAGTGATTTTTGTGTTTAGGAGAGGAAGTGGTTCATCTGAATTGAGTTCTTCAATCATACTGTCATTTGCTTCAGCTGTGTTCTTGAGGGTTTCCTATACTTAAACATCTAAGAGGGTGGCATCTGGAAGATCTGCCACTCTGCTTTTGAGAGGAGATCTCATTGTGGGATGAGGAGAAGGAATCCTAGTATCTTGAGCAGAGAGTGCAGGCTCCCCCTCAATTGCTGCACTAGAAGGTTCAACAACATCATGTGAAGGAGGAGATGGGGTCCTGACCTCTGAGGCAGAAGCTGCAAGTTCTTTAGCTAACTGCTTGGGATTCTTCAGCTTTAATTCCCATCTTTGGATGGAGGCCAATGAAATCTTTTTTAGGTGATGGATCTGAGTACCTTTAGAGGTTTTGAAGGTGACATGATCGATTTCACGCAGCAACAAAGAAATTATCCTTGCAAACTTGGGATCCTCGATACTGTCCCTGATCATATCAAATAACATCATTCCATATTGGAATTTCTTCCTGCAGATAACAGCTGTCATAATATCAAATAAGTCATTGGTTATAAAACCAATGGACCCTGTTCTGCACCACAAAATCTTTCCAATTTTGTCTACCAGAAGTTTGTCTACATCATTCAAGGCATTCCTCCCTAATGAGATGACATCAACAAAAACTCCATAGAAAGAGAATGTTCTGTAAGAATCTTCAGTTGTTAGTTCATCCTCTTCATCCACAACAGGAAGCTTTAGGAGCTTTGAAACTATGGTTTTGTTCAACTTGATTTTGATCCCCCTGACTTTAGATTTCAAAACTGTACCACTTCTCCTTACCTTGGCATTCCTGAAGAATTCCTCTACATCTATAAATAAAATCTTGTAGGGTTCTGAAAGAACGAACGTCAGACCGGTTGTTTCCAAGAGAAGGAGCAAGTTCTTGAAGTCATCAGAAATGTCTACAATCCCTGCGACGACGAGTTCACTGCCGACTCCTATTTTTGAACTCTGCGCCATGGACGCTGATGGTGGCGATGGACGGAGCGCAAGACGACGGCTGCGACGAAGCTTTCTGTCGGCGGAAGACGAAGAGTTTTCGAGAAGACTGATGTCGAAATTGCGATTGATTTAGGATTTCTAAATATTATATATATATATATAACCCTAGTAATTTCAATTAAGTGTCTAATTAATCTAGGATTAGGGCTGAAATCAAGCGGGTTTTCGAAATAGAGGAAATTAATCAGAAATCAAAAAAAGACGAGCATTTCTCGAGAGGTGGGGTTAGTTCTTGAGAACTGTCAGAAGACTTCTCGAGAAGTATGATATTAGTTCTCGAGAACTCAAGAAACTTCTCGAGAGACAGATCAAAGTTCTCGAGAAGTAGTCTGAGTTTTCGAGAACTAGTACTTTACTTTTCGAGAAGTAGACTGAGTTTTCGAGAACTACCCTCCTCTTGTGAAATCTCTGACCTTTTTGAAGTATCCTCGATTCTTGAGCTTTGAACTGAATTCCTGTGACTTATCCTTCTTTGTTCAGCATCCGAAGTTCAGTTTTGAAGAAATTGAACTTGGTCTCGTCCAGCGGCTTCGTGAAAATATCTGCAACTTGCCGATCTGTTGGAACGTACTGCAGATCCACATCCCTTTGCTCCACGTGCTCCCGGATGAAATGATATCTGAGCTCGATGTGCTTTGTCCGGCTGTGCTATACTGGGTTATTTGCGAATGCGATTGCATTGGAGGAGTCGCAGAACAATGGAATGTCTTTGACCTTCATATTGTAATCTTCTAGTTGGTTCTTTAGCCAAAGCAGTTGTGCACAATAATTGCCGGCAGAAATGTATTCTGACTCGGCCGTTGAGATTGCAACACAATTTTTCTTTTTGCTGCTCGTTGAGATAAGCCTTCTTCCAAGGAACTGACACATCCCGGAAGTGCTTTTCCTGTCATCTTTGCTACCTGCAAAGTCTGCATCTGAAAAGCCAGTTAGTTCGCTGTCATTACTTCTTGGGTACCATAAGCCAAGATTCGGTGTACCTTTAAGGTATCTCAAAATCCGCTTTGCAGCAGCATAGTGAGATACCTTACAGTTTACCTGGAATCTAGCACAGACACATGTAGAGAACATTATGTCTTGTCTACTAGAAGTAAGGTAGAGAAAGGATCCAACTATGCTTCTGTACTTGGTTTCATCAAAAGGTTTCCCTTTCTCATTCTTGTCCAGAGACATAGCTGAGGCCATTGGAGTCCTCATAGAGGTTGCACTCTCCATTCCGAATTTCTTAATCAACTCCTTGATGAACTTAGTCATAGAGATGAAAATTCCATCTTCGGATTGTTTCACCTGAAGTCCTAAGAAATACTTCAGCTCTCCCATACTACTCATTCAAACTTCCCTTGCATAAGTTTAGAAAACTTTTTACAGAGTTTGTCGTCTGTAGAACCAAATATAATGTCGTCGACATAGATTTGCACTAGCAAAATCTTGCCTTTAATTTTCCTAAGAAATAATGTCTTGTCTATCTTTCCCCTTGTGAACTTGTTCTCGAGGAGAAAGATAGACATCGTTTCCTACCAAGCTCGAGGAGCTTGTTTCAAACCGTATATAGCTTTCGATAATAAATAAACATGCTCAGGAAAGTTAGGATCAACAAAACCTGGGGGCTGTTCCACATACACCTCTTCCTTTATATCACCATTCAGGAAGGCGGACTTCACGTCCATTTGGTAGACTGTGAAGCCCTTCAGTGTAACATAAGAAAGGAATAGTCTGATGGCATCCAGCCTTGCCACTGGAGCGTATGTCTGGTCGAAGTCGATCCCTTCTTCTTGACGATATCCTTTGTCGACAAGTCTGGCCTTGTTCTTTATGATTGTCCCATCCTTGTCCACCATCTTGTTCCTATAGACCCACTTTATTCCGATGACATTTTTACCTTTGGGTCTTGGAACAAGCATCCAAACTTTACAGCGCTTGAACTGATGCAGTTCTTCTTCCATGGCCAAGATCTATGGTGCGTCTGAGTTTGCTTCTTCAAACTTCTTTGGTTCCACCTGTGAGAGAAAACTTAAATAGAGATTCTCGTTAGTTGTACCTCGACGAGTTCTGACACCATCACGGGGATCTCCTATGATTTGGTCCATTGGGTGATCCTTCAGATATCTGAGCTCTAGATTCCTCGTATCTTGGACTTCTTCAGCCACTGGAGTGACTTCATCAATTTGGACATTATTTTCATCTTGATCCTCTACCTATCCAATAGGGGTTAGAGAGGTGATCTTGATGAACGTTTCATCTTTACCTTTGGTCGATTCAACCAAGCTGATCTTTTTAAGCCTTGTACTTGCATCTTTAACATGCACACAAGACGATTTGCTTTGCAGCAAGCCCGTCTCATCAAATACAATATGTATGGATTCCTCTAAAACCAGAGTTTTTCTATTGAAAATCATGTATGTCTTACTATGGCTACTATATCCTACAAAAATATCTTCAAAACTTTTCTCACTAAACTTGGTAGTATGATACTTACCATTGTTAAGTACAAAGCATTTGCAGCCAAAAATTCTAAAATATGATACAGTCGGTTTCTTGCCTTTTAGAAGTTCATAAGGTGTCTTATCATGATTCTTATTTATGAGGGCTCGATTTTGCACGTGACATGCAGTGTTGACGGCTTCAGCCCAGAAGTATTCCTTTAGTGAAGCGTCACTCAACATGGTCCTGCAGGCCTCTATGAGTGTTCTATTCCTTCTCTTAGCTACTCCATTTTGCTATGGAGTATGAGGAGAGGAAAACTCAAGAAAGATACCTAGGCTTTCACAAAATTCTGTCATGTCCCCAGACTTGAACTCCGTTCCATTGTCACTTCTGATTTTGACTACAGAACAGTTGTTTTCATTCTGGACCTGTCTGATAAAATTTGTAAAGATATCGAAGGTATCTGACTTGTGTTTCAGAAAGAAAACCCACGCAAAGCGCGAGTAGTCATCAACAATTACCAACGCATAATCCTTACCTCCTAAGCTTCTAATTTGCAGTGGACCGAACAAGTCCATATGAAGTAGGTGTAAAAAACTATTAGAGTATTTGTCTATGATGCTTTTAAAGGTAGCCCTTGTTTGCTTGCCTTTTACGCATGCATGACAAGGTCTCTCTTTGATGTTTTTGACATTTGGGGCATCACATACTAAGTTCTGGGAGAATAATTTATTAATAGTTTTAAAATTTATATGTGCTAGCCTCTTATGCCATTGGTCACCAAGAGACGCACTATCTTTTGCTAAAAGACACACTGGTGTAGAAGAGTCTATACAAATGAAATTTAAGCAAAATATGTTCTTGCTTCGAGTGCCTGATATAATTGTTTCCATATTATCAACAGACTTTATCAAGCACTTCTCAGTGTGGAATTCAACTATGTATCCCTTGTCGCATAGTTGACTTATGCTTATGAGATTGTGTTCCAATCCCTCAACATAGGCTACATCCGAAAAGGATACACTACCATTAATGATCATACCATAGCCTTTAGTTATCCCTCGGTCTGAACCTCCAAAGATGACCTTTGGTCCGTTGCAGACTGAAGTGAAATTCTGGAGTAGGCTTCTTGTCCCGGTATTGTGCCGAGAGCATCCACTGTCCAAGTACCAGATTGGAAATTTGGTGGCCTTTGGACATACCTGCATTCATAATCACTTTGCCTTAGGAACCCAAACATATTTGGGTCCTTGGTCTCGGGTTAGAACACTCTCCCTACGAAGATTAGCATTCTTAGTGGTCAGTCTCATGTTGCCAACTTGAGAAGTAGCAACCTTCCTGGTATTAAACCAACAATCGATGGCAAAATGACCAATTTTGCCACAACACCAACAGTCAAACCTGTTGTTTCTTTTCCTTACGTACTCCTTCTTGACCTTTTGAGATGGTGGTCTAGCAGGGGTATCATTCTTGGAGGAGGAAGCTTCATGGTGATGGCCGTCACATGATTTCTTCTCCTTCGGAGGCCTTTCCCCAACGGGCTTTACTTTAGGTGCTTTCTTAAAGTTGTGGCCATGATTATAATGACCATATCCCTGAAGAATCACTTCTTCATAAGGTGCCTTAAAGGCACTCTCACCAAAGTTCCTAGGGCGAGTCCATCCTTGGTACCGAGATTTTGGCTCTACATAAGTAGGCCTGGTCAAGTGACCGTAGGATGAGTCTAGATCAAACTTATTTGTTGGAAAGATAACTTTCTTAAAGAAGGTCTGATCCAGAGAGGCTTTCCCATTTTCTTTGGCCAAGGCCTTCTTGGCGGCCTTATTCTTCCGTTGAGCCTTGTTTCTCCTAGAAGATTTACTAGGAGCGTCAACATGGCCTAGTCCAGCTCCTTGGTCCGTAGCTGAGAATTCAGCAACGAGTGGAAGGACTGTCTTAGGCTTAGAGAAACTTTTAATAAGTTTCTTCTCAGCCTCGAGTTGTTCTTTCAACTCTTTGATGATTTCCTCTTTAAGCTCGAGGTGCTTAAGAGCTTGATTATATTCTTTAATAACAAGATTGAAGTTCTCTTGAAGAGAGTCAGTCTTAGCGACTTCTTCTCTCAAGCTGCTCTCAATAGCCTTTAGAGACTTAATCTTTTTTGCCTGAGTTTTCACGACTCGGCAACATTTGTCGTAAGTCATGATCAACTCCTTGTACTGGGCCATAAGTTCGGACTCATCGTCAGAAGAGCTGTCCTCATGATCATCCTCAAAACTTTCAGATTCAGAGAGAGGAGTGTGAGATTTTAACTCCCCAGTGAAGTGGGGCTCTTGTTCGTCATCTGATTGAGCCATGAGCCCAAATTAGGCTTCCTCTTCTTCACTCGACTCAGATGAGTCGGAGTCGCTGAGAGTCTTACCCTTCTTGGCCAACAGGCTCTTCTCTGTCATCTTCTTGTGGTATGATGACTTCTTTTCCTCTCTTCTGCCACCCTCCTTTTTGTGGGGGCAGTCAGCTATGACGTGACCTGGTTTGTTATAGCGGTAGCAGACAATATAAGTAGAAATCTGTTTGTTCTGTTTAGAGGTATACCTATCATGGCTACTTGAGCCTTTCTTTCGCTGATCACCGTCATGCCGTGATCTTCTATATGAGGCATCCTTGCCTCTCCACTGCTTCTTCTTGTTCAAGAATTTCTTGAACTGCCGTGAGAGCAACGAGAACTCTCCTTCAGATAGTTCTGAGCCCGCGGTGCTTGGCTCAGAGTTTTCTTCTTCACTCACTTCTTGAGCAGGTGCTGGTGAGGCAGCTTTGCCCTTCTTTGAGCTGTCAGCCTTTAATGCAATCGACTTCTCTTTTGAGGAGAAGCAGCTTTTCTTTTCTTCAGCTTTTCTTGAATTGATCTGCAGTTCATAGGACATCAGCTTGCCAAATAGATTCTGTGGGTTTACCTCAGCTAGTCATCCAAACTCTCGGATGGGACAGACTTTGTTGTCCCATTCCTTTGTGAGAGACCTCAAAAACTTATCATTCAGCTCCCCATTAGTGAAGACTCGGCCATACACTCTTAGGCCATTTACTATCTTGAATAAATTTTCAAAAGTATCTGCAATGGTCTCCTTTGACCCTTGCCTGAAGGCTTTATATTTCTGGTTTAGTAGGGATCTTCTATCATCCCTCACTTCTTCAGTACCTTCCATAAGAGTTACTAGAGACTGCCTAATCTCCTTAGCCGATTGGCAGTGAATCAGATTCTGCAACATCGAGTCATCGATTGCACTTGCTATAATATTTTTAGCTTTCTTATCCAAAGAGACAAGTGCAATTTCATCCTTATCTAGATCCATCAATTTCTTAGGAACCTTCTTGGTTGGATCTATAGTAGAGGTAGTCACGGGGACGTAAGGACCTTCTTCAACAATCATGAAGATCTGGGGGTCCACAGCTTTCATAAAAAATTTGATTCTCTCTTTCCACATGGGAAAGTTATTCTTTGTGCACAAGGGAAGCTTGGCAAAATCTTTGGCCTTGTCCATTGCTTGAATATCCAAGTGACAACTTTCGAGAGGAAATTGATCAAGGTGTTAACCTTTTAATGACCAACCTCCCTCTGATACCAATTAAAAGTGTAAAGAGTTCAACCTAAATCACCTAGAGGGGGGGTGTTGGAACACCCTATTACTAATTTGGGCAAGGATCACTATGTTTTTAGGAATTTGGTTTGACCTAGATGTATTGTTGAAAAGTTCAAATTAGAATGAGTCTAGGGCTTAGAACTTAGGTTTGAAGCTGCCCCCAGGACCATTCAAAGATCAAGACTTAGAGCTGAGATAAACACAATTTTCGTCGAACTCAGTTCGACGAAACGTCGAACTCTATTCGACGCTCTCTTAGCTCAACTCTGCTGAGTCGTCGAACCTCGGTCGACGATCTTCGAGCTCAGATCGACGATATTTCTTCAATTATTTTTCCCAGTCGTTGAGCTCAGTTCGACGATCGTAGAGCTCAGTTCGACGTTTTCTGTCTGCTGTGTTAATCCAATCTCTGAGCTCAGTTCAACGATCATAGAGCTGAGATCGACGATTTCTGTGAGAGATCGACGCCTTCAGAATTCAAATTCAAGGACAGTTATGGATTATAATCAGAATTAATTCCTGCATTGATTGCAAAGGATTTTCTAGCCGTTTCAATCAATCTGATGCAAGTTTCAAGGAAAGACTAAATGGAATATTGCTTAGGACTTTCCCCAGATATAGTTGTCTATTAAGGAAGTCATTTCTGACTGATTAAACGGTCGTCTAAGAGAATATCTGATATACTCCTTCAGTATTCATTCTCAAAAAAAGATACAGAAAAGACAGATACACAAAATACAGTGATCAATACAGACAATACAAGAA
The DNA here is from genome assembly GCA_039513925.1 of Platanthera zijinensis. Lineage (NCBI taxonomy): Eukaryota > Viridiplantae > Streptophyta > Magnoliopsida > Asparagales > Orchidaceae > Platanthera > Platanthera zijinensis. The sequence goes on along the minus strand of CM077094.1, from coordinate 63,646,396 downwards.
TATACATAAGAATTAGATTACATTACAGAAGATTCAACAACACAATTTCTCTGATCAAGATTTCAACTTCTGTGATTTACAAATCTACTGAATCTTCAAGTGTTCAAAGGCTTCAACATGAAGGACTCCAGACACCAAATATTTCAACATCTGCTGGAATCATCTTCTGCTGGAGATCTGAGCTTCTGAAGGCCTATCACCCTAGCAAAGCTTTCACTCCTGAACCATTCTACATCTCAGAGGGAGCTTTGACAACATCAACAATCCACTAGTCTTCTCTCAGTGATTTGAGACAGAGAATACATCATCATCTCTTTCTTTTTCTTTTCCTATTGTAAAATGGTTATCAAAACTCCCTTCAAAAGTTCTGAATCTGGTTCTGAGAGCCTTGTAAAAACTTAATGGTGGCTAGACACCTTATCAAAAAATCTAGATCTGGTTTTTGAGCACCTTATCAAAAGCTCATTGGTACCCAGGACACCTGATCAACTCATCCTGCAGTGGATTCCTACCAAGGGTGGTAGAAGAGTGGATGTACCCAAGTTTTTGGGGAACCACTATAGATCCTTGTGTCTTCTGGTTGCTGTGTGTTTGTTATTATTGTGTGCTGTGTGATTTTTATTTCTTGCTTTAACTTTATTTTTCTACAAGCACCTTACACATATAATTAAATTAAATCTTCCACTTCCTTACAATTTTTAATTGTAAACATTATTTTAAAATACTCTATTCACCCCCCCTCTAGAGTCAAGGTAGATCTTTCTCTCACTTTCAATTGGTATCATAGGCAGGTTGATTTTTACAGACTAACACCTGAACCAAAAGATCTCTGAAAAGATCAATCTTATATAGAGGGATATTATTTTTTGTATTAAAGTTATTTTCAAAAACCATGGCACAAAACAAAGACTATGCTAGTACTAGACCTCCAGTGTGCAATCTTTACAAGTTTGCACTTTGGAAGGCAAGGATTAGATTAGACATGAATTCTATTGATGAGGACATTTTCAATTCTATTTTGACAGTGTATCCAAGACCTCTAGAGACCACAAGCACAAGTGTTGTTCCACCTCCCTCAGGAACAGATGCTGAAATAAAGAAGTGGAAAACTGCAGATGCAAAGTCCATGAATATTCTTGCTCAGACTATATCTAATGAGATATTCCAGAAGGTATCGGAATGCTGCTCAGCTAAAGACATATAGGATAAGCTTTCAGAAATTGTATCAGGATCTGCTGATGAAAGAAAGGACAGGATTCCCATCTCATATCCCAATATGAGAACTTCAAGAAAGGTGAAGATGAATCAGTTGCAGACATGTACACCAGGCTCAGTCTGATAGTCAGTGTGTTAAAGTCATTGGACAAGGAAATCACACTCACTGAAATCAATGACAAGATCCTAATATGCTTCTCCAGCACTTGGGATTAAAGGATCTGGCCAATTAAAGATGCCAGAAGCCTAAGTGAAATTACCACAGAGGCTCTTCTGGGCAAGCTCAAATCTTATGAGCTGCTCATCAAGAATAGGGAAGAAGAACAAAAGGCTACTTCTCCAGTCATCAGAAAGGAGAAGACCATAGCCTTCAAAGCTACAGAAGAGGAGCCTGAAGACAAAGCTACAGGAAATGATGAGCTCCTAAGTCTACTTGCCAAAAGATTCTATAAGATGGCTAGGAAGGACTTCAGAAAGAATTCAATCAAAGGGCATGAGAAGCCAAGATATAATAGGACCAACAGCAAAGAAATCATTTGCTTTGGATGCAAGAAGCCAGGCCATATTGTGCCTGACTGTCTAGAGAATAAAAACAAGGACAAGAAGGACAGAAATGAGAGAAGAAGAGACAAGGACTCCAGAAAGAACAACAGCAACAGATCCTCATCCAACAAAAATAAACATACAAGGAAGGGATTTGTAGCAGAAAGCTGGAGTGATACTGAAGAAGAATTAGAAGCCTCATCCAGCTCAAGTGATGATGAGGATGATGCTGAGGAAAAAGAATTCTGCATGATGGCAATCAATGCCTCCCAGCAAAACTCTGATGCAGAACAAGAGTCTGATTCTGAAGCTGAAACTGGATCTGAAGAGGATGAGGTAATAAACTCTATTGATTTTTTACTTCTGAGGACTTTAATATTGAATTTAAGACACTGTGCTTAGATTTGCTAAGGTCTGAGAAAGAGATAATCTCTCTCAGAAATCAATTATCTGACTACAGTGTCCTAAAATCAAATAACCTCAAACTCTCTGAGGAGTTAGAGTGCTATATGGAGGAGATAGTTGCACTGAAAAGTGAACTATCCAAGGCCAAGCAGTTTGAAGAATCCCTTAATGGGAGAAGCATCAGACTTATGTACATTATAAGCACAGTGAACTCAAGATTCAACAGTACACTGGGCTTGGGTGCTTCATCCAGCCAATCTATAGTATTAACAACCCCAATTAAATTTATTTCTGATAAAGGAAAGGGTGTTTTAGAGGTAGCTAGGAAGAATCCAGATTTACCTAAGGAAAATCAAGTTCAACAGAAAACGTCGAACAGAGCTCGACGATCGTCGAATAGAGCTCGGCGATCCAAAGCTGGATCGTCGAACTTAGATCGGCGACTTCTGAACTCTGAACTCTGGCATAGTCGATCTTCGAACGGAGCTCGACGATCTGACCCAAGATCGTCGAACTCAGGTCGACGATCGTCGAACGGAGCTCAGAGCTTTGAACCTTCTTTCAGAGGTAAATCTCAAGTCAATCCTAAAATTCCCTCATCCCAAAGCTTCAACCCTTATACTGAATGGATAGTACCTACTAGGAGATACCATCCTGAAGGATATAAGAGTCAGCCAGGGATGTCTTTCATTTTTGAATTTAAAGGCTATCAACCTAGACCCAAGGTAAACTAGGTCAAAAACATATAAGCTGTTTATGTGCAGGTGAAGACCTATCCAGAGATGACCCAACAATGGTATCTGGATAGTGGGTGCTCAAAGCACATGATAAGGAACAAGGAGAATCTATCATCCTTCATAACCAAACTTGGACCCAAAGTAATTTTTGGTGATTCAAATTTTGGTCAAACAAAAGGATATGGTGCTGTTCAGATAGGTTCAGTCATTTTCAAGAAGGTGGCATATGTGGAAGGACTGAAGCACAACCTGATCAGCATCAGTCAACTATGTGATAAAGGATATAAGGTGATTTTCAACAAATCCCTGTGCAAGATCAAGTTAGAGGATAACACAACTGTATTAACAGGTAAAAGGAAAGGTAACATCTATCTTGTAGAATTTCTTTCAACCCATACATACATTTGCTTATTTAACTCAGTATGCAAACAAAATGATCTATGGCATAAGAGACTAAGACACCTAAACCTTAGAACCATTGCTAGGCTGTCCAAGGACAACCTTGTTAGAGGACTACCTTCTGGCCCCTACAAGAAGGAAGGACTCTGCAAGACCTGTCAATTAGACAAGCAAACTAAAAATAGTTTTAAGTCACTTAATAAGAGTGATTCACCTAGGATTTTGTATCTGTTACACATGGATCTTTTTTGACCCATTACAGTACAAAGCTTAGGAGGGAAATCTTATACTTTGGTGATTGTAGATGACTTCTCTAGATTCACTTGGGTATTCTTTCTGAGGAAGAAGTCTGATAACTTTAAGTGTCTGACAGAGTTTCTCAAATGTATACAGATTGAGTTCAATACTCACATTGCCCTGATCAGAAGTGATCATGGGACAGAGTTTGATTCTCTTCTTATGCAAGAGTTCTGTCAGAGTGAAGGGATCAGACATACTTTCTCAGCTCCTAGAACTCCTAGACAAAATGGGGTAGCTGAAAGGAAAAATAGAACCCTAATTGAATCTGCTACTACATTGTTGACAGATGCTCACCTACCTCTATCCTTTTGGGCTGAGGCAGTGAACACCTCCAACTATGTGTTGAATAGAAGCCTAATACATAAACTGAAGGGCAAGACTCCCTATGAATTGCTCAATGGGAAGAAACCTAAAGTAGACTATTTCAGAATTTTTTGCTGCATTTGTTATATACACAATAATGACAAGAAATATTTAACAAAATTCCAAGCTAAAGCTGATGAAGGGGTGTTTCTGGGATACTCCATGATCAGCAAGGCTTATAGGGTATATAATAAATCCACTCTTAAAATAGAATAATATGTTCATGTTTCTTTTGATGAGACTAACATGTTTTATAAGGAGAAGTCTGCTTCTACCATAGAACCATTACAGGTACACTCTCTTTCAGAAAGTATGGACAGATTACAGGTTAAAGAAAAGGATACAGCTTTTCCACCTATCCAGCAAAAGGATGAGAGCAGTGATGATGAAGAGGATGTGCAACATCTAAAAGAGCCAGTTGTTGTTCAACAAGAGGAAACAACAACAATGGTTGGTGAACAATCAACACCCCCTGTTGATCTAGTAACAACAAGAGATCATCCAATTTTCCAAGTAATTGGAGACATCTCAACTGGTGTGCAAACAAGAAATCAGGTTAACCAGAACCTGATGCACACTTGCTTTCTATCTCAAGTTGAGCCTCAATCCATTCAAGATGCATAACAAGATCCCCACTGGATCATTGCTATGCAAGAGAAATTACATCAATTTGAGAGGAATAAAGTTTGGGAACTTGTGCCAAGGCCTAAGGATCACTCCATTATTAGAACAAAATGGGTGTTCAGGAACAAGTTGGATCATCAGGGAGTCATTGTAAGGAACAAGGAAAGGATAGTTGCTCAAGGCTACTCTCAAGAAGAAGGAATAGACTATGACCAGACCTTTGCACCAGTTGCAAGGTTAGAGGCCATCAAAATATTCCTAGCTTATGCTGCTCACAAGGGATTCAAGGTCTACCAAATGGATGTGAAGAGTGCTTTTCTCAATGGAGACATCAAAGAGGAAGTCTATGTTAGACAACCTCCATGTTTTATCTCTTCAACTTACCCTGATCATGTATTCAAATTGCATAAAGCATTATATGGTCTCAAGCAAGCTCCTAGAGCATGGTATGAGACCCTAACATACTTTCTTCTGGAAAATGATTTTATTAGGGGTAGAGTAGACAAAACTCTTTTTATTAGAACCCATAAGTCCCATACCCTACTAGTACAAATATATGTAGATGATATTATCTTTGGTTCTACTGATTCAAATTTGTGCAAAAAGTTTTCCAAGATGATGCACTCTAAATTTGAAATGAGTAGCATGGGTGAGCTTTCCTTCTTTCTAGGATTGCAAGTCAAACAACATGCTGAAGGCATATTCATTTCTCAAACCAAGTATGCAAAGGAACTGGTTAAGAAATTTGGTATGTCTGAAGCATCTTGTATGAAAACACCTATGCCTACTAATGTTGTATTAGATGCTAATGAACATGGAAAACATGTTGATCAGACAACATATAGAGCAATGATTTGCTCTCTATTGTACCATACAGCTAGTAGACCTGATATAATGTTTGCTATATGCATATGTGCTAGGTTCCAAGTAAGCCCTAGAGAGTCACACTTAACCTTAGTAAAAAGGATTCTCAGGTATGTGAAAAGTTGTCCAAATCTAGGACTCTGGTATCCAAAAGACTCAGGATTTGAATTAACTGGATTTTCAGATGCTGATTATGCTGGATGTAGAGTAGACAGGAAAAGCACCAGTGGAACCTGTCAGTTCCTTGGTGACAGACTTGTCTTCTGGTTCTGTAAGAAACAGACATCTGTGTCTACTTCAACTGCTGAAGCTGAATACATGACAGCAGGAAGTTGTTGCTCACAAATTCTTTGGATTCAAAACCAGCTTCTAGACTATGGCTACAACTTAGAAGGGTCAAGAATCTTTTGTGATAACACTAGTGCTATCTCCATAGCACAAAATCCAGTCCTCCATAGTAGGACAAAACATATAGAGATTTGGCATCACTTTCTAAGAGATAATGTTGAAAAGAATAAAATTGAACTACAATATATCCCAACTGATTTGCAAATGGGAGATATTTTCACCAAGCTTTTGGATGAGAAGAAACATACCTTCTTCCTCAATCAGTTAGGAATGCTAGATGGAGGCTGTCTAAAATAAATTCCAAGATTTTGAAAATCTAAAAACAGACCAAGACTAGGCTAAAAACTTATATTTTCTATTGTCTGTAGGTTCTATTTTATCTCTGAACTGCGCTCGACGTTTTTCCAAAAATCGTCGAACGGAGATCGACGCTTTCCAACAAGCGTCGACCGGATTTCAGCGTTTTCCAAGCAGCGCTAGGCTATCTTCCTCTGGTCAACGATCGTCGAACGGATTTCGACGCTCTCCAGTATCGTCGAACGGAGATCGACGTTATTGAAGACTCTTCAGATTCCATTAGAAGCCCAGATCGTCGAACGAAGTTCAGCAATCCTTCCTTTCCGCCATCGAACCCTAATATAAAAATCAATTTTCGACCGTCGTTCTCCTTTGTGCTTTCATAGTTTCTGCAGAAAAACTCTTTTTTCCCTCCAAACTTTTGATGCACTTGTTCTTTGTTTGTTCATATTTGCAGGATCAAATGGCCGTTTCAGTTGCAGCTCTGTCGGCAATGAAATTCGACACCAGATTTGACATCGATATGGATTCTTTTGAAAGTAGTGATCAAATATTCAAAGACATACTTGACCTCTTTAAAGAACAGCAACTAGAGAACATCATGATAATAAGAATAAAGATAGCAGCAGATGAAATTAAAGAATGGGTATATACAGCACAGAATCTGAATAACAACACCATCGTTGGCACGATCTCGGGAAATCAGGTATCACTTTCACCTGAGGTTTTATCAGAAGTTTTTCAGTTGAGTACAGGAGAAGATTGCATTGATTTGTCTGGAGAAGAATTCTCCAATATGCTTGAAAGGATGGGGCATACAACAGCTAACCCCAACAAGCTTTTGAAGAAAGATCTATCAGTGGAATACAGATTTTTGGCAGATGTGGTAGGGAAAGTGCTATTGGCTAAGCACTCTGCTCATGATACAATTTCCAGGTATCAGATCTGTTTGATGGGAGCTCTTGTAGATAAAATGCACCTAAATTGGGGAGAACTCTTTTTTGATTTAATCAAAAAGAAAATAAAAAAGAGTTTTGTTAATTTTGGTAGAATAATTGGGCTATTTCTTCGTGTTAAGTGCCCTGAATTGTAAGTTTCAAGTGGAATACATATCAATGCTTCCAAGAGGCTGACTTGTGCCTTATTTGGAAAATGGGATAGACACATTGTCAAGCCCAGCAGACCTACAACAATTCCATCTTCAGGCACAAGGACTGCTACAGTCACTTCCCCTCAGGTCTCTGCCCCAGCAGAAGATTTGCCTGCTTCCTCTCCATCTATTTCTACAACCATCTCCACATCAACCACATCAACCACAACAATCACCTCAACCATATCTATTTCTTCCCCATTACCATTTCATCACCCTTATCTCCTCCAACCACTTCAGAAACATTCCACCCTCTCCATTATTATCCACCTCTCACCATTCCATCATTCCACATCCTGGAAGACTCCTTCATGGATGATTCTCCTTCCTCTCCTCCTTAGATTCCATCTACCTCCTCCTACCAACAACTCCTTCAGGATATACTCTCTTAACCATCCTTTACTCCAGCCATTTCCACACCCATATCATCCATCTACACTTCAGTACCATCCATCTCCACAATCTCTACTCCTGAGCCATCCATCCATATACCTCCTACCACCACACCATCAAACATTATGCCAGCAACATCAACTCCTACCTCTATTCAAGCCCATCTTGAGCATGTAGATCTTCCTTCACTGGCAGACAGGCTGTATGAGCTGATAGCCCCCAGGCTATCCTCATTGCTGGAGACCACAATGGCCACACTTCTGAAACACGTTCAGGAGCTGTCTGACAGGCTATCTTCATTCTTATCTTCTCAAGCAATCCCTTCCTCTGGGTTCCTTGATCCAGTTCATACTGAATCTAGGCAGGGGGAGATGCCTTATGAAGTTCTGGAATTGTCTGCTGCTGCTGAAGCTTCAGTTGCTACTCCAGTTTTTGTAGTGGATCTCCAGAGCCTGCTCTCAGTTTTTGATGCTGCTTACTTCAACTATCTACCAGCTCAACAGTGTGAAGATCTCTCCAAGGCAGTTGTGCTTGTTCTAGTATGTGAGCCAATTTTGCTAGCTTCTTTTATAGAATTTGTCCAAGCTGAGGACAAGACCACTACTGCTGTTGCTGCTGCTACTAATGATAATGTTAATGACTTTTCAGTTGATTCTGTTATTAGTTCTCTAATTATTTCTAAAGATATTATGATGACAGAGGCATGTATTAATGAGCCTGATGATTCTGCTAGTTTTGTTTTTAAAAGTGTTATTCCTCCTGTTCAAGTTGCTGCTCCTATTGTTGCTGCTCCAGTACTCTCTCAAGCAAAAAATCTTCAACAAGAATACATTAAGAGAATAGATGCTCTATATGATGATCCCCAGAGCTCTGACAGTGACCAGTTAAGAACAAACAGTGATGACTCCTCAACTACCATAGCAAGGAAAAGAAAAGCTAGAAGCAAAGCCATGAAAAGAGTTCCTCCAGAAAAAGTTACAGATGCAAATGATGTACCTTATTATATATTACATAGTAGTGAAATCACTGAACCTTGGATGCAGTACTCCAGAAATCAGATTAAGGCAATGAAAAAGAAAAGAAAGTTTGACAAAGGATCTTACAAGTCTTATCTTCCCCCTTCTCCACCTCCTCCTGATGTAGGTGCAGGTGGCAGCTCTGCCTTCTCATCTACTCAAAGAGGCCAAGGCTCTTATCAGTTCTAGGGCAGATCTCAGCCTAGGGGAGGCCACTCTAGAGGTTACCGACCTAGAAGAGGTCAATTCAGAGGTAATCAGAGAGACTTAAGGGTTTATTCAAGACAAAGGGAACAATGCCCCAGAGATCCTTCTTCTGGCCCTTTTCCTTATAAACTCAAATACATTGTGTCTACCAGAACCCCTGCTGAAGTGACTCCTAACAGATATGAAGCTTGAGGTCTATTTGAAGATCTAGAGAATAATCCTAATTCCTGGGCAACCAGAATGAAAGAGTCAGCTGCACTAGAAAAAATTAGGAAAGCAAGAGAATAAGCCTGAGATACTTCCAGCTTCACAACTCTCTCAGATCAAAGAAAGAAGGAACTAGAAAGGTATGCTTCAAGCAAGTTCTTTGATTCAGAAAGTTATATGAGACTGCATCCTGAGGCTATAGTTCCAAGAACAAAGCAGCAGACAACCTTAGGTGCAAATGATGATAGAATATCAAAGAAGGAAGCTTTAAATCCTAATAGAGATATCATCTTCAAGCAAAGCAAAGAGAAGGATTAATTCTGTAAGCAGGCAGTACATTCATCTTTAAACATTTGCTAATATTCTATCTGAATGCTGCTATGCTATATATTATGCTCTGTTGTTTTAAATTTTTCTTTTCTGTATATATGTTGGTACCCTAGTTTGGATTTGAGTTCAGTCTTCTCTTTTAGTCTCTTGACCCATGATTTATCTATGGTCAAAGGTTAGTTGTTTAGTTAGTTTGCTCTAGTTGTAGAGTTGTCACTTATCCAGATGAAAATTTGGTTATGTTGTTTTTTGTTCGACTATGGTCGAACACCGCTCGACTATCGTCTATCGACTGTTCGACAATCGTCTATCAGTTGGTCGACGTTTGTCTGTCAGTAGATCGTATATCTCTGAGTTAGTTCAACTCTTATTAGCTCGACGTTCTATGGAATCTGCCTCGCCGATCGTCGAACCCCGCTCGATTTCTTTTGACCAGACAGATTTCTTGATAGTTCAACTATCTGCTTGGATAGTTCAACTATCTAATAGTTCGACTATCTGTTTGATAGGTCGACTATCTGTGTTGCTTGATAGTTCGACTATCTGTCTTGATAGGTCGACTATCTGTTTTGCTTGATAGTTCGACTATCTGTCTTGATAGGTCGACTATCTGTTTTGCTTGATATTTCGACTATCTGTCTTGATAGATCGACTATCTAATAGCTCGACTATCTGTTCTGATAGGTCGACTATCTGCTGTGGTAGTTCGACTATCTGCTTTGATAGTTCGACTATCTGTATCGTTCGACTATCTATTTGATAGGTCGACGATCTCTGTGCTTCGGTCGACGATCTTCGAGGGTCGTTCGACGTTCTGCTGTATGTCTTTAGTAATTTTGTCCTCTTCTATTCTATGTTTTATTTCATATTTATTTGGCATATTTTATAAAAGATTATTTCAGTAAATTTATGCTATCATTTCTAAGCAATACTTGCTTGCTTCTTTATGCATAAGTTAAGCTTTTCTCTGATAAAGTTGTTTGTCTTATTAGTTGACATATCCTGTTGCTTTATCTGCCATGCTGTCCTTTATAGTCGTTAGACTCAAAAGTCTTCTCTGGCTGTAAAGAGTTTCTTCTGATGTGACTTTCTCTAGTATTCTTTTATCAGATTTATTTGCAGCTTCTTATAAAGCTTTATCCTCGTATAGGATATCTGTCTGTAGTATTTGTTTTTGCTTTATGCTATTTGCAGCCCAATTTGCAGATTTCAGAAGAGGACAAGATTCAAACTCAAATTAGAGCCGTTGAAAAGGCCCATATATAAAGAGCTTCTTTTGAAAGAAGACAAAGAGAACACATACAGAGACACTAGATATACAGATCAAAAAAAGCAAGAAGAGTTACAGCTCTCAGTGATTGATACTTTCAACTGAGAAGATCATCTCTCTTCAACCTTCTTCAATCCCGAGTTCATCCTGCTGCAAGGAACATTCACTCAGTGCCTCAAGAAGAAGAAGAAGAAAGAAAAGCCTGTGAAGAAGAACAATCATTCAACAATCAAGAGTCTTCTTCAAGCTTCTCCTTCAGAACTTCAAGACAGTTCTTTGTCTCAAGTTCAGAAGAGTTCCTGCACCGTGAAGCAAGACTCCTTCCTGGATATTCTCTAAGCCAGGGGGAGCCTTGATTCTTTAGAGCTTTCTAGCTCTGTGCAATCCACTAGCTTCTCTAATCTGTTTTAACAATAGAGAAGAAACTTTAACTCTCTCAACCTCCTGTACAAAGGGTTATTACTCCCTTCAATAGTGAACCTTGGTGGCAGGGCACCTGATCAAAAACCTGTGTTGGATTTTGAGCTCCTGATCAAAAGCTCAAAGGGTCTACTTGATCTACCTGAAGCAGATCAGTTGGTGTCAGGGCACCTAAACAAAAACCTGTAGTGGATTCCTACCAGGGTGGTAGAAGAGTGGACGTACCTATTTAGAGGGAACCACTATAAACTTCTTATGTCGTCTGTGTTGCTGATTTAATTTATTGCACTGTGGCTGTGAGTAAAAATAACTAGGATTGCTAGTTACTGTGATAGGACCCAAGCTTAACTGTAATTACAGTTAGCTCTCTCTTGTGCACTACACTTTGTGTTAGGCTCTAGGGTTTCAAATATCTATAAAATTATTCCGCAAATTAACTCTAAGGGAGTTGAGTACGGTGTTATAATTTTTGAATACTATATTCACCCCCCTCTAGAGTTATATCTATCCTCACTTTCAATTAATATCAGAGGGAGGTTAACTGACTGTACAGGCTAACACCTGAGTCACAAGATCCTGATAGATACCAAGCTTATAGATATTCACTTCATGGCCCAGTCCAAGGATTACTCTAGCACCAGACCTCCAGCATGCAACTTAGCTAAGTTTAGCATCTGGAAGGCAAGAATAAGATTATATATGAACTCTATTGATGAAGAAATCTTCTCCTCTATTTTGACAGGACCTCCAACACCTCCTGCTGCAACCACTGCTACAACATCTACAAATCTAAGTGCAGTGCCTCCTCCAGATTACAATGATGCCTACAAGAAGGCAAAGATAGCTGATGCCAAAGCTATGAACATTCTGGCTCAGACTATGTCTGATGAAATCTTCCAAAAAGTGGCTGACTGCACCTCTGCAAAAGCCATGTGGGACTCACTAAACCAGATTGTAGTTGGTTCAGCTGATGAAAGGAAGGACAGAAGGTCCAACCTTATATCCCAGTATGAAAACTTCAAGAAAACTGAAGCTGAATCAGTTGAAGCCATGTACACCAGACTCAGCTCAATCATCAATGAGCTGAGAACTCTTGATAAGGAAATTACATTGACAGAGGTCAATGATAAGATACTGATGTGCTTCCCCAGCACATGGGATCTTAGGATCTGGCCTATCAAGGAGGCCAGAAGTACAAATGAAATCTCAATAGAAGCTCTCCTTGGCAAGCTCAAGTCTTTTGAGCAAGTGCTGAAGACCAGGGAAGCTGAGGCTGAAGCAAAGACTCCAACTCCAGCAAGAAAAGAGCAAACTCTTGCTCTCAAAGCTACTGATGCTTCTGAAGGAAGCCAATCTAATGAGGAGCTGATGGCACTCTTTGCCAAAAGGTTTCTCAAGATGGGAAGGAAAGACTTCAGAAAGAAATTTTCAAGATATGAAGATAAACAAAGGTATGATAGATCTCCTGCTAAAGAAATCATTTGTTATGGTTGCAGGAAAGCTGGACACATTCTACCAGAGTGTCCAGAGGAAAAGAGCAAAGAAAAGAGAAAGGAAAAAGAACATCACAGGAAACACTCCAAGTCCTCCTCCTACAAAAATAAGAAAAAGGAGAAGGGATTTGTTGCTGAGACCTGGAGTGATTCAGATGAGGAATCTTCCTCCTCAAGCTCCAGTGAGGATGAGGAAGAGAAGAAGGCAAAGGAAATCTGCCTTATGGCTATTGATGCCTGCAGCAATCACTCAGTTGCAGAGAGTTCTGATGATGATGAAGAGATGCCTACAGAAGATCAGGTATTACCTTCATATGATTTTTCTTCTTCTGAATTTAAATCTGAATTTAAATCCCTTTGTTTAGATCTAATTAGTTCAGAAAAGGAAATTAAGGAACTTAGAAATAAGTTAGCAGAATCAGAATCTATTTCCATTGAAAATGCTAGGTTAGAAGCAGAACTCACTAAGCATAGTGAAGAAATAAAGTTTCTTAAAAATGAACTAGAAAAGTCCAAGAGATTAGAAGAATCTTTGAATGGTAGAAGCCTTAAGTTGCTAGAAATCACCAGCATGACAAACACTAGGTCAGGCAATAATAAGCTAAGCTTAGGAGCTTCATCATGTGAACCCCCAATTATTCTTAAAAATCATCTTTCAACTCCAGTGAACTTTATTTCAGCTGATGGGATAAAGAACACTGAGCAAGTAAGACAAGTTAATCAAGCCTTAAATAAAGCTAAGAGAGAAAAGAGAAAACAAAAGTTTAAGGAAATACAAAAAGCGTCGAACGCTGCTCGACGATCGCAGGCTCAGTGGTTGAACGAAGCTCGACGATCTGAGCATCCATCGTCGAACGCTGATCGACGTTTTCAATATGAATTTCAAAATTACCACCAGGACCTTAGAAACCTTAATATGAATAGAAACCCTAGGTTTGTGGACCCATTAACTGCATGGAGCATCCCACCTAGGAGATCTTACCCTTTAGGATATAACCCCAACCTACTTATTCTTTTATTTCTAGTTTTCATTATGTGAAGAATAATGGACCCAAGGTTACCTGGGTCCACAATATTTAACTTAACTCACTGCAGGTGAAGACCTATCCTATCACTCAGGACAAGTGGTATTTGGATAGTGGTTGCTCCAAACACATGATAGGAAATAAAGAAAATCTGTCAAGATTCAAGGCCAAGCTTGGACCAAAGGTGATCTTTGGGGATTCTAGCTGTGGTCAAACTGAAGGATATGGTAGGATTACCATTGGAGCAGTAACTTTCAAAAGGGTTGCATATGTAACTGGACTGAAGCATAACCTTATCTCAGTAAGTCAGTTATGTGATGTAGGATATCAGGTATCGTTCAATAACACTCTTTGTAATATTACTTTAAATAGTAATGTTGTGTTAGTAGGTATTAGACAAGGTAATATTTATTTAGTAGATTTTAATTCAACCCATCTTGAAATCTGCTTATTTAATGAAGTAACAAATAACAACACCTTATGGCATAAAAGCCTTAGCCATGTTAACCTCAAGAACATATCTAGGTTTTCTAAATACAACCTTGTTAGAGGTTTACATTCTTGCCCCTATAAGAAGGAGAGCCTATGCAAGGCTTGTCAATTAGGCAAGCAAACCAAAAATTCTTTTAAATATGTAAATAAAAGTGATTCACCTAGAATCCTGTATCTATTACATTTGGACCTTTTTGGCCCAATAAATGTACAGAGTCTAGGAGGGAAGTATTACACTTTAGTAATTGTAGACGACTTCTCTAGGTTCACTTGGGTATTCTTCTTGAGAACTAAGGCTGATAACTTCAAAGTTCTTATAGATTTTCTACTCTGTGTGCAGACTGAGTATTCTACTTATGTTTCCTTGATCAGAAGTGATCATGGTACTGAGTTTGAGTCTCTTCTCATGCAAGAATTCTGCGAGAAAGAAGGTATCAAACATAGCTTCTCTGCTCCTAGAACTCCACAACAAAATGGGGTAGTGAAAAGGAAAAATAAAACCCTGATTGAAGCTGCAGGAACACTATTGGCAGATGCTAATATGCCTCTCTCCTATTGGGCAGAAGCTATTAGCACAACTAATTATGTTCTGAACAGAAGTCTTATACACAAGCTTAAGTGTAAAACTCCTTATGAGTTGCTTAAAGGAAAGAAACCTAAAATAAATTATTTTAGAGTGTTTGGTTGTGTAGTATACATTCATAATAATAATAAAGAATACCTTAGAAAGTTTGAAGCAAAAGCTTCAATGGGAATCTTTCTTGGATATTCCCAAGTAAGCAAAGCTTATAGGGTATTTAATAAATCAACTTCTAAAATTGAGGAATTTGTGTATGTGTCTTTTGATGAATCTCAGATGTTTTATAAGGAGAAGGAAACTTCTCCTTCCTCAAGTTCATTACAGGTACCAGAAGTCAATAAAGATGTCACTCAAGAGATTCTCCATCTATCAACTCTTCACATCACTGATTCAGACAGTGATGAAGACTTTGCAGAAGCTGTTGCTGTACCACCAATAGTTGATCCAATTCCTCCTGAGGAATTAATCCCAACTGTTGCTGAAGATCACATCCCACCTGCTGATATTGTCACACTTAGAGATCATCCTACATCTCAAGTGATTGGAGACATATCAGCTGGTGTACAAATAAGACATCAATTAAGACAGGATGTGATGCATGCTTGTTTCCTTTCACAGATTGAGCCCCTCACCATTAATGATGCTGAGCTAGATCCCCACTGGATCATTGCTATGCAAGAGGAACTCAATCAGTTTGAAAGATGTAAAGTATGGACTTTGGTTCCAAGACCTAAAGGCCAACTGATCATAGGCACCAAGTGGGTGTTTAGAAACAAGTTGGATGCAAATGGAATTATTGTAAGGAACAAAGCTAGGCTTGTAGCTTAGGGCTACAAACAGGAGGAAGGTATAGATTATGACCAAACCTTTGCTCCTGCTGCAAGGCTAGAGGCAATAAGGATCTTTCTAGCCTATGCAGCCTATATGAAGTTTAAGGTCTTTCAGATGGATGTCAAAAGTGCATTTCTAAATGGTGAGCTAAAGGAAGAGGTATTTGTTGAACAACCACCTGGGTTTGTTTCTTCAAATCAGCCCTCATATGTGTACAAGTTGCAAAAAGCTCTTTATGGACTCAAGTAAGCACCCAAAGCCTGGTATGAGACTCTAGCTAGTTTCCTGTTAGAGCACAACTTTGTTAGGGGAGTAGTTGATAGAACCCTTTTCGTCAAGCACCACAAGGACACAATCCGGTTAGTTCAAGTGTATGTGGATGATATTATTTTTGGTTCCACTGATCCCAAACTGTGCAAAAAGTTCTCTGACTTGATGCATTCTAAGTTTGAGATGAGTAGTATGGGTGAGCTGTCTTACTTTCTTTGTCTCCAAGTAAAGCAAGATGCTGATGGAATCTTCATCTCCCAATCCAAATATGTCAAGGAATTGGTAAAGAAGTTTGGGATGGCTGATGCTTCAGCAATGCATACACCTATGGCTACTAATGTAGTTATAGATTCTGATGATCAGGGTAAGCCAATTGATCAGAAGAATTATAGGGCCATTGTTGGTTCCCTATTGTATTTAACTGCAAGTAGTCCAGATATAATATTTGCTACATACCTATGTGCTAGATTCCAGGTCAACCCCAAGGAATCTCATCTGATTCTTCTCAAGAGAATTTTGAGATACCTAAAGGGATGTCCAAATCTAGGACTATGGTACCCAGCAGAATCAGAATTTGAGTTAATTGGATACTCTGACTCTGACTATGTTGGTTGTAGAGTTGACAGGAAAAGTACCTCAGGAACTTGTCAGTTCTTGGGAGAGAAATTGGTCTCTTGGTTCTGTAAGAAGCAGGCTTCTGTCTCAACTTCAACTGCAGAGGCTGAATATATAGCAGCTGCTAGTTGTTGTTCACAGATCCTGTGGATTCAAAACCTGCTTTTGGATTATGGGTACACACACAAGAACACAAAAATCATGTGTGACAGTACCAGTGCTATCTCCATTGCACAAAATCATGCGCACCACTCTAGAACCAAGCACATTGAGATTAGACACCATTTCCTGAGAGATTGTGTGGAAAAGAACAATATCAGCCTTGAGTTCATATCCACTGATCTTTAGAGAGGTGATATTTTCACCAAGCCTTTAGATGAACAGAAGCATCTATTCTTTTTGGTTCAACTAGGCATGATTAATGGAAAAGACTAAGTGTGACGTCTGCCTTTGTTGAAACCTGTTTGAAGATTGTCGAACGACGTTCGAAGATAGTCGATCGGATCAAGCCTATCGTTGACCTATGGTTGATGATGGCTTATCTGCTTGAAGATCGTCGACTGACGTTCGTAGATCGTCGAACATGCCGAGCCTATCGTCGATCTATGGTTAACGACAGCTTGTTGTTTGTGAAGACAGAAATAGTCGAACGATTGATCGACTACTCTGCTTCAGGAACGATCGTCGAACGACCGTTCGACCATCGTCTCCAGTATATTTTAAAATAGATCGACGATTGGTGTTTTAATATAAAATCGATGGTCGACCGAGGTTAAGATATCGTTCTTTTTATCGTCGACGGAGAGCGTCTTTTTGCATTCCGTCTTTCTGCTTGCTCCCTATCTTGCGATTTCTGCCGTTTCGCCTTTGCCGTCTCTCTCGCCTTCTCCAACCCCTTCGATGGCGATTGCTCCAGCCCTCCTATCCGTGGTGAAGTTCGATGCTTGTTTCAGTGTAGACTTTGATTCTTTCAGCTCCTGCGAGTCTGCGATAGTGGAAATCCTCATTTCTGCAAAGATCAAGGATTGGAAAAGTTCATGTCCACAAGAATAAAGATAAACGTTCAAGAGATTAAAGAATGGGCTTTCACTTCATCCTCTAATGACGAATCTATGATTGGAACGATAGGCAGAGAAGAGGTAATTCTGACTCCCGCCATTTTGACTGATATTTTTGGATTATTGAATGGGAAAGGGGATTATGAGCAAGATACCCCAGAATTTGGGAGAATGTTGAATGAATTAGGATATGCCGACAACATTCCTTCTAAGCTTCTTAAGGTGAACTTTCCGTTGAAGATAAAGTTCCTGGCTGAACTAGTCGGAAAAGTGCTTCTGGGAAAGCACTCTGCCCATGATAATATAACCAGGCAATAGTTTGCCCTGATGTGTGCCATTGTGAACAAGAAACAGATTAATTGGGCAGGAGTTTTGTTTGATTTGATAAGGAAAAAGAATAGCAAGAAGGAAGTCACCCTGGGTAGGGTGCTTGGGATATTTCTAAAAGAGAAATATCCCCATTTGTGTGTTTAAGTTTCTACATCCATTAATGCCAGCAAAAAGATGGACCCAACCCTATTTGTCAAATGGAAAAGGAGCTTTCTGAAGCCCGCTCCAGCAGGGGTAGCTCCAGTTGCATCTGAGAGCACAAGGACTGCCTCAGTCACTCCCCTCCTTCAAGAAGCAGGCTCAGCTATTCTCTCAATTCCATCCACTTCTTCTGCATTACCATCCACTTCTACTGAAGTGCCACCATCTACTTCAGTTCCATCTACTTCAGTTCCATCTTCTACATCTCATCTTCTTTATTCTTCCACAATTCTCCATGCATCATAACCAGCATCTCCACTCCCTCCTCATCTTGCTAGGATCTCTCATCCTACTTTTGATTTATTGGTTTCTGAGCTATCCACTCCTCCTCAGTCACCAATTCCTCATTCAGATCATATTGATCTTCTTGCATCCACCCATCTATCTCCAGTTGACTCTCCATCTCATCAGGAGTACACTATCCCTGCTGTTCATCCTTCTACTCTGATTCCCCCACCATCATTTGAAATCACCCCAGCCTTCATCTCAAGCATATTGGAGTTAATTACTCCTTCAATCAAAATCATGATTGAAGAAGCAATTACTCCTCTCGTTTCTTCCATCTCTACATTATCATCTTCCATTCTTGCCATCTCAAAATCTCCTGAGCCATCTTCTGTTAGGGGCCTGACTTCAGTTTCTACTGAAATCAGGCAGGGGGAGATGTTCGAGGTAGATTCCTAAGGACTGCCTCTTGTTTCTCGCCCAACAGAGCCCCAAGTTCAGATTCAAGATGTAGCATAAGCTCCAGTTGTCGTTGCAACATCCTCTGCAGTTCCAGCTCCAGCTCTCAAGCCTTCTGATGTTATAATGGAAGCAGAATTTGCATTTAAAGCTTGTCTCGAAGAAGCTTCTACTCCCCTTGTTGCTCGTTTCCTAGAAGGAGTCATTACCTCCTTTCTAGATGACATGTGGGAAATAGAATGCTCTGAAGAGTCTCCTGAAGGTAATTCTTTCACTCATTTTCTAGACTTGATAACTGACATGTTAGTATGGGAATACCTAGAAGGAATGATACAATTTCATTTAGCACATCTGTGTTCCTGATACTACAGATTTAGTGGAAGAAGTTTTAGCTGTCCAAGAACTTGTTCAACAACCTGCTCTAGAAGTTCTAGCTGATCCAGAACCTGTTGTTCAAGATCCTGAGTTTGCTCAACCAGCTCAGATAGTTATGCAAGAAGAACTGGTCTCCATGACAGTTACAGTTGAACAAAAGAATGTTTCAGATATTCAGGAAGAAAAATCTACAGTCTGGGATGATACCCCAGGACTGGATCTAGACACTCTTCTGGTACAGGATGTCTTGGAAGAAGAGAAAGAAAAAGCTGTGCTAGAAGCTTTTGATCCCTATGATCATCCTCCATCATCAAACTCTGAGGATGAGGATGATTCTGATGACTCTGAAGAATCTAAGAGAAAGAAATCTGCCAAAAAGAAAAGAAAAGCTGTTGCTCCTACTCCTCTTAACCCTGACAATGATATTCCTTATTATATCTTGAAAGGAATAGATCCCAAGTCCAAAGAGTTTCAGCATTGGATGGGATTCTCAAAGAATCAGCAAAAGTTAAGAAAGAAATCTAAAAGGTATGACAGTCCAGTTCCAAAATGGACCCCTAGAGGTCCTCCTCCTCCACATCCCAGTGCAGGAGCTTCTGGCAATTTGTCTGCAAATCCTTCTGCCTCGTCTGCTAGGTTTACTCCATCCCAATCTCATCAAAAGAAAAGCAATCAAGGATATCAAAGCAGATCCCAATCTGGATACCAAAGGCATGATGCTGATGCAAGAGAACAAGTGAAGGAGGTAGTTTATCAGAAACCAACCTTTTCTCCTCCTCCTTCCAAAGAAACCAAGAGCATATCTTCTTCAAAGCCAGATCATGCAAAGAAAACTGTTTCAAATGGTAAAAAAGTTATTTTCTCTGAAAAATCGAGTAAGAAATTTGCTGAGTTTGCTCCTCCTTCTTCTCTAGTTATTTAAGAAAATAAAGAGCCAGCTGAAAGCCTGTTAGATCTTTCTATTAAATTTAAAGCTGTGAAACCTGTAGATCCAACCTGTGAAAATATGTATGAAAGTCAAGAGCTTGATCCTGATTTCAGGATGGCTAGATTTCTTGAACTGGTTGGGTCAGCCCAGATTAGAAAAGCCAAAGCTGAAGGAAAAGATAATATAGGATTAACGACAATGTCTAAATTCAGAAAGAAGGAGCTTGATAAATTCCAGGTTAGACCTGAGGTCTTTGACCCTTCAAAATATATGGAAAAGCATCCTGAAGCAGTTGTTCCATGGACATAAGAATCTAGAATTATTGGAGAGCAAGATCTAAAGCTATCGAAGAAAGAAGCTTTAGACCCTTTCAGGAAAATTTCTTTTCTTCCTAGTTCCTCTATAATTGAAAGTGTAAAGAGTTCAACCTAAATCACCTAGAGGGGGGGGGGGTGTTGGAACACCCTATTACTAATTTGGGCAAGGATCACTATGTTTTTAGGAATTTGGTTTGACCTAGATGTATAGTTGAAAAGGTCAAATTAGAATGAGTCTAGGGCTTAGAACTTAGGTTTGAAGCTGCCCCCAGGACCATTCAAAGATCAAGACTTAGAGCTGAGACAAAGACAATTTTCGTCGAACTCAGTTCGACGAAACGTCGAACTCCGTTCGATGCTCTCTTAGCTCAACTCTGCTGAGTCGTCGAACTCTGGTCGACGATCTTCGAGCTCAGATTGACGATCTGTCTTCAGTTATTTTTCCCAGTCGCTGAGCTCAGTTCGACGATCGTAGAGCTCAGTTCGATGTTTTCTGTCTGTTGTGTTAATCCAATCTCTGAGCTCAGTTCAATGATCGTAGAGCTCAGATCGACGTCTTCAGAATTCAAATTCAAGAACAGTTATGGATTATAATCAGAATTAATTCCTGCATTGATTGCAAAGGATTTTCTAGCCGTTTCAATCAATCTGATGCAAGTTTCAAGGAAAGACTAAATGGAATATTGCTTAGGAAGTTCCCCAGATACAGTTATCTATTATGGAAGTCATTTATGACAGATTAAATGGTCATCTAAGAGAATATCTGATATACTCCTTCAGTATTCATTCTCAAAATAAGAAACAGAAAATACAGATACACAAAATACAGTGATCAATACAGACAATACAAGGAGATACAGAAGAATTTTATTACATTACAGAAGATTCAACAACACAATTTCTCTGAACAAGATTTCAACTTCTGTGATTTACAAATCTACTGAATCTTCAAGTGTTCAAAGGCTTCAACATCAAGGACACCAGACACCAAATATTTCAGCATCTGCTGGAATCATCTTCTGTTGGACATCTGAAGCTTCTGAAGGCCTATCACCCTAGCAAAGCTTTCACTCCTGAACCATTCTACATCTCAGGGGGAGCTTTGACAACATCAACAATCCACTAGTCTTCTCTCAGTGATTTGAGACAGAGAAGACATCATCATCTCTTTCTTTTTCTTTTCCTGCTGTAAAAGGGTTATCAAAACTCCCTTCAAAAGTTCTGAATCTGGTTCTGAGAGCCTTGTCAAAACTCAGTGGTGGCAAGACACCTTATCAAAAAATCTAGATCTGGTTTTTGAGCACCTTATCAAAAGCTAATTGGTGCCCAGGACACCTGATCAACTCATCCGGCAGTGGATTCCTACTAAGGGTGGTAGAAGAGTGGATGTACCCAAGTTTTTGGGGAACCACTATAGATCCTTGTATCTTCTGGTTGCTGTGTGTTTGTTATTGTTGTGTGCTGTGTGATTTTTATTTCTTGCTTTAACTTTATTTTTCTACAAGCACCTTACACATATAATTAAATTAAATCTTCCACTGTCTTACAATTTTTAATTGTAAACATTATTTTAAAATACTCTATTCACCCCCCCTCTAGAGTCAAGGTAGATCTTTCTCTTACTTTCAGGGGGTGAATAGGAGAATCGTGCGTCTATTTGCAGAATAAAAATTTTAACGATCTTGCACAAGAATTCAAGTAATCACAGAAGATAAGAAGATTTATAGTGGTTCCCCAATCTTGGGTACGTCCACTTTACCTCACCGATCTAGCAAATCACTAGACTCGACTACTCCACTATCTCGGATTGAAAAAAATCCTACGCCTCGGAACCAAGTTTCAACAAACTCGATACAAATGGATCTACACTCAGAATATAAAAACTTCCTACAACTCGGAGAGCAACACTCCTACACTCGGAGAAAATCTCCTACAATAATAATAAAGAGATTTGGAAATACAAACACAGTAATTTCTCGGATCTAGAAAAATAAGTCTCTAGGTCTTCTTCTTGAACTTTACGGCTCTTTCAGAAATGGTTGAAGAAGACGTGTAGATCTCACCTAAGAAAGCTTTGACCTACTCGATGAAGGAGAGGATGAGGATCCCTTAAACAGCAAGTCTTTCTTGATCTAAAACAGAAAACTCGATCTACTCGTGAGCGGTGACGGCGGCTTCAGAATTTGTTCCTTTTTTTTCTTTGAGAGAGACGACCTATCCAGAAAATTTCAAAGGTACGGACTACCGCTTCTTGTAAAATGTTAGGGTTTGGTATTAATGAAAAGACCTTATATAGGATTACCCCTAACAGTTAGAAAAGACATTAATGACGACACATGGACCAATCATGTCAAGTCATTTTAAAATCCGGTCGATCTGGACTTAAACAATTATCTGAAAAAAATTTGGCCTGCAGTTCTCCAGAAGTAACATTAGTTCTCGAGAACTATTTATATTTCTCGAGAACTATACTGTCTGGAACTAAAGTTAGTTTTCGAGACTTCAGGACTAATACTTCTCGAGACCAATCTGGACTTCTCGAGAACCATAAGCTGACTTCTCGAGAACTATGAAGCTAAGCTTTTCGAGAACTATAAGGACTTCTCAAGAACTACACCTGACTTCTCGAGAGTTCGGACTTAGAAAAATTCTTGAAGCTATCTAGACTTCTCAAGAACTAAAAGCTGGGACTTCTCGAGAACTTTGAAGCTAAGCTTCTCAAGAACTATAAGGACTTCTCAAGAACTATACTTTTGCTTCTCGAGAACTATAGAATGCTTCTAGAGAACATCTAACTCTACTTCTTGAGAACTAAGAGGCACTTCTCGAGAAGTGGACTTAGAGAATTTTCTGAACTTAGAGAAAATTTCTCCTAGTCCTGTCTTCATCCCATGCTCCAAGTGTTTGAACATAAAGTGTATCCCAATTGAGAGGCTACACATGAGTCAACACCTTGGAACACACAGTGAGGGATTACACTATATAGTTCTGTGTTCCTGACTCACTGTAGACTGACATTGGTCTACACTTAGCACTGATAATCTGCAAACACACAACTAGAACAAGGATATAAAATACAACTTAATTCATCTTAGTTCAAGGGTGACTTCAAGCAAATCTGGGTTATTGTGGATGCAATACCCAACATGAACCTACCACAAATCCAAACAAGGGTTCCAACAATTTCCATAGGTGTTGGGGAGAATATTACAGTGCTCTGAGGTTTTAGGATGTACAAAGAGCTACAGATGTCGTGTATTGCCGAATGATGCCATACTGATGATGTGTAGTTAGGATTTTAGTTGGTGGGAGCAGAATAACAAAAAGGGTGAAAAATTGGAAGAGAAATAAAATGTGGGTCTCGTGTAATGCCCCTGAATTTTTGATAATTATTTTAATCCCATTAGTGGTGTAATATTGATGTAAGGGCGTTACGTTGACGCATAGATAAATGAGATTTTGTTCATTGGTGTGAGTCGTCCAGTTTTCAGACTCATCGAAATTAGAGTTTGGACTTTGAAAATTAAAGTAATTAATATAAAGCGTGCTTGTGAAGTTTCGTAGCGATCCAGGCTTAATTAGGATCTCGGTGAATTTTATAAGGATTACTATTGTTTTAACTTCGGGGAATTTTAAACTTGAGTTTGGTTTGTCAGATCCTGTTTTCGACTTCATCGTTATGTTGGAGCTTGAGGAGATCAGACGGTCTTGTGTCTAACCACAACGGTCTGCTTCTCTCAGGAGTCTGGCAGTTTGGCTCAGCGGTCTGATGGTGAACCTCAGCTAGCAATCAGGAGGACATCAGTAGTGGCTGTCTGAGGGATAGTCACAGTAAAGGTATGGTGATTAATTGTCGCAGCAGTCTGGAGGTTAGTCGCAGTGGTCAGGGTATAACCACAACAGTAGAGTGGATGTTAGCCGCAGTGATCTGGAGGTTAGCCACAACGGCCTGGATGTAGTCGTAGAAGCAAAGTGTATGTTAGCCACAGTGGTCTGGGGGAAGCTGTAGTAGCGGACAGATGGTTAACCGCAACTGTGGTATGGTAGCAACTCGCTGTTGTAGTCTGGTGGCTTGTAGTAGCTACAGTTTGATAGTTAGTCGCAACTACGGTATAGGGGCAACCCACAGTTGTGGTCTAGCGGCCTGAACGAGCGATCTTCCCTAGCTATGTGGTAGATTTCCTTAATTGTTGCTGGGTGTTTAGTTATTCATTGTATAGTGCGCGGTTTGACATTGTCAAACTACATAGGCCGCCCAACTTGTATTTAATCCCACATCGATTGTTGTACTATCTCATCTCCCCCATTTTTTATAAATAAGGGGGCATACCTGTTGGGTCCATTGATCCACATGGCCAAAATTTGTAAGAAGTCAAACAGGTCAATGATACACACACAAGTTGTATTTGATGTGTGTTTTAGTTTATGCATGCAGGTGGACACCGAGCAAGCTGGTGGACAGGCAGGAATTTTCCTAAGTCAACAGGCATTAAGTGAAGCAAGCTCACTCAACGCCAGGTGTAGGGTGAAAACATGAGGAAATGACTAAGAACACAAGTCTTGAGACAAATGTGTCGAGACAAAGGTGTTGAGACAAACAGCAGTGTCGAGACAAAAGTGTCGAGACAAGTCAGACAATAGTGTCGAGACAAGTCAGTTATCTTGACACTTTAAAGATCAAGTAATAAGTGTCGAAACAAGTCAGTTAACTCGACACATTGAAGATCAAGTAAGCTGGAAGATATTAGATAGTCTAAAAATTGCCTAAGTCCACAGGCGTTAAGTGAAGTCTATTCACTCAACGCCAAGTAAGCAAAATTGTTGAGTATAACTAGGTTAGTCTAAGCATAATGATTGGCAAGCTGAAATTATGGCTAAGGCCACATGCATTGAGTGTATTCTACTCACTCAACGCCACAAACCTAAAAGCTATAAGACATGCAATTCCTAATAAGAAACAGCTGAAAATATGGCTAAGTCCACAAGCATTGAGTGAAATGTACTCAATCAATGCCATACAGTTAAAAGCAGTGAGTACAGGCAAAGCCAAAGAATAATCAGGAAGAAGTGTGGCTAAGTCCACAAGCGTTGAGTGAAGTCCACTCACTCAACGCCATAACATCAAATTCGTTGAGTATTGTTAAGTTAGTCATAGCCACAGAAATTCTTTGTAAATATTTGACTAAGTCCACAGGCATTGAGTGAAGCTTACTCACTAAATGCCATGTGATAAAAAGGGTTGACTGATTCACATTCAGTCAGAGCTAGTGTTTTCAGACACAGAAAATTGGCTAAGTCCAAATGCGTTGAGTGTAGATACTCACTCAACGCCAGATAACATAAGAATATATGTAAAGTAGTTTGGCGTTGAGTGAAGCTTACTCACTCAATGCCAAGTGACTGGGAAATATTTTCTTAGTCAAAAAGCATTAAGTGATGAAGACACACTCAACGCTCTCAACACCAGAGAAGCAAAAGTATTTTCTAAGGCAAAAAGCGTTAAGTGGACACAACGCTCTTTACGCCCAGTGGCATAAAAATTATTCTAAGTGTTTTGGCATTGAGTGATGGTTGCTCACTCAACGCCTAGTGACAGAAATTATGTATAAGTGTTTTGGCATTGAGTGAAGCTTAGTCACTCAATGCCTATACTACTGATGCTTGTTTTGGCTAAGTCCACAGATGGTGACGTCAGCATGAGTTAGCAAAAGTCAATAAAGTCAATGCACTTCAAATTCTTTGCGGGAAAGATGTAGTAAGACATTAATGGCACCGACGGCCAGCTTTTGTCGTCTTCTGCAAATAGAAGGTGGCAAATAGGTAATTAAAGCGGGGTCCATAGCACAATAGAGCCATTGATCGACCTGAAATAAAATGGAAAGATTGGTTGAGTAGACAATAAGCAATTAGGGTTTTTTTACTTCGCAATTGCGGGTGAACATCATATAATTCCTCACCATTATTGTCGAGCCAAAAGGACAAGTTCAGTTCAGTCAACTAGAAAGCAAAAAGTGATAGCCGTCTGCGATATTCATCTGCGATAGCAAGGTTGAGATTGATTCCTGAAAGAGAAAAGGCTTAGACTTCTACTAGCTACTTCCAGCACAAGCCGTAAATCAACTGAATACATTGCCAACTTGTTGCTGTGAAGAAGATTGGCCTGATTTCAGCTCAGCCCAGGAAGATAGATAGAGAGATTTTTATTTGGTGACTAATTATTTCAAATTTATATTATTTTTTGTAGGATCCTATCTAGGATCTGAGTGTAGGATTCTTGAGTGAATATGAGTGTAGGTCTGTGTTATAAAGTTTGAGGTAAGATTTGTTGTAGATTTGAGTGAAGGATTCTTGAGTGAATATGAGTGTAGGCCCGTGTTATAAAGGCTGAGGTAGGATCCAGTTGGGATCTGAGTGGTAGGGAAAATTGCTTGAGGTATAAGTCTTGAAGAAGACTGAGTGGTCCTGCGGGATCGTGTTATAAGCTCCTTGGAACCGAGTTTTGGGGGTAGAGCCTTGTCTAACACACTATTTGAAGGGCACAGAGGGACAGTGGATGTACCTAAACTCTGGGGAACCACTATAAAATATGTGTCGTCTGGTTGATGTCCTTGAAAGATTAATCTAACTAATCACCAAACACAGTAATTAAGGTATAGGTTTACATAATCAAAAAGAGACCTAAAACCTATTCACCCCCCTTTAGGTGTTAGCTGACCTTGAAAACAAAGTCCTTCAAGTGGTATCAGAGGGAGGTTGCTCTTTAAGGACTCAACAGTCTGAGTAGATCTTCAAGGTTAGTAAGATAATCTAACCATATGGGTTCAGGAGTGAACTATAATGAGCTGGGTGCCATGAAACTTCCCATTTGAAGGAAGGAAGGGTTTGGCATCTGGAAGGAGGCAGCCGACCCGAAGATCTTTATAACTGTCAAGGAAAGGCCTTTCATCCCTATGAAAGTGTCAGTTCTTGATGCAAATGTCAAGACTCCCGATACATACTCTGAAATGACAAAGGATGAAGTCATCCTTGCCACCATAGACAAGAGGGCACAAAATATCATAGTTAGTGTCATAGATGACTCCACTTTCCAAAATCGGGTTTACTGCAAGACTGCAAAGGAGATGTGGGACACCCTAATGGTATACATGGAGGGAACAAAGGAAGTGAGAGATGAAAGGAAGTTTATGCTCAATCAAGAGTATAAGGCACTCAGGTAGGGCAAGACTGATAGCAAAACTAAATGCTATGAAAGATTCTTAAGAATTGTCAATGAGCTGAGGACATATGGAAGAGTCTTCAGCACTTATGAACTGAATGCCAGGTTTCTCATATCTCTAACTAGAGACTGGGATACAAAGATCTTTGCCATCAGAGAGGTGACAAAGCTTGCTGATACTCCACCAACAACTCTGTTTGGGAAGTTGCTGTCCTATGAATTGCAGCTGATAGCCAGGAAAGTGGAGGAGAAAGTAAGCAAATCTCATGCCAAAGAAAAATATATGTCATTCAAAGCTAAAGCCATAAGGAGCAGAAGGAAGAAACCATCTCCACCAAAGAGGGATGTTGATTCTGACTCAGAAAAATCAGAGACCAGCACATCAGACTGCCATATGTATGATGAAGACATTACTGCCTTCTCCATGTAGTTCCAGAAGTTTATGAAGAAGAAACACTAGAAAAGTAGGCCTTCCTCCTCCACCTCTCATTCCAAAGAAAACTACTACATGGGCAAAAAAAAATCCTCTAAGGAGGGCAGGTATGGTTCTAAACCTAACAAACATGTTCATCTAAAGTGGTTTGCTATTGTTGCAGGAAGCCAGGGCATATAATAGCTGACTGCCCTATCAAGAGAAAGGAATCTGGTAAGAAGAAGGACCACAAGCAAAAAGGAAAGAAGGAGAAATCCTTCATTACTAAGAAGAAAAAGAGCTGGACTAACTCTTCCTCTTCAGATTCAGGAAGAGAAGAGGATGATGAAGCTTATATTGGGCTCTACTCTACTGAAGTAGAATCTAAAGAAGCAGACTTCCTTGGGATACTGGCTTCTATTACTAAAGAAGATGATGTAAATCATCCTGTTACTGGGATTGAAGACAAGGCCCCTCTATCACAGTCAGATGGTGATACAGAGTTGGATGAAGAAGAACAAGAAGATAGTTGCTGCTATGGTTAATGGCTATGTCAGATGAAAAATCTAGCCAGGAACAGCCTGGTCAACCAAAGTTACATTCTCAGTCCAGCCACTCTACTAAAACTAGATATGCAACTAGTCTTGATTCAGATGCATCTAAATCCTATGATGAAGATGAGTATGAATGAGAGGAAGATGTCATTTCTATAATTTAAAAATATGGTATCCTTCTGAGTGCTTTCAAGGAAAGAAAGCTGCTGGCGAAGAAGCAAGCTAAGGAAATTGCATCCCTTCAGCTTGCTGCTTCCCAGCATGCTGATTCAGCTTCACTGCTTGATCAGAAATTGAAAGAGATCAGTGAGTTGGAAACTATTTCTTTCATTCAGATAGGTACCATAGAGTACCAAGAAAATAGAATAAGTGACATGGAAGTGCTGCTGGAGAGAGAAAAAAGAATAGTGGCTAGTTATTCAAAGCCTAGTTCAGTGTTTCCCTTGATAGACACCTTCTCTTCCTAAAAGGGTAAGAAGGGGTTGGGTTTCAAAGGAAGCACTAGTGGTGCCAATCCCAAAAGGAAGGGCATGGATTCAATGCAGCCTCTACCCTCCATGCCTCCTATCCCTTTTAGGAGAGTTCTACTACCTTCTAATAGGTATGATCAAGAGAGTATTCATGGTCACTCTAAGAATGGTGGATCCACTGCTGTGAACAAAGATGTTCGCTGTCAGGGTGGTAAATATAGTGAAAGTTATTACTTTAAGGTTAGCTAGTATCCTAGAGGATGGGGAGGGGGTGTGAATAGGTTTTTGAAATTTCTTTAGTCTGTTTGTTGTTTACTAACTAAGTGGTCTAGAGCTTGTCCTTAATACCTGCAATATAAAATAAGAATAAGCCACATAGCACAACACATAAGTATTTATAGTGGTTCCCTAATTGGGTACATCCACTTTCCCTCCCACCTTTCTAACATATTTTAGACAAGGCACAAACTCCTCCAAAATGCTCCTCAGAGCTTACACCTCCGGCGCCCAGCCTTACACTCAGGTTCTCTTCAGAACCCTACCTCAGAACCACAAAGGTTTCTACCTCAGAGCCCTGCAGTGCTCCTACAACTCAATGGTACTCAAACCACCTACCTCAGCCTTATCTCTAAGGCCTACATCTCAGGATTTTTAGCCCTATAACTTCAGGCACAAGGCCCTACTCTCAGAGTGCTGCAGCAATTCTACAACTCATTACCCTTCCAGGTACCTACCTCAGTGCCCTTCCAGGAACCTACAATGCGGTAACAAACTTGTCACCTACCTCAGCCCAAAATGCCCTACACTCAGTCTCCTCTAAGACCTACACTCAGTGACACACTTATCACCTACAATTCAGTAACTCAACTGTCACCTACCTCAACCTTATCACTAAGGCCTACTACTCAGGCTGGGAGGACATCCCTACTCTTCGATCCACACTTGGATCCTACCTCAGTACCCCAGCAGGGCACCTATCTCAGTGACTAATTAGTCACCTACAACTCAGGCACAAAGTGCACTATAGATCAGATTCAGGCAAACTAAATCCTACAGGAAATTAATCATGTAAATTGAAATACTGATTCAGAGATAAATCTCTGAGTCTACCTTGTTGGACTTAGTAGATTTCAGTCCAGCCCCCTTGCTATATAAGTAATTAGTCATCTTCTACAACTACATATTTCTCTACTGTACTGAAGACAGCTAACTGCTATTGAAGGCTTGTAGCCCTTCACATAGCTATCTCCTGTTACTAATTGAATGAATCAACCACCATATTGTCCAAAGAATAATCTTGCTGAATTGGAAGAAGCTTCAACTATCTTTCTCTGCTTTGTAGTCTTGCACAACTGGACTTGGCTTTCAAGCTCGTCGGTGAAGATTAAGTCTAGCCGCCTCTCATTTCTTTTTCGTTTGCTGTGATTGTTGCCCTAATCCTATTTTCTCTTTTTTTTATATCCATAGATTTGAATCAACGATGCAATTTTAGTGTGGGCCCAGCCAAGGATGGTGAGCGCCACCTTCCTCGGAAGTGGACAAATAGTAGCTTCCTTCGCTACTGTAGCTTTCCCGCAAAGACATGAAGTACTTGGGCTGAGATCGACGATCGTCGAGCTGAGATTGATGAACACTGTATTGAGCTCGATGAACTTCATAATCTCCAACTTTACATTTAGCTCGATGAAATGTGAGCTCAACTCGACGAACTCTGAATCTTCAAACTTTAACTTAAGCTCGACGAAAGGTGGGCTCAGCTCAACGAACTTTGAATCTTCAAACTTTAACTTGAGCCCAACAAAAGGTGAGATCAGCTCGATGAACTCTGAATTTTTGTCCTTTAACTTGAGCTTGACAAAAGGTGAGCTCAGCTCGATGAACTCTTGACTCAGTTCGACAAACTCCACTTTTTGGACTTAGAAAAGTTCTGTTTGCTTTGTCTCAGCGGTTCCTTCTCAACTATCTCAGCAGTTTCTTATTCACAGCTGAGACTCTTCTATCTCAATAGTTCCTTCTCAACTGTCTCAGCGATTTTTTTTCACAGCTGAGACCGTCTTCTGTCTCAGCGGTTTAGCTGAGACCAACACTTCTCTCAACGTTTTGTGTTGAGCTTCTCAGTTGTCTTAGCGGTTATGTTTAGACATTATTCTCAGCTGTCTTAATTATCTAAGCTGTCTCAGCGGTTTTGCCTTAGTCAAATTGACTGACTTCTAGCTTCCTTTTTCTGTTCACCTATCCAATCAAGGACAACATGCATGCAAGAACTCAAGCACACATACAATACATTATGACCCTTAACATGATTGGTGATGCCTTTTCAAATCCTAAGGAATATTGAATTGCATACTTCCCAATAATCTCCCCCTATTTTAAGAAGGCAGAACATCCATCCATGCTAAGGTGCATCAACACAAAAACATATCATGATAGGCTTGAAGACACATTATCATGAAAACTAGCCATCCAGTATAGGATAACTCCCCTAGGTGTGATTACATAACATTATGATTGACTAACCAATAACACTAGTGGATTATCAATCACTAACAGTGTAACAGTATGATTAGCAGCAAAAGCTTTATTAATCAATTACAAGGTACACATTTTGATTAAGATCTAATTAATCATTAACTTAGCCAAACAACAGTAGCAAACTTGTGATTATAGGATATCTATGAAAGAACAAGATATTAATTTATCACAGATATATAAATGAGAATTGTATTATATATTTATCACATTACAATTGTCAGGGCCAACTCATATTAATTTCATTGATAAAGATTTGATATTGCTATACTGATGATATTCATTACAAGACATTGATTACATATTTAAAGCACCCTAAGTCTTGCAGCCTCATCTCAGCTTTTCTTTGATGAACTTGAATCAGCATTCTTGGAAGCAGTAGTCTTCATCAAGTTTTCAGCTTTGTTCTCCTACCGTTTGAAGTAAAGGAATGGCTTTGTAATATATCTGGGAGGCGATTTCTTAGGGTTGATCTTCCTTTCCAGATTTTCTTTGAATACTCTTTCCCTTAGCGAATTTCTTTCCAAATGCTTGATCCATTCCTCAGAAGTATATACACTATCAATGTTCTTTAAGATTTGTCAATGGCTTATACAAGCATTGATAATTATGGATTCAGAGGCATCACTTAGCTGTTCTTGATCTAGATCATCTCTATTCTCAGCTCTCCTCTTTGCCATGAACTCTTCAGCCATCTGAGTTCCTTCCGTATTTCTTCTGGAAGC
The DNA here is from genome assembly GCA_039513925.1 of Platanthera zijinensis. Classification (NCBI taxonomy): domain Eukaryota; kingdom Viridiplantae; phylum Streptophyta; class Magnoliopsida; order Asparagales; family Orchidaceae; genus Platanthera; species Platanthera zijinensis. The sequence goes on along the minus strand of CM077094.1, from coordinate 63,614,203 downwards.
AAGTTGTGCATCCTGTGCAGCTCTAGCTTGTGCGAGAAAGTCTAGGTCCTCTGGCCTCTTTCTACCAAGGAGGGGTAGGTGTAGTGCCAGCCTGGTGCCTTGAATTACATTGAAGGCTTGTTCTTCAATGAGTGTTGCTGTCTTAGCATGGCTGCTTTACCCCTTTCTGCCTTATTCAAAGATGATATTTTGCAGTAGGGAGGAGTTGGCATCACTTTTGCTTGATATAGATTGGAATATTCTCTCATTGTCAGCAAGCAGCTCATTTTTCAGAAGAATTGCCTCCTTCATAGAGTAAAAAATAACATTGGTGACATACTGATTTACATGATTAGCTGCACCCCTGATCACCTCATCAATTGCACTCACATAATTCTTGACATATCCTATGTCAACTGTAGAGAGTTTTTGGCTTGTGTCCAAGGATTTCATGAGGGTGGTCAGTTTGATGCCAGCAGTTCCAGCCCTATCAAACCAGGTGGTGACCTGTTTATTTAAGTGAGAGATTTCTTCTTTATTTTCCTTGACTTTGGTTGACAATTCATCCCTCAGCTTGACAACTGATTGGTAAACATACTCCTTAAGGGTTATGGTCTAGGAATCCAGTAGTTCTTTGATGTAGTTTGGGAGTAACTCATTAGAGATTTGGGTGGTGGTTGGCTGGCTTAATAGAGGAGGGACATCTTCCTTTACAGGGACCTTTGAAGACTCCCCCTTAACTACAACACATATATAAGAAAACATTTTCTTAGCTAAAGCTGTTTTAACAGTACTAAATAAGAGGGTATGGGTATTACCTGTAGTGGGTGCAGACTCAACCACTCTGTTTACTACTTGAACCAAAGTGGTCAGATCCATCTGATCATGCTCCCCCTATGACTGAGCATTCTTTTTTGGTCTTGACCCATCAAGATAAGTATCTAAAACAGCAGGAGGCTCATAGTTATCTTTTGTTGCAGGGATAACTTCTACTGTAGCTACATCATCAGTATCAGCCATATCTGCCTCATCTTCTGTAGCAACCACTTCTTTAGTAACATTCTTTGAAACTTGTCTTGACTTAGGACTGACATCGATTTTATCAACATGCATATCACTAACTTGGATTTTGAAGTTAGCAGAGGTTTGCCTGAGTGATATGTCAACTTGCAAACCAACATCAGCTGGAGAGGAGGTTCCAAGCTCTGGTTAAGAGCTGGCAGTTCTTTCCTATACAGCAGGTTTCTTCCTTGTGTCCCTAGAGGAGTCCTTTATTGCTGAAGGTTGGCTCATTAGTTGGACCCTAGTGAATCTGTCCATAGTTTTTATATCCATTCTTTTTAGGTAGTGAATCTTCACTCCTTTCTCCTACTTGAATGTATCAGGGTAGGTATTCTCTAGGTATATGGAAAGAATTTTGCCAATGTTTGGAGTGTGTAGGCAGTCTACTATTCTCTGGTAGATGATTGATGACCAAGAAGTCTGCTTATTGAAGATTATCTTAGTCATGACATCAAATATTGACCTGGAGATTGTGTCATGTGATCCAGGTTTGCAAATGAGGGATTTCCCTACTATATCTGTCAGCAGTTTGCCTCTCTGATTGAAGAATTTCCTCTTAAGAGACCCAGGTTTGGCCTCACTGTATCCACACCACCTGAGAGCACTGTCTCTATCCATGACAGTGGGTTCTTCTTCCTTGCTATGGGTGATGGAGGGTAGACAAAGGGCATTGTTTAGACTTTTAGGGTTAACCTTGATCTTGATGTCTTCAATCTTAGATTTAAGTGAGTTTTCAGAAGACGACACTTTAGCATTAGATAAGAATTCTACTACCTCTTTTCTAAGAATGGTGGAGGGTTCAAAAAGGGTGTACTCCAATCCTGTGGTCTCAATCATTCTTAACACTTCTTTAATCTTTGGCGAGGTATGACTGAATCCATTCATCACAATTTCATAGCCCTCCTGGAGCTCCTTTGAGATCTTCGGTGCCATTGACTTAGTGCTGCAAGACGTTGAGATGGTTTCGGTCTTGACAGCTAGGGTTAAGGCTTAAGAGAGCGATGTGGCTTTTTGTTTTTTGTCGCCTTTATATATGTAATGAAAAAGTTTAATTACCTTTTTCATTTGACTAACAAATTAAACATTTTTTAGACTTTTCGGCTTGCTCTACGATTCATGTTATGATACAGGGAACTCAGTACTTCTATTATATCTCTCAGCATTTCTTTTATTCACTTAATGCCTGATCAATTTGTTGCTTTCCTCACTGTCTGGATGTACATTCTTTTTGTCACACCATTATACATATATTTTATCAATTCCAAGTATGATGGAGACCTAACAGGATAATAAGTCAGTTTTATTGGCAACCTTTTTATGCACTGATTTATATGTTATTTGGGCTTGAGAGAAAAGGCTACATAGGTTAACAATGCAAATAAATATGAATGATAATTGAATCATTGTTATCTAACTGGTGTGCTTGATTAGGTTCATCCTAAGCACATCTAGCTTATTTCATGAATTTGTAAACTTAGTCTCTATACTAGAGAGAGAGACATACCTTGAGGCATGCTTCCTCTAGCTTTTGAGGACTACACACTTAACAGCCTCAACCTTTATTTATTACTTTACATGGAGCATATTCCTTGAGCAATCATCCTGTCCTAGACATTTGGCTGGAACATCCATTGTCCAAATACCAAGTCTTATGTAGATAAGTATTTGGACTAACCTGCAAAAAGAAATTTATTTACCCTTAGCCACCCAACAATAGTTGGGTCCAAGATCCTTATTAGGAGTATAAAACTTTTGCTCAACTCTCTGCCAGGACTAAGCACCTTTTTGTCCACTAGACACATTCAGGTTGTGCCAACAATCAATTGCAAAGTGGCCCACCTTCACGCAATACCAACATTAATGAATGTTGTACCTTCTCTTCAGAAGAGCATAGAGATGTTGTCTATGAGAGATGTGAGTAGCTCCAGACTTTACTGGATAAGCATTGCATGATACTGCTTCTTCTTGAATGAAGGTGCTGAAGAACTAAATACAACTGGTCCAAGATGGGCCAATTGTATTTTTGGATCCTTCCATCTAGTTGTCTCTCTCATCTCTTTAGATACAGGATATTTGGATCCAAATCTAAAGAGCTTATCCTGAGCTTTATGGCTAGAGTGGACAGAAATACTCCTTTTGAGATCATGTGTCTTTACCCCCTAGTAGAGCACACATTTGATTGATCCTCATGGGGAGGTGCAAACTTGATAGCTTTAGAAGGTAAATTCACCTTTTGAAATACTATCAACTTATTAAGGAATTCAGATTTGAATTGATGATTAATGTGATTAATACCAAGCTTCCCAGGGACTTAGCAGGTTGCAGCTTTTGGCAACTGACCCTGTGACTGTGAAGGGTTAATCACAATCCCTTATTTCTCTATGAACTTTTGTTCCAGATATCTAATATGCTTATTCTTTTCTTCTAGAAGCTTGGTCTGACACTCAAGAATTTTCTTGAGTTCAGACACCTCATGACTCTTCTTATAAAATTCAATAGATTTATTATTATAAAGAGTATTATAAGGCTTGAGGACTTCAATCTCCTTTGCTTGCCTTTTGGTAAGATTTCTTCTCTTCCTTAAAGCATCTAGGAGTAGTCCATACTTGTCTATCAATTGATTGACATCAGTCTCAGATTCCGAGCAATCTTCATCACAGGATGAAATGCATCAGTGTTTGGACAGGTATCATACTCAGAGGAAGATGAAGGAAGGGAGAGAGGTTGTACCTTGATTGATTCTGAATCTTCCTGACTTATTTCCTCTTCATATATTGCCATCAGCCCCTGGCATCCATAGTCTTCTTCATCCTCCTCATTGTCACTATTTGAGTGTGATAGAGGGGCCCTGATTCCTATCCTGGCAGCAGGATATTCCTCTTTTTCTTCTGGATCTACAGTAATAGATATCAGCATATATATGCTTCTTCCTCTTCATCTTAAGATTCTGAGGAGGAAGAATCTGTCCAACTTCTCTCCTTCTTAGACACAAAAGACTTCTCATTCTTCTTATCCTTATGGTGATGGTTGTATTTTTTTCTTCTTATTCTCGTCTTCTTCTTTTCTTTTGACTGGGCAATCAGCAATGGCATGCCCAGCCTTGCTGCAATAATAATAGATGACATTAAAAGAAATTTGTTTACTAGTTTTAGGGACATACTTGTCATCCTTGGATGACTTCCTGTGATAAGAGGATGACGATGGCCTTCTCCTCAAGTCCTTCTTCTTCATGAACTTCTGAAATTTCCATGAGAAGGCAGCTAGATCTTTATCAGACATGTGGTTGTCTAATGAGCTTGACTCAGATTTTTCTGAGCATAATTCAGCTTTCCTTCTTGGTGGTGAGGGAGTCTTTTTTCTGATCCTTGAGGCTTCTTCCTTGAATGCAATAGACTTATCCTTGGACTTGGATTGGTTGCTATTTTCCTCTTCTAGTCTAGCAGCCAGTTGCATTTCATAGGATATCAGCTTTCCAAACAAAATTGGTGGAGTGTCTACCAACTTGGACATTTCCCTAATGGCACATGTCTTATTGTCCCAATCTCTATTTAGGGATCTTAGGAACTTTTCATTCTGCTCATAGTTACTAAAGACCCTACCATAGGTTCTTAGTTCATTAACTGTCCTAAAGAACCTCTCAAAGCAGTCAGCTACTTGTTCAGATTTGCTTTGTCTGAAAGCCTCATACTCTTGGTTGAGTATAGACTTACTATCATATCTAACTTCCTCAGAGCCTTCCATGTAAACCACAAGAGTGTCCTACATTTCCTTGGAGGTCTTGCAGTGTACAAGATTATGGAAGGTTGAGTCATCAATGGCGCTGGCTATGATATTTTGTTCCCTTTTGTCAATGGTGGACAAAACTACCTCATCTCTATCCATCTCTGTATATGCCTTGGGCACTCTCAGAGTTGGATCTATGATGGAGGCCTTTGTGGGGATAAAAGGACCTTCCACTATTGTTACATAGATCCTAGGGTAGATTCTTCCATGAACAGTCTGACCCTTAGCTTCAAGAGGCCAAATACTTCCTTCCGCAGATTGATAGTTTCATGGCCCGAGCTCCTTATAGTTCATTCCTGACCCCATACTTATATCTTAGAACTAACCTTGGAGGTAAACTAAGATTGTTAAATCCTTTTTGAGTAACCTCCCTCTGATACCACTTGAAAGTTATTACTTCAAGGTTACCTAGTAACCTAGAGGGGGGGGGGGGTGAATAGGTCTTTAAAATTTCTTTAGTCTGTTTGCTGTTTACAAACTAAGTGATATAGAGCTTGTCCTTAATACCTGCATAATAAAATAAGAACACATAATACAGTACAACACACAAGTATTTATAGAGGTTCCCCAATTGGGAACATCAACTTTCCCTCCCACCTTTCTAACTTATGTTATATAAGGCACAAACTCCTCCAAAATGCTCCTCAGAGCTTACACCTCAGGCCCTCAGCCTTACACTCAGGTTCTCTTCATAACCCAACCTCAGAACCACAAAGGTTCCTACCTCAGAGCCCTACAATGCTCCTATAGCTTAGTGGTCATCAAACCACCTACCTCATCCTTATCTCTAAGTCCTACAGCTAAGGCTTTTCAGCCCTACAACTTCAGGCACAAGGCCCTACTCTCAAAGTGCTACAGCACTCCAACAGCTCAGTACCCTTCCAGGTAGCTACCTTAGTGCCCTTTCAGGCACCTACAGCTCAGTGATAAACTTGTTACCTACCTCAGGCCAAAAGGCCCTACACTCAGTCTCCTTCAAGACCTATACTCAGTGACACACATATCACTACAGCTCAGTGACTCAATAGTTACCTACCTCAGCCTTTTCACTAAGGCCTACTACTTAGGCTGGGAGGACAACCCTACACTCAGATCCACACGTGGATCCTACCTCAGTACCCCAGCGGGGCACCTACCTTAGTGACGAATTAGTCACCTACAACTCAGGAACAAAGTGCCCTATAGCTCAGATTAAGGAAAACTGAATCCTACAAAAAATTAATCAAGTAAATTAAAATACTAACTCAGAGATAAAACTCTGAGTCTACCTTGCTGGGCTGAGCAGATTTCAGTCCAGCCCCCTTGCTGTAGAAGGAATTCGTCTTCTTCTATAGCTACTAATTTCTCTGCTGTACTAAAGACAGCTAACTGCTGTTGAAGGCTTACAACCCTTCACACAGCTATCTCCTATTGCTGATTGAATGAATAAGCCACCTTGTTCTCCAAAGAACAATCTTGTTGAACTGGAATAAGCTATCTTTCTCTGCTTTGTAGTCTTGCACAGCTGGACTTGGCTTTCAATCTTATCAGTGAAGATTAAGTCCAAACGCCTCTCGTTTCTTTTTTATTTGCTGTGATTGTTGACCTAATCTCATTTTATATTTCCTTTTTATATCCATAGATTTGAATCAACTGCACAATTTAAGTGTGGGCCCAGCCAAGGATGGTGAGTGCCACCTTCCTCAGAAGAGGACAAATAGTAGCTTCTAGCGCTACTATAGCTTTCCCGCAATGACATGAAGTACTTGTACTGAGCTCGATGATCGTCGAGCTGAGATCGACGAACTCGGTATTGAGCTCGACGAACATCAGAATCTCCAACTTTACATTAAGCTCGATGAAATGTGAGCTTAGCTCGACGAACTCTGAATCTTCAAACTTTAACTAAAGCTCGAAGAAAGGTGGGCTAAGCTTGACGAACTTTGAATCTTCAAACTTTAACTTAAGCTCAACGAAAGGTGAGCTCAGCTCGATGAACTCTGAATCTTCAACCTTTAACTTGAGCTCGACAAAAAGTGAGCTCAACTTGACGAACTCTAAACTCAGTTCGACGAACTCATCTTTCTGGACTTAGAAAATTTCTGCTGGCTTTTTCTCAACGATTCCTTCTCAACTGTCTCAGCGGTTTCTTCTTCACAGCTGAGACTCTTCTATCTCAGCGGTTCCTTCTCAACTGTCTCAGCTGTTTCTTCTTCGCAGCTGAGACTGTCTTTTATCTCAGTGGTTTAGCTGAGACCAACACTTCTCTCAACATTTTGTATTGAGCTTCTCAACTGTCTCCGTGGTTATGCTGAGCATTCTTCTCAGCTTTCTTAGCTGTCTTAGCTATCTCTGTAGTTTTGTCTTAGTCAAATTGTCTAACTTCTAGCTTCCTCTTCTGTTCACCTATCCAATCCAGGATAACCTGCATGAAAGAACTCAAGCACACATCAAATATATTATGCCCCTTAGCATGAGTGATGATGCCTCTTCAAATCCTAAGGAACCTTTAAGGGCACAATTCCCAATATATAGTAAGGGTGCAAGTTCCTTTAATGCAGCCTATGAGAAAATACAAATGGCCCATCCTGGACTATTTGTGTTTGGTGCATCAGCCCCTTCACTCAAGGTTAAAGCTGTAATATATTCTCAGAACATTCCAAACCACTCTAAGACAAATGGCAAGTTTGTCAGCAGACCAGACTTGGGCATATCTGAGGCCATCAAGAGTGTGTTCTCTGAAAAGAAAGTAGCTGGTGGTAGGGCTTAAGATATCCCAAGCACTTCTATTGCCAGACCTACCACTAGTCAGACTGGGGATGGGAAATACAAGATCAGGACTGCTACTGCACCTTCTAGACCAAGAGTTGTTGTCAACACAGCCACTAGACCAGCTCTTAAAAGAAGGTACAATATCTATGAGTGATGGTGTTATACCAAAAAGGGCCACTATGCTATAGATTGCTAGCAAAATATAAGTGTGCCAATAGCAAGAGAGAGCTTACCTGTCAGAAGAGGTAAAGGTAGGCTTGGTTATTATAAGACTAACATGCACGTAGGACCCAATAAGAATTAGGGTCCTAAGGTTAACTGATTTATGCCTTGCAGGTTAGTCCAAGTGGCCATTCCCCTAAATGGTACTTGGACATTGGGTATTCCAGGCACATGACTAGAATAAAGAGCATGCTGACGGAGTACACTCTAGTAAAGGATGGGCCTAAAGTAATCTTTGGTGGTTCAGAAAAGGGAGTAACTAAAGGGTATGGTAAGATATCTAATGACGTAGTCACTATCACCCAAGTAGCTTATGTGAAATTGTTGCAACACAAGCTCATAAGAATACGCCAACTATGTGATCTTTGCTATGACATTTCTTTCCTTAAGGATGAGTGCCAAATTAGGAGGTCAAGTGACTAAGGGGTCATCATGACAGACACTAGGAGAGGAAATATCTATTCTCTTAATTTTGTTAATGAAAGTAAGGACTCTCCCATATGCCTAGTTGCGGGCTAGAAAGCCTCATATTGTGTCCAATGGTACAAGAGGCTGGCTCATCTAAACTACACGACCATAGATAAACTCATTAGTGAAGAGTTAGTCAGAAATGGCCCCAAGTTGAAATGCACTAAGGAGGGTATCTGCTCTACATGTCAAAAGGGCAAACATACAAAGACCTCCTTCAAGAGCATTGGGGATAAAGACTCATTGAGGTGCCTATACCTCCTACATATGGACTTGTTTGGTCCTATGCCAGTTCAAAGTTTATGTAGGAAAGTCTATACCCTTGTGATTGCTGAAGAATTTTCTAGGTTTGCTTGGGTGTTATTCCTTAAGAGAAAGGATGAAACACTTGAAGGCTTCAAGACTTTTGTCAAGCATATATAGAATAAACTAGACAGTCCTGTTGTCAAAAATCAGAAGTGACCATGAGAATGAATTTCAGTCTCCAAGCATGATAAGGTTCTGTGAAAAGCAAGGGGTTCACCAGGAATTTTCCTCTCTTAGAATACCCCAGTAAAATGGAATTGTTGTGAGGAAAAATAGAACACTCATAGAGGCTGGTAGGACCTTATTAAGTGACTCATCACTCCAAGAATATTTCTGGGCTGAGGCAGTAAACACTGCATGTTATGTCCTTAATAGGGCTTCTATCACCAAAAACCACAAGAATACTCCTTATGAGATCTTGAAAGGCAGAAAACCAAACTTATCCTACTTTAGGATTTTTGGTAGCAAGTGCTATGTACTGAATAATGGAAAGTCCTATGTGACAAAGTTTGCTACCAAATCCCATGAAGAGATCTTTGTTGGGTACAACAATAACAGTAGGGCATACAGGATCTACAACTTGACAAGTCAAGTTATATAAGAGTCAGTTAATGTTGTCTTTGATAAATCAAACATGATTAACTGTGAGCTGCCTAACTCCACTTCTAGTTTTGTAGGAATTGAGCAGGTGATGGACAAGCTTACCATCAAAGAAGATGCTCTAGTAGTCCAAGATAAGAGAATCGATGTGTCCTGTCAAGAAGGAGCTCAAGACTCATAAGTTGATGATGAAGAAGAACTAGCTGAATATAATGAAGTACATTAATGCGCTGAAGGCAAGTGTACCGATCGCTGTAAAGTAATAATAATGGAGAGTAGATTCCCCAAGTATCGATCTCTCGTGGAGCGCAAGTATGGAGCAAGGGTTTTAGTACCTTGGAGAAATGAGTGCAAGTGCAAGATGAGCAAGGGGGGTTTTGATTAGGGTTTCCTAAATTAAACACCCTAAAAATATTGTGGGTTGCCTTGACCACTTCACCCGGGTGAATCACTCCGGAGAGTGATAGAGGAAGTGTGAGAACTGGTGAGGGTCAAAAACACCTCTTCACAACGCACACTTCTAGCAAATGCTAGAATAGCCAAAACACCTTTACTCTAGCAAGAATAATGAGCTTAACAATGCATAACAAGTTAAGAAAACACCTAAGCAAAAGCTTAAAGTATTCTAGAACCACATACGCTTATCACATATAATATTCAACAAGAGTTTAGCAAGGAGTAAATATAAGAGGAGGGAGGAGAGATTACAACCAAGACAAAGAAGCTTTCCAAGGTTCTCGGCCGAAAATTAGGGGTGTCAACCCTTGTCCGTGCTCGGTATTAGAAAGGACTCCAGGATCCAAGAGGAGGTTTCACTTCCTCCATCGAACCCGTCTTCGTATTACTGAGGTTGTGGAGGCGGAATGAAACTTGGTGGGCTGCAACGAGTAGCTTAAACCAGAGCTTAGAACGTGGCAATGTCAATGGCGGTGGAGGATGAAGCTTTTGCAAGATCTATGGAGTGGAATGAATGGCCAGATCTTCCATCCAAGGAAGAGAGAGAAAAAGGGGGCTGGAGACTTGTTTTCCCGCTCAAGAGAGCCAAAAAGGCAGGCTGGCCCATCCTCCCTCGGAAATGGCAAAGGCTGAAACTTTAATAGAAATTCATCAGAAAATTGGTCTCGCACGGTTCGACGCACGACCGTGCGCGAACCGTGCGATATTATTTTAAAACATGCTCCTGCGAAGAAGAAGCATTGATTAGTGCATTTCCTTTGCGCACGGGCAATCCGCCCGTGCGTGAAGCAATTCGTACGGGCAACCACAGAACGAAGAATGGCAGGCAAAATCCAAAATGCTACAAGATAACCGTGCGTTTCCTTCGTACACAGTTTTGGTTAAACTGTGCGTGAAGGATTCGCACGAGCTGGTCATTTCACAAGATGACTGGAAGAAAACGCATAACCAAAACTAACCGTGCGCTACGGAAGCGCACGACCGTGCGCTTTCATAAAATCAGAATTCAGAAAAGGGGAAACTGACCACCTGTATGCAAGGAAAATAAGGCAATGGAGGACCCTCCAGCAATACAGAAATGAAGTAAAAACTACTGGAATGAGCCCTGGGGAGCACCACGTGCTTACCCCCAACCAACAAATGCGCAATTGCGCATGCAAGGGCAGGAAAAGCACACAAATAATGAACGGAATATAAGATGAGATAAATAGTGAAAACATCCAATAAATGAAGTGCAAAGGCATGAAAACCAGCCCAGATGAGCCCGCAAAACCCTATATAAAAGGGACTCATCACACCCCAGACTTAACCATTTGTGCGTCCCGAGCAAAGAAGATCCTCGTGGACCCGAAAAAATACTAGCTAATATAGAAATTATGATCCAAAGTACCATGCGAAGTTGCATGCTCACGGGAATAAAAATTGAGTAGAGAAAATTTCTAAGCATACACACTAATTTATAATTTTCAACCTGCGTAAAAATAAATTCTATAACTACTCAAAAAGAGAATCATGGTGAATACTTTAGTCGCTCGTAGGGAGAAAATAAACTAGCGACTAAGACGAATATTGCCAAAGATCGGGATTCAGGACAACTTCCAAAGGAATCCACCAATATCGGTGGCCATAAGCTTTCCCTTCCGCACTCTCTCCACGATACTAGTTTGACTTATACGCAAGTCAGTAGGACTTTAGGTAAAAGTTGGGGCTTGGGTTTCCGTGAGGTAAGCAAGAATAAAAAGGGAGGCTATGCACAAATACCCTAATAAGCTAGCACAACAAAGATCAAATCCGCTATCACCATAAATACAAGTACACCACACCCCCAGACTTGATTTTTAAAGCATGAGTGCATGTACTGCCTACACCAAAAACTGTTTTATCATAAAAAAGATGTTCAATAAACTTGTCCTCTCTCATTTGTTTTCAATCAATTCTTTTTTTTTTTCAATTTTTCTTTTCATAACTAAGCCTTTTTATACAATATCTTTTCTTACATCACAATTCCAAAAATTTAAGCATTGGAAATCATCCACTTATTTCACAAATACAACATCCCATAACACCCAAAACTAGAAATCAGAAAAATGACAAAGCTCAAATTGGGCGTGCAACTAGGATTGGCTTTTAAGCTTTGGTGAAAAACACGTGGAGCTGAAACAAAAGGAAGGGTAGACACAATGGGGCTAGCAAAATTAAAACGTTAGGAACGGGCACAAATCTCAACCTGGCTAAAAAGATGGCCAACATCAAACTCGCTCTTAGCTAACCATATACCCATGCTTTGAGAGTAGAATGGGGCAAGTTCTTAGCCAACGAGAAAGACTACCCCTTATCTCGACTCGAGCAATACAAATCTAACGACCGTCTAAACACATCGCTAACCTATCGTCGGATTCACACTGGATTCACCAAAAGATTTTTGAGTAGCATAAAAAGAATTTATGCAGCTAGAAAAAATAATAACTAGCAGTATGCAAGAAAATTAATCTTACTATAATTTCCACAAGATACGGGAGCACTTGACTAGGAACACAGCACGACAAACATTTTCCTCCGTCAAATAATCCTACGTTAGCACGGTAATCTTCCCACATCTAACGAAAGAGCTAGTTTGACTCGCAGCACGCAAAAAGCTAAGAACACGCTCAAGTGGGTGCATGGGTGCGCAAAGCAATGACTACGTAATTCAAAAAAAAAACTACTGGATAGAAAATGAAGTGCGAGTGCAACGGGTAACAACTACAGGCTCTCCCCCAAACTAAATCTAACAAAGCAATAATGATAAGGAAAATGTAATCTAAGAGGTGAGGGAAGAGGTTACCTAATGCTCAGAGATGAGCATACCATAAGTTAGGCGTTCAAACTCGATCAACCAGCCTACGACCCATGAAATAATCACCTGCAAGAACAAACAATCTCCAACCACACAAGAAAATATGCAACACAGGAAAACAGTGGAAATAGAAAAGAAACGCAAGCAATAGCCTTGAAACAAGGCTAAAGGTGGCAAACTCAGGTTGTCTCCCATAAGCCCTTTTCTTTACCGTCCTTAAGGTGGACCAAATACCTGTATTAACAGTTATATGTCATTGTTCAGGTACAAAAGCAACACATGCAATCAGGAAAAATTAATTCAAAACCAAAACAACATTTAACAAAAACATAAATAAAAGCAACAAGGCAAAGGAGACGGCCCCGAAGATCTGCCACATTTCAGTTGAACGCTGATTTGTGGTAAACCTCACTCGACACGCGAGATGAGGAGGAGAGGAAGGCTTTAGGGCCCAAAGACGACAAGTCTCCTTTACCCCTTCTCTCCTCCTTCCCGTGCTAGAGGGCAAAACACTACGCCTTGCGCAAGAGTAACTCCCTTCTTCACAATTCCATCGTAGGAGAGCGCCAGGGCGGCAATTTCACGCCCGGAGTTTTAGTGTTCAGATAATCAACCACAGCCAGGGACATCCTTTCTTCACCCGTAGAGGATGGCAGATCATCCCACGATACCTGTTAAATAGTTTTCCAAGATTTATTTTGTTCAATAACTGTTCTTAAAGAAATATCCTGCACGCTCTCACTAGCCGCGCATAATCCAATGCCTTTCTTATCGTCATCACCTTCTGCGCCTGGTATCTCCGAACTTGATTAATCCACAACAAGCTTTAGTAGTTCCTTCCCTAGCGTTGTCATATAGTGCTCTCTAAGCAACTCATCTACCTTATCATCACTAGATAAATCGTTAGATAACAAAGTATTAATTGTGCGTAGATTTTCTGATTTACAAGGGGTTAGAACAGGAAGTGATTGCGGAGATCGTAATTCATCCATAGAGGTAAGGTAATCCCGGAAGCATTAAAGCACAGCATCGCCTCACTGGCTCTCAAAAATGGAACCCCTAAAATGGGTTTGGAGGTGTTTTCCTCTGATCCCAATACCTGAAAGTCGGTGGCCACAACAGCCCCGTTAAGTTTTACCTTAACATCTTTAGTTTCGCCATCGGTTTTAATAACTGATCCATCGGCCAGCACAAGCGACTTCAGGTTATTATTCTCGACATTCAAATTCAGCTTCACAATATCTCGCAGGCAAGAATGTTGCATGTCGATATAGAATTGCATGTGACCACCGTCTCTATTTCATTTATCATACATTCGACGGTCAATTCCTCGCTACTGCACTCACCCACCACAATAACGCTCTTCCCTTGGTCACGGGGATTTTTCTACATGTCACTCGGGAGGGCGCCACGAGTGCGTTCAGAGAGCACAAGGGCAAGTTTCCCAAGCTGTGTCTCTAAATTCCTTATGGAGGCGGTTTGAGTGGCCATGTTTGACTAGGCCATTTCAACGAATTTCTCCATCATTTCTTCTAACGCGCTTTTACACGCCCCTTGCATGTTTTGATTATAATCCGCCTGCGGTGGTCGCGGTTGGCTTCCAAAGGCTTAAGAATCAAATTGATGCTGGACTCCTTGCCATCTTTGACTAGGAGAACTAGGATTCCACGAGAAATTCGGGTGACTTCTCGTATTCGGGTTATAGGCATTATTATAAGGGGCAGCTCTATTTTGATTATTAATAAAATTAACACTTTCTTCAAAAGCCATACCTGATGTATCATTAGTAAACTCCCCCACGGTGCACTCATAAGCGTGGTGCCCAGGGTTTCTACAACCTTGGCACGCAATGTTCAACACAGGAGCAAGAGGGGGGGTAGACCTTGTCATCAACGATTTTCCTTCCAAAGAAGGATGGCATGGTTCAGCTTGCTGCACCACCGCGTTCACATCGAAAAAGTTCTTTTCCCCTCTTGGGGCATTCCTTCCGGTGGTCCAATAAGTACTGTGGGAGGCCGTATCATGTAGAATCCTCATCGCTTCCTCGGGAGACAAATTCATGATTGTCCCACCTGTAGCAGCATCGATCATCACCCGAAAATTTTGTTCGGTGGCGAAAGAAATTATCTCGACCAAACTTCAGGGCTCTCAGCCGTATTGCGGATAGTGGCACTGCAAATCAGTAAACCTCTCCCAAGCCTCAGAGAGGGTCTCTTGGTCTTGCTGGCGGAACATGACAATATCTCTGCGTGCATTAACAATTTTATCAACAGGGTGAAATTTTGCCAAAAATAAGGAAGACAAGGCTTCCCAAGTTGTAGAAGATCCTGGAGCAATAGTATGCTGCCATGTCTTGGCTCTATCCCGTAATTAGACATAGAACAATTTTAATTTTACCACTTCATCAGCAATTCCCACATAACGAAAGGATCCGCAAATTTCAGAAAACTCTGCAAGATGTAGCTGAGGATCCTCGCTCGGAAACCCCGAATATTGTGTGTTGTTTTTAATCATATTGAGTATTGTCGGTTTAATTTTGAAATGGTGGTTGGCGATGGCTGGTCCAAACCTGGGGTAAACACTCCCCGCCGTAGGGGTAGTGAAATCCCTCATTGTCCTAATTTGAGGTTGGACCACCTCATTTGCATCAGCCACTCTATCTTCCTGGCCAATTCCTCCAAGAACCGGATTGTCTATTCTCACTTTCGCAGAAGCAGCGCGCAACCGAGCTCTCCTAGCTCTTGCAGTATCAGCTTAAACTCTTAAATCTTCAACTCTTTCAGCTGGGTTCCGATCTGTCATAAACTCACGAAACAAAAAGATAAAAATGCACTAAAGCACCTACAAACATTTCACCAAAAACAAAACCACAAGCAACGATTATAGTCCCCGACAATAGTGCCAAAAACTTGATGCGCTGACGACAAGTTTACTGATCGCTGTCAAGTAATAATAATGGAGAGAAGCTTCCCCGAGTATTGATCTCTCACAGAGCACAAGTAGGGAGAAAGGGTTTTAATACTTTGGAGAAATGAGTGCAAGTGCAAGGTGAGCAAGGGGGTTTTGATTGGGGTTTCCTAAATTAAACAACCTAAAATTATTGCGGGTCGCCTTCACCATTTCGCTTAGGTGAATCACTCCAGAGAGTGATAGCGGAAGTGTGAGAACTGGTGAGGGTCGAAAACACCTCTTCACAACGCACACTTCTAGCAAATGCTAGAATGGCCAAAACACCTTTACTCTAGCAAGAATAATGAGCTTAACAATGCATAGCAAGTTCAGAAAACAACTAAGAAAAAGCATAAAGTATTCCTGAACCACATACGCTTATCACACTACAATATTCTACAAGAGTTTAGCAAGAAGTAAATATAAGATGAGGGAGGAGAGATTACAACCAAGACAAAGAAGCTTTCCATGGTTCTCGGCCAGAAATTACGGGTGTCAACCCTTATCCGTGCTCGGTCTTAGAAAGGAGTCCAGGATACAAGAGGAGATGTCACTTCCTCCGTCGAACCCGTATTCATATTGCTGAGGTTGCGGAGGCGGAACGAAACATGGTGTGCTGTAACGAGTAGCTTAAACCGGAGCTTTGAATGTGGCAATGTAAATGGTGGTGGAGGATGAAGGTTTTGCAAGCTCTATGGAGTGGAATGAGTGTCCAGATCTTCCCTCCAAGGAAGAGAGAGAAAAAGGGGGATGGAGATTGGTTTTAACGCTCAAGAGAGCCAAAAAGGTGCGCTGGCCCATCCTCCCTCGGAAATGGCAAAGGCTGCAACTTAAATAGAAATTCATTAGGAAATTTGTCTCGTACGGTTTAACGCACGACTGTGTGTGAACCGTGCGATATTATATTAAAACATGCGCCTGCGAAGAAGAAGCGTTGAACCGTGCGTTTCCTTCGCGCACGGGCGATCCGCCCGTGCGTGAAGCAATTCGCATGGGTAATCACAGAATGAAGAATGGCAGGCAAAATCCAGAATGCTACAGGACAACCGTGCATTTCCTTCATGCACAGATTTGGTGAAACCGTGCGTGAAGGATTCGCATGAGCTTGTCATTTCACCAGATGACCAGAAGAAAACGCACGACCAAAACTAACCGTGCACTAAGGAAGCGCACAACTGTGCATTTTCCACAAATCAGAATTTAGAAAAGGGAAAACTGACCACCTGTAAGCAAGGAAAATAAGGCAACGGAGGTGTAATATCCCATTTCCGGCTAGACCCCCGGGAGTGGTTTTGTCATTACTAGGTCACGACAAAACCCTAGGAAACCCAAAAGAGCAAGGAAGGTTAGGAAGAAAGGTGAAAATCACCTTGGTCTGCAAATAGTGGGGTCAAACTTGCTTAAAATAGGATTAGGACTCGGGCGTTGAGTGCGTCGAGTGCACTCAATGCCATAAGTAGAATGCCGTTGAGTGCACTGGCTGCACTCAACACCATCTTTTAGGCGGAATGGCGTTGAGTGCGTTGAGTGCACTAAACGCCATAGGTTGAATGGCGTTGAGTGCACTGAGTGCACTCAACGCCATCTGATGTCGTCTGGTTGGCGTTGAGTGAGCTGAGCTCACTCAACGCCGTATACTGGATGGCGTTGAGTGACCTTAGCTCACTCAACGCCATAGACTGGATGGCGTTGAGTGAGCATAGCTCACTCAACGCCATAGACTGGATGGCGTTGAGTGAGCATAGCTCACTCAACGCCGTAAGCTGTTAGACGGGATGGCGTTGAGTGTGTTGAGTGCACTCAACACCATAAGTTGAACGGCGTTGAGTGCACTGACTGCACTCAATGCCATTTGGTGCTGTCTGGAGGGCGTTGAGTGAGCAGAGATCACTCAACGCCATAATCGGGATGGCGTTGAGTGAGCTAAGCTCACTCAACGCCATAATCTGGACGGCGTTGAGTGAGCTAAGCTCACTCAACGCCATAATCTGGACGGCGTTGAGTGAGCTAAGCTCACTCAACAACATCGTTTAAAAGGGGCTTATTCTGGATGGCGTTGTGTGAGCAGAGCTCACTCAACGCCATGATCCGGATGGCATTGTGTGAGCTGAGATCACTCAACGCCATAGTCTGGGAGGCCATTCTGATGGCGTTGAGTGAGCAGAGCTCACTCAACGCCGTATCTGGGATGGCGTTGTGTTAGCTGAGCTCAGTCAATGCCGTAGCATGGATGGCATTGAGTGAGCAGAGCTCACTCAATGCCATTTTACTTAGTTTTTCTGGCAGATCTGTTTTGGCTGGGTGCTGGTTCAGCTGAACCGGACCGGTCTTGGAGCGGGCTAGGATGTCTTAAATGGGTCGTTTCTCTTATTAAGACTTAATTAAAACCTTATTTAGTGAATTTGAATGGCTATGCCACGTGGCAGCCGTTTCCTCCTCCTCCAGCCATGGCCGAGTGACGGTTTGCCTGCCCATTTATGGCTTTTAAGGCTCGGCTCCACCCTCTCCCCCTTGAAACGGCTGGATTCAACTCCTCTCAGGGAGAGGAGGAATTTCCCGCCTTCTCTTAGCTGTTTTGGAGCCGTTTCAGCTCCCCTCCACCATGGCTGAAGCATGCATGTAGAGGCATTAATGGCTGGACCGTTTATATCCCCACCCGCAGCCTTGTTTCTCCTATAAAAGACTCCCTAGACTTAAAGAGGAAGGCTTCACCCTTGCTTGATAAAGCTAGAGCTCATAACCGTGCTGTTGAAGAATTTCAGCGATGCCACCACCGCCCAATTAGCATCCTGACGATCGACTCGACTTCAAGCCGCAAATAAGGTCCTCCCCTCCTCTCTCTCTACGGGTAGATCTTAACTTTCTTTTGGATTACGACTCGGGCTCAATTGAACCCGATTGGAAGAGTTTCTCTTTCCGATTTTTCCGCAAAAATGAAGTTACGGGCTCGCCGAAAAAAGCCTCTCCGGCGGCTGCGCCGCCTCCCGGCGATGGCCACCACCTCAACGGAGGTGGTGGTGGTGGTGGCCGGCCTGGGAGGAGGCTGGACGGCCGGCTGTGGGAGGGAGAAGTTCTCCCATGTGCGTGCTATCTAGACCGTCGGCTGGAGGTTGAAGACAACCTCCCAGCTGACAGATCAACCTTTGAGATCTGTGCAAATATATTTACTAAAGTAATTTATATACATTTTTTGTAATATTTCTGCCTGTAGCTTGCATTAATTTCTAAAAATACTTAGAGGATCTTACAGAAAAAGTTGTTAGCACCAATATTGTAGCTCTATGAGTCTAGTAAATTTTAAAATATGTTTCAAGTGATTTCGACCACTGGATAGACCTCGGCACTCGTTTTGGTGAGGCCTATCCATAGGGCTGTCCTGGCCTTAGAAAAAATTCCCCACTCCAATCCAGTAATCAAAATGACTTGAAATTTGGGGTGTGGCCTAATCTTATCTATATCTAAGTGTTGTTTAAAAGTTAGGATTTTTGGAAAACATTTTTTAAAGTTTATAGAAAAACTTAATAAATCATGTGTATTTTAATCAAGTGTCCTAAACACCTCAAAATCCCCCCAAATTTGGGTGGGTGGCCTTAGAGGACATAATAGGTTACTGGAAAAAATTTCACCTCATTTGGAGGTGTTTTGACTAGGGTTTTACTTAACCCTAGTTGGCCCCATAAAGGGCTATTTAGGGTAAATCACCCCCTTGGTAATTTGAGTGGTCATATCACCTCAACAGAGGCTGATATTTTGGTAACTGACTTTTAAGGGCATTACACACCCTCCAAGGGAGTTTGGGGTGGTTTGTTGTAGGGTAGCCCTACAACCCTAGGGTAGGTCCCTTAATGGGGATTTGTAGGGTTGTGAAGGTCATGAGGTCAAATGACCTTGGACTAACTTGAAATTTGGTGGAGAGGACCATAATGGTATTAATGTCCTTTGGTCAAAATTTTAGGGTATTTCGAGACCTTTAGCCCACCTAAAACCCTAACCCTAGTTTAGGTCACCAACCTTAATTTGAACTATTATGCTATCAACTGAACTTCAAATCAAGTAAAGTTTGGGCAGGGTTATTTTCTTGTCTAAATAGTCATAATATAATTTTGTTGAGGCTTTTGGGTTAATTTATACAATACTTCATTCACAACCCTAGTTGTGCCCTAGATATTTATTTTGATGATTTTGGAATTTCTATTCACTGGAATGTTATGAAATCTTGGATTAGGGCATCTTATAGCACGTTATACATTATGTATTTTTATTGGGAGTTTTATCTGATTATTTTTGGTACTTGCTTCTTTAATGTACCAATTGTGATATGTAGTAAAAAATACAAATAATGCCCAATTATTATTTGGAAGATTATGAAATTTTGTCAGTGGGTGTTTCAAACCATGATAGTCACCCTGTAATTTTCTATGGATTTTTAGATAATTAAAAATAGTACCTCCTTCTCTAAGCTAGGAAAATTAATGTTTTACATTAAAATAAATTCAGAGCCCAAATATTAGAGAAAAAATTATGGGACTTGGTTTCTGATGGTTTTAGGTCACCATAAAGCTTTTATAATTTTCTTATGATTTTTGGATATATATTTACAGTACTTGCTTCACAATATAGTAAAAGTGCCTAAAATGGTAAATTAGGAAATGTAGGCCTAAACACCTCTAAAATTTCTCAAAATTTGGAATTACTGCTTAAATGCCTCATAGGATTTTTATTGATTTTATGGTGATTTTGATGCAGTGACCCAGAGCCGGCCCGCTCTGTCGGCATCACACCGAGCCAGAGGAGCACGTCTAGACAGCCCACTGCCGGGTTGCAGCCCAAGCACCCCACCCATGACCGCACCTATTCTCAGCGCGGCGGGATGTTGAGGCGAGGTCTCGAACCCAGCCCCCTTGATAAAGAGCTTTCCTAACAGCTCTCATCACCAACTGAGCCCCTTTGTCGCTGAGAATAGGTGCGGTCATGGGTGGGGTGCTTGGGCTGCAGCCTGGCTGTGTGTCGCTGGACGTGATCCTCTGGCTAGGTTGTGACTGCCATCAGAGCGGGGCGGCTCTAGGCCCACCACATAAAAAAAGTGCACTTTTTTGATGTAGTAGGCCCAGAGCCGGCCCGCTTTGATAGGCCCCTGACGGCCTAACCCATAGGAACATGAAATGACACCCACTACCGGGTTGCAGCCCAAGAACCCCACCCATGACCGAACCTATTCTTAGCGCGGCGGGATGTTGAGTCAAGGTCTCGAACCCAGCCCTCTTGATAAATAGCTTTCACAACTAAGTTGGTGATGATAGCTGTTAGGAAAGCTCTTTATCAAGGGGGCTGGGTTCTAGACCTCACCTCAACATCCCGCCGCGCTGAGAATAGGTGCGGTCATGGGTGGGGTGCTTGGGATGCAGCCCGGCTGTGTGTCGCTTGACGTGCTCCTCTTGCTAGGTTGTGACTGCCGTCAGAGTGGGGCGGCTCTGGGCTCACCACATAAGATTTATTGTTGGTTCATTAGTGCACTTCATGTTCAAACTAGGGCATTGGGAGGCTCAGAATAAATAAATTAAATGCCCGATAAATAGGAAAAATTTGGAAATATCGGACTTAGTTATATTAGGTCATGGTGGACTCCCAGTATTTATTTTAGGGAATATGGACGAGAAAATTGGAGTACCCCCTAATGGGAGCACCAAGTAGGTTAGTGTGGTCTGCATATAGTGATTGGACTGGAGTAGGCTTGCTCGGAGGTTAAAGTCACCTAGGAGTAGAGCTACTTAATATAAAGAGGGTCTTGGCTCAAGGGTAGAAATCAATAACAATTAGTGCCTTGGAAAGGGAGCTTTGGGATTCACCCCATCATAGCTCCTAGTACCGCTGCGAGCCCTTCACCGGGTAAACCTCGGGAAGTCCAAGGTTAACCTTAAATCATAGCAATAAAATGATCAAGAGTAACCCTAATAATAGTTGCACCTCACACCTACACTTGTACACTTAGGAAGAAGAATTGGCATGGAATGGGTAGAGTAGGTCCGTGGTCTAAGGGCCTATTAGTATGTCAATGGTTTGGTTTGTGATTGGGAAGTCCGGGGAGCTGGATACTCGGGGACTTGGTATAAATTTGGAAGTCCAGGGAGCGGGATGCTCGGGGACTTGGTATATGCTTGGTAGCCTAGAGCGCTAGAGGCTCGGTAACGTGAGAACTTGCACAAATATAACTGTCATGATTGCATATGCATAGAAGTGGTGGGTCATCGGTACTGGATGATCGATCACACCGACGTCAGTACGTTCAATCGGCGGTGTGGGACACTTAGCCAAAGAAAGCCTGGTGGATATAACTAGCACTAGTACGCGGATACTCTAGGTTGTGTTCTTCTAGGGGCGTACGGAAGGGCTAGGCCTGGTAGTGTGGTTACCCGCCTAGGAGTGGGGGGGCCGACCCACTGTCTCCGTTTGCTACTACGGAGGTTCCAGGGAGTGAAGCTAGTTGCCCGAACAGGGGGAACTAAAGGTCTGTGCCCATGGAGTCGTGTGGGTGTGTTGCACGTGCTTGTGCATTCCATAGCATATTTGTGTGTCATAGCATAAACATTGCATATAACCCCTGACACCTATCATATAAAATGGTATGGGACATTTTATATGATAGGCCCTGCAAAATGACCCCTTGGTCTATCGGGGTAATCCCTATAAATCAATGATTATATTTCTTGTGCTTTTACTTACTTGCTACTCCTTACTGTTTACCTTGATAAGTTTATAAATTAGAGTTAAATTCTATATATGTATGCTGCTATTTGATAACCAACACCCCAACGTATAAGTGGTATGAGACACTTTATATGATGGGAGCCCTGCAAAATATCCCTTGGCTTATGCGCGTCCGCATAAGTTAAGGTTACATTTCCTACTTTCTACTTCTGTCATGTTTACTATGGAATTGCTAGCACAGGTCCGTTGTCACCTGCTTTTGACTTATTCTCCACCTTCATGTCCTTCCCTTTCTTCCTCTCCGCTCGATACCTATGAGCCATGGGGGGAGGGGGTAGGGGATTATAGGGCTTAGTCTTTTAGACTAACGGTTTTCGAACCACAACATTTTAGGTGTACCATATGGAAGGGTCACGGGTTTTGCAGTTTCTTACAGAGTTGACCCCACGACCGTGTTACCATTGTCACCAGCCGGGACATACACGGGTCTAATGCCCTTTATGGGTGGGATCCCACCAGCTCAGCAGCCAGGAGGCCGAAGACGTAGACACAAACGTGGATTGCGAGGCGGCGACTGCAGGACGAAAAGGATGGAGCACCCAGAGATGCAGCACCAGCAGAGTACGGAGTCAATGGAGATGGGCCAGTCTAGCTGTGGTGCTCTCGGTTCAGTGACAGTTACGGTGATGCTTAGTTTTAGTTTTTCTTCTCGAGTGACTTGTAGTGAGGATTACATGTACTGGGCACAAGCCCTCCTTTTGTACTCTGACTATCATTATTGTGGACTCTCCCTTCGTGGAGATTTATTTATATACATGTGATTATGGTGGACTAGTTTTATAATTACTTATGCTACTGTTCTGCGATCGATTTGGCCGGCAAGATCGGCGTTTTGTAGTGACGACCTTCCCGGGCGTGATGGTGTCACCGCAAAGCGGCGGTACTAGGCCTAAGACCCCGGTGTTTAAAAAAAAGGGGTCATACAAGTGGTATCAGAGGAAACCGCGATCCGCCGAGAAGAAGTCCACAAACCCTGGGCCACCCCGCGCGAGCTTAGTTTGAGGACAAACTAGCAGCGGAAGTAGTGGTGGGCCCATGGGGGAAATCACATGCTAATTTTCACTTATAACAAACCTAGGTAGGCCGCCTACTGTAGGAGATAGAGTCAACCCAATTAGGAAGAATAGCTTACCTTGATAATCCCAACAGTAGCCTAGTCAATAGTAGGCCTTAGATAGGATTAAGGTAAGCAGGTACCTGAAGAGACTAGGTGCAGATCCTAGTGCGAGATCACTTTGGATCAGGTCACATGTTGACCTTGAAAAAATGGTCGCAACCGGTGAATTGAAGAGTTAAAGTATGGGGAATGTCAACAAGTCTCAAGATGGAATCCAAGTCTAGGTCTATATGCCCTAAGGATTGTGGGAATACCTAGGGTGGATATAACATAAGGAGATACTTAGCCCGGAGTAGGTAGGGGCTTGTCTTGTTTGTCTATTTGGGGCTTGTCTCTTGGTGGAGTATATACGGACTTAGGGCCCCTTGGACCTAGGTAGCTATTATAGTGTCACAAACACGGTGATGTTGAACTTGACTATGCTCAAGGTTATTCGGACAGAGACGAGATTGTGATAAATTTTGTTTGGATTGATGACCTATAATGTTATCAGGACTAGGGTTAGACGTCATTGATTGAACAAATGCTCGAGGACATTGGAAGTATATTAACCCTGGAATTTGTAAATTGGGTATAATGATTAGTTAAAAAAAATGTCCATCTAAGTAATGATTTTGCAATTATTATCTTGATGATATCAAGTATAGGACACAGAGCTTCGATAATAGGACAGTCAACTTCGGCAGATTCATGACTACGAGAAGTAACAGGTTAACGTGATCGTTCGTATAATGAAATTAACTCATGACGAATCTTGTTATTTTGGAATATTTTACCCTAAAACCACCGCCGAAGATGATACTCTATAATCGCCTCATGATTCTAGGAATTAGTTCAAGTATGAATTCCTCATAAATACGGTGATCGGAATTTGGAATAAATTATAGATCCATATGTGATTAAGAGCTAATATGAGCAGTAAATATGGGACAACATGAGTTGGAGTACAATGTCTCAAGGTTTGTATGGGAGGAAGGTTCGATCAGTCCGCTTAGAGACGGCCAGGATAGACGATATGACGGTGTAGGCCTTGCAGCACAAGAAGGTCCGGCTAGGCAACGTCAGATGATCGAACCATGGATAGGAGGAGCGTACTTGAGGAATCTCTGGAAGCGATGCAGTAGAAGTATCCAGAGCTCTTCATCTCTGGTTTTACTTGTCTCTTTGGGATGATACATTCAGTAGAGCTCCCACAAGCCTAACCTGAATTTTAGGGACGAAATTATTTGTTTGTCTATTGGGATTTGTAACATCCCATTTCCGGCTAGACCCCCGGGAGTGGTTTTGTCATGACTAGGTCACGACAAAACCCTAGGAAACCCAAAAGACCAAGGAAGCTTAGGAAGAAAGGTGAAAATCACCTTGGTCTGTAAATAGTGGGGTCAAACTTGCTATAAATAGGATTAGGACTTGGGCGTTGAGTGCGTCGAGTGCACTCAACGTCATAAGTAGAATGGCGTTGAGTGCACTGGCTGCACTCAATGCCATCTTTCAGGCGGAATGGCGTTGAGTGCATTGAGTCCACTCAACGCCATAGGTTGAATGGCGTTGAGTGCACTCAACGTCATCTGATATCGTTTGGTTGGCGTTGAGTGAGCTTAGCTCACTTAACGTCATAGACTGGATGGCGTTGAGTGAGCTTAGCTCACTCAACGCCGTAGAATGGATGGCATTGAGTGATCTTAGCTCACTCAATGTCATAAGCTGTCAGACGGGATTGCGTTGAGTGCGTTGAGTGCACTCAACACCATAAGTTTAACGACGTTGAGTGCACTGACTGCACTCAACTCCATTTGGTGCTGTCTGGAGGGCGTTGAGTGAGCAGAGCTCACTCAATGCCATAATCGAGACGGCGTTGAGTGAGCTAAGCTCACTCAATGCCATAATCTAGACGACATTGAGTGAGCTAAGCTCACTCAACGCCATAATATGGACGGCGTTGAGTGAGCTAAGCTCACTCAACGCCATAATCTGGACAGCGTTGAGTGAGCTAAGCTCACTCAACGCCATGGTTTAAAAGGGGCTTATTCTTGATGGCGTTGAGTGAGCTGAGCTCACTCAACGCCATGATCCGGATGGCGTTGAGTGAGCTGAGCTCACTCAACACCATTGTCTGGGAGGCCATTCTGATGGCGTTGAGTGAGCAGAGCTCAAGGCGTTTGCTCACTCAACGCCATATCTGGGATGGAGTTGAGTGAGCTGAGATCACTCAACGCCGTAGCATGGATGGAGTTGAGTGAGCAGAGCTCACTCAACGCCATTTTACTTGGTTTTTCTGGCAGATCTGTTTTTGCTGGGTGCTGCTTCAGCAGAACCGGGCCGGTCTAGGAGCGGGCCAGGATGTCTTAAATGGGTTGTTTCTCTTATTAAGACTTAATTAAAACCTTATTTTGTGAATTTGACCGGCTGTGCCACATGGCAGCCGTTTCCTCCTCCTCCATCCATGGCCGAGCGACGGTTTGCCTGGCCATTAATGGCTTTTAAGTCTCGGCTCCACCCTCTCCCCCTTGAAACGGCTGGATTCAACTCCTCTCAGGGAGAGGAGGAGTTTCCAGTCTTCTCTTAGCTATTTTGGAGCCATTTCAGCTCCCCTCCACCATGGTCGAAGCATGCATGTAAGAGGCATTAATGGCTGGACCGTTTATATCCCCACCTGCAGCCTTTTTTCTCCTATAAAAGACTCCCTAGACTTAGAGAGGAAGGTTTCACACTTGCCTGATAAAGCTAGAGCTCATAACCTTGCTGTTGAAGAATTTCGGCGACGCCATCACCGCACAAATAGCATCCTGACGATCGACTCGACTTCAAGCTGCGAATAAGGTCCTCCCCTCCTCTCTCTCTACGGGTAGATCTTAGCTTTCTTTAGGATTATGACTCGGGCTCAATTGAACCCGATCGGAAGAGCTTATCTTTCCGATTTTTCCGCAAAAATGAAGTTACGGGCTTGCCGGAAAAAGCCTCTCTGGCGGCTGCGCCGTCGCCCGGTGATGGCCACCACCTCAATGGAGGTGGTGGTGGCGGTGGCCGGCCAGGGAGGAGGCTGGAAGGCCGGCTGTGGGAGGGTGAAGTGCTCCCAAGTGCGTGCTATCTAGACCGTCGGCTGGAGGTTGAAGACAACCTCCCAGCCGACGGATCAACCTTTGAGATCCGTGCAAATATATTTACTAAAGTAATTTCTATACATTTTCTGTAATGTTTCTTCCTGTAGATTGCATTAATTTCTAAAAATACTTAGAGGCTCCTACATAAGAAGTTGTCAACACAAATATTATAGCTCTATGAGTCTAGGAAATTTTAAAATTTTTTCAAGTGATTTGGACCACTGGATAGACCTCAACACTCGTTTTGGTGAGGCCTATCCATAAGGCTGTCCTGGCCTTAGAAAAATTCCCCACTCCAATCCATTCATGAAAATGACTTGAAATTTGGGGTGTGGCCTAATCTTACCTATATCTAGGTGTTGTCCAAAAGTTAGGATTTTTGGAAAACATTTTTCTAAAGTTTTTAGAAAACTTAATAAATCATGTGTATTTTAATCAAGTGTCCTAAACACCTAAAAATCCCCCCAAATTTGGGTGGGTGGACTTAGAGGTCATAATAAGTTACTGGAAAAATTTTCACCTCATTTGGAGGTGTTTTGACTAGGGTTTTACTCAATCCTAGTTGGCCCCATAAACGACTATTTAGGGTAAATCACCCCCTTGGTAATTTGAGTGGTCATATCACCTCAACAGAGGCTGATATTTTGGTCACTGACTTTTTAGGGCATGACACACCCTCCAAGGGAGTTTGGGGTGGTTTGGTTTAGGGAGCCCTAGAACCCTAGGGTAGGTCCCTTAATGGGGATTTGTAGGGTTGTTAAGGTCATGGGGTCAAATGACCTTGGACAGACTTGAAATTTGGTGGAGAGGACCATAAGGGTATTAAAGTCCTCTGGTCAAACTTTTAGGGTATTTGGAGACCTTTAGCCAACCTAAAACCCTAACCATAGTTTAGGTCACCAACCTAAATTTTAACTATTATGCAATCAACTGAACTTCAAATCAAGTAAAGTTTGGGCAGGGTGATTTTCTGGTCTAATATGCCATAATATAATTTTTTTGTGGCTTTTGGGTTAATTTATACAGTACTTTATTCACAACCCTAGTTGTACCCTAGATATTTATTTTGATGATTTTGGAATTTCTATTCACTGGAATGTTATGAAATCTTGGATTACGGGATATTACAACATGTTATACCTTCTGTATTTTTCTTGGGAGTTTTATCTGATTATGTTGGGTACTTGCTTCTTTAACGTACCAATTGTGATATGTAGTAAAAAATACAAATAATGCCCAATTATTATTTGGAAGATTATGAAATTTGGTCAGTGTGTGTTTCAAACCATGATAGTTAACCTGTAATTTTCTATGGATTTTTAGATAATTAAAAATAGTACCTCCTTCTCTAAGCTAGGAAAATTAGTGTTTTACATTAAAATAAATTTAGAGCCCAAATATTAGAGAAAAAATTATGGGACTTGGTTTCTGATGGTTTTAAGTCACCATAAAGCTTCTATAATTTTCTTGTGATGTTTGGATATATATTTACTGTACTTGATTCACAATATAGTAAAAGTGGACTAAAATGGTAAATTAGGAAATGTAGGCCTAACACCTCTGCAATTTTTCAAAATTTGGAATTACTGCTTAAATGCCTCCTAGGATTTTTACTGATTTTATGGTGATTTATTGTTGGTTCATTAGTGCACTTCATGTTCATACTAGGGCATTGGGAGGCTTAGAATAAATAAATTAAATGCCCGATAAATAGGAAAAATTTGGAAATCTCAGACTTAGTTATATTAGGTCATGGTGGACTCCCATTATTGATTTTAGGGCATTTGGACGAGAAAATTTGAGTACCCCCTAACGGGAGCACCATATAGCTTTGTGTGGTCTGCATATAGTGATAGGACTGGAGTAGGCTAGCTCGGAGGTTAAAGTCACCTAGGAGTAGAGCTACTTTATATAAAGAGGGTCTTGGATCAAGGGTAGAAATCAATAATAATAAGTGCCTTTGAAATGGAGCTTTGGGATTCACCCCATCATAGCTCCTAGTACCGCTGCGAGCCCTTCACCGGGTAAACCTCGGGAAGTCCAAGGTTAACCTTAAATCTTAGCAATAAAATGATCAAGAGTAACCATAATAATAGTTGCACCCTCACACCTACACTTGTACACATAGGAAGAAGAATTGGCATGGAATGGGTAGAGTAGGTCCATGGTCTAAGGGCCTACTAGTATGTCAATGGTCTGGTTTGTGATTGGGAAGTCCGGGGAGCTGGATACTCGGGGAGTTGGTATAAATTTAGAAGTCCAGGGAGCGAGATGCTCGAGGACTTGGTATATGCTTTGTAGCCTAAAGCGCTGGAGGCTCGGTAACATGAGAACTTGTACAAAAATAACTGTCATTATTGCATATGCATAGAAGTGGTGGGTCATCGGTACTGGACGATCGATCACACCAACGTCAGTACGTTGACTCGGCGGTGTGGGAAACTTAGCCAAAGAAAGTCTGGTGGATATATCCAGCACTAGTACGCGGATACTCTAGGTTGTGTTCTTCTAGGGGCGTACGGAAGGGCTAGGCCTGGTAGTGTGGTTACCCGCCTAGGAGTGGGGGGCCCGACCCACTGTCTCCGTTTTCCACTACGGAGGTTCCTGGGAGTGAAGCTAGCTTCCCGAACCGGGGGAACTAAAGGTCTGTGCGCATGGAGTCGTGTGGGTGTGTTGCACTTGCTCGTGTATTCCATAACATATTTGTGTGTCATAGCATAAACATTGCATATAACCCCTGACACCTATCATATAAAATGGTATGGGACATTTTATATGATAGGCCCTTCAAAACGACCCCTTGGTCTATAGGGGTAATTCCTATAAATCAATGGTTATATTTCTTGTGCTTTTACTTACTTGCTACTCCTTACTATTTACCTTGATAAGTTTATAAATTGGAGTTAAATTCTATATATGTATGCTGCTGTTTGATAACCGACACCCCAACGTATAAGTGGTATGGGACACTTTATACGATGGGAGCCTTGCAAAAGATCTCTTGGCTTATGCGCGTCTACATAAGTAAAGTTTAAATTTCCTTCTTTCTTCTTCTATCATGTTTACTATGGAATTGCTAGCACAGGTCCGCTGTCACCTGCTTTCGACTTATTCTCCACCTTTATGTCCTTCCCTTTCTTCCTCTCCGCTCGGTACTTAGGAGCCATGGGGGGAGGGGGTAGGGGATGATAGGGCTTAGTCTTTTAGACTAACAGTTTTCGAACCACAACATTTTAGGTGTACCATATGGAAGGGTCACGGGTTTTGTAGTTTCTGACAGAGTTGACCCCACGACCGTATTACCATTATCACCAGCCAGGACATACACGGGTAAAATGCCCCTTGATGGGTGGGATCCCACAAGCTCAGAAGCCAGGAGGCCGAAGACGTAGACGCAGACGTGGATTGCGAGGAGGCGACTGTAGGCCGAAAAGGATGAAGCACCCAGAGATGCAGCACCAGCAGAGTACGGAGTCGGTCGAGATGGGCTAGTCTAGCTTGGATGCTCTCGGTTCAGTGACAGTTACAGTGACGCTTAGTTTTAATTTTGCTTCCGCGAGTGACTTGTAGTGAGGATTACATGTACTGGGTACAAGCCCTTCTTTTGTACTCTGACTATCATTATTGTTGACTCTCCCTTCGTGGAGATTTATTTATATACATGTGATTATGGTGGACTAGTTTTATAATTACTTATGCTACTGTTCTGCGATCGATTTGTACGGCAGGATCGGCGTTTTGTAGCGACGACCTTCCCGGGCGTGATGGTGTCACCGCAAAGCGGCGGTTTTGGGCCTAAGACCCCGGTGTTAAAAAAAAATGGGGTCTTACAGGAGGACCCTCCAGTAATACAAAAATAAAGTAAAAACTACTTGAACGAGCCCTGGGGAGCACCACGTGCTTACCCCCAACAAACAAATGTGCAATTGCGTACGCAAGGGCAGGAAAAGCACACAAAGCATGAACGACATAAAGGATGAGAAAACAGCGAAAACATCCAATAAATGAAGTGCAAAGGCATGAAAACCAGCCCAGATGAGCCCACAAAACCCTATATAAATGGGGCTCACCATACATCAAGTTGAAGTTAGATTGCCTCCTGCTATAAGGAATCTGAGGGAACATCCAGCATAGAAAATCATTGTTGATGCAAGCCATGGATTCCAGACTAGAAGCAAGAGTATCAACGCAGCTCTCTACTCAAGCTTTCTATCTCAAGAAGAGCCTAAGAAGTTTGAAGAGGCAATCAAAGACTAATTCTTGATTGGAGCAATGTAGGAAGAACTGAACCAGTTCTAGAAATATAGAGTCTAGAAGCTAGTTCCCAGACCTGAGAGACATAATGTCATTGGAACTAAGTGGATCTAAAGGAATAAGTTGGATGAGAATTGCATTATTGTCAAGAATAAGGCTAGACTGGTGGCTAAAGGATACATGCAAGAAGAAGGGATAAATTTTGAGCAAATATTTCCCCTAGTAGTCAGACTGGAAGCAATAAGACTCTTCCTTGCATTTGATGTCTTTCAAGGATTCAAAGTCTACAAGATGGATGTGAAGTCTGCCTTCCTGAATGAGGACTTAAAGGAGGAAGTGTATGTAGAACAACCATCAGGTTTTGTTGACTCTAACTCTCCTGATTATATTTATAGGCTTAGGAAATCTCTATATGGGTTGAAACAAGCCCCTAGAGCATGGTATGAGACTTTGTCTAGTTTCCTCATTGAGAATTCTCAAGGGAGAAAATAGAAAAGACGTTATTCCTAAGGGAATCTAAGGGCAAAATCATCATAGTCGAGATATATGTTGATGACATTATCTTTGGATCTACTAATGATAACTTTTGCAGGATGTTTGCTAAACTTATGCAAGGGAAGTTTGAGATCAGTAGTATGAGTGAGCTCAAGTTCTTCTTGAGTCTCCAAGTTAGACAAACTGATGATGGCTTGTCCATATCCTAGTCCAAGTTCACAGGGAGTTGATTAAGAAATATGGAATGGAGAATGCCTCCACCTGGAAAACTCCTATGGGGTCAAGTATCCCTTTAAATAAAGATGAAACAGGGAAACCTATTGATGAAACTTTGTATAGAGGGATAATTGGCTCCCTTCTATCCCTCACAACTAGTAGGCCTGACGTCATGTAAGTTACATGTGTCTGTACTAGGTATCAGGCCTGCCCTAAAGAATCTCATTACTCTGCTGTAAAGAGGATCTTGAGATATCTTAAGGGCATACAAGATCTTGGACTATTGTACCCTAGATATAGGGATTTTGAACTAACAGAATATTTAGATGCAGATTTTGCAGGATGCAAAGAGGATAGGAAAAGCACTACAGGGACCTATTAGTTCTTAGGAGGAAGACTAGTGTCTTGGAGTAGAAAGAAGTAAACAAGTGTTGCTCTATCAACTGTAGAGCCAGAGTATATTTCATCAGGTAGCTGCTATTCTCAGTTGTAAAGGATTCAACATTAGCTCCAGGATTATGACCTCAAGGTAAGTAGAACCCCTCTTAATTGTGATTCTACTAGTGCTATTGCTATCGCCAGGAATGCTGTCTCACACAACAGGACTAAGCAAATAGAAATTAGATATCATTTTATTAGGGAGCATGTGGAAAAGGAAGATGTTAGACATGAGTTCATCCCCACAGATAAGCAAGTGGCTGACATCTTTACTAAGACACTAGATGAAGCAATGTTCAACACCTTCAAGTTTGAGTTGGGTATGTTGAACCTAGTATAACTTTAGTCACTCCCTATAGATTTAGTTTTGGTACATGATATGTTCTTCTTGCAGAAAATGAAAACCTTAAGTGGTAAGAAGATCAAAGTGACCATCAATACAATGATGGCAAAAGTGGCTCCTATTGAGGGGGAGCAAGTCTAGCAGCTACAGGAGAAGAATCTGCCTTATATAAAGAGGTAGCTAGAAGCTGTAACAAGGGGATCAACTGCAATCAAATAGGGGGATAAGTATAAGCAATCTCTTCACTAAAAATTCTTCATAAGTCAAAAAGGGGGAGATAAAGAAGTGGTACATCAAATGGCCTCTAGATTGATCAAGTGTAGCATCATCAAATGTTGCACCAGAGCTTGATCAAGTGGTATAAAATTCAGGGGGAGAAAGAAATGTTGCTTTGATCAAGTGGTATCAGATTCAGGGGGAAAGAAATGCTCCCATACAACATTCAAGTGGTATCACAATACTTGTAGCAAAATAGGGGGAGCAGGTGATGCTCACTAAACAGGCAGGAAATGTGGTAATATTCCAAGATCTGCTCTGTTATAATAATACAGTTTATTGCTGCTTATGTTGTATGTGTCATTGACTAAGAAATATGAACATTTGATTAAGGTTTTGACTTTTTCACATAGGGGGAGATTGTTGGGTCCATTGATCCACATGGCCCAGATTTGTAAGAAGTCAAATAGGTCAATGACACACACAAAAAAAGTTATATTTGATGTGTGTTTAAGTTTATGCATATAGGTGGACACCAAGAAAGCTGGTGGACAGGCAAGAATTTTCCTAAGTACGCAGGTTTTGAGTGAAGCAAGCTCACTCAACACCAGGCGTAGGGTGAAAACATGAGGAAATGACTAATGACAAAAGTCTTGAGAGAAATGTGTCAAGACAAAGGTGTCTAGACAAAAGTGTCGAGACAAGTCAGACAGCAGTGTCAAGGAAAGTTAGATAGCAGTATCGAGACAAGTAAGTTATCACGATACCTTGAAGATCAAGTCAAAAGTGTCAAGACAAGTCAGTCAATAGTGTGGAGAAAAGTCAGTTATACAACACCTTGAAGATCAAGTCAGCTGGAAGATACTGGATAGGCTGGAAATTTCCTAAGTCCACAGGCATGGAGTGAAGTCTATCAAGTCAACGCCAGATAAGCAAAATCATTGAGTATAGCTTGGTCAATCTAAGCATAACGATTGGCAAGCTGAAATTATGGCTAAGGCCACAGGAGTTGAGTGTAGTCTTCTCACTCAATGCCATACAGCTAAAAGTTGTGAGACAGGCAATGCCAAATACAAACAGCTAAAAATGTTGCTAAGTCCACAGGCATTGAGTGAAGTCTACTCACTCAATGCCATATAACTAAAACCAGTGAGTACAAGCAAAGCTTAAGAAGAATCAGGCAAAAATGTGGCCTAGTCCACAGGCATTGAGTGAAGTTCACTCACTCAATGTCATAATATCAAATTTGTTGAAGTTGGTGACCGGGCGGTCTGGCGGTCTGTCTTGGCGGGTTGAAGACCGGTCGGTCTGGCAGTTTCCCTTCAGCAGGTTGGTTGATTTGCTGTTGCTGTCGGGTAGCCGAGCGGTCTAGCCATTTGTCTCAGCCGGCTTGGAGACTGGGCGGTTGTAACATCCCATTTCCGGCTAGACCCCCTAGGAGTCGGATGGTCGAGTCAGAACCCCAGGGAGCACAAAAAGTGAAAATAGAGCGATCAATTTTTCGGGTCACGGGTTGGTCACGCCCGTGACCGACCCGTCACGCCCGTGACCTGGGCGTGACTACTTCGACGATCGTCGATCTCCACGAGACGATCGCCGAACGTGCTGACGGGGCATGTCACGCCCGTGACCAAGGTGTCACGCCCGTGACTAGGGGCGTGACCCCATCGACGATCGCCGATCGCCGTGAGCCGATCGTCGAGCTTGCGGCCCGGGCATGTCACGCCCGTGACATGAGTGTCACGCCCGTGACCTAGGGCGCGACCAGCCTTCGACGATCGTCGATCTCAATTCAACGATCGTCGACCCAAAATCTGCTATTCGGACCTGTCACGCCCGTGACCCAAGGTGTCACGCCCGTGACCATCATCGACGATCGTCGATCTCAGTTCGACGATCGTCGAACCCAGGATTGGCCATTCAGACCTGTCACGCCCGTGACCTATGTGTCACGCCCGTGACATTGGCCGAAACGACGGTTCGGGCCCGAAATTATTCCAACACGCGTGGTATTAAATGCTGGTGTGGGAGGTTACACCAGGAGTAATTACCGGCCGTTTTCCTTCTGAAATTTTATAATAAATGAGGAAAAGGTGGTCAAATAGAAAACCGCCAGCTGGACGCACCTGTTCAGTTTCCACCGTTTCTTATCCCTTCACTGTAACCGAAACGTTAAGGGGAGAACCGTCATGGCCATAATGGATTTACCCATTCATCTTCCCATTACCTGACTTATAAAAGCCCACTTGGGGAAAAAGGAGAGGGTTACACGCTCAAGCAAACGAAGCAGATCCTTGTTCTTGCTGTAAAGAGGAGTTCAGCAACGCCACCGCCGCGCCATGGCACCTCGTCGCTCTTCTCGCCTCCAAACCGCGAACAAGGTCCTCCTCTACTCCTTCTCTTTCATGGGTAGATCTTAGGATTCTTAGAAAGGAGATTCGCGCTCAACGGAGCCGGATCCATCTCTCGTTTTCATGGAAAAACCATGAAAAAGATATTTCGAGTTCGCCGGAAACCGCCACCTCCGGCGGCCAAACCACCGCCGACCGCTAGCCATCGCCTCAACGGAGGTGGTGGTGGTGGTGGCTGGCCAGGGAAGTGACCGGACGGCCGGCAACGGATCACGGAAACGATACAGGAAAAATGGCTTCCTGGTTCTGGTTTCGGGTTCTGAAGAAGATGAACAGTAAATCGTTTTATATTTATAAATTATGTAAATAATTTTATAAGGAGGAATATACTCGGTTTAGTATATTTTAAGGCTGCAAAATGAGGCACTTAGAGGCCGAATTAGGAAAAATGACCAGACACAAAAGTTGTAGCCCTCGGGGTCTACTTTGATTTAAAATTGATTTTATTCAATTTGGGTGAGTGGTTTGAACACAGCACTCATTTTGGTGGGATCAAGACCTAGGTTAACCAGAAATTAAAATGGTTGCCCACGGTTCATAACATGTCCAAATGACTTGAAATTTGGACTGGAGGTCTATAATATGTAAATCGAGAGGCTGTCCAAAAATGAGAATTTTTGGAGAACTTTTGCCTAAAGTTTTTGTAAAAATTTAATAAACAATATAAAATTAATTAGGAGATGAAATTAAGCCCAAACTCCCCCAAATTTTGGGTGGTGGTCCCTGGCATCAATATTAAGATCTGTACAAAATTTCTACTCGATTGGTCGAGTTTTGAATAGGGAAGTATCAAGTCCTAGATAGGTCTTGGTGAGGGGTACTTTGGGGAAAAGTACGATTGGAGATGGAGTGGACAAATCTCCTCAAAAGAGGCTGAAGTTGTTGGCCACTGACTTGTTGAGTCTATGTCCACCCTCTTGGGTAACATGGTGTGGCTTAGGGTGGATTTACCCTAAGAGATTGGCTCAACTCCAACGGGTGGGAGTTTGAGGTTTGTGAAGGACATAGGAGCAAAAGCTCTTGTATGCCCTTGAAATTTGGAGGAGAGGGGGATGATATGATGAAAACCCTCTGGTTGAAATAGTGATGGATTTGGAGGTAGTTAGGTACCTCAAAAGTCGAGATGTCGGATTAGGATAGAAATGTAATTTAGTTATTTTAAGCACTAAAGCTAATCCAAAAATTATGAAACTCGGGAGGAGGGGGTTTTAGGATGTTTTAGACTCATGGTAATTTTTCCGGAATGTTATGATTAATATATATTATACTTCATGTGTTAAAGAATTATTAGCCCAATTTGTTGTTTCAATTAATTTGAGGCTTTAAATTAATTATAATCAGTTAAAATCCTGGATTTAGATCTTGACTTGCAGAACATTGAGTCCTGAATTCTTATAGAATTTTATGTTAAGTAAATCTAGTACTTTATTCACAAATGATAGAAAGGGCTTTTATGTTTAAAAAATAATTATGGATAAAATGCTTGCTGGAAAATTATGAAACTTAGCCAGTGCAAATTTTAGGCCTTATTCATCATGTCATAATTTATTTAGAATTTTTGGAAGAATATTTTCTGTACTTGATTCATAAACTATAGAAATTTGAGATTATTTCCAAAATAGTTTTCATGTCATTTTGATGATAGAAAATTGTGATACTGAGGATTTAGCCTTCTGAGATAACCTATTAATTATCATAAATTTGCTGGACATCTTGCATGAATAGTTAGGGTAGTTCATGTTCAAACCGGTAGACCTTGGATTTTTGAGGAATTTAATTAAATGCCAAATAAATTAGGAAAATTTCCATTTTCTGGATTTAGGTTATTTATATCATGGAAAGTCTCCAGTAATTAATTTAGGGCATTTGGATGAGTAATGGACCATTGCATAACCGGTTCGACATGTAGATTAGGTCGGTCTGCATATAGCAGTTTGTGATATGCAATAGGACATGATCTGATGAAGGTATAAAGAGTAGTGAGTAGTGGTGTTAGTTTGAGTTAAGAGGTGCTCGGGTTTGGCGAAAGATCGCTTTTCCCGAAGAGTGGAAGGTTTAAAAATCACCCTAGGATAGTCTATCGTAACATGAGAAGGGAATCGGGCTAAGGGAAAACAACCAATAACAATAAGTGCCTTGCGAAAGGGAACTTCGGGCCGTAATGCACCGTCTTGGTTCCTAGTGCCCCTTGAGAGCCCTTCACGGGGTATACCGGGGGCAGTCCTGGGCTAACGTAAACTGTAATAACAAACCGACAAGAGTAACTTAGTAACTAGGGCTGCACTCTTCACAACACTGTTGGTACAGGAAGGTTGATGAGAGCTTCGGCTCGGTTGATTTGGAAACGGACGGGATGGTCCGGGGAGCTTCGGCTCGGTTGGTTAAGAGACGGACGGAATGGTCCGGGGAGCTTCGGCTCGGTTGGTTTGGAGACGGACGTTTTGGTCCGGGGAGCTTCGGCTCGGTTTTGTGTGCTTACGATTTAACTTGCATGTGCATAAAATAGGAAAAGTTAAGGTGGTGGGTCTTTCGATATCGGGGAGTTCGATTGCACCGACACCGATATCGTTGACTCGGCGGGGTGATTAGCACTCCGCCAACAGAAGTCCGGTGCGCCAGCCGGCAAGAGTACGCAGGCGTCCGCTTTGTGCACCAAGCGTTGAGGCGTACGATAGGTCAGACCAGTGTGCTTTACTGGTTTTGGAGGTAGGCGAGGCCCAACCCACCGCTTCCGTTTGCCACTACGGAGGTATCCTGGGAGGTAACGGCTCCGAAAGGGGGAACTAAAGGTCTGTGTGCACAGAGTCGGGTGTGTGAGTTGCACTGCATGACATAACATACCCACCATATAGTTGCATATCATAATCATTCATAACAACCTTGACACCTAAAGTATAAGTGGAATGGGACGCTTATACATTAGGACCTGCAAAACGACCCCTTGGTCTATAAGCTTGTGTGGGCAAGTTTATAAATCAAAGGTTATTTTCAATATATAATAACCCCTGCTGTTTGATAACCGACACCCCAAGGTATAAGTGGTATGGGACACTTATACGATGGGAGCCTTGCAAAAGATCCCTTTGCTTATGTGTTCTCGCATAAGTGAAGGTTTAAATTCATTTAATTGCTTTTCTTACTGCTAGACCTATTACAACAACTTATTAACTGCTCACCTAATACAACTTGCTAGATTAGTTTCCGCTGCCATCTGTTTTCATGTTAAATCTCCACCTTCATGTCCTTCCCTTTCTTCCTCTCCGCTCGGTACCTAGGAGCCATGGGGGAAGGGGTAGGGGATGATAGGGCTTAGTCTTTATGACTAACGGTTTTCGAACCGCATCATTTAGGGGATCGTGGAGCCCAGCATGGAGGAGCAGCCCCAGAGATCGGTGCGCCTGGAGATGGGGCAGTCTAGCTCCGGAGTTCACACAGCCGGGACCGTGAGTCTCGATCTTGAGTAATTTACTGTTTCGCTTCCGCATGAGAGACTTGTAGTGAGGATATTTTGTACCGGGCATAAGCCCGTATTTATAGTACTCTGATGTTTCTGTGGACACTCCCTTCGTGGAGTTTTATTATATATATGTGATTTTTATTATTGTGGACTGCATTGTTCTTACTTCAGCTTTTGTGCTACTCTTCTGTGATCGAATTTGGCCGGCAGAATCGGCGTCTTGTGGTGATGACCCTTCAGGACGTGAAGGTGTCACCGCAAAGCGGCGGTTCTGGGCCTAAGACCCCGGTGGTTGAAAAAGAAAAAAAAAAGGGGGGTCTTACAGCGGTCTAGCGGTTTCCACTGGCGATCTCTCTTCCTCTCTGGTAGTAGCCGTGCGGTTAGCCCTTTTGTCTAACCGCGCGGCTTGTGCGGTTTGTTCTGTATAAACCGCCTAGTCCTGTAATTTTTTAGTCCTACATCTCTTATTTGTATTCTCTGATCTCTCCTCCATTCTATATAAGGGAGAGCATACCTTTGTAATAGATACCTTTTTCTGATAATAAAGTTTCAGTTTAAACTGTTTCCGGCTTGTTTTAGTTCGATTCTAACATGGTATCAGAGGACTCGATTTTCTCCGCCTGATTCTGTTCTCCCGCTCTGACCGTGCGAACTGTCCGCGCGGCTTGCTACTTCTTCTCGCGACCTGTTCTCGCGGCTTGTTTCTTCCGGTGTGTGCCCTGTTCGCACGGCTTCTTTCTCTCCTTGTCGTTGCCCTTTGTGTGCACGACCTCTTATTTCTCCTTCTTCTCGCCGCGACCTGTGCTTAGTCGCCTCGCCCTGCGTTCTAGCTGCTCCTCTTCTCTAGTCGCCCCGGCCTGTTGTCGTGACCTGTTTTCCTTGTTCGCCGTTTTTGCCTCCCAATGGACTTCTCTCTGTTCGCGTGGTGGCTCTTTCTTCTGTTCGCGCGGGCTGTCGTCCTTAGCCGCTCTCTCTCTTAGTTCCCGCCACCTGTCTCTAAGTCGCAGCGGCCTAATCTCCTCTGTGAGGATATTCCTTTAACCGCTCCTGCTTGTTAGTTGGTCACTACAGTTTTTGGTTCCTCCCTTCATGGCTTTGATATACTCCTCAAAGACGTTCGCCTCGGTGGTCACGTCTTCTGGTAGTGCCAACGTTGTTACTCAAGGAAAATGGCTGATCGACACCAGTGCTACTAAACATATGACTGGTAATCTCCAGTATTTTTCTCTCCTAAAAACACATGATCGGTTGCCCCCGGTTGTTCTCGCAGACGGCTCTTCATCATCGGTCCATGGGACGGGGATAGTTCATGTCACTCCGTCTCTTCGCTTGGCGGATACTCTCTACGTGCCCACGTTCCCGTGCAACTTATTATCTGTTACCTCTCTGTGCAAGCAATTATAATGTTCTGTCACAATTACTTCTACTTCATGCTCTTTTCAGGATCCGGACTCCCAACAGACGATTGCTACTGGGACTGAGAGTGGTGGCCTATACTTCTTGGACAACATTTCCGCTTTTTCCACCTTCTCCTCCACCTCCACAGATCTTCTCCAATGGCATCTCCGCCTTGGTCATGCTCCTCCACGTATTCTTCGTCAACTTCTGCCCCAACTTCCTCCACAAAGTCCTCCGCTCAACTGTGAGGCCTGTCAGCTTGGCAAGCATCACC
The DNA here is from genome assembly GCA_039513925.1 of Platanthera zijinensis. Lineage (NCBI taxonomy): Eukaryota > Viridiplantae > Streptophyta > Magnoliopsida > Asparagales > Orchidaceae > Platanthera > Platanthera zijinensis. The sequence continues at coordinate 63,574,306 of CM077094.1, read as the reverse complement.
GCTCCTCATTTCCCCCAAAACACGCTCGTGGATCTACCCGTCCTTTTGATCTCATCCACTCCGATGTTTGGGGTCCTTCTCCTACTCTTACCATTGGTCGGGGTAGTTCATATTTTGTCACGTTCATTGATGATTTCTCTCGCTGTACGTGGGTGTATCTGTTAAAAGATCGCTCCGAATTATTCTCTGTATGGACGTCTTTCTATCTCATGATCAAAACTAAGTTTAATGTTTCTATTAAAGTTTTTCGATCTGAAAATGCCAAAGAATACATCAGTCATGACTTTTCTACCTTCTGCATGCAAAATGGGATTATTCATCAAACTAGTTGTGTCTATACTTCACAACAAAATGGTGTGGTAGAACGCAAAAATCGTCACCTCCTTGTTCGCTCGCACCTTGATGACCCAGATGCATGTTCCTCGCTCCTATTGGGGCTATGTTGTTCTCCTTGCCTGCTACCTTATCAATAGCATTCCATCCAGGGTTCTACACAGAAAAACCCAATTCTCCATTATGTATCCGCGCAAGGAACCATTTCCTCTCCCTCTCCAAATCTTTGGATGCACTGCCTTTGTGCATGCCCCTTCTGCCACCCGTGATAAGCTCTCCCCTCGCTCCACCAAATGTGTCTTTCTGGGGTACTCCACCACTCAGAAAGGCTATTATTGCTTTGATCTGTACTTCGTAAGCAGTTCGTCTCTACTGACGTCACCTTCTTTGAGAATACCTCCTTCTTCTCGGCTGACTCCTCTCCTCTTCTCCCAGCTTCTGATTCTCCTGTTTTTCCCTTTGTTTCCTCGTCTCCTACTGTGATCTCCACCCATACACCATCTCCGTGCACTCCTCTCACTCCGCCTCTTTCTCCCTTTTCTCTGCCACCATCTCCCTCATCTCCGCCGTCGTCGCTCTCTACTACCGGGCCAGCTCTCTCTGCCACGGATGCTCCGGATGCCGAGGGACCCGCTGACCTGGATCTTCCTATAGCTCTTCGCAAAGGGGTGCGGACATGTACCCTACACCCCCTTGCTGTTGTTGTTTCATATGATCGTCTTACCCCTTCTCACAGGGCTTTTGCACTGGCTATCTCTGCCATTGCTACACCCCGCTCCTACCAAGAGGCCCTTGCTATTCCTCATTGGAAGATGGCCATGGATGAGGAAATGGAGAACCTAACAGAGCGGGGTACCTGGACTCTTGTTCCTCATCCCTTCGGCACTGATGTTGTTGGCTGTCGCTGAGTCTTTGTGGTCAAATTTGGCCCAGACGGCACTGTGGATCGTTATAAGGCTCGCCTTATTGCTAAGGGATTTACTCAGACATATGGGGTTGATTACTTTGACACCTTCTCCCCCGTGGCTCGTCTAAGCACTATCCGGGTCCTTCTCTCTGTGGCAGTAAATAGGGATTGGCCGATTTCCCAGCTGGATGTCAAGAATGCCTTCCTTTATGGTGATCTTAAGGAGGCCGTCTACATGGAGCAACCTCCTGGGTATGTTGCTCAGGGGGAGACACGTGTTTGCCGTCTGAAGAAGGCTATCTATGGCCTCAAGCAGAGCCCTCGAGCTTGGTTTGACAAGTTCAGTGGCATCGTGGCGGCCGTTGGTTTTGTGCGAAGCTCTGCCGATCACTCTCTCTTTATTCGCAAAACCCCGTCAGGGCTGGTTATTCTTGCTGTGTACGTCGATGATATTATTCTCACTGGCGATGACCAGGAAGGGGTAGCCCTGACAAAGCGACATCTTCGTAAACATCTGGTCACGAAAGATATGGGCTCTCCAAAGTACTTTCTTGGGATCGAAATCTCTCGGAAGCCCGACTCATTAGTTCTCTCCCAGCGTAAATATGCCCTTGATCTTTTAAAAGAGGCAGGATTAACTGGAGCAATACCTGCCAGATGCCCCATGGCAGCTGGAGAAGACAAAACCTGGAAAGATGATTTTCCTCCTCTTTCAGATAGTTCGCGGTACAGGCGTCTGGTTGGTAAGCTCATATATCTCACAGTGACCAGGCCCGACATTTCCTATGCTGTGGGAAAGGTGAGTCAATTCATGTAAGCACCTAGGGAGTGCCATCTACAGTCCGCCTTGCGTATCTTGGAGTATGTCAAAGCAGCGCCTGGGAAAGGATTACTTTTTCAGAAGAATGGTCATCTGAGTGTTGAAGCATACTCATATACAAGTTATGCTGATGAAAAAGGGGATCGCAAGTCAACCTCAGGTTTTTGTACCTTTGTTGGGGGAAATCTTGTGAGCTGGAAGAGCAAGAAGCAGTCTGTTGTCTCCAGGTCCAGTGCAGAAGCTGAGTATCGCAGTATGGCGTCGACCACTTGTGAGTTAAAATGGCAACGGGCTCTCATGCTAGATTTAGGAGAGGTCTACAACCATCCTCTACCTATGTTCTGTGATAACAAGGCTGCCATATACATCTCCAAAAATCTGGTCTTCCATGAAAGAACCAAGCACATTGAGGTCGACTATCATTTCATTCATGAAGAGATCTTAAAGGAACAAATTTGCACTCCCTTTGTCTTTTCTGATAAAGAGCTGGCTGACATCTTCACCAAGCCAGTTTCTGCCTCGTTTCTTCATATTTGTGACAAGCTGGGCATGACCGATATATATGCTCTAGCTTGAGGGGGAGTGTTGAAGTTGGTGACCGGGCGGTCTGGCGGTCTGTCTTAGCGGGTTAAAGACCGAGCGGTCTGGCGGTTTCCCTTCAGTAGGCTGGTTGATGTGTTGTTGCTGTCTGGTAGCCGAGCGATCTAGCCATTTGTCTCAGCCGGCTTGGAGATCGGGCGGTCTAGCAGTTTCCACTAGCGATCTCTCTTTCTCTCTGGTAGTAGCGGTGCAGTTAGCCCTTTTGTCTAACCGCGCGGCTTGTGCGGTTTGTTCTGTATAGTCCGCCTAGTCCTGTAATTTTTTAGTCCCACATCTCTTATTTATATTCTCTCATCTCTCCTCCATTCTATATAGGGGAGGGAATACCTTTATAATAGATACCTTTTTCTGATAATAAAGTTTCAGTTTAAACCGTTTCCGGCTTGTTTTAGTTCGATTCTTACAAAATTCGTTGAGTATTGTTAAGTTAGTCATAGCGAAAGAAATTCTGTGTAAATATTTGACTAAGTCTACAGGCTTTAAGTGAAGATTACTCACTCAACGCCATGCGATAAAAAGCATTGACTAATTCTCATCCAGTCAGAGCCAGTGTTCTTAGACACAGAAAATTGGCTAAGTCGAAATGCGTTGAGTATAACATACTCACTCAACGCCAAATAACATTAGAATATTTGTTAAGTAGTTTGGTGTTGAGTGAAGCTTACTTACTCAACGCCAAGTGACTAAGAAATAAATTTTAAGGCAAAAATCATTGAGTGATGAAGACACACTAAACTCTCTCAACGCAAGAGAAGCAGAAATATTTTTTAAGGCAAAAAGCGTTAAGTGGACTCAAAGCTCTCAATGCTTAATGGCAGAAAAATTATTCTAAGTGTTTTGGCATTGAGTGATGGTTGCTCACTCAATGCCTAGTGACAAAAATTCTGTCTATGTGTTTTGGCATTGAGTGAAGCTTACTCAGTCAACGCCTATACTACTGATGCTTGATTTTTGCTAAGTCCACAGATGGTGACGTCAGCATGAGTCAGCAAAATTCAACACATTTCAATTTTTTGCGGGAAAGATAGAGTAAGCCATTGATGGCACAACGGCCAACTTTTGTTGTCTTCCACAAATGGAAGGTGGTAAATTGACAATTAAGGCTGGGACTACAACACAATAGAGTCGTTGATCGATGAGCAATAAAAGGGAAAGATTGGCTGAGTCGACAACAAGCAATTAGGGTTTTCTTATTTCGCAATTGCGGTTGAACATCATTTTCTTCCTCTCCATTGCTGTCGAGCCAAAAGATCCTGTTCAGTTAAGTCAACTTAAAAGCAAAAAGTGATAGCTGTTGCGATATTCATCTGCGACAGTAAGGTCAGGATTGATTCCTAAAAGAGAAAAGGCAGAGACTTCTGCTATCTACTTCCATCACAAGCTGTAAATCAACTAATGACCTTGTCAACTTGTTGCTGCGAAGAAGATTGGGTTGATATCTTCTTAGCCCAGGAAGATAAACACAGAGATTTTTCTCTGGTGTCTAATTGTTTCAAATCTATATTATTTTTTATAGGATTCTATGTGGGATTTGAGTGTAGGATTCTTGAGTGAATCAGAGTGTAGGCCTGTGTTATAAAGGTTGAGGTAAGATCTGTTGTAGATCTAAGTATAGGATTCTTGAGTGAATCTGAGTGTAGGCCTGTGATATAAAGGCCGAGGTAGGATCCTATTAGGATCTGAGTGGTAAGGCATATTTCCTGAGGTGTAAGTCTTGAAGAAGACTGAGTGGTCCTGCGGGATCGTGTTGTAAGCTCCTTGGAGCCGAGTTATGGGGGGAAGATCCTTGTCTAACACACTATTAGAAGGGTGTAGAGGGACAGTGGACGTACCCAAACTCTAGGGAACCACTATAAAATATCTGTGTCATCTGGTTATTGTCCTTGAAAGCTTAATCTAACTAATCACCAAACACTTTATTTAATGTATAGGTCTAGATAATCAAAAAGAGACCTAAAACCTATTTAAGGTATAAGTCTAGATAATCAAACTCTAGGTGTTAGCTGACCTTGAAAACAAAGTCCTTCAATACCTATGTAATAATTATCTTTTTGGAGCAATAAAATTTTCAGTTATTTAGCTCTTTTTACATGATGTCAGAGCTAATCAGTTCTTTTCTCCTGTTCACGCGACTTCTTTTTTATTCATGCAGTTTCCCACCCTTCCCACCCTTGCTTGTTCTGTTCACGCGGCTTCTGTTCTATTTGCGCGAGTTGCTTTGCGAATAGTTTTGTTCGCGCGGTTTTCTTGCAGCTTGTTTTCCTCCTCCCTTTTTTAGTCGCTTGTCTTTACGACTTGTTCTATTCATGTGGGTTGTTTTCTCTCTACCTGTACGGTTTCTTGCTATTTTCTATGGACACTCCTGCTCTATCTTCTTCTTCTTCTACTATCTCTTCCCCTTCTTTTGTTTCCACTTATTCTTCCTTTGCTTCTAGTATTTGGGTACTGCTTCGAAGCTTATAGGACCCAATTACCCTTACTGGAGTGTGTCCTTTATTTTTCTATTACAGACTCAGTGCAAACGTAATCATTTAACTAATGATCCCAATCCTTCTGGCTCTGTTGGTTTTGATGATTGTGATGCTTCAATGCTTTGGTGCGTACCTAATTGGCCAATTGTTTTTCTGATGAGTTCCTTCCTGTCATCCGACATGATCCGACCGTCAATATTACTTGGAATCATCTTGCCGCTTTATATTCTAAGGGAGGTCAAACTTCTCGCGTTTATACTTTGTATGCCGATCTTTTTGCTTGTCGAGTAATGACTCCTGCTTCTGCCTATCAGGAGGTTTAGGCTCTTGGTGCTGAACTTCTTCAACATAGACCTTTTTCTCCTGATCTGGCTGAACAACATAAGAATTTTCATGAACTTCTTATTATTTGTTATCTTCTTCGCTTACCTGAATCATATGATATGATCCGTCAGCAGATTCTTGGAGAGGCGGATACTCCGACTCAGGATTCTACTACTACAAGAATTTATGTTATTACCACTCTTATTTAAAGTCCTTTTCTTCCCTCTCCTTCTCTATCTCCTAATCTTGTTGCTAATCCTTATCGTCATGACATCTCTGGTGGCCATGGTGGCCGTTCTGGTGGCCGAGGTGGTGGTCGTGGTTATTCTATGCATCTTTGTTCTCATTGTGTCCACCTTGGTCACTTGGTTGATCGTTGTTGGACCAAACATCCTCATCTTCGTCCAACGTCGGCTAATTCCTCCAAGCAATCTACTTCCTCTCTCTACTTTGGGTGCTGCTCAATTAGTGATAACGGGTAGGTGTATCATTGATTTCAGTTTAACTAATCATATGATTGACAATTATCTCCTTTTCTCTTATCTTGATAAGAGCACCCGGCTACTTCCGATTTTTATTATGGATGGTTCACCATCTCCATTTTATGGTTCTGGCACCATGTATGTTGCTCACTCTCTTCAGCTGCAGGACACTCTTTATGTCCCTAATTTTCCGTGCAATCTTCTTTCTGTTACTACTCTTTGCAAACAGTTGAAATGTCAAGCTATTTTTACTGCCTCTACTTGTGCTTTTCAGAATCCTTATTCCAAGTAGATGATTGCTACTGGGCCTGAGACCAGCGGATTGTTCTATCTTGATACTGCTTCTGCATTTTCTGTATCTTCTTCTCTTCTTCTGTGGCATATTTGCCTTGGGCATCCTCCTCCTCAGATTCTTTTTCAGCTTATACTGGATTTACCTCGCTACGACTCTTCTCTTGATTGTTAAGCTTGTCAGTTTGGCAAGCATCACCGGTCTACTTCTCCAGCTAAGAATGGCCATAGTTCTTCTCGTCCATTTGACCTCGTTCATTCAGATATTTGGGGTCCTGCTCCCCTTCCAACTGTTTGTAGGGGTAGTTTGTATTTTGTTACATTCATAGATGATTTTTCTCTTTTACATGATTGTATTTGTTACGAGAACGCTCTGTGATTTTCTCTATTTTTTCAAGCATTTTACTATGAAATTCATACACAGTTCAATACCCCTATTAAAACTGTTCGCCCTGATAATACTATGGAATATCTTAGTCCTCAGTTTACTTCATTTTGTTTGAATCAAGACATTGTCCATAAAACTACTTGCCCTTACACATCAAAACAGAATGCCGTTGTTGAACGTAAAAATTGCCATCTTCTGGATGTGGCTCGTAGTCTTCTCACTCATATGCATGTTCCCCGGTCATATTGGGGTCATGCGATTCTTCTCTCCTATTTTCTCATTAATTGATTTCCACCTTCGGTTTTCGATGGCAAGACTCCTTTTTCGATTTTATATCCTAATGAGAAACCATTTCCATTACCTCCTCGTATCATTGGATGCACTGCGTTTTTTCATTCTCCTGCTTCTAGATGTGACAAATTCTTTCCTCATTCTATCAAATGCTTCTTTTTGGGCTATTGTCCGATACAGAAAGGATATCGCTATTTTGATCATGTTCTTAAGAGACATGATGTTTTGGTGGATGTTACTTTCTTTGAGGATGCACCATTCTTTTCTTCTCCCTCTCTCCTTGCTTTTTCTGATGGTTCTTCTTCTTCTCCCAATGTATCGACACCTCTTCCGGAGCTTGCCCTGCTTTCTTCTCCACCTATTTTTGATTCTTCTATTTTTAACTCTTTTGCTGACCCTGCATCTTCTCCTGATCTACTGCAACTTGCTCCCAGACTAGTTGTTTATTATTTGGATGGGGCTGATACATTAGACAGGTCAGATCTGGATCTTCCGATTACACTTTGGAAATGTGTTCACACATGCACCCAACATCCTCTTCAGGCAGTGGTCTCTTATGCTTAGCTCTCTCCTTTGCCTAGGAGCTTTGCTCTTGCCCTCTCTATAAATGTTGTTACAGCGTCATATCAAGATGCCCTTTTAATCCCTCATTGGAAGGCTACTATGGATGAAGAGATGTGTACTCTTACTGAATGTGGTACTTGGAATATTGTTCCTACTCCTCCAAGCGCTGATGTGGTTGGCTGCCACTGGGTATTTGTAATAAAGTTTCTCCCTGATGGCTCTATTGATCATTACAAGGCAGGACTTGTTGCGAAAGGTTTTACGCAGACCTATGGTGTGGAATTCTTTGATATGTTCTCTCCTTTGGCAAGAATTACTATAATCCGTGTGCTCTTTTTAGTGGATATCAACAGAAACTAGGAGATGTCTCAGTTGGATACAAAGAATGCCTTTCTTTATGGTGATTTACAAGAAACTGTTTATATGGAGTCACCTCCTAGGAATGTTTCTCAGGGGGAGTCTCAGGTTTGTAAATTACAAAAGGCAATCTACAGTCTTAAGCATAGTCCCAGCGCCTGGTTTAACAAGTTCAATGAGTTTATTTCTTTGGTTGGGTTTGCTCGAAGTGTTACAGATCACACGTTATTCATTTGCAAGACATCGACTGGACTTGTTGTCCTTGATGTTTATGTGAAAGATATTCTTCTTATAGGGGATGATAGAGAAGGTGTGGATATGACAAAGAAGCATCTTCTACAACATTTTGTTAATAAAGATATGGGATCTCCGAAATATTTCTTGGGCATTAAAATATCTAGGAAAGTAGGGTCTATTGTTCTTTCGCAATGAAAGTATGCCTTGGACCTTTTAAAAGAGATAGGACTCCTTGGGGCTAAACCTGCTCGATCTCCTATATCGGTTGGAGATGACAAGTGTTGGAGTGAGGACTCACCTCTTCTTGAGGATGTCACTAGGTATAGACGGCTTGTGGGGAATCTAATTTATCTGACAGTCACAAGATCGGATATTTATTATGTATTGGGAAGAGCTAGCCATTTTATGTAAGCTCCAAAGGAGTGTCATCTTCAGTCGGTAATGAAGATTCTAGAGTATGTGAAAGGTGCTCCAGGGAAAGGACTTCTGTTTCAGAAAAGGGGACATTTAAATATTGAGGCATATTCTGATGCCAGCTATGCAGATGATAAGGAAGATAAGAATTCCACGTGTAGGTTCTGTATTTTGTTTGGCGGGCATTTGGTCAGCTGGAAGAAAAAGAAACAGGTTGTAGTCTCCAGGTCAAGCACAAAAGTTGTATATTGGAGTGTTGCTCTAACTACTTATGTGCTGAAGTGGTTACACATTGGAGTGTGGTCTTCCTTGGCTATGTGGTTGATTTACTTAGTTGCCGCTGGGTGTTCAGTTATTCGTTTTATAGTGTGCGGTGTGACAATGTCAAATTGCATAGGCCGCCCGACTTGTATTTAGTCCCACATCAATTGTTGTACTCTCTCATCTTCCCCGTTTTCTATAAATAAGGGGGCATACCTATGTAATAATTATTATTTTGGAGCAATAATATTTGTTGTTATTTAGCACTTTTTACACATTAGATTTGCAGCACCGAGATTTTGCTTTGGTGCGAATTTCATCGAAAACCGATGTGATTTGGTCACCCTCCGCATTTGAGTTTTGATAGATATTATATTAATAATATAATATTATATATATATATATTTATAAAAAAGAAAACCCTATTCATCCTTCTTCCCCAAAAAAGGGTCTGATCGAGTGGGTCGTGAGAGTGGCAACGATTTTTTCATCGTGAGCCTTCCAGCAGCCATTTTTGGGAGGTATGGTGGATGAAATCTTTAGTGGTGTATAGATTCGAAAAGCACTCGCTGAGATCTACGCGTTGGTGATAGGTATTTTTGTTATCGTGGACTTTTTGCGTTGCGGTGTGTGGCCTTAAACTTTCGTTTTTTCCATATCTCTCCATATTTCCTTATCGCGCTTTCTTTTTCAACCGATCTGTGTCATGGAGTGTTCAGAAGGTTGAGATAAGGACGTTAAAGTAAAGTGGTTGTTTGCTCATGTTGGAACCATAGTTCAGGCGGTTAGCAGAACTAGTCTCCGCGGCTTGTCTAGTCGGTAGTCTAGCAGTTTTATCTTGCGATTTTGCGGTGTAATCTTGTGGGCTGTCCGTTTAGCCATCTGGCTGTTTGGCACAGTAGACTATTTGGTAGAATCTCTAGTGGGCTCGTTTGAGGACACAACGTCGCATTGGATGTTAGCCACCACAGCGGTTTGGCAGGAAGTTGCAGTAGCGGTCTGGCGAGAAGCCGCAGCTGTGGTCTGAAGTTAAGCAACAATGATCTAGCAGGAAGCCGCAACTGTTGTCTAGAGTTAAGCCGCAGTGATCTGGTGAAGCCTCAATAGTCTGGATGAATTTGTAGCAGTGTTCTAATGGTTAGCCACAACTGCGGTTTGGTGGAAACCTGCAGTTGCGGTCTTGCGGCCTAGACTGGCGGTCTTCCATAGCTTTGTGGCAGTTTTTCCTTAGTTGTCGGCTGGTGTATAGTTTTTCTTTGTAAAGTGTGTGGTTTGACCATGATAAACTTCATAGGTCGCTCGACTTGTATTTAGTCCCTCATCGATTGTTGAATTCTCTCATCTCCCCCGTTTTCTATAAATAAGGCGGCATACCTATGTAATAATTATCTTTTTTGGAGCAATAAAATTTGTGGTTTATTTACCTTTTGTCCATTTTCTCGCTCATTTTTGACTTGGTATCAGAGTGAACCGATCCTTTGCTCCGAATTGATAGAGGTTTATTTTTTGTAACCGCACGATCTCTTCTTTCATCTTCTTTCCCTCCCTTCTTCCGGCTTCTTCCCTCCCTCTCTTCCTGTCTCTTTGTTTGTGACTTGATTCTTGTGCGCTTGTCTGTTTGCGCGGTGTCACTTCTTTGTTTCGGGTTTCGCATTTTGGTCGCAGCATCTTTCTTGTTGTTGGTGTGTTGACACCAGACCGTGCGGTCTCTCCTCTTGTTCGTGTGGTTTGTTTACGTTGTCTATTTATGCGGTTTGTTTGGTTAACCGGCTTGCTGCTTTTCTCCATTGACACTCCATCTTATTCTGCTACTTTCTCCGCTCCTCTCTCTTTCTTCTACTTATACTTCTACTTCTGGTAATTTGGGTACTTCATCCAAGCTTACCGGTCCAAATTACTCGGACTGGAGTGTATCTTTTAATTTCCTTTTGCTCTCTCAGTGTAAACGCTCTCATTTGACTGATGATCCCCCTCATGTTGGTTCAACCACTTATGAAGATGGGATGCTGCCAATGCCTTGGTTCGCACTTGGTTTGCCAACAATTTGTCTAATGAGTGTCTTCCTGTCATTAGACATGACCAAACAGTCAAAACTGCTTGGAATCATCTTACTGTTTTATATTCTAAGGGGGCTCAGACTTCACGCATCTATACTTTATATGCGGATCTCTTTGCTCACCCTTTTATGACTCCTAATGTTGCTTATCAAGAGGTTTAGAATCTTGGGGCTGAACTTCTTCAGCACCGTCCTTTTTCTGCTTATCTTGGTGAGCAACAAAAACACTTTCAGGAGCTTCTTATCATTTGCTACTTGCTTCGTCTTCCTGACTCGTATGACATGATTCGTCAACAGATTCTAGGAGAGGCAGATACTCCGACTCTAGATGCTACTGCTACTCGCATTTTCGTTGTTACAACTCTGCTTCAGTGTCCTTTAGTTCCCTCTCCTTCTCAAGATATTCTTGGTCATCCTGCACATCATGACAACTTTGGTAGTCGAGGTGGCCATACTAAAGCCCGTGGTTATTCTAAGTTTCTATACTCTCATTATGTAAAAGTTGGCCACTTGGTTGATCATTGCCTGGCCAAACATCCTCACCTTCGTCCAGCTTTTGCTGATTCTGCCAAGAAGTCTATTTCTTCCCTTACTACTTTGGTGCTGCTCAGTAAGCTAATACGGGTAGGTGGCTCACTGATTCTAGTACTACTAATCATATGACGGGGAATTCTCGTCTTTTCTCCTCTCTTGATAAAAGTAACTGGTTACCTCCAGTTCTTATAGCTGATGGTTCTCCATCCCCAGTTCATGGGTCTGGCATAATGCATGTAACTCATTCTCTTTAGCTTCAGGACACTCTCTATGTCCAAAACTTTCCGTGCAATCTTCTTTCTATGACTGCCCTTTGCAAACAGTTGCACTGTGAAGCTATTTTTTCTTGCTTCTACTTGTGCTTTTAAGGTTCCACAATCCAAGAAGACGATTGCTACTGGGACTGAAAGTGGTGGATTATTCTATCTTGATACTTCTTCTGCTTTTTCTGCATCCTCTCCTTTTCTTTAGTGGCATCTTGGATTTCGACATTCTCCTCCTCGGATTCTTTATCAACTTCTGCTTGATTTACCTCTGGAAGACTCTTCTCTTCATTGTGATGCTTGTCAATTTGGCAAACATCACACATCTACTTTTCCTGCTTAGAATAGACGTAGTTCTTCTCGTCCTTTTAAAATTGTACATTTGGATATATGGGGACCTGCTCCTAATCAGACTGTTGGTAGGGGTAGTTTATATTTTCTGACATTTATTAATGATTTTTCTCATTGTACGTAGTTGTATTTGCTCCACGAATGCTCTGAAATTTTTTCTAATTTCACAGCATTTTATAATGAGATTCATACACAGTTTGAAACTCCTATTAAAATTCTTCGATCTGATAATGCTAAAGAGTATCTTAGTCATCAATTTACATCGTTTTTTATGGATCATGGCATTGTTCATCAGACTACTTGTCCATACACGTCACAACATAATGGCATTGCTGAATAGAAGAATCGCCATCTTCTTTGTAACATCCCATTTCCAACTAGACCCCTAAGAGTGGTTTTGTCATGACATAACCCTAGGAAGCCCAAGAAAGAGTCAAGTGGACCTGGTGGTGTGGATAGGGCCACTATGGTCTGCACTTAACAGATCTCTAAACCTTGGTTAAAGTGATCATGGGGCTTCACCAAGACTCCAAGACCCCACCCATACCCTTATAACCCTAGAAAGAGATCAATGGGTCACTAAGGACCCATGAAGAGCAATCAAAGGACCTAAGTTGACCAAAGTCAACTATAGCCCTAATTGGGTCAAATTGACCTACACAAGGGTCAATTGCAGTCCCTTAGCCCAGTAGACCCCACCCATACCTTCTTAGACCTAGTGAGAGGTCAATGGGTCACTAAGGACCCATAGAGAGTAGTCAATAGGGCTGTTGACCAAAGTCAACTATGACCCTAATTGGGTCAAATTGACCTACACAAGGGTCAATTGCAGTCCCTTAGCCCAGTAGACCCCACCCATACCCTCATAGACCTAGTGAGAGGTCAATGGGTCACTAAGGACCCATGAAGAGTAGTCAATAGGGCTAAGTTGACCAAAGTCAACTATAACCCTAATTAGGTCAAATTGGCCTACACAAGGGTCAATTGCAGTCCCTTAGCCAAATGAACCCCACCCCTACCCTCATAAGCCTAGTGAGAGGCCAATAGGTCACCAAGGACCCATTGGGACCAATCAAAAGGGCTAGTTTTGACCAAAGTCAACCCTTGACCTAAAATGGTCAAAATGCCCTAGTTAAGGGCCAAGTGACCTCCAAGGGCCAATCCAACCCCACCTTGACCCTAGGGGAGGCTAATGGGTCACCAAGGACCTATTAAGGAAATCTCAAGGATCAAATTAACCTAGATGGGCCCTAGTCCAACTTTGGGTCAAGTTAGCCCAAATGGGCTAACTCAAGCTCAAGCCCATTACATTGGGGCTAACCTTGACTTAAGTGGCCAAATGGATTTGTGGGCTGACATGGGACATGTAGGAGCCAAAAATTCAGGCATGGTGACTAGGAGAGAGAAAGTCACCCATGGAGGAGAGAGAAAGAGAAGGAAGAAGAAGGAAGGAGGACTTTGTGCTCCTCCTCCCCCCTCCCCAACCTCCCCATTCATTTCAGAAGGACAAGGGAGAGTGCAGCAGCCATTGTGGACTGATTAGAGCAAGCTCCACCCCCCTACCAACCTAGCCGCCAAAATGGACTTAGGCCAAAAATGGCACATGCCATTTCAGCCACCTAACTCCCTCCTCTCCCTCTTTAAAAGCTTCAGTGAGGTCCAGGGATGAATTCCCACCAGTTTCCTGAAGAGGCCAAGCCCTAATTTGCATTTGTGAACAAGTCGACTACCACCGGCCACCACCATGCCAATCCGGCGATCAGCCAGGCTACATCCGCCACCACAGGTCCTCCTCCACTCCTTCTCTCATGGGTAGATCGTAGGAATCAATAGAACCAAGGTTGGAGCTCAATTGAGCCCAATCCAGATTTCAAAAATCATGGATTTTCACGGTTTTTCCGCTTGCTGGGATCGCCGGAATAGTGCTTCCCGGCGGCCTAGCCGCCGTCTGGAGATAGCCCCGACCACCACGAAGGTGTCGGCGGCGGTGGCAGGCCGGGGAGGTGGCCGGAGCGACGGCGGCAGCCGCTGGAAATCGGCCCAGGCAGGATTAATCCTGGCCATTGGCGCGTGGGGGATGATGATGGGATGTCGTCGGTTATGCGCCAAGATTCGTGCTGTATAATAATTAAACTATGGAATATATAGTTTGAATCATTTCATTTCTGTCACAGTTTTTACATTTATTGGTTTTAATTAGTAAAAATAGCTGGAGCCATTTTCAGAGAAAATGGTCAACACCAAAAATGTAGCCCTATGGATCTACTGTCTGACAAAATTGGTTTGAACCAATTTGGGTGACTGGTTTGACCAGGGCACTCATTTTGGTGGGGTCTATACAAATGAATAGGCAGTCATTAAACTAGTTTCTCACACTTCATCCTTGGTCCAAATGAGCTGAAATTTTGGCAGGGAGTCACACTACCCTATACCTAGACCCTGCCCAAAAATGGGAATTTTTGGGAATAATTTTCCTATAGTTTTGTAAAACATTTAATTATGCTAGGGTAAATTTAATTATGGGTCAAATGAAGTCCAAATTTATCCATATTTTGGTGGGATGGATAGGAGGTCAATATAGACCTCTGGTTAAAATTTCATTAATTTTGGAGTTGATTTGAATGGGATTCAAGCAAACCCTAGCCTTGCCCTAAGAAGGGTATTTTGGTCCAAAATGTAATTTTGGCTTTTAGTGTCCAATTCACCTCAACAGAGGTTCAAATTTGGTACACTGGTTTGTCATGACAATATACACCTCCCAATGAAAACTTGGGGGCATTGGAGTTGATTTGGCCCAAGATCCTAGGTCAAACCCTAAGGAAGGGCTTTTGTACCTTGTGAAGGACATATGACCAAAACACCTTGTATCGCTATGAAATTTTGTAGGGGTGGTATTTTGGTAACTATAACCCTCTGGTAAAAATATTAGGGTATTTTGGAAGGTTTAGGACCCTCAAAACCCTAAGCCTAGTTTAGGGCACAAATATGGTGGGATAGGAATGGGTTAGCTAAACCCCTTAAAATGATATGAAATTTTGGTAGCATGGTCATAATGATATTAAGAAGCTTTGGTTATTTATTTAGAAATTTTGGAGTATTATTTATAGCACTTCATTTGTAACACAAGAAATGCCTCACTTTAGTAAATAAATTATTATGCTACCTCTGACCCTTGAGAGGTCATGAAATTTTGGCAGAGGATGTTTTGAATCATTATGAGCTTATATAAATTTTATAAAAATACTTGGACACTTATTTGAAGTAGTTACTTCACAAGCTTGCTATATGATGGAATTATTCAATAAATTATTTGAGTCCATTTACTGATAAATAAATTATGAAATTTGGCCCAAACCATTTACATGCCATTAGATTCATACTTGAAATTTCTCTGAATTTTGGAAGCAATATAGTATTTTATAATTCTTAAATAAACTTTCAAGGATTTAAATGTAATATTGATTTAAGGATAAAACCTTACTGAAAGAATTAGATATTTTGGAAGATAAGTTATAACATTATTTTGAGTAAAATATAAAATTTGTAGAATGATGTCTTGAGTGAAAATAGTACTTCATGTTCATTATTGGAAATTTTAGACATTAAAATAATTAAATAAATTATTAAATAAATAAGGCAAATTTTGGAACTCTGGATGTAGGACTTAAAGGTCATAATGGAACTCCATTAATTATTATAGGGGTTTTGGATGATTATTTGATATACTTCCCATTTTACATGAAGTTTGACTTGGTGGTCTGCATTTAGCAATTTTGGAAAATTGTTTATATATTTTGTTTGAAGTTTATCACTCCTTAATTCACTTATGATATATATCCCAGAGCATTTATATGCCTTTGTTATCATGTTGGAAGTTTACTTGAAATTTTAGGAGTAATATTACCCTATTTATTTATTTTAATGAAATATGGTGAGATAATTTAAAAAAATAGAATCAGTGGCCTAAACCTTGCTAAAAAATCAAGAGATCTTGGATATTAGGTTAATTGTTATATTGAAGTATAACATAAATTTAAGGGAATTTTATCTTGTCAAAATTTGGTACCTTAAGTTCAATCTTGGAGACTTTGGCCACTATAAATATTTAATAAATTCCTAGATAAATAGGAAAATTGTAAAACTCTGGATTTGGGCAGTAAAGGTCATAATGGACCTCTATAAATTATTATAGGAGTATTGGATGATTACTTGACATACTTCCCATTTTACATAACATTAAACCTTGGTGGTCTGCATATAGTAATTCTTCAAAAATAATCTGGAGAACAAGTTAGGTACATAAGAGTTCATCACTCAGGGTTGGATAAGATAGGAATGAGTTTGACTAAATGTTGGATGATGTTTTGGGATCGACGAAAGATCATCTTCCCCATAAAGTGGAAGGTCAAATCTCCTTAGGTCTAGTTACTGTAATATGGAAATGAAAGGGGTAAAACCTAAGTCGTAGGCATAAAGTAAATAGTAAACTTAGGGTTTCACACATTCACACCCTAGTGTCCCGGGAGATAGTATGGGTTACTGGGGAAATAAGCCCGGTAGTTATTGAGTATGGTAGTCTGGCAAGCTTCAGCTCGGTTGTTGATTATGACGGACGGGATAGTCCGGGGAGCTTTGGCTCGGTAGTAGATTATGACGGACGGGATTGTCCGGTGAGCTTTGGCTCGGTTGACGGTTATGACCGATGGGATAGTCCGGGGAGCTTTGGCTCGGTGGTAGATTGTGACGGACGGGATAGTCCGGGGAGCTTTGGCTCGGTTATAGATTATGATGGACGGGATTGTCCGGTGAGCTTCGGCTCGGTTGGTTGTTTGACTCATAACTATTGCATGTGCATAAAAGGTTTAAGGTGGTGGGTCTTCGATATTGTGGAGTTCGATGCACCGACACCAATATCGTTGGCTCGGCAACTGTGGTGAGCACTTCGCCAATAGAAGTCCGGTGCGCCAGCCGGCAAGAGTACGCAGGCGTCCGCTTAGTGCACCAAGCGTTGAGGCATACGATAGGTCTGACCGGTAGTGCTTTACTGGTTTAGAGGTGGGCGAGGCCCAACCCACCGCTTCTGTCTGCCACTACGGAGGTATCATGGGAGGTAACGGCTCCGAAAGGGGGAACTAAAGGTCTGTGTACACAGAGTCGAGTGGGTGAGTTGCAATTGCATGTTCACATCATAGCATTATTGTATTTCATAGCATAACCATTGCATAAAACCCGACACCTAATGTATAAGCGGTATGGACGCTCTATACATTAGGCCTTGCAAAACGACCCCTTGGCCTATAAGTTCGTGTGAGCGTGCTTATAAGTCAAGGTTCTCATTCAATATTATAAGCCTGCTAATAGAACCGACACCCTATCATATAAATCGGTATGAGACTTTTTATACGATAGGAGCCCTGCAAAAGATCCCTTAGCTTATGTGTACCCACATAAGTTAAGGTTACTTATTTAATTTTGTATAATTATTATCATGCGTACACTGTTAGTTTAGTTCCGCTGCAATCTGGAATTTGACTAATCTCCACCTTCAAGTCCTTCCCTTTCCTTCTCCCCGCTCGGTACTTAGGAGCCATAGGGGAAGGGGTGGGGGACGATAGGACTTAGTCTTTTAGACTAACGGTTTTCGAACCACATCATTTAGGGGACCACGGAGCCTAGCATGGAGGAGCAGCCCCGGAGGTCGGCATGCTTGGAGATCGGACAGTCTAGTACCGGAGTCCAGACAGCAGGGACTGTGAGTCCCGAACACTAGTAGTTGTATTAGTTTGCTTCCGCGATGAGTGAGTTGTTATGAGGACTTGATGTACCGGGCATAAGCCCGAGATTTTCATTATATGTACTATCTGTGGACACTCCCTTCGTGGAGTTTATTTTTCTATATATGTGATTTTTGTGGACTTGCTTTCATACTTATGCTACAGTAGAGATCGATTTGGCCAGCAGAATCGGCGTCTTGTAGTGACGACCTTCCCGGGCGAGAAGGTATCACCGCAAGGCGGCGGTTCTGGGCCTAAGACCCCGGTGTTGAAAAAGAAAAAAAAATGGGGGTTTTACAATTGGTATCAGAGGAGAAACATATCGATCAAAAGATAGCAGTCCACAAACCCCGGGCCACCCCCGCACGAGTTTAGTTTGGGGACAAACTAAGCAGCAGAAGCAGTGGTGGGCCCATATGGGAAATCACATGAAAATTGTCCACTTTTAGTTAAATCTGTGAGACTTCATATATTTGACTTCTATTACGTAGCCCCCAGCGCAGCCAACACCACAAGGCGGAGTTCAGCAGACCCCGACTGTTGCACCACCATTCCCGGTCCCCACTCCATTCCTACACTCGGAGATGGGTCAAACGTTGACGGCCATTCTAGATGCCTTCAGGGCTCAGCAGGTTCCGGCTCCGCAACCAAACCCGGGGGCCAATTGGCTGAGCATCTTTCGAGGACTCTCTCCTCCATCCTACTTGGGGACAGAATCCGCTGTACGGACAGAGGAATGGCTAGATATTATATACGAAATGCTGACTGGGATACGGTGTCCCTGGGAGGAGAGGGTGGCCTTGGTTGTCTCCTGCCTGGAGTCCTATGCTAAGAGGTGGTGGAAGACGCTGCTAGACACAAGGTTTGCTGATAGGGAGGTTGCAGAAGTTACTTGGGAAGAGTTCAGGACCGCGCTGCTAGAGCATTTTGTTCCACATTCGGCCAGGGATGAGTTGGAGGAGCGGTTCTTACAGCTGAAGCAGGGCACCCGGACAGTGGTAGAGTACCATCGGGAGTTCGACCATTTGGCTCGATATGCAGATTCTTACCAGCTGGACGAAGCGGGATACATCAAGAGATTTTATAAGGGCCTGCGGGAGGACTTGAGGGAGGCTTTGTTGTTTGTATCCGACGGGCCTATCTCCCGGATTTTGGAAATGGCAAAGAGGATCGAGGCCGATTGGCACACCACTCGGGGCCGGAAGCGGCAAGCGGAGGATCAGGGCCGGAGAGCCAGAAATGATCAGCGGCAAGGTGCTATACCAGGTGGGAGAAGGACAGAGGACCAGCCTCGACAGGAAGTGAGGCAGGAGCCGAGGGAGCAGGTGATATTGGCCCCTCAGCCTCTTAAGTTGAGGGAGGCACCGAGACCCGGGGGTATGGCATTTCCCCCACCGGAGTGCTACAACTGCCATCAGATAGGACACATTCAGAGAAACTGCCCCATGAGGGGAGCACCTTTACCAGCACGCCAGGATGCCCCGCGTGACTAACAGTTTGGAGGACGAGGACGTGGTCGAGGATGTGGTTTCCAGGGTGCAGATCGCAGGCAGCAGAGGGAGCAAATTTATGCCCTGGATTTGGCTCAACCCCGGAACCCGGAGCAAGTAATCACTGGTACGTCAGAAAATTGTAAACTTATTTCCTCATGACCTTTAAGTTTATATAGAAGTGATAATCTAGGGAAGAAAACCATAGCTAGATTCTAAGACATTTAACTTTCCCCACCCCCAGGAATAGTTTTCATCAGCGGCAAACCCTCTTATACACTATTTGATACGGGTGCTTCACACTCGTTTGTATCGGAAGCCTTCATAGAAGGGTTGGAAGGCGTGGAGCGATTCACGGGTCTAATGATGAGGATACGATTACCCGACGGATCAGAGTTGTTCACCTCTGCCCACTGCAATATGGAGGCGGAGATCGGCGGAAGGATATTTAAAGCTCCAGCGACGATCATAAAGATGCCAATCTTTGATTTGATCCTAGGAATGATGTGGTTGAACTGGAATCATGCTCAAATTGACTGCACATCCAAGAGAGTTACCTTGAGACATGGAGATTCCTACCTCGTCATTGAAGGTACTAAATCTATTTCCAATCTCATGCTGTCATCTGTACAGGCCGTCAAGGCTCACTTACAGGGGGAAGAAGTGTATGAGGTAATATTTGAAATGACTGAGGCCAAGGTCTCCACCTCGGGTATTCCGGTGGTGCGAGATTTTGCCGACGTATTTCCAGAAAAACTGCCTGGGCTACCCCCGCACAGGGAGCAGGATTTCCGGATACAGCTGGTGCCGGGGGCTAAGCCGGCAGCTAGAGCCCCTTACCGGATGGCCCCAAAAGAGCTGACAGAATTTCGAAGCCAACTCCAGGAACTGGTAGAAGCCGGATTTGTCAGACCAAGTTCCTCGCCATGGGGAGCCCCGGTCTTATTTGTGAAGAAGAAGGATGGGACACTTCGCCTGTGCATCGATTATCGAGCACTAAACAGGCTGACCGTCCGGAATACCTATCCGCTCCCACGGATAGATGAATTATTCGACCAACTGGAGGGAGCCCATTATTTCTCGAAGCTGGACCTAAGGTCGGGTTACTACCAACTACGGATCCAGGAGGAGGACATTCCAAAGACTGCTTTCAGTAGCAGATATGGGCTATATGAGTTTACCGTGATGCCCTTTGGGCTCACAAATGCTCCGTCGGCATTCATGAGCCTCATGAACCGAGTCTTTGAGGCCTACTTGGATGTGTTCGTCATAGTATTCATAGACGACATCCTGATCTACTCTAGGACGGAAGAGGAGCACACTCGGCATTTGACGCTGACTCTGGAGAGACTACGGGAGCACAAGCTCTATGCAAAGATCAGCAAATGCCAGTTTTGGTTGAAGGAGGTGGCCTTCCTAGGCCATATCATCAGTGGTGCTGGGTTGGCAGTGGACCCGTCCAAGATCCAAGCAGTCCGGGACTGGCCACAGTTGAAGACGGCCACAGATGTACGAAGTTTCCTAGGACTCGCCGGTTACTACCGGAAGTTCGTAGAGGGATTCTCTCGTATCGCCCTTCCACTCACATCTCTGACAAGGAAGGAGGTGCCCTTTATCTGGACCCCACAGTCTGAGGCGGCTTTTCAAGAGCTAAAGGGGCGACTCACTTCGGCTCCTATACTTGCTCTCCCTTCAGGGAAAGAAGGATTTCAGGTCTACACCGACGCTTCCTACCAGGGCATGGGTGCAGTACTGATGCAGAATGGCCATGTGATAGCTTATGCTTCTCGGCAGCTGAAGAAGCATGAGCAGAACTACCCAGTCCATGAATTAGAAATGGGAGCTGTCATTTTTGCACTGAAAGTATGGCGGCACTATCTGTACGGTGTCCACTGCGACATATACTCTGACCATAAAAATTTGAGGTATGTGGACACGCAAAAAGAGCTGAACATCAGACAAAGACGATGGGTGGAATTTTTGGCAGACAACCAATATGAGATGCACTACCACCCGGGAAAGGCGAATGTGGTAGCAGATGCACTGAGCCGAAAGACCTCAAACGCCGGAGTAGGAACACAGTTGATGGCTTTGGAATTAGTTCAGATGTTAGATAAGATGCAAATATCCCTGGTGTCCGAGGATCACCCTGAGTTATACCGAGAGTATCTTTCGTCATTAATCGCCACTAGTGATATTCGAGAAAGGGTCAAGGATGGACAGAGGCAGGATACCCATCTAGAGCCAATATTTCGGGCCTTAGAAGTAGGCACTGCGGGAGAATACACACTGAGGGATGATTTAGTGTGCTTCAGAGGACGGGTCTACATACCAGAGGGAGGCCAGATCCGGGAGGACATCCTAATGGAGGCTCATTGCAGTCGATATTCGGTACACCCGGGGATTACGAAGATGACTGCAGATCTGAAGAAGACTATGTTCTGGCCTGGCATGAAGAAGGATATCACCTACTTCGTGACCCATTGCAAGGCATGCCAGTTAGTGAAGGCGGAATGCAGAAACCCCGTAGGATTATTACAGCCACTCCCAGTACCAGAGTGGAAGTTCGATGATATCGCCATGGACGTTATACACGGACTACCTCGATCAAGGACAGGGAATGATTCAATCTGGGTGATCGTCGACCGGCTGACAAAGGTAGCAAGGTTTATTCCAATCAGGAAGGATGACTCGGTGGGCGTGTTAGTCCGAAAGTTTGTGGAGCAATTCGTCCGCTATCATGGCATACCCAAGACGATTGTGTCAGACCGAGATGGACGATTTACATCCAGGGAGTGGAGGTCTGTGCAGACTTACTTGGGCACTCGACTAACATTCAGTACGGCTTTTCATCCCCAGACGGATGGACAGACGGAACGAACCAACCGGACTCTGGAGGATTTACTACGACTCGGCATATTAGATCGCGGTGAACCTTGGGAGAAGTTGTTACCACTGATCGAGTTCTCGTATAATAACAGCTACCAGTCTAGTATAAAGATGGCTCCTTATGAGGCGTTGTACGGACGAAAGTGCAGGACTCCACTGTCATGGATACAGGAAGAGGACCCTAAGGCATTGGATTCGGAATTTGTTGAGGACACCGAGGCTCAGGTGAGATTGATACGGGATAGGATGCTAGAAGCACAGAGTCAGCAGGCTAAGTATTACGACGCTCGGCACCGTCAGGTGGAATTCCAGGTGGGAGATCAGGTGTTCTTAAAGATCCGACCAATGCATGGAGTTACTCGGGTACACGGACAGAGGAAGAAGCTTAGTCCAAGATACATGGGGCCTTATAGGATCCAAGAGTGGATCGGTCCCTTGGCATACATGTAACACCCCAAAAAGGCCCCAAAAAGACTCAACATGAAGTTTGAGTAGCAGGTCAGGTTACACGGCCTGGGACACGGGCGTGTCCCAGGGCGTGTCGGGTGTACACGGCCTGGGACACGGGCGTGTCCCAGGGCGTGTTCGATTTATTTTGCGAATTTGGCCTATTCAAGTCAGAGCCGGACACGGCCTTGAACACGGCCTGGAACACGGGCGTGTCAGGCTGGACACGGGCGTGTCAGCTGCCGTGTTCCGACCCGTGTACTGGTTGCAGCTCGATGGAGCAGGAGACACGGGCGTGTCTCAGGTTTGACACGGGCGTGTCAGGTTCGACACGGGCGTGTCGATGCCCCGTGTTGTTCAGTCGGTTCAACCTGTGTGTGCCGCTTAAAGGGTACACGGCCTGTGACACGGGCGTGTCACAGGCCGTGTCGGCCAAAAAGTGAAGTTTTGGGAAAATCTTGGCCGTTCAGTTTTCTCTCTTTTGATCCAAGGGTCCAGGTGGTTTCCTAGCTGGGTTATTACGTAATGTAAGGATGAAAGGTCATTCTTCATGTGTGCTTAAGAAAGAGAGAAAGAGAGTGGAAGAAGAAGGAGGAGGAGAGCAAGCCACCGGCGGAGCTCCCGTGGTTCGATTCGTGATCCGAAGCTGGCGTTGTGAAGGCAAGGCTGCTGCGGTTCTTTCTCACCGGCTAGTTTTCGATGGCACTGAAGAGATCGACAAGGGTAACGATCTCCCTCCTTGGACATGTGAAGTCCTTCTTTTCTGCATTGCATAGGGAAAACCCTTCCCCGCGAGTGTGCGGTGGGTTGTGGTGTCCCTTGGGGTAGATATGTGAAGTCCCCCTTGTTAGAGGCCGGAATTGGAGTACGGCTCTAGGCATGCTGTGTGAAGCCTATCTGGATGGAATCTGGATTGGTGATGCTTGTTTGCATATCGGAGAAGGCTCCGTGATAATGGCTTGTGATGCCTATGGCTTGTGATGCCTTGTTCCTACCTGTTGCTTGGTGTGGCAGGAAGTACTGGACGATGTACAGGAAATGAAGAGGGTTGGATGCAACTCTTGTGGCCGTGTGTTGCCACTTTGTGAGTAGTTGAGCCGTTGGGCTGCAACTCGATGAAAAGGCAGATTGCCGAACAGGAAAGGTGAAACCGACCCGCGCCTATAAAATGCCATGGATACTTCCGTATTCGAGGTGGCTCGGTGACTTGAGCAACGGGGGGTGGCTGATCCGTACCTGCGTTAGGTCCGTCCGACTTGGAAGCCTGGTATAGGTTTTGTTGGAGCGCCTAATGAGAGTCTTAGGCCCGCGCGCCGGAAAGACTAGAAATGCTCAAATACCGTGTAGACGGTGGTGTTGACCCTGGTATTCCGGTACACCGAAAATGTGCCCTGAGTGCACGGACTGTCGGGCCGGGTGGCCGATGGTTGTGATGGCTTGAATGTGCCTGCGCGCACATAGTTGCTATTTGATGATGCCATGCTTGCAGGGAAAGAATGCTCATGCCCCGAGAAAGGGGTAGGATTGTTATAATTGGGTCAGCTGAATGCTGACCGTTGCATTGTTTGCCACCGGTTGGGTGGATTGTTCCCGTGCAGGTGCTGGAGAGCCAAGTGGTAAGTGATGGGCTGAAGCCCTACTGCTGTTGCTGCTGCTGCTGCGGCTAGCCCTGGAAGGCTAAGCGAATGGCGTTGTTTTGTTTTCTCTTTTTACTCATGTATGGCCGGCCTGCGCGCCGAGGTTTGTAAAACATGATGTATGTTCAGAGGAACTGTAAGGCCTTAAGGCCAAACTCTTGTGGTTGTGTACATTCCGTGGTATTTATATATAAAGGTGGTTTTATATATATTGGACATTCCGGTTGAGAGTTCAAAGTTGTAACTTAAAGCTTCCGCTAGAATGCTCTGAGTTAGGATTCGTATTTGGTTTGGTATTATCCTGTGACCTCACCGTCTGTTTGTGGCATATAGTGTGGGGCCCCGGCCGGACCTTCTACGATACGTCATCTAACGGATGGGGTCGTTACATTTTGGTATCAGCTTTCGTCGGTCTTCCTCTTTCGAATTCGTGGTCGAATTCTTTTGTGGGGTGGCGAGCACGTGTTTGTGCGACCTGCTGTAACTCTAATGCACTCTAGAATGTCCATTAAGGAATGTACAAAATCTTGTTTGAGGAATCTGCGCGTTCCTTTTTGTGTTGTTTTGCTTGCATACGTTCGCTAATGTGTGTCTTGTCCACCTATAGGTGACACGTAGTGGTGCTGGGCAGTCTGAGCCCCAGCATTCTGATGAGAGTGCGGCGCCAGCTGAGGTGCCAACACCTCCTCCATCTACGAAAACTGTTCGCTTAGTGGCTGAGGCGCTATTTGCCATGATTCAGCCGACCGGGCAAGCGCAGCCGGCAGTAGTGCCAGTTCGTGTTGATGTAAGACCCGAGCCGGTTGAGGCTGTAGATCCACGAGCAGCTGACCGACAGTTGAAGCAATTCATGAGCTTCAGTCCTCCTACGTTTGCGGGAATGGGATCCCCAACGCAGGCGGAAGATTGGTTATCGCGTGTCAAGAGGATAATGACAGCGATCAGGGCGGAGGAAACTCTCAAGGTCACCTTAGCCACCTTCATGCTTGAAGGGGAGGCGCGGTTGTGGTGGGACGAGGTTGAGCTACATCATTTGGCGGGCAGGCAATTAACACAAGTGTCGATTGAGGAGTTATCTCGACTATTTCTGGCGAAACATGTCCCAGCGGCGCAACGTATTGCTATGGAAAATGAGTTCCAACGGTTAAAGCAAGGGGAAGATAGTGTGGATATCTACTTGCATGAGTTTACCAGGTTGGGACGATATGCGGGAACAATCTTCGCGGATGACCAAAGGAAAACGAATCGGTTCTATGAAGGATTGCGGGATGAGTTGAGATTCCTGCTTTCGAGTTCTGTGAGCCAAGGGTTTCAGGCGTTGGTTGATACTGCGTGCGCGTTGGAGAAGGACATGAGGCGATTGCAAGGGAACAAGGGCTTGGTTGTGTCAAAGCCAGAGTTTCAAGCACCTCGCCCGAGCAAATCGTTTTACCAGAAGAAAGGGGGCAAGAGGTCCAAGCCATCGGGGCAAGTGACTACGATCGTTGTGTCGGGAGCGACATCAAGGCCGGATGCTCGTACATGCTATAACTGTGGCCGGGTGGGGCATATTGCTCGTGACTGTCGGGTTGTGCAGCCCAAAGGGGAAAAGAAGACGGGTGCGTCGTATGCTGAGAAGGGCAAAGCGGTGGTGGATTCCTCTGCTTCCCAGGCGCAGCCCCAAATCAATCAACTTGGCCAGCAGGAAGCGATTAAGCAAAGTGACGTCGTCACAGGTACGAGTTGAGTTAGTTTACTTGCTGTGCTTTTGGTTTTGGTTTTGTTTAGCTTGTGCATGATGTGTGTGTGCTGCAGGCTTTGTCCTGATTCGGAATAATTTAGCGAGAGCCCTGTTTGATACGGGTGCTTCGCATTCTTTTCTGTCTGAGGATTTCGTATCTCGCATTGGGGTACCGAGTCATGTGACGGTGGATAGTACAAGGGTGCTATTGCCGAATGGCTGTGTAATGCGTGCGGATAGGGCTTGCGATGTGGATGTGCAAATAGGAAGTCGGGATTTCGGTTTGAGTGCAGCTGTGCTACCGTTATCGGAGTTTGATGTGATCTTTGGTATGGACTGGCTCTCGGAGCAGCGTGCCTTTATTGATTGCAACTCCAAGGAGATTACACTGGGCCAGAATACCGGGCTTGTGACGAAGTTCGCTGGTATGCGAGGAGTTGGCGGAACGTTGTTGTCTGCACTCCAAGTCGTCATTGCTGTTCGGAAGGGCGCAGAGTTATTCTTCACGCTAATTCAGGCTGTTGAGCCAAAGGCCAGTGTCGGTGAAGTGCCAGTTGTGTCAGAGTTTGCCGATGTGTTTCCTAAAGATCTTCCTGGGTTACCACCCCAACGGGAGATTGACTTCTCTATTGAGTTGGTGCCAGGTGCGAAACCTGTGGCCCGCTCTCCATATCGCGTCGCGCCAAAAGAGATGGCTGAGTTGAAAGTCCAATTGCAAGAGTTGTTGGAGCAGGGATATATACGCCCAAGTATGTCACCTTGGAGCGCACCTGTTCTATTTGTGAAAAAGAAAGACGGTAGCTTACGGTTGTATATTGACTACCGCGAGTTGAATAAGATGACGGAGAAAAACAAGTATCCGATCCCACGGATTGATGACCTCTTTGATCAGCTGGCGGGATCAACGGTCTATTCCAAGTTGGATCTGAAATCGGGATATTATCAGCTAAGGATTCGGGAAGGTGACATTCCCAAGACGGCGTTTGGAACACGCTACGGTCATTATGAGTTCACGGTGATGCCGTTTGGCCTATGTAATGCGCCTTCGGTATTTATGGACCTAATGCATCGAACGTTCCGAGAGTATTTGGATTTGTTTGTTATTGTGTTTATCGATGACATATTAGTATACTCTCAGTCGGAAGAGGATCACGCAAACCATTTGCGAATGGTCTTGCATACCCTGCGGAGGAATAAGCTTTTTGCCAAGTTCTCAAAGTGTGAGTTCTGGCTCTCTTCAGTAGCCTTTTTAGGCCATGTGGTAAGCGGAGAGGGTATCGCGGTGGATCCGTTGAAGATAAGTGCCATCCGAGATTGGCCAGTGATGTCTTCAGTGGCCGAGGTCAGGAGCTTCCTTGGACTTGCGGGCTACTATAGACGGTTTGTGGAAAACTTCTCACGGATTGCTTTACCTCTCACCACGCTGACGAGAAAAGATCAAAAGTTCATTTGGACGCTGGAGTGCGCGCGAGCTTTTGAAGACTTGAAGAGTCGTTTGACCACGGCGCCTGTGTTGACATCGCCATGTGGTACCGATGGGTATGAGATCTATAGTGATGCATCTGGGAGCGGCTTAGGCTGCGTTCTTCTGCAGTTTGGGAAAGTGATTGCTTATGGCTCGCGTCAGTTGAAAGTGCATGAGCGGAATTACCCCGTCCATGATTTGGAGTTGGCGGCGGTAATCTTTGCGCTCAAGTTGTGGCGGCACTATCTATATGGCGTTAAGGTGGATATCTATACGGATCACAAGAGCCTAAAGTATTTGTTGGATCAGAAGGATCTGAATATGCGACAACGAAGATGGATGGAGTTCCTCGGGACTACACCTTCGAGATTCACTATACTCCCGGGAAGGGAAATGTGGTCGCTGATGCTTTGAGTCGGAAGACTCCGGTACGGGCAAGCTGGGTGCAGAGGCATGATCAGCGTTTGATCCAAGAATTGGAAGCATTGGAGATATCTTGCGTTGACAAGGGTTCGTCAACCGATGCATGCTTGAACTGGACGGAGGTGCAGTATGACCTTACGGACAGAGTTTGGCGAGCAACGGAGCTTGATGAAAGTCTCCAGCGCTATGCTAAAGATGGGCCTGATGATCAATTCTCTTGGGATAACGGGTTGTTACGGAGAAATGGTCGAGTGTGCGTCCCAAGTGTGGGTAAACTGAGGGAAGAGTTGATGTACGAAGCTCACTTTGCAAAGTACTCAGTTCACCCAGGGAGCACAAAGATGTATAGGGACATGAAAAAGCTGTTCTGGTGGCCCGGACTAAAGAAAGATGTGGCTCGTTATGTGGCGGAATGCACTACCTGTGCGTTGGTGAAAGCAGAATGCCAGAAGCCTGGCGGTTTCCTGAAGTCTTTACCTATTCCGGAGTGGAAGTTCGATGATATTTCGATGGATTTCGTGCACGGGTTGCCGAGATCTCAACGCGGTCATGATTCAATCTGGGTGATTGTGGACCGGTTGACGAAAGTGGCGCACTTCCTTCCAAACAGAAGAGACGATTCAGTGGAAACCTTGGCCAAGCTGTATGTGGAGCAGGTTGTTCGCCTGCACGGTGTTCCTCGGAGCATCGTTAGTGACCGTGATGGGCGGTTCACATCGAATGATTGGCGGCTCGTTCATCAAATGTTGGGTACAAAATTAGCGTTTAGTACGGCCTTTCATCCCCAAACGGATGGCCAGACTGAACGAACCAACAGGACGATGGAGGACATGCTCCGCATGTGCGCCCTAGACTTTGGTAAGAGATGGGAAGAGTATATATTTCTCGTCGAATTTGCCTATAATAATAGCTACCAAGCGAGTATTGGTATGGCACCATTTGAGGCGTTGTATGGTCGGAAATGCCGTACACCTTTAGCTTGGGCAGAAGCAGGCGAATCGAAGCTGAGTGGGAAAAAGGAAGTCGAAGAAGCTACTTCGCTCATACGCTCTATTCGGGAGAGGCTATTGATAGCCCAAGATCGTCAAGCAAAGTACTACAATGCCAAACATCGGAACGTGGAGTTCGCGGTGGGTGATTGGGTATATTTGAAGATCAAACCCTTCAAAGGTGTGTCCAGGATTCGGCGTTTGAAAAAGCTAAGTCCGAGGTATCTTGGTCCGTTTGAGGTGGTGGAGCGAGTTGGGGAAGCTGCTTATCGACTAGCACTTTCAGCGGACTTGGGTGGATTACATGATGTGTTTCACATCTCAGTCCTTCGTAAGGCGGTAAAGGATCCAGCTCAAGTAGTGGAGAATGATCGGGTACCGGTCGAGTATGGGCTAACGACGAGGGTTAGACCCATTCGGATCGAGGATCGAGCCGAGAAACAGTTGCGGAACAAAGTGATCGGGATGGTCAAGGTCCGATGGGACAATTGTGGCCGTGAAGAGCTAACATGGGAGCGAGAGCAGACCATGCGAGCTGAGTTTCCCGAGTTATTTGTATAAACTGTAGACCGTGTACTTTTTGTTATAACAGAGTTATAGCATTGCTGGTTTTGTTTCCTTACCGTGCAAATTTCGGGACGAAATTTTGTTAAGGGGGAGAGGGTTGTAACACCCCAAAAAGGCCCCAAAAAGACTCAACATGAAGTTTGAGTAGCAGGTCAGGTTACACGGCCTGGGACACGGGCGTGTCCCAGGGCGTGTCGGGTGTACACGGCCTGGGACACGGGCGTGTCCCAGGGCGTGTTCGATTTATTTTGCGAATTTGGCCTATTCAAGTCAGAGCCGGACACGGCCTTGAACACGGCCTGGAACACGGGCGTGTCAGGCTGGACACGGGCGTGTCAGCTGCCGTGTTCCGACCCGTGTACTGGTTGCAGCTCGATGGAGCAGGAGACACGGGCGTGTCTCAGGTTTGACACGGGCGTGTCAGGTTCGACACGGGCGTGTCGATTCCCCGTGTTGTTCAGTCGGTTCAACCTGTGTGTGCCGCTTAAAGGGTACACGGCCTGTGACACGGGCGTGTCACAGGCCGTGTCGGCCAAAAAGCGAAGTTTTGGGAAAATCTTGGCCGTTCAGTTTTCTCTCTTTTGATCCAAGGGTCCAGGTGGTTTCCTGGCTGGGTTATTACGTAATGTAAGGATGAAAGGTCATTCTTCATGTGTGCTTAAGAAAGAGAGAAAGAGAGTGGAAGAAGAAGGAGGAGGAGAGCAAGCCACCGGCGGAGCTCCCGTGGTTCGATTCGTGATCCGAAGCCGGCGTTGTGAAGGCAAGGCTGCTGCGGTTCTTTCTCACCGACTAGTTTTCGATGGCACCGAAGAGATCGACAAGGGTAACGATCTCCCTCCTTGGACATGTGAAGTCCTTCTTTTCTGCATTGCATAGGGAAAACCCTTCCCCGCGAGTGTGCGGTGGGTTGTGGTGTCCCTTGGGGTAGATATGTGAAGTCCCCCTTGTTAGAGGCCGGAATTGGAGTACGGCTCTAGGCATGCTGTGTGAAGCCCATCTGGATGGAATCTGGATTGGTGATGCTTGTTTGCATATCGGAGAAGGCTCCGTGATAATGGCTTGTGATGCCTATGGCTTGTGATGCCTTGTTCCTACCTATTGCTTGGTGTGGCAGGAAGTACTGGACGATGTCCAGGAAATGAAGAGGGTTGGATGCAACTCTTGTGGCCGTGTGTTGCCACTTTGTGAGTAGTTGAGCCGTTGGGCTGCAACTCGATGAAAAGGCAGATTGCCGAACAGGAAAGGTGAAACCGACCCGCGCCTATAAAATGCCATGGATACTTCCGTATTCGAGGTGGCTCGGCGACTTGAGCAACGGGGGGTGGCTGATCCGTACCTGCGTTAGGTCCGTCCGACTTGGAAGCCTGGTATAGGTTTTGTTGGAGCGCCTAATGAGAGTCTTAGGCCCGCGCGCCGGAAAGACTAGAAATGCTCAAATACCGTGTAGACGGTGGTGTTGACCCTGGTATTCCGGTACACCGAAAATGTGCCCTGAGTGCACGGACTGTCGGGCCGGGTGGCCGATGGTTGTGATGGCTTGAATGTGCCTGCGCGCACATAGTTGCTATTTGATGATGCCATGCTCGCAGGGAAAGAATGCTCATGCCCCGAGAAAGGGGTAGGATTGTTATAATTGGGTCAGCTGAATGCTGACCGTTGCATTGTTTGCCACCGGTTGGGTGGATTGTTCCCGTGCAGGTGCTGGAGAGCCAAGTGGTAAGTGATGGGCTGAAGCCCTACTGCTGTTGCTGCTGCTGCTGCGGCTAGCCGTGGAAGGCTAAGCGAATGGCGTTGTTTTGTTTTCTCTTTTTACTCATGTATGGCCGGCCTGCACGCCGAGGTTTGTAAAACATGATGTATGTTCAGAGGAACTGTAAGGCCTTAAGGCCAAACTCTTGTGGTTGTGTACATTCCGTGGTATTTATATATAAAGGTGGTTTTATATATATTGGACATTCCGGTTGAGAGTTCAAAGTTGTAACTTAAAGCTTCCGCTAGAATGCTCTGAGTTAGGATTCGTATTTGGTTTGGTATTATCCTGTGACCTCACCGTCTGTTTGTGGCATGTAGTGTGGGGCCCCGGCCGGACCTTCTACGATACGTCATCTAACGGATGGGGTCGTTACAATATAGGCTGGAGCTGCCACCGGAACTGGCGAGTCTGCATGACGTATTCCATATATCCTCTCTTAGGAGAGCTCTACTACGCCCAGAGCAGCAAGTTACAACCACAGACGGACCGATAGCATCTGATCGGTCAGCTCACCTAGAACCGGTCCGGATTGATGACAAGGGGGTACGAGTTTTACGCCACAAGAAGGTTCCGTTAGTCAAGGTCCTGTGGAGAAATCACGGAAGAGAGGAGCACACATGGGAGCTCCAGGACTTGATGCGACAAAGATACCAGGAACTCTTCAGTCAGCTATTCCTCACAACCACTCAAGATGTTCAATTTACCTTCCTATTTTAAGTAGAACTGAAATTTCAAGGATATGGGCTAAACTTTTGTTTATTGGGGTCTAGACTTTGCCAATTGGGGATTTGGTCTTAAATTTGACTATCCCCTTTAAACCTCATATAAACAAACATGGTGTCGTGACATAAACCTTTCGACTCTCATGGGATGTTACAAGCTTTTTCCTTCCCGATGGGAGTCCCCGTAGGCTTAACCTGGATTTCGGGGACGAAATCTTTGTTTTGTTTTTTGGGATTTGTAACATCTCATTTCCAACTAGACCCCTAAGAGTGGTTTTGTCATGACAAAACCCTAGGAAGCCCAAGAAAGAGTCAAGTGGACCTGGTGGTGTGGATAGGGCCACTATGGTCTGCACTTAGCAGATCTCTAAACCTTGGTTAAAGTGATCATGAGGCTTCACCAAGACTCCAAGACCCCTCCCATACCCTTATAACCCTAGAAAGAGATCAATGGGTCACTAAGGACCCATGAAGAGCAATCAAAGGACCTAAGTTGACCAAAGTCAACTATAGCCCTAATTGGGTCAAATTGACCTACACAAGGGTCAATTGCAGTCCCTTAGCCCATTAGACCCCACCCATACCTTCTTAGACCTAGTGAGAGGTCAATGGGTCACTAAGGACCCATAAAGAGTAGTCAATAGGGCTAAGTTGACCAAAGTCAACTATGACCCTAATTGGGTCAAATTGACCTACACAAGGGTCAATTGCAGTCCCTTAGCCCAGTAGACCCCACCCATACCCTCATAGACCTAGTGAGAGGTCAATGGGTCACTAAGGACCCATGGAGAGTAGTCAATAGGGCTAAGTTGACCAAAGTCAACTATAACCCTAATTAGGTCAAATTGGCCTACACAAGGGTCAATTGCAGTCCCTTAGCAAAATGGACCCCACCCCTACCCTCATAAGACTAGTGAGAGGCCAATAGGTCACCAAGGACCCATTGGAACCAATCAAAAGGGCTAGTTTTGACCAAAGTCAACCCTTGACCTAAAATGGTCAAAATGCCCTAGTTAAGGGCCAAGTGACCTCCAAGGGCCAATCCAACCCCACCTTGACCCTAGGGGAGGCTAATGGGTCACCAAGGACCTATTAAGGAAATCTCAAGGATCAAATTAACCTAGATGGGCCCTAGTCCAACTTTGGGTCAAGTTAGCCCAAATGGGCTAACTCAAGCTCAAGCCCATTACATTGGGGCTAACCTTGACTTAAGTGGCCAAATGGATTTGTGGGCTGACATGGGACATGTAGGAGCCAAAAATTCAGGCATGGTGACTAGGAGAGAGAAAGTCACCCATGGAGGAGAGAGAATGAGAAGGAAGAAGAAGGAAGGAGGACTTTGTGCTCCTCCTCCCCCTCCCCAACATCCCCATTCATTTCAGAAGGACAAGGGAGAGTGCAGCATCCATTGTGGACTGATTAGAGCAAGCTCCACCCCCCTACCAACCTAGCCGCCAAAATGGACTTAGGCCAAAAATGGCACATGCCATTTCAGCCACCTAACTCCCTCCTCTCCCTCTTTAAAAGCTTCAGTGAGGTCCAGGGATGAATTCCCACCAGTTTCCTGAAGAGGCCAAGCCCTAATTTGCATTTGTGAACAAGCCTACCACCACCGGCCACCACCATGCCAATCCGGCGATCAGCCAGGCTACAACCGCCACCACAGGTCCTCCTCTACTCCTTCTCTCATGGGTAGATCGTAGGAATCAATAGAACCAAGGTTGGACCTCAATTGAGCCCAATCCAGATTTCAAATCATGGATTTTCACGGTGTTTCTGCTTGCTGGGATCGCTGGAATAGTGCTTCCCGGCGGCCTAGCCGCCATCTGGAGACAGCCCCGACCACCACGAAGGTGTCGGCGGCGGTGGCAGGCCGGGGAGGTGGCCGGAGCGACGGCGGCAGCCGCTGGAAATCGGCCCAGGCAGGATTAATCCTGGCCGTTGGTGCGTGGTGGACGATGATGGGATGCTGTCGGTTATGCGCCAAGATTCGTGCTGTATAATAATTAAACTATGGAATATATAGTTTGAATCATTTCATTTCTGTCACAGTTTTTACATTTATTGGTTTTAATTATTAAAAATATCTGTAGCCATTTTCAGAGAAAATGGTCAACACCAAAATGTAGCCCTATGGATCTACTGTTTGAGAAAATTAGTTTGAACCAATTTGGGTGACTGGTTTGACCAGGGTACTCATTTTGGTGGGGTCTATACAAATAAATAGGCAGTCATTAAACTAGTTGCCCACACTTCATCCTTGGTCCAAATGAGCTGAAATTTAGTCAGGGAGTCACCCTACCCTATACCTAGGTCCTGCCCAAAAATGGGAATTTTTGGGAATAGGTTTCCTATAGTTTTGTAAAACATTTAATTATGCTAGGGTAAATTAAATTATGGGTCAAATGAAGTCCAAATTTATCCAAATATTGGTGCGATAGATATGAGGTCAATATAGACCTCTGGTTAAAATTTCATTAAGTTTGGAGTTGTTTTGAATGGGATTCAAGCAAACCCTAGCCTTGCCCTAAGAAGGGTATTTTGTTCCAAAATGTAATTTTGGCTTTTAGTGTCCAATTCACCTCAACAGAGGTTCAAATTTGGTACACTGGTTTGGCATGACAATATACACCTCTCATTGAAAACTTGGGGGCATTGGAGTTGATTTGGCCCAAGATCCTAGGTCAAACCCTAAGGAAGGGATTTTGTACCTTGTGAAGGACATATGGCCAAAACACCTTGTCTGGCTATGAAATTTTGTAGGGGTGGTATTTTGGTAACTATAACCCTCTGGTAAAAATATTAGGGTATTTTGGAAGGTTTAGGACCCTCAAAACCCTAAGCCTAGTTTAGGCACAAATATGGTGGGATAGGAATGGGTTAGCTAAACCCCTTAAAATGATATGAAATTTTGGTAGGATGGTCATAATGATATTAAGAAGCTTTGGTTATTTATTTAAAAATTTTGAAGTACTATTTATAGCACTTCATTTGTAACACAAGAAATGCCTCACTTTACTAAATAAATTATTATGCTACCTCTGACTCTTGAAAGGTCATGAAATTTTGGCAGAGGAGGTTTTGAATCATTATGAGCTTATATAAATTTTATAAAAATACTTGGACACTTATTTGAAGTAGTTACTTCACAAGCTTACTATATGATGGAATTATTCAATAAATTATTTAAGTCCATTTACTGATAAATAAATTATGAAATTTGGCCCAAACCATTTACATGCCATTAGATTCATACTTGAAATTTCTCTGAATTTTTGGAAGCAATATAGTATTTTATAATTCTTAAATAAACTTTCAAGATTTAAATGTAATATATATTTAAGGATAAAACCTTACTGAAAAGAATTAGATATTTTGGAATATAAGTTATAACATTATTTTGAGTAAAATATAAAATTTGTAGAATGATGTCTTGACTGAAAATAGTACTTCATGTTCATTATTGGAAATTTTAGACATTAAAATAATTAAATAAATTATTAAATAAATAAGGAAAATTTTGGAACTCTGGATGTAGGACTTAAAGGTCATAATGGACCTCCATTAATTATTATAGGGGTGTTGGATGATTATTTGATATACTTCCCATTTTACATGAAGTTTGACTTGGTGGTCTGCATTTAGCAATTTTGGAATATTGTTTATATAGTTTGTTTGAAGTTTATCACTCCTTAATTCACTTATGATATTTATCCCAGAGAATTTATATGCCTTTGTTATCATGTTGGAAGTTTACTTGAAATTTTAGGAGTAATATTACCCTATTTATTTATTTTAATGAAATATGGTGAGATAATTTAAAAAAATAGAATCAGTGGCCTAAACCTTGCTGAAAAATCAAGAGATCTTGGATATTAGGTTAATTGTTATATTGAAGTATAACATAAATTTAAGGGAATTTTATCTTGTCAAAATTTGGTACCTTCAGTTCAATCTTGCAGACTTTGGCCACTATAAATATTTAATAAATTCCTAGATAAATAGGAAAATTGTAAAACTCTGGATTTAGGCAATAAAGGTCATAATGGACCTCCATAAATTATTATAGAAGTATTGGATGATTACTTGACATACTTCCCATTTTACATAACATTAAACCTTGGTGGTCTACATATAGTAATTCTTCAGAAATAATCTGGAGTACAAGTTAGGTACATAAGAGTTAATCACTCAGGGTTGGATAAGATAGGAATGAGTTTGACTAAATGTTGGATGATGTTTTGGGATCGACGAAAGATCGTCTTCCCCATAAAGTGGAAGGTCAAATCTCCTTAGGTCTAGTTACTGTAATATGGAAATGAAAGGGGTAAAACCTAAGTCGTAGGCATAAAGTAAATAGTAAACTTAGGGTTTCACACATTCACACCCCAGTGTCCCGGGAGATAGTATGGGTTACTGGGGCAATAAGCCCGATAGTTATTGGGTATGGTAGTCTGGCGAGCTTCAGCTCGGTTGTTGATTATGACGGACGGGATAGTCCGGGGAGCTTTGGCTCGGTAGTAGATTATGACGGATGGGATTGTCCGGTGAGCTTTGGCTCGGTTGACGGTTAGACGGACGGGATAGTCCGGGAGCTTTGGCTCGGTGGTAGATTGTGACGGACGGGATAGTCCGGGGAGTTTTGCTCGGTTGTAGATTATGATGGACGGGATTGTCCGGTGAGCTTCAGCTCGGTTTGTTGTTTGACTCATAACTATTGCATGTGCATAAATGGTTTAAGGTGGTGGGTCTTTGATATTAGGGAGTTCGATGCACTGACACCAATATCGTTGGCCCGGCAAGTGTGGTGAGCACTTCGCCAACAGAAGTCCGGTGCGCCAGCCTGCAAGAGTACGCAGGCGTCCGCTTAGTGCACCAAGCGTTGAGGCGTACGATAGGTCTGACCGGTAGTGCTTTACTGGTTTAGAGGTGGGCGAGGCCCAACCCACCGCTTCCGTCTGCCACTACGGAGGTATCCTGGGAGGTAACGGCTCCGAAAGGGGGAACTAAAGGTCTGTGTACACAAAGTCGAGTGGGTGAGTTGCACTTGCATGTTCACATCATAGCATAATTGTATTTCATAGCATAACCATTGCATAAAACCCGACACCTAATGTATAAGCGGTATGAGACGCTCTATACATTAGGCCTTGCAAAACGACCCCTTGGCCTATAAGTTTGTGTGAGCGTGCTTATAAGTCAAGGTTCTCTTTCAATATTATAAGCCTGCTAATAGAACCGACACCCTATCGTATAAATCGGTATAGGACTTTTTATACGATAGGAGCCCAGCAAAAGATCCCTTAGCTTATGTGTACCCACATAAGTTAAGGTTACTTATTTAATTTTGTATAATTATTATCATGCGTACACTGTTAGTTTAGTTCCGCTGCCATCTGGAATTTGACTATTCTCCACCTTCAAGTCCTTCCCTTTCCTTCTCCCCGCTCGGTACTTAGGAGCCATGGGGGAAGGGGTGGGGACGATAGGACTTAGTCTTTTAGACTAACGGTTTTCGAACCACATCATTTAGGGGACCACGGAGCCCAGCAAGGAAGAGCAGCCCCGGAGGTCGGCACGCTTGGAGATCGGACAGTCTAGTACCGGGGTCTAGACAGCAGGGACTATGAGTCCCAAACACTAGTAATTGTATTAGTTTGCTTCCGCGATGAGTGAGTTGTAGTGAGGACTTGATGTACCGGGCATAAGCCCGAGATTTTCATTATATGTACTATCTGTGGACACTCCCTTCATGGAGTTTATTTTTCTATATATGTGATTTCTGTGGACTTGAATTCATACTTATGCTACAGTAGAGATCGATTTGGCCGGCAGAATCGGCGTCTTGTAGTGACGATCTTCCCGGGCGAGAAGGTATCACCGCAAGGCGGCGGTTCTAGGCCTAATACCCCGGTGTCGAAAAAGAAAAAAAAAGGGGGTTTACATTCTTGATTTAGCTCATAGTCTTATCACTCATATGCATGTTCCCAAGTCTTATTGGGGTTATGCTGTTCTTCTCTCATGTTTTCTCATTAATCGAGTTCTGTTGTCAGTTCTCGATGGGAAGAGTCCTTTTTTTATCCTACATCCTAATGCAAATCCTTTTCCTTTTCCTCCTCATATGAAAGTGAAGGGATAGATACTACTCTAGAGGGGGGGGGGGGTGAATAGAGTTATCAAATTTTGCACTAGACAAAACTTAATATTCTACCCAACTCCCTTGGAGTGAAATGCGGAATGAAAAGATTATAGATATGGAGATAACCCTAAAGCCTAACACAAGTGATGTGCACAGCCTCAAGCTAACTGTAATTACAGTTAAGGCTTGGATATCCTAATCAGCAACTAGCAAACCTAGTTATATCTAATCACAGCCACAATGCAAGAATTAAATTAAGCAAGCCAGACGACACAAGGAAATTATAGTGGTTCCCCAAACAACTTGGGTACGTCCACTCTTCTACCAACAAGGTAGGAATCCACTACAGGTTTTTGATCAGGTGCCCTGCCACCACAAGATCTACTTCAGGTAGATCTAGAAACCTTTAGACTTTTGATCAGGTGTCTAAAAACCAACAACAGGTTTTTGATCAGGTTCCCTGCCACCAAGGATACTTTTGAAGGGAGTAATAACCCTGTACAGGAGGGGGAAAGAAGGTTAAAAAGTCTTCTCTATTTTACAATTGATTAGAGAAGCACAAAGACTTGCACTGAGCTAGAAAGCTCAAAAGAATCAAGGCTCCCCCTGGCTCAAAGAATGTCCAGGTGAAGTCTTGCTTCAGTACAGAAAACACTTCAGAAAGTTCTGAAGGAAAAACTACAAGAAGATATAAAATATAAAATAGAAATCTTCTAGCAGCTATGTTGGGTATTGCATCCTCAATATACCTGATTTGAAGAAGCCCCTGTGCAAGCCAAGGTAAATAGACAATGTATTTGATGAAATATTTTCTAGTTGTGCTTGCAGTTATTCCACGCTAAGTACACACCAATGTCAGGGTGCAGTGGGTCAATATACACGGGTCTGTGCAACGTAATCCCTCGTTGAGCAGATCAGTGTGTTGGCCTACGTGTACTCTCTCTATTGGGGTGTACTTAATTTCAAGTACAAGGCTATGAGCAGACAAGGAGCAAGGATGGGCCAAAGACCTGCTCACGGGTGGAAAGACGAAAATTCGTCTAAGTATAATTCGTCGAGAATCACTAAGTGATTCTCGCCGATTCGTCGAGAATCACTTGTGATTCTCGACGAGTCGACGAGAATCACTAGTTGATTCTTGCCGGGTTGGGCCGGCTGTCGCGACGCAGTCAGAAAAATCGTCTAAGGCAGAATCGTCGAGAATCACCAAGTGATTCTCGCCGATTCGTCGAGAATGACTTTGCATTCTCGACGAGTCGGCGAGAATCCAAGGTGATTCCCACCGATTCTCTCCGGCCTCTATAACCCGTGCTGCCAGAATTCTCTAAGTAGAATTCGGCGAGAATCGTAAGTGATTCTCGCCGATTCGGCGAGAATCACCTACGATTCTCGCCGAATTTGACTTAAGCGATTTCCTGTTGTTCTCTGGACCGGTTCAAATTATCTAAACTGTTTCGAACCGGGCTCAAGTCTTCTTATCGGTGGGACCCACAACGGTCATATACTTGACCTAATGTATATATACTCCGTATGTATGAATAGTAAAGAAAAAAAAGAATACAGGAGATTTCAAAAAGCACGAGCCGCCGACAAGCCCTAACGCTCCGCTGATCTCTCCGCCGCTCGTGCACTTGTCGCCGCTGCTGATCTCAGGTTCTTCCAGATCTCCGGCGACCGAAGCTTAGGCTAGCATAGCGTCTCACGCGTCTAACCAGAGATCCCTTGTCTCTTGATTCGTTGATCGGGAAAATCCTTCCCCTTCCGAATCGATCGAGACGATCGATCCTAGTGTGTCCGTTGGAAGACCTTGCTTCCTTCGCTACGAAGTTTGAATCAAGTTGGCACTGCTGCTGCTCTCCGTTGCCGCCGCCGATTCCGAGAACCTTGCCGTCGCTTTAAGCCGCCGCCGGTTTCGGGAAGATTCTTTCCAAGTGAGATCTAGGGTTGTGGACTCTTCGTTGACTTCAAGAACACGTCGTCGAACGAAGAGGGACACCTTACTCTCCAAACGTCGTTTGTATTTCTTACAAGCATTTTCAATTTCTTTGTATCGGACCGATTGGTCTTTAGTTGTAAGGGTTGGGTGCAACCCGGGTTGTGGGAGTGTTGACTCCTACGTGTGGAAGGGTTCCTTCTGTTAGTACAAGGATTGGATTTCAATCCTGTTGGTGAAGTGACCGAGTCGTCCCTTGTTGGGAGATAGGTCGAAGGGGGAAGTGGACGTACCCAAATCGGGGAACCACTATAAATTGCCTGTGTATTTTCTGTGCTTGGTTGTTTTGTTTTCTTGTGCAGGTAAATCTTAATTCCGCAAATACGCTGCAAAGACACCTATCCCCCCCCATAGGTGAAGGTAGCTGACACTAGGTGAACTTTCAAGTGGTATCAGAGGGAGGTTACTCATCAAAAAGGTTCACACCTTGAGTAGAATCCTGCCACCAGTGTCAAGCAGCAGACAGAGATCTTCCATGGAAGGACTCAAGCACTCCGGCAAAATCCCAGTATGCACCAGACTGAACTTTCCTATCTGGAAGGAAAGAATCAGATTCTACATGGAAGCAGTTGACCCCCGGCTCTTCATGATAGTGGAGGAGGGACCTTACATTCCCACTAAGGCCTCCACCATTGATCCTACAAGAAAGTGCCCAAGAAACTTTCGGAAATGGACAAGGACGAAATGGTGCTGTTCGGACTCGACAAGAAAGCTCAGAACATCCTAGTAAGCGCAGTTGACGACTCTATGATGCAGAACTTCAACAACTGCAGGACAGCTAAGGATCTCTGTTGCTGTCTGATTGTCCTAATGGAAGGCACAGATGAAGTGAGGGACGATCGGAGATCCCTCCTCAATCAGAAATATGAGGCCTTCAGACAAGGGCCAAAGGAGGAGATCGGAGTCACCTTCAAAAATTTCCTCAAGATCGTCAATGCACTCAAAGGATATGGAAGAGTGTTCACTGACGGTGAACTCAAGGATAAGTTCCTTAGGTCCCTTACTAAGGAATGAGACACAAAGATCTGCGCCATCCGCGAGTTTGGCAGACTTGCGGAAACCGACCCTCAAATCCTGTTCGGGAAGCTCATGTCCTATGAGCTTCATTTGAACACAAGGAAGGCTGAAGAGGAAGCAGAGAAAGCCGCGGCCAAAGAAAAGACGGTGGCCCTTAAAGCCATTCATTCCAGAAAGGGCAAGGGTGTTGTCTCTTCCCGTGTGTGGAAGAAAGATGAAGAGGAAGACTCGGAGCCTAGCTCCTCAGACTCAGAATTGTCGGAGGAAGACTTATCCCTTATCACAAGGGAATTCAAGAAGTTCCTCAAACTGAGGAATCAGAGAAAGAGAAACGGGTCCTCTTCAAGGGATCAGAAGAAGAACTATTCTTCTGACAGGTATGTATCCAAACCGAACAAACACCGCTCATCTGACATTATTTGCTTTGGTTGCAACAAGCCAGGACACGTCGTGGCCGACTGCCATCAAGGCAAGAGGGACAAGGGAAAGGGAGAGGAGCACAGGTCCTCGAGAGACAAGAAGAAGGAGAGGAGTTACATCGCAAAGAAGCCAAAGACGCTGAGTGAATCTGACACGTCAGACACCAGCGATGATGAGGAAGCCTACTTTGGGCTAATGGGTCGCTCTGACTCAGAAGGAGATTGCCCCCCA
The DNA here is from genome assembly GCA_039513925.1 of Platanthera zijinensis. Lineage (NCBI taxonomy): Eukaryota > Viridiplantae > Streptophyta > Magnoliopsida > Asparagales > Orchidaceae > Platanthera > Platanthera zijinensis. Next base: position 63,532,686 of record CM077094.1, on the reverse strand, counting down.
TTTACTGGGAAGGTAAAAGCTCACACCCCTCTCTCCGACTCTGACTCTGATCCTGAGTCTCAGGATGATGATGCTGAGGATAGCCCCTCTGCCCTTGAAGCTGAGCTCCTAGATAAGTATGAGCTTCTGCTCAATACATTCCTGAAATGTCGAAAGAAACTGAAGGCGGAGAAAAAGGAAGTCAAATTCCTTAAAGGTGAGAGTGTCTCCCTGAGGGAAGAGATCACCAGTTTGATCTCCCTCCGATAGGAGCACTTGGACCTGACTTCAAAGCATTCAGAGTCTCTTAAGCTCCTTGATCTTAAGCAGGAGGAAGTCGACATGTTGGAAGAACTACTTGCGGCAGAAAGGAAGATCGTCAAGAGCTTCTCTATGCCAAAAACTGTTCTTCCATTAGTTGATACCTTCTCTGCTCAAGCCAAAGGGGCAGGCTTGGGGCACGTAGGGGTATTTAGCTCCTCGTCCAGGAGAAACAGGAACAGGAGAAAGAATAAGGCTGCCAAGAAAGCCTCTGCTGATGAGAAAGGAAAGGCCCCACTCAGTCCTGTTTAGTTCAGAAAGCCTAGCTTTCCCTGTAACCAACATGACTTTGAGTCAACATATGGGCATCACTTCAGGCCCTCGGTTACAAAGCCGAAGAGCCGATATGATGGGTGGACCTTTCCCCGTAACTTCAGTGAGAGTGTCTTCAAGGCACCCTATGAGGAAATCCACTTGGGAAATTATGGTCAATTCTCTAGCGGCCATAATAGGAAGCTGGCACCTAAGGCCAAGCATGTTACACTGAAAAGCCAAGAGGTGAAGAAGTCATGTGACTGTGGTCATCATGTTGCCTCCACCTCCAGGTCTTCGGCCCCAGCTGAACCCCACGTCTCAAGGGTAAAGCAGGCGCCCAAGAGGAAGTATAACAGGTTTGACTGCTGGTGCTGTGGCAAAATTGGTCACTTTGCCGTGGATTGTTGGTTTAATCCAAGGTATAACGAGACTCCTTATGTTAGCAATGCGAGGCCGACCACTCGTAGAGTTAACCAATCGAGGGGGAGTATGCTAACAAGAAATCTAGGACCCAAGTTCGATTGGGTTCCTAAGGCGAACTAATTCTGTTTTGCAGGAATGTCCAAGGCCAACAAAACTCCTATTTGGTATTTGGACAGTGGATGCTCCCGTCATATGACTGGGATAAAGAAGCCTGCTACGGGAGTACACCCCAGTCGAGAATGGACCCAAAGTCATCTTTGGGGGATCAGATCGGGGAGTCACCAGAGGTTACGGTATGATTTCCAACGGTATACTCTCTATCTCCGACGTAGCCTATGTTGAAGGGTTAAATCATAACCTGATAAGCGTAAGCCAGTTATGTGATAAAGGGTATGACGTTAAGTTCTGCAAGGATAAATGCCTGATAATATCATGTGCCTCTTCGGAGACAGTATTAACTGGTATTAGGAGCAGAAATATTTTCTGTTTAGATTTCCTTAGTTTAGACTCTTCTACCCCTGTATGCCTCGTAGCAAAAGGTAGTGCATCTCTTTGCGAACAATGGCACAAGAGATTGGCACACATTAATTACAAGACAATCAATATGCTATTTTCCAAAGACTTAGTAAGGGACGCTCCCATTATTAAGTGCATTAAAGATAGTCCATGTCCTGTATGTCAAATGGGCAAGCAGACTCGGGCTACCTTTAAGGGCATCCCAGATAAAGATTCCTCCAGATGTCTTTATCTTCTGCACATGGACTTGTTTGGTCCTATGCAAGTTCATAGCTTAGGAGGGAAGTCATATACGCTAGTAATTGTAGATGATCACTCTCGGTTTATGTGGGTGTTCTTTTTAAAACGCAAGTCAGATACATTTGACATCTTCACTAATTTTGTCAAGCAGATACAGAACGAACTTAACTGCTCTGTGGTCAAAATCAGAAGTGACCACGGAACAGAGTTTGAGTCTGAGGCTATGACAGAGTTTTGTGAAGAACTTGGTATCTTTCATGAGTTCTCCTCCCCTCGCACTCCTCAACAGAACGGAGGAGTGGCGGAGAGGAGAAACAGAACACTCATTGAGGCGTGCACGACAATGTTGAATGACGCCTCTCTCCCAGAATACTTCTGGGCCGAGGCTGTCAACACGGCCTGTCATGTACAAAACCGGGCATTGATCAACAAGAGCCATCGTATGACTCCTTATGAGCTACTAAAGGCAAGAAAAACCAACCATGTCCTATCTGAGGATTTTTGGCTGCAAATGTTATGTACTGAATAATGGGAAGTACCCGCGTACTAAGTTTGGTGAAAAAATGCTTCGAAGCATATTCATGGGCTATAGTAGCCACAGCCCGGGCTTACAGAGTTTTCAACAAGAAAACTCTAGTGGTAGAGGAATCAATAAATGTTATATTTGATGAAGGAAGCTTGCTTAACTGCAAGACTTCTAGTTGTCTTCCTGAAGCTGCAGGTGCCAGACTCGAAAAGCTTCAACTGGATGATTCCGAGAAAGATGCAACTCCAAAGTATGTCAAGTCTCCACATCTACGCCGATCGGAGAAGTTGAAGCTCAAATGAGGCAAATCCTTTAGAAGAAGAGATGCCCAAGAAATAGTTGAAGTTCCTGATGCAAGAGTTCTAGAGTTTAGACACGTGAGGGATCATCCCAGAAATCAAATCATTGGAGATCCCCGAGACGGTGTCAGAACTCGCCGAGGTACTCTTAACGAGATCTTGCATCTTAGCTTTCTGTCGCAGGTGGAGCCAAAGAAGTTCGACGAAGCGAACAAAGACGCATCATGGATTTTGGCCATGCAAGAGGAGCTGCATCAATTCGAAAGATGCGAAGTCTGGACGCTGGTTCCCAGACCAAAGATGTAAAATGTGATTGGCACCAAGTGGATCTTCAGAAACAAGTTGGATGAACATGGAGTCATCATCAAGAACAAAGCCAGACTGGTGGCTTAAGGATACAGACAGGAGGAGGAGATTGACTTTGACCAGACGTTTGCACCAGTTGCTCGGCTCGAGGCAATCCGGCTATTCCTAGCCTATGCCTCTCACAAAGGATTCACAGTCTATCAGATGGACGTGAAATCGGCTTTCTTGAATGGAGATTTGAAAGAGGAAGTATACGTTTCTTGAATGGTTTTGTCAATCCTACTTATCCTAATCATGTATATTTTCTTAATAAAGCGCTATATGGCCTAAAGCAAGCTCCTCGAGCTTGGTATGAGACATTGTCTAGTTTTCTTGTTGAGACAAGTTTTCTAGAGGAAAAATAGATAAGACATTGTTTCTTAGGGAAGTCAAAGGCAAGATTTTGCTGGTGCAAATCTATGTTGATGACATTATATTTGGCTCAACAGACAATAATCTTTGCAAAAAGTTTCCAAACTTATGCAAGGAAAGTTTGAAATGAGCAGTATGAGAGAGCTGAAGTATTTCTTGGGACTTCAAGTGAAACAGTCTGAGGAAGGTCTTTCATTTTCAGACTTGTTCTTTCCTGGAAACCTCGGGTTGGGAATGCTCTATGCTCCAATGGGATCCTATGTCTCCGGGGACTGATCAAAGGTAAAGCTTTCGTTGCTCCAATTTGCCTCATAGAGGATCGTCGCTGCCTTACTACAGAACGTCGCGCGCTATGTTTGCAGTGGCATCATATCTGT